>JARTUT010001749.1:1200000-1803859 GCA_030674115.1 Micraspis discolor | reverse complement strand
TTCCTCCCAGGAACCGACATTTTAGTTCTTTTTAGCACTCTAACATTAGAGCACCTTTTTTGCATTGACTGATTCCAATGATCCCCACAACATGACTTCTTCCCGGTTTAATTTGTTAAGATAATGTAATTTTACTATGATTTGTTCAATATTTGTCTAAAAGAAATCGAGAAGGAGCCTTGTTATAAAATGTTACAAAATATTAAAATTTGACTTCATCTATCCATTAACCATTTTTCTGTAATAACGTTTTTGTTTACTAAATTAATTGTAACCAACCAAAGACGTTATATACCGTATCGATGGTGAATCTCTTCAACCAACATATATTTTTTCTTTAAAAAGTATCTACTGGGTTTTCCAGAAGCAAATTTACGTGGTTATACTCAGATTCTCAAAGCAAGTGGAACTTTACACATAAATCTGTGTATGATCATAATCTTTTAAAGTGAATTGTAATTGAAATTCAGAACTGAAGATAACCATCAGGCAAAGGAAGAACCAAAATTAGTGTTCTTAAATGAATTGTATGCATTTGCACAGTAACATCAATAAATATTTTTAAAATTTTATATAGGATTTTTTTGTTTTTGATGGAATGATATCAAATTAATTTAAAAAATATCCACCAGTTCATAGGTCAGTACAAGAAAGTATGTCAAAGAGAAAAATCTTCAGAAAAATTAGTGTTCAGAAAAGCATAGACAATTCTTTAAGTGAAGAAAAAGCAATATGACAAACTATATATTCGGTGGGGGGTAAGCTAAACACCCAATATAAAGAATGAGGAAACTTACGTATAATTTAGTGGTGTTACGTTTACAAACAGCAACTTCTATCTGAGCAGTAACCTCCTGAAGGCCGTCCTTCAAAAGATCTTCAATTTCTTCGGATGATGAGTCAGCCTTTTCAATCCTGTTCGAGTAGTGTTGTATTCTGTTAACTAGTGTATTCAGCTCAATACGCCTCGAGTAAACGACTGAAAGGTAAAATAAGATTTCAATAGGAGCGCCTATTATATTTGTTGAAAATGTCAGCACATAACTTTTCACTTATTGCCTATTAAATTCACATTGTTACTTGAATAAAAATGAGACCAACAATAGTCAGATAATCAGATGGTGTCATACACTTAGTGAGTATGATTATGAAATCAGGAGAAGCAATGCAGCATGTGGATGCACAAGCATCAACAGAAGAACCATATGGAGATGTAGAATATCTAATAAATGACAAGTTTTCAGTATATTCAATTGTATCACGAGAGGAAGAAATCTTACTGACGTAGATATTAGATGAAAAGAAAAGTAAGAATTTTGAAAATGAAGCCAGGTGAGAGAACCAAAGCAGAGAATGGTGAAGTTGAAAGCTTCATTTTGAAGAAAAATATATTGTACAAGATGGTAAAGAAAGATGATGAAGAAAATCATTCGTATGTTGTACCAACGACGATGAGGAAATCAATATTAATAAAATATCATGATTTAGATGGACACGGAGGATTAAATAGAACTTTATAGAAGAACAAAAGATATTTTTATTTCCCTGGAATGAGGAAGTATGTATTAAAGTCGAAGAAGGAGTCGGATTGGAAGAGATATAAAGAATTGCGTAATTTCACTACTTCTTTGATACGAACATCCAAGAGAGTTTACTTTTCAGCTGTTTTTCACTCCCGAAATAAAAAGTAACTAAAGTACATCAACATAGGAAGTAAATCTAGAATCGAGATTCCTAAAGAATTCTCTGATCCTAATGAGCTGAATCAGTATTTTATTAACTCCGTTCCTGGAAAGCAGGCTGTCGACCGCGAACTCTTGAATTTTTACTCCTCTGATAGCTTCTGTGAGTTTGATCAGAAACGATCATTCTCTCTAATAAGTGAATCGGTTTTGTCTCAATGTCTGGATGACGTTAAGTCCGATGCTATGGGTTTTGACAAGTTAAGTGTCTCGATGTTGAAAATTTGTTGTCCTCATATGCTGAAATATCTTGTCCACATAATAAACTGCTGCATTTTAACGGGATATTATCCTTCAGCTTGGAAAAACGCCATTGTGCTGCCTATACCCAAGTAAAGAAAGATTGAACAGCTTAGCGATTTGCGCCCCATAAGTATATTGCCAGCAGTATCTAAGGTTTTCGAGACGTTTTTATATACTCAGATGGTGGAGCATCTTGATAGGTTTGACATACTCCCGGAATCTCAGTCTGCTTTTCGTCGCGGACACAGCTGCACAACTGCTCTGCTCAAGATTACCGATGATATTTTGTCAGCCACGGATAAAGGTCTCATTACAGCACTCATATTACTTGATTATAGTAAAGCCTTTGACTCTATTTATCATCAATTACTGATTTCCATTTTATCTTTCGTGGGCTTTTCAAATGAGGCTGTGCTGCTGCTCAAAAGCTATCTCTTCCACAGAACACAGCGAGTCAAAGTTGATGGCTCTTTGTCGGACCCTTTGTTCATCTCGTGCGGGGTACCCCAGGGTTCTCTCTTGGGTCCTCTGTTGTTCATAGTTTATACCCATGGATTTTGGGAATACCTTGAGTTTTGTGAGGTTCATTTTTCTTGAGACGATACACAACTTTATTAGAGTTTGAATGCCTATGCTGTTGATGTACTGGAGGAACTGAATAAGATTAATCGCGATTTACAAGCTATCAAAAAGGTGTCAGAACAACATAACCTGCTTGTCAATGGAAGCAAAGGGCGATTTTTTTTGGTAATCAGTCAGCATGTGATATGTTAGAAGAGTGTAGTGAGTTTGTTATTGGTACGGAGAAGATTCCTGTTGTTAAAACTGTACGTAATTTGGGTTTGTTGATGTATAATTCTTTTCGCTATAGATTACATATCTCAGGATGCTTAGGAAGATCAATGCATGCCTTAAGATTGCTTTATCCGCATCGACGATTACTTCCGCTTGAACTGAAGAAATCACTATGCGACTGTCTAATTTCACCTATTGCTCGCAGGTGTTTTTGTCGTGCCTGGATCAGAATAGTCGCAGCTGCATTCAGATGGTACAGAACTCCTGTTTGAGATTCATCTTTGGAATTAGAAAATTCGAGCAAATTTCATATAATTTGTCGGAGGTCAAATGGTTGAATGTACGCAACCGGCTCTTGCTGTCTGCTCTGGTTTTCTATCATGGAATTGTGCTATCTCGGAAACCATCATATTTGTATCGGAAAATTACTTTTAGATCTGATGTCCATAACCTTAATATTCGAGGAAGGGGTCTCATATCTCCTCCTAAACATAATTTGTCTATTTTTGAGAGGTCATTCAGTTTCAGCATATAGGTATCGGCTATACAACAAATATATTACCAATGGCTGGCATAGTCTTCCGGTGGCTTCCTTCAGAAAGAGAATAAAGGATTTGTTATTATCTGAACAGTGTCAGTCCAGTAACTGACGCACTTTTACCTGCACTTGTTTTCGCTTCTTCATTGCACTGTAGCCAATTCAGAATGTATTGCTTTTTTTTCTCTTCATCATAGTTTTTCAACCTTTTGCATTGTACTACATGAACTAGCATGAACTTGAATCAGGGCTTGAGTGGAAGAGCAGAGAGTGGCTCCTCGTGTCACAATCTGAACTCCGCCCTGTGATTGTACATTGTTTTTATATTAGGAATAAATGTACCTATTGATAATTTGAATTCAATAAAGTCATTATTATATCATGTGCTTAGAATGTATTTTAGCTAAACATAAAGTGGGAATACAGTCATGTATTCATTAACATGAAGATAGGCCGAGTGTTATAATAATTTTATCAAGAAAAAGATTTTATACTTAGATTCTATGGTTACGCAATTGTTAGTTTAGAGAACGTTCCGGAAGCAGTTAGTCGATTTGAGTTGTTCAGTGTAGTTTTGAGTCGAGTAATGAATAGTTGTGCAATGAGAAGTTGAGAATGAAGCCATTAAAAATTGCAAGACTTTTCTTGTGTTTGAGTTTTGAGTGTGAAATATTAAATATTACAAATATAACAATTCGGAGATCAAATAAATTGAGAGATTTTGATTCGCAATTTACAATTTCTAACAAATAAAACGAAGGAAAATTTCAATAATATATCAAATCGAAGCAGATGATATGGATAACTTAGAAAAGCAACTCTATAAAAGAAATATCTTGTAGATAAAAAACTTTGTTAATATCTAATTCCCCAGTGAAACTGAAAACCCACGTGATAACGAATTTTAATTTATAATTTGATGAAGCAATCGAAGAAATTAAAAATTATCTTTGCAATATGGAACAATACTAATTATTTGATAAGACCAGACGTAGAAAATATTCGCAAACTCAGCAAATGTTTTATACCTCCACTTCCAATAACAGAGCATTTAAATAGAGAACGTAATTATTCTCAACCGAAAAAATAAAGCTAGGATTAATAATCCTACTTATCAGAATAATTCAGTCAATGTATTTAAGCCCATCCGAATTATAGGAACCCTGTCGACAAAATGTCGATTCAGACAAGAAATTACCCGCAAATGAAAATCAATTATTCAACACAAATTCAAAACAATATACAAGGGGAAATATTTTAATCAATCAAATCCCTATTTTATTTCAGAAGATAATATTTTCGAAAAGACACTACCCGCACTACATGTTTCAAGTCACAAGTGAAAAACTTTTATTACCAATATTTTCAAAATTAAGGATTCAAGATCAGCATCCTTTTGTTCTTTATAAATTTCACAAAAATATGATGGCTTAATAGGTACCGATCTCTCGAATAATTACAATTCGAGAAATGATTAAAAAAACTGACTATTGAAAATGAACATTGTCAGATCCCATTCAATAATCAGAAGGTGTGTCAAAACCAACTGGAATACCAGTCGATCTTTCACATTTGCAGCCTGAAATAGCTACTCAATTATTTAAAATTTTACAAACAAATGAAGATGCATTGCAACTACCGGCACAACCTTTGCATTTTTTCAATCAAATCAAACATAAAATTCATACAGTTTATGAAATTCCCGTTCATTCTGAAACTTATAGATATCCTGAATGTCAACGCGAAGAAAAACTAAGTCAAATAAATGATATGCTTGAAAACAAAACTATAAGACCAAGCAGTATTCCATAGACATTTCCAGTGGTTTTAGTACCAAAGAAACAAGATCTATCCCGAAAAAAGAAATGGCGTATAGTCATGGATTATATAAGAAGTGGAATGATGAAACAATTGACTACAAATACCCCTTTTCCAAAAATATTTAAGATAAATTGGGAAATAAAAATTCATTCATAATATTTTGGAAACACTAAAAATGGATAATTTAAGGATTCAATTGGATAAATGATATTTTTTCAGAACGGATATTGATATTGTTATAACTGGGGAAGGTATGAAATCAAACCTATATGAATTAAAAGCGAGCTCATGTTTACCTATTCCTAAGGCTCAAAAGAAAATTAAATAATTTCTTGAAATTTATTCTTAATTTTCATAAAATCACATAACCATCAACAGAATGAAATTAGTATTTCGACTTATTTCGAAGCGAATGAGAATTCATCCTTCAATAGGAAACACATTGAATAGATTAGCTACTTTAGTACCTACACCGAATTTTGATTACAAATTATGATAATAAAAATGAAAATTAGTCGCTCGCTCAATTTCCTCCCTCTTTAGTGAGTGGAAAGCATCCTTCACACGCCGTTTCAAATCTTCTATGCTTTCAGTAAGAGACTCATAGACTATGTTTTTTATTCTACCCCATAAATAAAAATCTAAGGGACTAAGATCGGGAGATCGTGGGGGCCAAAACAGTGAAGAACGGCGTCCGATCCACCGTTTACCAAACATTGCATTCAGTTCTTCAGACACCTCGTGCGAAGTATGTGCCGTAGCCCCATCCAATTGATAATATGCGGTAGTCAACATACTCAACGGCAAATCATCCAAAAACTCAGAAACAAAATTTCTCAGGATTTCCAAAATTTTTTGTGTATTCAAATTTTCTTCATAAATGTAGTACCGCACTTTATTGTTCATCAAAAGAGCAAACACATTAAAACTAAATTTGTTCTGGGGGTTTCTTTGTCTTTTTCTATGAGGATTTTCACTTCTCCAAATGTGGCCATTCTTTCTATTAAATAGTCCTTCATTATTGAATTTTGCTTCGTCTGTCCCAATGATCCTTTTCAAAAAATTTTCATCATTTTCAAGTTTTTCTAATATTACTCTACAAAAATTTAACCTTTTTATGTAGTCACCTGGTTCTAATGCATGAACTTTGTCATATTTGTAGTCATACATGTTGTGTTTTTTAAAATTCGGTGCACTGAATCTGTCTAAATCGATTTCATGAGCTGCTCTTCGAATATATGCATTTTCATTCGCTTCGAAATAAGTCAAAACACTAATTTCATTTTCCTCATCATCAACTACCCTTCTTTTGTATTCTTTAGGGGCTCTTACACATCCAAAACTATGAAAGTTTGAAACATATTTTCTAAAGATCTTCGCCGTCATGGAAGGTAAATGGGGATACCTCTCGTTGAAGGCCCGGCAGGATCTACTAATAATTCTGTCACATTCACCATGTATATGAAATAGATCCAGAATTTCGTAATTAGAATAACGGTTCATTTTGTTAAATCGAGAAATGAAGATAACGAATAAGAATAAAACCTGACACTTGTGAATTATTAAGAGATAATTCATCTTCTATAGGTACAGAGTGTTCCCATGGTTTCAAAAGAATATGTATTTAATTTTTTTAGATGCAATCAATTTGACTCTACGTACACCATAAATCCAGAAAATCTCAAATAACAAATTATTGAATTTAGGAGCATAATCATGTGGAAAAACTATCATTATTTTTGACCGCAGAATCCAACACAATTATAAAAAAATAATGTTCTAATTGGAAAAACAGAAGTTATGGCCAATTTAAGATCACAATTTTCAACACAAAATTCGAAACACCCTGTGATGATATTTTCGAAAACCAGAAGAAGCATGACCTTTTCACATCCTTCCTCTTCGATGTTGTAAAAACAGTTTACGCTCAGGATATTTAAAATAAGAATAATGAACATATTACTGACTGAACATATTTGACTTTTTTTCCAGTTTTGTTTTTGGCATTTTGAAAACAATTCGATTTAATACAATGGTTTTAACAGAAATGTATTCACTATTGAATACTCGATCATACAAGGAATGAAAAACTTGAAAAAAAAATTTTTTCCTCAAATTTATTTTCACTTCCTGTATAACCGGTTTCTGGGCTTCGAAAATATTTTAGCTCTGTAGAGAACTTCATAATTTTCAGATTTCAAATATGTCTAGTTCTCCAGAAACGTCTAATAGGCACTCGAACTTGAGACACCCTGAATTATTTATTATTATTATTTCTTTGAGTATTCATTCAGTTCCCTAATAAAAAATAAAATCTTCTGATTTCAAATATACGAAAAAACATCAACTCAGGCAATAAAATCATTGACAATCAATTGAAATTCAATTATTCATAAATTTTTGGACAAAGCTATGTTGTATATTCCTTTTTGGAGTCTCTAGTGGTGAGAAAAGTTTCAAGAACACACATTGCAAAATACAAGCTGAACTACAAACACTTTCGTTAATTTGAACTTTTCTACATTATTGTGTGTTAAAGGAAATGCATTGGTGTAAAAATAACTCACCTGCGATTAAAACAACGAACACCAAGAGAGACTTCATGTTGGAAGGCACGGATAGGCAACTTATCAAAAATCCAAGGTCCTAGCCTTTCTTATATATAAATATTGAATCCCTGCAACTGTGTTTAATTAGTGGAAAATAATGAGATAAATAGTTGTAATCGTAAACAGAATTATTGAAGATAACCCTATCTCCAAGAAACGAAACATTTGGGAAGGCGAGATCAGAGGTTCATTATTAATTACTCATATTCGAAATGATCGATTTTTATTATTATGCTGGATGAAAAAATGAACCCAATTCAATCAGATCAATAATACAACTATGTCAGTTGTAGCAACGAATTGTGAATGATATAATGAAAAATGTTTTCGAAGCAGGGTTACAGAGGTTGATTTAAATGTCTATAAAAATTCATACATAATCGTTTGGAACTCTATCCATGATTCTCTTATTATTATTATTTATCCACGACTCATAAAGTTTAACGCATTCGAATTGCAAGTTTGCTACTTATATTTTCCATTATTTCTCTGAAATTTCAACAAAGAATTAAATCATAATGATACTAATAATTTTATACATCCATTGGAGAGAATTAAATTCGTATACAAACAAATTACAATATTTTGCAATAGAAACAACAAATAAAAGTGGCCCAGAAAAAATGCATACAAGAAAGAAATAAATCTAACCTAATGTATAACTGCCTGAAAAATTCACGACAGCTGTAGTAGCTCTCATCAAGATGCAAGGTCTAAATCTCTCTTAAATCTTCTGTACTCTAAAAACCTTCTATACAGGGTGAGTTTTTGACCACTGCGTTCATTTCAACCATAAATTCTTGACGTCAAAAGAAACATTTTCTTCCTATAACATTTTTCCAAATTCGGTCCCGTTCAAAAGATATAGGGTGTTGAAATTTCATAAAAAAAAGCATTTTCATCTGTAATATTCAAACGACAATATCAATTGAAATGATCTCCTGTATAAGGTTTTGGATAACAGTCATGCATGTTTTAGCATACATAGATTTATTCCAGTTCTTGTGGGTTTCTCACTACTACACTACAGATTAAATTGCATGAAAAACATATATCGCTTGAACTAAAGGTCCGTATCTTGTACTTCCTGGAATCATTAGTCATTTTTGCAGATTTAATCATTCCTCATCTTTTCTCTTAAATTGCACCATTCTTGAGATATTTGAAGTTGAAAGGAATTGAATCGATGTAATTTCATCCAAATTTTCTGATTTTCCCAAATCCAACTCTGTGCTGAAATGATTCAATAATCAGATTTGTTCAATGTTGCCATATTTGATGCCTTTCTTTATAAAATATTTCTACAAAAGGATGGGGAAATGTCTATGGTTCCTCCACTCAACACTATAGATGAAATTAACCACTGAACAATTTTTGTCTTACATTCACTACAAAATCTAAATTGCCATTTGCTGCATTCATTATTTATGATGTCTAGCACCTTGTTTGATATTTAATCCAGAGTAATATTCCATAATAAATAGAGAAAAAGTTTTCCATCACTCACATAGGTACTTCGGTATATTGTCGTAATAAGCGTTGAAATAGGTAATGCATTTTCTGTCAGGACCTGTTGAATTGAAGACTTGTCTCATGAGAAGCTGGTTCTTTATAGCTTCATACTTTCAGGGTTCATCAAATTATATCTATTCTAACATAGGAACGCTTCAAATTAAGCTCATATGAGTTTTAAAAACTTCGAACCCAGTCTCCTAGATTTGTTTTATACCTTTATAGAAGTTTTTTCACATCTTTATTTCATACACAGATCCAACCTGGTTCAAAAACTTGGGAGATAATAGAATTTGACTTAGTTTTAATATTTCTGAATGTTTGTTATGATGCATGTTTAATTAAAATTCAGTTAATATTGAAACTGGAAGCTATAAGCTGATAAACAAGAAAGAGTAGAATAGAATGCATTTTCTGACCATAATCATTTCATACTGAATTGAATAATTTCAAACTATCGAAATATTTTCCACATTTTATTTTAAAGAAAGCTACAAATAACTGTCGAGAGTTTCAAATAGAATCGAAACAACAAAGAACCACAGAGCACTATTTTATTGGGAACTACCCACCACAGAGACGTTATAATATTATATTTTAATTCTATTTTGGACATAGAAAGAAATTATACAAAAAGAACCATCAGTGAGATGATATACATAAAACTAAATGATACCGTCAATTGCCGAACTGACACACAAAATTTGAGCTTGATATATAATAACATATTAGATCTTTTCAAAAACAAATATTCATAACAGTGAATTGAGGAATTCAACTTTTTAACAACATATTTTAGACCCACCTGTTGTTGAACAGGTTAAGATAGAAATAAATATTTCAGTTTCGAAACACTAATTGACCGTAACACGTTATTGTGATGTTTTGCAATTTGTCTCAAAAACATTTTAGACGGAATTTTCCAAAGTTTCCCCATAAGTACCTTTTCAATTTGCTCAACAAACTAATATTAAGATCCTTTGTGTGTAAAACATAAGTTCGACTTTGGTAAGGTTTTTATACGATTTTAAATGTGTGTTTCTGTCAAATCCAAATAGAAAAAGAAAAAATAACAAATAAATTCGAATAAATGTAATTTTAATATATAGTTTCAATTGGCCACCGTGAGGGCCATGGACAGGTCGGCCAAATGCTTGGCTGTTTTTCTGGACCTGGCAAAGGCTTTCGATACAGTCGATCACGAATTATTGATGAAAAAATTGCAAGACTATGGTGTTCGTGGATGTGCATATGCGATGATGAAAAACTATCTATCCAATCGAATCCAACGTGTGAAAATTGCGTATGAAGTGGGTGAGGAACAAATTGTAAAAACAGGTATACCACAGGGCACAGTATTGGGGCCGATACTCTTTCTTGTTTACATTAACAGCATTACAAAAATTAAAAACTTTCTAGGTAATATAATATGCTACGCCGATGATACTGTACTAGTCTTTACAGGGTCAACATGGCAAGAAATTAAAAAATTAACGGAATCAAACTTACAAAAAATATACCTATGGTTGAACATTAATAAGATATCGCTTAATGTGGAGAAGACTAAATATATAACTTTTTCTCCCACCCTGCGTGATCAACCTGGAGAGTTTGTTTTGAAAATGCACAATCCACTATGTGGCAATCAGAACACTTGCGACTGCCAGACCATAGAACATACTGCTTCAACGAAGTACCTTGGAATCATAATAGACCAACACTTAAAATGGACAGAACACATTAATTTCGTTACAAATCGGCTTCGGGTATTAATGCACACCTTTAATGAACTACGCAATATTCTATCAAAAAGGAACCTTATTATACTATATACGTCTCTTGCCGAGTCTATTATCAAATATTGTATTCCTGCATGGGGTGCAACTTTCAAAGTAGCAATCAGCCCGTTACAAACCGCCCAACATTTTGCTGAGAATAATTTTCAAAAAAAATAGACTGTTTTCCACGAAAAAGTTATATGAAGAAACTGGCAGATTTGATGTTCCCTCCCTATACACTTATAACTGTCTGATGAGAATGTTCCATACACAAAAACACCCAAAAGAAACTCGTTCAAGAATGAACTTGGATTTTCGAACCGAATTTTTCAGTAAATCTGTCACACAAAATATTTTCTTTTCTATGGCCCAAAAATGTTCAATGTCCTCCCGAAAAATGTAAAAGTGATAAAAACCTTAAAAATTTTCAAAAAAGAAGTCAAAAAGTACGTAAAAGATCATCCAGACAAGTTTCCACTTTTTCACTGAATCACATATTTGTGGAAGGGTTTCGTGCATGTTATCCTATAGGTTTTTTTTTTCACTCCATATCCAATAATTTCTGTGTACAGCTGTGAATGTTGTATTGGGCAAAACTAACGCTCTGAGAATTATCCAGTCTCGCCCGGATCCTGGTCTGTGTCATGGTTCAGATTTTGTTTTTTTTTTCTTTTTGTTGTCACTTATCACCACCATGTTATAAAGCGCAGCTGCGCTGCAGCGGATGCCATTCATAATAACATTACACGGTTAAATGCTTTACTGGTGTAGATATCACAACACAGGCTTAAAAGCCTAGAGTGGATCTGCTCCGGTGGTGCATTCTAAGTATGGAATCAAGCCATTTGGCACGACAAGGGCCTTTGAAAATTAAATGAAAACGAAAGGAAAATTAACAATGAAATTCTGATAATAAAAAATGACCCGAAAGAGTAAGATCGAATGCTGGAGCACTGCCTACCTGGTTTCAGTACGGCTGAGTTCCCTGTCCATGCACTCGCGAGCTATAATAGTCACCTTTTTTCACCAGAGTTCCAATTTGTAGAAATCAACGAAAAATTTATTGCGAATAAAATGTGGCACTGCACCGAACGAGCGTCGACGTGTGTGTTCTAACGACGACTTCGTACCATTGTCTTTGCTCGACATAGGTCATATGCTCCAACATATGTTACGCGTCCATAGGGAAAGAAATGAACATACGTGGGCCGCACGAAACGAGCAAGCAACTTGGAATAGAAAATAAATGAATGCAACTAATAACATTGAGTTGCAGTAACATAACCGCCCACCTAAAATAGAATATTTTATGAAACAAAGCAAATATAAAATTGAAAAGATATCGAACATAAAGCAAAGAAAATATATACATATATACATCAACATACGTCATAATTACTGAAGAGGTAATGGACACAATTTAACCACTGATCTCTGCAGTACACCTTGAGTAGTCCGAACAGTAGCTACTCTAGCTATTTTATCAGCGCCAGGATGCAATTTCTCAACGCGTCCAAGTCGCCAGCGCAATGGAGGGAGTTGATCATCCTTTATCAAGACTAGTGCACCTATTGAATAAGGAGGCGAGTCACTATTGAACCACCCTTTTCGCTGTTGCAGTGTGTTCAGGCACTCTAAATTCCATCTTTTCAAAAAATCCTGATGGATACGAGTTAAAAGCTGCCAACGCGATAATCGACCAATAGCTAGGTGAGATAAATCTGGTGCAGGAATAGCAGTTAATGGAGCCAAAGTAAGAAAATGTCCTGGTGTCAGTGCAGATATGTCATTCGGATCATTACTAAGCGGACATAGAGGGCGAGAATTGAGCACAGATTCAATCTGTAAGTGGACTGTATAAAACTCCTGTATGACCTGTTGAGACAGAAGGAACTGTAAAGTCTGAGCACCTGGATGCAGATATATTTTATGGAAATGCTGAATAAGGAGCTCAGTAAGACGATGAGATGAAGGAAGCAAAGCTGGGTGTTTGTGATCATAGGCCAGACCAGAAAAAGACAGACGACCGCCCACCCTGAGAACACCATCTTCTCCAATAAATGGATTCAATTTTTGAAGTAATTTAGATATGGGATTTCTCGAGATGAGATTATCGATCTGTTCCTTGAACACAACCCGTTGAACCTGTTTTATAATGAAGAAAAGTGCATCTTTGAGATGAACTGCGGAAAATCTATATATCCTAGGAGCCTTAGAGTTCTTCATGAAGTGAACAAATCTGAAAATGTAAGCTACCATAGAATCAGACCAAGCAAAAATGTCATCTGTTGTAAAGGCTGATTGGTAAACAGAGGAAACCATATTAATGAGCTTTGATAATAAGAGACAAGCACACAATTCCAGTCGTGGAAGTGAAATTCTCTTCAATGGGGAGACCTTTGATTTACCACCTACGAAAGAGATGTCAATAGAGCCGTCAAAATTGAAAAACCTGAAATATACCACGGCTGCGTAACCACGCTCACTACTATCTCCGAAACCATGAAGTTCGCAACGATAAAATGGTTTCGATGCAAGTTTCCGAGGTATCTTTAATTTACCCAATTCGGTTAATTCGGATTTACACTGATTCCAGCGACGGCTGACATCGTCTGGAAGTGTATCATCCCACTGCAAACCTAATGTCCAAAGAGGCTGGATCAAATGTTCAGCAAGAAAAGTAAATGGAGAAAGGAACCCCAAAGGGTCGAAAATTCGAGAAAGTTCGGAAAGTATGGTACGTTTGGTACATACCTGCACAGTAGTTTCCGCAAGATAAGAAAATTCGTCCGACGAAGGAAACCACCTCAAACCGAGAATTTTGACTAATATTTGACGACACATTTGTTCGATATCAACTGTGAAAACGAACCGATGAACACGAAAGTTCATCAAAATGACAACAATATCCTTTTGTAATTTAGGACCCATCAATAGAGCATCACTCAAAGATGAATGACCGGGTACATGAGCCGACGCATCGAAAACAACCCTCAACCCTGTAGATGGACTGCTCGGTCTGACTACACAATGGTGAGGGATATAAAAAGTATCCTCACAACCCGAACTCGCAGAAATCAATGACATATGATCTTTTTCTAAACATTCCTGCATGAAAGTAGAGTATTCCCTGTATATATTCTGGTTTTTAACAAGTTCACGTTCAAGGGACAAAAAACGACGTAGTG
The DNA here is from genome assembly GCA_030674115.1 of Micraspis discolor. Lineage (NCBI taxonomy): Eukaryota > Metazoa > Arthropoda > Insecta > Coleoptera > Coccinellidae > Micraspis > Micraspis discolor. Next base: position 1,789,633 of record JARTUT010001749.1, on the reverse strand, counting down.
CGAGAGAATATGTGTCACCGAATGAAAGTGTTGACTGATCAGGTTTAAATGGTAATGCCACAGTGTACCGTCCAGATGCATTTCTAGAATAGTCCCGAGTGTACAAGCTCTCACAAAATTGATCCTCCGGTGACACAATGACACTCTCCGAAACTTCCCCAAGTTCCCAAAATTCTTTCAACGAGGAGTTTAAACCTGATTCAGACAATGACAAATGAAAATTGTTAACTGATATGTTAGGTGATTGAATCTTTCCCATGAAAACCCAACCAAATACTGTCTCAAGTACTGTTGGTTCTAAACCGTTACCCTCGATACGACCCGGTCGAATTATTAAAGAGAATATATCCGCTCCTAACAGAAGGTCTATTGATTTCGGAATGGAAAAGTTCGGATCTGCTAACTTCTTGTTATGGACACAATTCCAAAACGAATAATTTACGAAAGAACTCGGCATTTCCGCACAAATCTTCGGAATCACGACGGCATCGAATGTAAATGATGGATTTATTTGACCTGATGGGCGAATAGTACATTCAGTGCTGCAATTAGCAGAAGATGAGCTTTCACAAATTCCATTTATCGAAAATGAAGCATCACAAATTTTCAAGCCTAATCTATTTACACACGATTGAGTTATAATATTTATTTGAGAGCCTCCATCTAACAGAACTCGGACCTTCTGATATCTACCCCAAGCATCACGAATTTCGACCTCAGCGGTTGCTAAGAGAACGGTAGAATTTGAAGAAACATTGGTTAAAACCTGAGCTGAGCCTGAATCCGATGAATTTGCAGCATTGAAATGAAACGTCTCTGATGAAGAATCAATCTCCGCATTATTGCGCATGTGCAACAGGGTATGATGCTTTCCATGGCAAGTACGACAATTTGACCTTGAAGAACAATTGTTAATCTTATGTCCAGAATGGAGGCAATTGATACACCAATTTTTGTTCTTCACAGTCTTGAACCGATCTTGAACAGTTTGTTCCAAAAATGATGGACATTTGTAAATACTATGAGCTAACTTGCAATAATTACAGGTTATACGTTTCTTGAATGATTCAGTTTCCGTTTGAACGAGAAGAGTCGAATTTCTTTTATTCATTGAGAGAGAACTAGATTTCAAAACTTGAGAATTCGAAACTGAATGAGTTTTCGACGTAAGAGAAAGTGCTACTGCCTCCAAGGCTATACACTGATTTGTCAGGAAATTTCGCAAATTGACAAACGACGGAATATCGGTTGAACATTCTTGTAATTCAAAACGTTTGATCGTTGCTGAATCTAATTTCTGAATGAGAATGTGAAATAAAACAAAGTCCCACTGGTCAACGAGTAAACCTAAATTCCTTAATACCGATAAGTTCTCCGCAAAACCTCTAGAATTCGCCTAAGGTCTTTAGCTGAATCACCCTGTAGCTTTGGAACATTACAGATTTCCTTCCAACATGTATTAGCGAGAGTCTTTTATTTTGATATCTTTCCGCCAATGTCTGAAAAGCGCTTTCATAATTTTCAGCAGTCAATGGAAACCCTTTAACTAAATTTAAAGCATGAGAAGAAAGTGAACTAAGGAGGTATTGAAACTTTTCTATTTGACTCAAGTTAGAATTTTCATGTACCAAACTTTGGAACATATCGAAAAAAGTAGGCCACTCTTTATAATTCCCATTGAAAATGGGCAATACTATCTTTGGAAGTTTAACATTTGGCGTACTGATAGAGCAACTGTCTTGGTTTTTTACTGGAATGTTTACTACAGGAAATAAATTAACATAAGTCGTTCTGATGGTGTAATAATTATCCATAAAGGCTGTTCGAATAACCTTCTCAGTGTTCAATTCCGGTTCTTCGGAAGATACAATCATAGAGACAATTGACGTATGTAAATTTTGAAAGTCCACGAGAATATCCTCAAGTATTTCACATCTTAATTTGAATCTTACGTGGAGACTTTCATCAGTGACAGCGAATTGTGCTAAATTCAAAATTTCCTCGAGATCATCAATAACAATTTGACGACGAGCTTTGAGTTGTTTCAATTTTGTCGCCATTATTATTATTCAAGGTATACTGCAGAAAACAATATGAATTTTGTTTTGAGTAATTTCGAAAAAGAGTAAATAGACTAACCGATTGAAAAGAACTAAATTAATTACGATTTTGTTACCGTTTGTTGTATATGTTTATTTTGGAACCATGTTTTAATCCATTATTCAATTTTTATATCAAATGTACTTGTACCATATTCGATCTCTGTGAAAAAATTCTCTTTGTAGCCCTGAAGAAGTAGAAATATATCTACGAAACGTTGGCATTAGTTGGATGTAGATTTTGACCAAATGCTTTCCTCAAAATTCCATGAAAACTCAACCTAATATGTATCTACAAGGAAATGATCTATCAGTACATAATAATATTTTAATGTGATAATATTCCAATCTAGTCATTCTGAGGAAAATTATAACTAAAGATCAATAATGGTTACAGATATTTCATTTATAAAAACTTTGCAATTATTAATTCTTTTTGTTTCCTGGGGTTCTGATTATAATAAATTAATATTCTATGGTAAGCTATTGAAATTTGACATAATCTATGAATAACCATTATTCAATATTTATGTTTTTATTCACATAATTGAATCAGATACTCTGATTATAAAAACAAAAATTTACGTCTCTGTCAAGAAGAAGAATCTACAGAAATATCAGTGTTTGGAAAATCATAGATGATTTTTTATGGCTTTGAGTGGAAAAAAAAGCACAGTGACAACCTCTTGCCTTGGAAGTTTTCATAGAAATGATGGTTTTCTTGATTTGGAAATTTTAAGAAGAAAATTACAAATGTATGATGATGACATCCAATAATTCTGAGGTTTTTTTGGAATTTCTCACTAGAAAGTGAAGAAAAAAGAAATTATAGTAGAACAACAAAAATCTATGTTTATAATGTTGAATTTTTTTTACCAGAAATTCGTATTTTGTATCTTCCTTCTGGATATGGACCTCATAGGATAAAACATGAGTGAGTGAATCATTTCTCAGAGGGAAAATAATGTTTTTAAACAATTCAGATTCGTCAGTGGATGCTGTAGAAGTTATTTTTCATTCAAACTAAACTGGACTACAGAGGGGTATTTGCCCAATGTAAAAACTTAAAATGCTTATAACTTTTTAACGCAGCTGAATATGGAAAAACCGCAATGGAACCTATGGTTAAAATTAACGCAAGGTCAAAGACTCACCCTGTATATCAGGGATATGGTTGAATAAATTGATGCCGCTAAACATAGGAGACTGCTGGAATCTCGAGGTTCGGCGTTTTTGAATACAGACTGTTCCATTATGTCTTGTGTTGTATCGGTGAAACTCAGAGCACTTGCTCAGCAAATTTAAGGTCCTCCGAGTGTTCAGAAGACTATTCAAAATATAAATGTATGGAAAATACATAATCCGACTATCAATGAAAAAGGGTCTATAGGAATCTCTGGGATGCAAATTGAAAATCAATCGGATTAACCTTTTTCTGGCTTATGAAAACAGAATGACCGAATCGGGAATCACCCCGAAGAATAACGTTGTAGCCATAGACAAAGTATTTCTCTAGACCGTCAACTTAATAGAACATACTGGTCACGGCCCTTTTAGTTCGAGCGACCAAACGCTATCAATTTTTGTCAGGTCAACCTCATAACCATATATTAAACTCTTTATCATGTTTTCACCATCTTTGGTTGAATTGTTTGGTTAAAAAACTCTAGAAATTATAATTTTTTATAATAATCGTTTGTCGTCGTAAATTATTATAGTAAACAGACAACGGAACTTAATTTTTATGTTTGAAATAAAATTATCATCAACATCCGTCACGTGATTGGAAATCGCTAATATAAGAGAACAGCACAGGTATAATAATTTTTTTCTTGTTGTTCAGTGTTAGTTGCAAGTTGAGCTAAGTTTTTGACGTGAGTTAAAGTATTTTCAATAAGTGGTAATCATCAAATATAGGTCTTACTAAATGTGCAGTACCTGGTTGCAAAATTAACACTGCCCGATAACATCATTTAGCAAATTTTAAAATCAATTGGTCAGATTTCATATGTGGCTAGATAAACTGCAGAATTCAGAACTGAAAGCCATTTCACAGGAAGACATTTATAAGAAAAGAGTCTGCCACTATCATTTTGACGTGAAATACATCTTACCTGATACCAGAAGGCTGACGCCTAATGCATTACCTACTCTTTTTAGAAATGGGAATGATGCAATAGGTTTGTGGTGATTTCTCTATTTTAAATCTTTTAATAATGTCATAAATGCTATAAAATTCTGAATTCACATCAATAAGTTGGATGCTGTCTATTCAATAGTCTTATTTTCAATTTATATTGCAGGTAGTGAGGATATGGAATGAGTAGATCTGAGTGAAGCTCAATCTGGATTTGAGGTCCCAGATGAAAGATGTAAGATATAAATTATGAATCATACCACTCAAATTTCCTTATTTACTTATAATTAATATTTTCTCAATATATATTCTTCAATTTGAGATCAAGGGGAATCTAACCACTCAATGCATCCAGAAGCAAACTCCTCGACATTTCACGATGTTGATGAATCACCTTCTCAAATAATATTAGAACACAGTGAGTTGTGACATTAGAATACAGGGTCTTTCACGAGGAACTTCACCCATATTTATACGGAAAAACTACTGAACGTATTTTCATGAAATTCAGCACTTATAAGTATTTCACGATGCTGATGAAATCTAAAATATTTTCAAGGCATGAGCACCTCCGGTTTTTCCAGAAATGACGTCAACTTCCGTTTTTCAAAATACAACACCATTTTTTTATTGCGGAAATAGATTCCTCAGAAAATTTCAAGTTATTTTGATGTAACATTTTTCAGTTTTGGTTGGAAAATTCTCTCTGAGCGGTAAAATTCGAAAAAAAATCGAAAATAGAGCTCCGCTGAAACAAGAATAACTTCGAGGTTTTTGGATGGAAAATTTTCATTTTTGGGATTTTTCAAGATGTAAGATTGATGTATCCACTTGAAAAATCGAAATCGCGATTCATGAATCAGGGGGTGAAAAAATCGCTTTCAAAGTTAGTGATGACAAAATCGTGAAAAATCATTTTTTTCAAATTAGAACCCCATTTTCTTATGGCAGATATTGAATCTACGTTAAAAAATAATGTGAGTGTATGCATCACACCCTTGCCCTAAAGTGGATATTTTCTGAGTTATTCACAAAAAACTGTTTTTCGTCTTGAATTTTCAGCTATTTCTTTTCCCTTCACGCCAAAAAGATTAAATTTTCAAGAACTGTTATTTGAACCATGCTGTAGATTTTTCACCCCTTCTTGAAACCGACTTCAAGTTACTATTAGGAGAACCATGGCAAACTCTCGCAGTTATAACTAGAGAAGATGCTCAAAGTTTTGACCGTTAATTTCTAGACATTTATTTATACGTCTCAGGAATGCTTCGTGCGTTGCTCTTCTCATTTCATCGGGAGGAAGAGATCTGCAAAAGTGTTTAAAAACCAAATTGAGTTTCAAAACTATGAATCTGAAAAACTAAACAAACCTGAACGTATTTCTGACTCGTTCTATGCAGTCCTCTTTATCAGTCAGGGGAGTTGAGTAGACAATATTTTTTATCCTACCCCAAACATAATAGTCTAAAAGAGTTAAATCGGGAGAACGTGGTGGCCAAAGATGTGGACCATTGTTCGCCCACCATCGATCTTCAAATAGCCTGTATAGGATATTTGACACATTGAGTGAATTGTGTGGAGGCGCGATTGTTGATACCATAAGTCATTATGGTTCTGTAGTAGCGGCTCAATTATTTGAGTCAATATGTCAGAATATCTATCTCCAAAGGGAGAACGTTCTTTGAATAATGCAAACATGAGTAGTGTTCTATCGTACCAGTTAAAGTCCCATCATAAATGTGAACATCGAGAATTGTATTATTTTTGATGGCGCAAAAAACATTGAAACTCCAGGTCTCTTGAAAGTTCCATTGTCTGAAGTGGTTGTTGTTCTCTTCATCCCAATAATGACTGTTATGCCTATTGAAAGAACCATTCTTTGTGAATTTAGATTCATCTGTCCAAATTGTACAGTCCAAAAAATTTCATTCTCTTGAAATCCAATCATCATAGCTTCGCAAAACTCTGTCCTCCTGACGACGAAATCAGTTTCCTTCAAATGCTGTACCCTATTGAATTTATATGGGTGCATTTCATGTTTTTTAATATTCTCCAAACACTGGATTGAGATAATCCCAGAGCAATCTCGGCATCTTTGAGAAAATTTTGAGGATTCACACGAAAATATGCAAGAACTGTAATTTCGTTGTTCTCATCTTCTACTAAACTTTTTTCTTTGTGTATACATAGTTTTCTTAACGAAAGATCCGACATTTCTCAAGTTCATCGGAGTAGAGTGGATTACGAAAAAAAGAGTCTTCTTCACCTAAACAGCGTGCTTGTAAATTTTTTATGGTTTGATTATTCACCCGTAAGTAGCTCAACGACAGCGCCAAAGCCATCTGACCTGACGTCAGTGCTTTCTAAATTTTTTATTCATTTAATTTCAATATCCCACTGGAGTTCTGAATGGATTTTTTCCTCAATTCATACAACGATGTTACGAAGTGAAGATAATTTCGATATCATTTTGTGCAATTGCAAAATGCGATTGCACTAATTAGTTATTATCGCTCAACGTGAAACATGGATTTCATGAGTCAATCATTGAAATGACTATTTATTCAATATTAACTAGTGATCCAGCAATTTATTACTCAGTAGTTGGTGGAATCAAGTTGTTTTCCAATCTTGTTTATAGTGAAAATATAATAAGAATAACAGGAAAAAAGTTTGTTGGAATTTTGGACAATTAGGAAGATTTGATTGTAGTATCCATTGGAATATTCAGATTTTGAAAAACTCTATATCATGGAAGAATGGATTCTTCAATATCAATTGACTAGCTGACCCGGCGAACTTCGTACCGCCTCATCGTTGCTTTGAAGCACTCGTTATTTTGTATAGCTGACCTATCTTATGTACCTACGTATGCACTTTGAACTGGAATCTATAATATGCTCCATATAAAAATGAATTCCCATTTCCCTGGTCTCGCCTTACCTGAGAAGAAGTTTACTAATTATATTGAATAAAAACAAAATATATATTTTCATAATAGCGTTGATTTCATACGGTTCAATAATTTCACTTATATTTTTACAAATCGCTATCGAACAACTTGGCATTTTGAAGTAAACACTGAGCTCAACACCTCGCGCGCTCTAGTATACAGGGTGAGTCTTTGACCACTGCGTTAATTTTAACCATACACTGTAAAAATAGTTCCTCATCTCAAACCACATTAATTTGTCTCAAGTACTCCGTACGTTTGAATACAGCCGAATGCATAAAGTACTTGACCCTACCGCCCTCTACGGTTGAGAATGGCGTTTACCCTAAATAAAAGTTTCTTGAGCTAAGAAACTGATTAGTTTCAACCAAGCTCAGAGTTATTGACTCAGGTGGTAAAAAATTTGATCCAACGGTAATATTAATTAGTATGTAACTATTGATACTTTTCGTAGAATAAAAATTTTGGTTTCATGTAAATAAATATTACATTTCACTGAAACTCGATTTGTAGTTGATTTAAAGGATCTTAGTTGAATGGGTCGAGAATTCAGTCGATAAAAATGATAGTATCTCTTATGTCAAGTGAAAGTTTCTTGGGTTAAGAAACTGATTGATTTGAGCTAAATTGAAGGGTTTTTGACACTAGCAAAGGAATAATTTGATAAAACAAAAAAACATTCGTATGTAATCATCATTTTTCTTCACAGAACAATAATTTCTCTTTTATATTAATAAATACCGGAATACCGCGGCAGACCATGAATATTGTACGGAATGGGAAAGGCGTCTAGAGTTTCGTTGGAAGTTGCAGAGAGGGAGCGAGTATACCTCAAGCATCAACCGTCTGCTTTTCAAGACACGTCGTAAAGACAACCGTTCCCATCACGTCGGGGTCACCAATGTAGAATCGAAGGAATTTATCCCTACTTATGCGTTTCGTCCCTGGCGCACACATTTGGACTCATCAGTATGGCTTGTGTGCGCCATGCCATAGACGCAGTGGTTAGAAGTTTTGAGGGAGCCGCCGGGAGTTGAACCCGGCACCTAGTACCTAATCGGTGTGAAACTTGAGCGCAAACCTCTAGGCTACCGAAGCGCTGTGAACTAAGCTATGCGTGTCTATATAGAGTGCCGCCAAGAGATCCCTATACACTCCCCTGCCGCTACAATAGCTATAGTCCAGGCAGTGGGTTATCATCTCATCCCTGTCATCATCCAATACCAGATCACCCGGTTCTCCACCAACACAAAGATATTTGGTTTTCTCTAAGTTGACATTTAAGCCCCACTTCTCGTATTCTTTAATTAGCTTGCGCTCACCCATGCACTCTCTCAAACACTCACTGGGAATTTGGGGATGTGAGGAAGAGCTTGTAGTGCATTCCGGAAAGGTTTCGTTGTCTTCACGAAGAACTCGTGGGGGTCAACTAACTCTTTTCGGCCGTTCCGTGTTCACCTGGCTCTGGTTACGGAACTAGGAGTGCCCAGGTATAGATCCTCGGAAGGTCCTGACCCTGTCCAGCATTCGGCCATGCGGCTCCTGGCAGTACGGTTGTGTGGCCCTGTTGATATTCGAGGACTTGGTTCCAAGGTTGTGATAGCGCTATGACTGTACTCCCAGAACTATGCCGAGCCGTTAAGAACTAGGGGAGAGAGACGGGGCTCATCCTCTCGCCTAGTAATCGGATTAAGCCAGCAGCCATATCGGACCACTTCCTCTAGCTAGTCGTTCAACAACTTTGCTTGCTAGCTCCTGTCTCCAGTGTCTCTAGGTGGTGAACCTAGGATGGTGGCAAAGATATCACGATCTAAGCCTCACCTAGACAAGAGACCCTGATGAAAAAGGATTGAGGGGTATGGTCATTCTTGGTTCGTCGCTTATCTTTTTTTTTTTTTTTAATTCGCCTTCGTAAGAGGGGAAAATCCTACAGACTTCCCTGGCTGCCACTTGGAATTAGTGACTGACACAGGTTTGTGTGGAACTTGCACTCCACTAAAAACCCCTCATATGTACCTAACACAACCATCACCAGTTAGAGCCCCAAGGACAACGACTCATACTGGCGGATTGCGATTAGGGGAGGAACATTCACTGCGCGAGCGGTAATGTGCCACCCATGCACTCACTCAAACACTCACTTAGGGGATGTGAGGAAGAGCTAGTATTGAACGCCGGAACGGTTCCGTTGTCTTCACGAAGAACCCGTGGGGGTCAACTAACTCTGTTCGGCCGTTCCGTGTTCACCTGGCTCTGGTTACGGAACTAGGAGAGCCCAGGTATAGATCCTCGGAAGGTCCTGACCCCGTCCTGCCATCGACCATGCGATCACCCGGCAGTACGGTTGTGTGGCCCTGTTGATACTCGAGGACTTGGCTCCAAGGTTGTGATAGCGCTATGACTGTACTCCCCAGAACTATGCCGGGTCCGTTAAGTCCGGTTCGTGTGGGACTTCAACACCACTAAAGAAAAACCCCTACCGTTGCCTACAGCGACACAACCAGTTAGAGTCCCAGGGACACCGACTCATAGAACTGGCGGTCGCAACGGGCGCAGACACCACTGCGCGAGCAGTATACGGTCGCTCCTACGCTCTCACTCCCGCTCTAACTTGGAAATTGGGGATGTGAGAAGGAGATTGTTTGCGTCTGGAACGGTTCCATTGTCTCACGAAGAACTCGTGAGAGTCAACTAACTCTGTTCCGAGTGTTCCGTGATTCACCCGGTTCTGGTTACGGAACTCAGGATCAACGGGTATAGATCCTCGGATGGCCTTGACCCCATACACCCCTTCGAACATAAGCCACTCCAGCGTGTATGTTCGTTTGGCCCTGTTCTCGAGGATTTGGCTACGAGGTTGCGGTGTCAGTCAGACATTAACGTTACTTCTCGGGTCTCCCTCAGGGCTGGTAGTACAGATCTGAGGTGCCGGGTAGGTCATAGTTTCTCTGATATCGCCACGACTGTTATCAGTCGTGGCCTCCTGGTTCGGACACTAACGTTACTCCTTGGGTCTGCCCTTGGTCCGAGGACTTAGGGGCCAAGAGAGTCATAGTTGTTCCTGGCATGTGACACTAGCAGTATTTTTTAGTCTACCCCGAGTGTGGGACTCGGGGGGTCAAGGTGCCGTAGTTATCACGCCGCTCTCTCGTGGCAGTCGTCGACAACTTCGCTTGCTTACTCAATCTCCAGCGTCCCTAGCGGGCAACTAGGGGTGATACGCTTAGATAGAGTCCTTGGATGGAAGGAAGTAGGGTATAATTTGGTCCACATTGAAGAAGATGCGGAGATTTGCTCCGGTACATCAGAAAGAGTTAGCGCGAAAAGTGTGCGTGATGCAGAAAAGTTGTAGGAGTTGCTAGGTGCTATGAATGCGGAAAATCTCCGATAATAGTTGAATTATACGGTCGGCAGATCAGGAATAGAGTATCTGCAATATTATAGGGGGGATGAATCTAGAGAGAAAATACCGGAGCAGAGTCTTGAGTGTGAGAGATGTTTATCTGACGGAGTTACTCAGATCATCTTAAGAGGAGAATCAGATACTCATAGTGGGTAGTTGATAGTTATTTAGAGAATTAAGGAGTTGAAGTTGTGGTATACTTGTGTCATTGCGCATCCTCATGATAAGTGAGGATGTCACATGTAGAATGAAAAGATTAAATAAAGACAGTTCTGATTAAGATATCATAGAGATTATAATTATTAATTCAAGCAGAAATTCCTGTTGTTCCTGAAGGTATCCAGATTAGAAGAAGAAGATGAGGAGGTGGAGTGTGCTCTTTTACTTAATCATATCGGAGACAAAGGGTTACAGATTTATAATACGTTCCAATCTAATGAACCTTCCGATTCCGATCAATATTAGTTGGCTCTAGAAGTTCGATGATCATTTCAAACCTATAAAAATGTAACATAAGAAAGATATATGTTCCTCACCAGGAAGTGAAAACAGAGGAAAGAGTCGACGAGTATGTTACTTCCTTTCGTCAATTTAGTACCTAATCGGTGTGAAACTTGAGCGCAAACCTCTAGGCTACCGAAGCGCTGTGAACTAAGCTATGTGTGTCTATATAGAGTGCCGCCAAGAGATCCCTATACACTCCCCTGCCGCTACAATAGCTATAGTCCAGGCAGTGGGTTATCATCTCATCCCTGTCATCATCCAATACCAGATCACCCGGTTCTCCACCAACACAAAGATATTTGGTTTTCTCTAAGTTGACATTTAAGCCCCACTTCTCGTATTCTTTAATTAGCTTGCGCATCATGTATTCCATGTCATCTTTATCACCGAATACAACAATATTGTGAGTAAAATGCACAAATGATTGCATTTAAATGGGATATATTTAATATAAAAGAGATAGAGTTTTGATTTAATTGCAGCCAGTATAAAAAAATTGCCACAATTAATTCGTTTTATTAAATCAATTACGCAATATTTTTTTACAAATGTCACTTCATATTGCAACAATTATATGTTCAATTTTATTCAAATATTTATAGTTTTCTTCAAGTAAATGAGGCGAATAATATAATCTCACGAGATTCTTGTCTCAAGAAACTGTAGTCGTTGCATCAACTGACAGAATTTACGACAACCGTACCTTCGTTCTATTGAACAAATAAAAATGAAACGAACGAATGGTTTCGTTAAAACCTATTTAGAATAATGTATTTGTATCAATCAATTATGAATATTGAGACAAGTGCATAAACAATTTCTTGTAATTGTATGTTTATGTTGAATCAGTTGTTTCTTTCATTTCGCTGGAATGTGAAAAGTTTCAAGCGAATGTTTTAGCTGTTCTCTATAATCAACTAGGTTGTTTTAATTAAGAAAAATAGTTCATTTGGAGTAATCAATTTTAGATTAATTCAAATTAAAATGGTTTGATTGAAAAAAATTCTCAAACTCCTGAGGAGTTTGAGCGCAGAATTTTATTTTTTACAGTGTAGATTCTTGACCTCGAAAGAAACATTTTCTTCCTGTAACATTTTTTCAACTTTGGCCCTGTTCAAAAGATGTTTCACGCTATCACATTTTTACAATTTTATTGTTTTGATAGAAATCTTAGGTTATGTTTCTGTCCTCTATGATTTTGTAATTACTCCTCTGTGATCTTCCTGGCTACATTACTCATCCAAAGGGCCATCGTAAAAATTTTTGTATTTTGACACATTCAAGAGGTAACTATACAGGGTGAGTCTTTGACCACTGCGTTGATTTTAACCATAGATTCTTGACGTCTGAAAAAACATTTTCTTCCTATATCATTTTTCCAAATTTAGCCCCGTTCAAAAGATATAGGGTGTTGAAATTTCATAAAAAATTGCATTTTCACCTGTAATATTCAAACGACAAAATCAATTGAAATGATCTCTTGTAGAAGGTTATTGATAACACTCGTGCATGTTTTGGCATCAATAGATTTATTCCATTTCTTGTGGGTTTCTCACTAGTACTCTACAGATAGGTTAAATTGCATGAAAAACAAATATCGCTTGAATTGCAGGTCCGTATCTCGTACTTGCTGAAATCATTAGTCTTTTTTGCAGATAAAATCATTCCTCATCTTTTCTCCTAAATTGCACCATTCTTGAGATATTTGAAGTTGAAAGGTATTGAATCGATATAATTTTGTCCAAATTTTCTGATTTTCCCAAATCCAACTCTGTGCTGGAATGATTAAAAAATCAGATTTGTTCAATGTTGCAATATTTTATGTCTTTATTAAATATTTCTACAAAAGGTTGGGGAAATCTCTCCAGTCTATGATTCCACCACTAAACACTATAGATGAAATTAACCACTGAACAATTTTTGTCTTACATTCACCACAAAATCTAAATTGCCATTTGCTTTATTCATTATTAATGATGTCTAGCACCTTGTTTAATATTTAATCCAGAGTTATATTCCATAATAAATAGAGAAAAAGTTTTCCGTCACTCACATAGATACTTCGGTATATGTTCATGACCGTTGAAATAGGTAATGTATTTTCTGTCAAGACCTGTTAAATTGAAGACTCATTTTTATAAAGAGCTGGTTCTTTATAGCTTCAGACTTTCAGGGTTCATCAAATTATATCTGTTCAGGAATGCTTCAAATTAAGCTCATATGAGTTTTAAAAACTTCGAACCCAGTCTCCTAGATTTGTTTTGTACCTTTATAGAAGTTTTTTCACATCTTTTTTTCATACACCGATTCAACCTGGTTCATAAACTTGAGAGATAATAGAATTTGACTTAGTTTCAGTATTTCTGAATGTTTGTTATGATGCATGGTTAATTAAAATTCAATCAATATTGAAACTTGAAGCTATAAGCTCATAAACAAGAAATATTAGAATAGAATGCATTTTCTGACCATAATCATTTCATACTGAATTGAATAATTTCAAACTATCGAAATTATCCTTAAAATATTTTCGACATTTTTTTTAAAGAAAGTTTCAAACAGCATCAAAACAACAAGGAATCACAGAACACTATTTTATAGGGAACTACCCACCACAGAGACGTTATAATATTTCAAAGTGATAATAATTCACTCTAGTTATTCTGAGGAAAACTATAACTAAAGATCAATAATGGTTACAGATATTATCTTTCATTCAAAAAAAACTTTGCAATAATAAATTTTTTCTCTCCTGGGGTTAGGTAATAAATTAATATTCTATAGTAAGGTATTAAAATTTGACATAATCTATGAATAATCATTATTCAATATTTATGTCTTTGTTTACTTAATTAAAACAAATACTCTTATTATAAAAACCAATAATTTACGCATGTTCAGTAATCAGTAATTATAGTCTAAACAGAATAGATTCATATTAATGATTTTAAAAAAGATTTTTTATTAAAGAACACCTAGTTCGTTTTTCAGAATCAAATTTAGGTGATCAAACTCAATTTCTTCAAGTAAGTATAATGACACACCTAAATCTGGAAATACTTGTAATCTATCCAAGTAAATTGTCATTGGGATTCAGTAGAGAAAATAATCATCAAGCAAAGTAACATCACTTTAAAATAATTATTCGTAGTGACACCATTTATTGTTGTTATAGATTTCGAAAAAGATTTTCTTGTTTTTAACAGTATGATATCAAGAGACCTCGTAGATCTGTTCACTGGTCTCTGTCAAGGAGAAGAAACTTCAGAAATATCAGTGTTTGAAAATCATAGTGAGTCAGAAAAAAGCACAGTGACAACCTCTCGCCTTGGAAGTTTTCATAGAAATGATGGTTTTCATGATTTGGAAATTTTAAGAAGAAAATTACAAATGTATGATGATAACATCCAATAATTCTGAGGTTTTTTTTGATTTCTCACTAGAAAAGGATGATTTATGATCTTGAAGTAGAAAGAAATTATAGTAGAACAACAAAAATCTATCTTTATAATGTTGAATTTTTTTACCAGAAAATCAGTATTTTGTATCTTCCTTCTGGATATGTACGTCATCGGATGAAACATGAGTGAGTGAATCATTTCTTAGAGGAAAAATTATTATTATTATTATTATTAACAATACAATTAGAGTTGAAATATATGCCTATAAACTCAAATAAGCCCATATAGAGGAAAAAAAAAACTATTCAATGTACACATCCCGGAAATAAAATAAACTAATGAATTAATATTAAATGAAAAATATACATATATATCGAACTATCTCGAATGTAAGAACACACACCGGACACAAAAACTCAGCACCAACACAGCGAGCATTTCTCCATCATAAAAGTTGTCTCAGTCTGTCTAATCCGTTTTTAAAGCTATTGGTGCTAGTGCTACCGACCACGGAACTGGGAAGTCTATTCCAGGATGAAAACACTCTGTTGGGTAAAAACATCTGCCTTGGAATGGCCCGGAAATTCTCCTTCCTCAACTTAAAATCGTGACCTCGAAGATTATTTATATTTTTGCAGAACATGGCCTCCACCTGAGGTCCAAAAATTCCATGCATACACATGTATGTGAATATCAGGTCACCTCTACTACGTCTATCCGCAAATGTTGTCATGTTATTCAGACGAAGGCGGGTTTCATAGTCAGGTCGGACGATTCCATATGGGATTCTCCGAACAGACTCCAGAGAATTCTGGTCACCAACAAGCGCCGTCCACCACACCGGACCAGCGTATTCCAAGATGGGGCGTATGAAAGACTTATATATCAGTTTACATACTGATCTGTCAGAGCCTCGGAAAGATCTCTGAACCAGGTAGGTAAGTTGACGGGCCTTAGCTGTAATTGAAGCAACATGGGTGGACCAGGTCAGACTGCTTGTTATGGTCGAGCCCAAGTCACATTGACTGGTGACAGGAGAGAGACAATGATCGTCAATGACATAAGACAGTCACGGATTATTTCGGCCTATGTGTAGCACATGACATTTGTCGAGGTTTAATGGAAGCAACCATTCCCGACACCAAGCGGACAGCTTATCAAGAGTGGTGGAGTTGAGAAGAGGGAAATTATAAATCTTGGTATCGTCTGCATATATAGTCGATAAAAAACAACCAGGGAGATCAGAGGTATATAAAAGAAACAGAATGGGACCGAGAACTGATCCCTGAGGGACACCACTTCGAACATGACACTCGGAAGATGAGTAAACATCACCAACCCTCACTCGAAAAGTTCTGTTGGTCAGGAATGCACGAATCCACTGAAGAAGACCCCCTCTCAACCCAAGATGGTCCAGTTTATGAAGTAGACGTTTATGTGGGACACGGTCAAATGTCTAGAAAAATCTAGATAGATCACATCAACTGGAATGTTACTATCCCAGGCCTTAGTCCAATCGTTGAGACAACAGATTAGGTTAGTGAAGGCTGAACGGTGCGGTAGAAATCCGTGCTATTGGTCGGGAAAAATCTTCTGAGCTAAGCAAAAATCAAGCACCTGGTCACAAACTATTCTCTCCAAGACCCTAGACAAGACTGACAGCAGACTTATAGGTCTATAATTCAGTGGAGACAGCTTATCACCCTTCTTATAAATGGGAGTTACTGAGGCGGATAACCAATCGGAGGGTAGAGTGCAGCTGGAGAGAGATTTCCTGAATATAAGAAAAACCGGAAACGCCATGACTTCAGAACATTTCCTCAACAAACGCGGCGAAAACCCGTCTCGGCCAGGGGAACTGTCCACCTTCACCCCAGAAAGATATTCCAGCACCAAGCGCTCGGACAGACAGACAGCATCCAAATAATTACTCGCTCGAGCAGACGTAATATTAGGTAAAATCCCCGGAGGCTCTGGGGTGAACACCTCAGCAAATGTACCGGCCAGAACATCAGCTGTTTCACGCGGATTGTCGCAGACGTCACCAGACGGCTTCCTCACAACCGGAAAACTGACCTTGGAGTTCATCGTGGTTCTCAAGTACTTAAAAAATCGCTTTCTGTTGGACTTGCTCACTAACTTTTTTCAAAATTAGTTTTGGCCGAATGAATAGTGGAAGAGAGAAAATTTTAGAAATCTCTGTGGATCCTGAAGTCAGCTTCTTTTCGACTGCGTAAATATCTCTGCCAAAGGAACCTTTTGCGTCTCAGAAGTTTCATAATTTTATCCTTTATCCATGGCCTTGTCGGAATGTAAGTGGATTTGACCTCCCTGGTACCAGCAGATATGGCTTTGTTCAACTCAGCCTCGAACAGCCTCCACATCTCATCAATCGTTAGATCAAGTAATAAAAGAGAACTCCAATCAACTGATGAGAGAGTTTCCGATATATGTCCGTAGTCGATAATCTTCCTGACCTGATTCCGTGGAGACTGTAATGAGGTAGGTAGCTGTATCTGGAGTTCCGTTAGTAAAACGTCGTGATCCGACCTACCGAAAGGTGGAAAATGTTCAACATCAAATAACAAGTTTCTGTCCGACACAAAAAAACAGATCAAGTAATGAAGAAGTCTGGCCATGCCAATGTCTAGTCGGCTCATTCACCACCTGCTGGAGACTCGTCGATGTTACAAGTTCAGCGTATGGATAAGAAGGGGATCTTATTGACGGAAGGCTTACAAGCGGCCAATCCAAGTCTGGACAGTTGAAGTCTCCGGCAATGAAGACGTCAGAAGATGATTCAGATAAATCCTTGAGATACCGAACCACACCGACATCATCAGCGCAAGATCGAGGTCTATAAATGCAGCCAACCACCATCGAAAAGAGGGAATTCGATATTTTCATGAAAATGTTATCGATATTTGGCCAATCCTGGTGAGATACGTCAATCTTAAACTCGTGAAACAGACTATTATGCACAAACACACACACACCACGATAACCCAGTGCAGCTCGATTATCATGACGGAACAATGAGTAGTTCGATATAGAATAAGCGGAGTCTGGTACAGAGGGATGTAGCCAGCTTTCAGTTATTAAAATTAGGTATGGTGTTAGCAATTAAAATCTATGTTCATCGAACAACGGTGTGCACAATCTGGCAATACCGCTAACGCTCCAGGTACCTGCTAACCTGCCAGCATTTTTGTTCCTTTTGTTACATTACAGTCCACGAGCTCTACCAAGACAGAGCACAGTTTATATTATCTATTTCTACAACGATAATTCATTAAAGTTTTAAAGTAAATTAAAGTGTTTAAATTGACAAGTTTAAACGAGCAGAAAGCTCAACCATATGGCTTGTGTGCCTCAACAAAGGAAACAAGTTCTAAAAATTTAGATCCAAGGGACATTACGTTCGTATACATTAAAGGCCATATATTTAGGGTTTGATGTTTTTTGAGACTTTCTTAGCGGGTACGGTATTCACTACTTTGGGACGTCCGCTGACATACTTGATAGTCAAATCTGTTTCGCCCGATGCCTGTCTCCTGGCGAGCTCCCCCCGCTCCATCTTCAACTCATCCGCCTGCTTCCTCGTTTTATCATCAAAAATTCTTATACTTCGATATTCCCCATGTCCAAGAAGAAGAGATTTGTTCCTGAGCAGAGACTTGGTGACAACAGAGCTGGAAAAAGAAACCTTAACCCACCGTGGACGGATATTATCCTTACCCGGTAAGCGAGTAATACCAGTTATGAAATTGCTGGATGATGGGCGGACATGATCAACAACGGCCTTTACCAAACTAGAGTCTGAACATAGGTCAGTACTCTCGGTGACATTGGTCAAAATAATATTATGCGATTTCTCCACTCTGTCTAGAACCTCAGACATATCAACACCATGCTCAGAAACTTTGACTCCTAATCTATCTATCTCCTAATGATTTCAACAAATACTTCGTTTCTGTTGCGGGGGTGCTTGGTGAGAGCGTGCCGGGTGGGAGTACATCGCAGTCAATTGATTGCGTTGCGGGTGATGCTTTCCAGGGGGGAACTTTTGAATTTACGGAAGTGAGTTATAACGATATTAGAAAGGTCATAGGGGCCATTAAGAATAGTAGGTCGAGAGATATTTATGGTCTCTCAGTGGTACTTCTTAAGAAGAATATTAACAACATTATCTATCCGCTCACTAAAGTCATCAATAGATGCTTAAGCACAAATGTTTTTCCCGATTGCTTGAAGTTAGCAAAGGTAGTTCCTTTATATAAAAAAGATGATATTAACAACTTGTCCAATTATCGGCCCATTTCGCTACTGCCAATTTTCTCGAAAGTGCTGGAGAGAGTAATGTACGATCAGATTGTGAATTATGTGGAGTCGAATGGTTCTATGTTTGGGTGCCAATTCGGCTACAGGAGGGGATTTAAGACCAGCGATGCACTGTTGAAGTTGGTGGATCATGTTTTAGACTGTTTTGAGAGGGGTGATCACTCAGTGTCGATCTTTCTGGACCTGAGTAAAGCCTTCGACTGTGTATCGCATCCTCTACTCCTGGTGAAATTAGCCAAGTATGGTTTTCACACTGATAGCCTAGATTTCATTGCGTCTTTCTTTTCAAATAGACGACAGATGGTGTTCGTTAATGGTAAGTGGTCCAGAGAGGAGCAGGTAAATATCGGAGTCCCACAGGGTTCCATTTGCTGTTCATCATTTTCATTGATGACTTTTCATCTTATCTCAGGGAAGTATAGCATATAATATGGGCCTGGATATTGCAGTGCAGATCGGGATGATTGTGGAGGCGATGGCCAATGAGTGGTTTTCGAGGAATGGCCTTGTTTGTAATGGAGACAAAACAGAGATAATGTTCTTCAATTGGAAGAATGTACAGCCTGAAGGCGCTTCATCATCATTGAAATTTCTCGGTGTATTTCTCGGCCCGACACTAACTTGGAGCTCACATGTTGAACACCTGGCTGCAACTTCGGCGAGGAGTGCTTTCCTCCTGAGGAATCTAGCGGAGACTGTCTCTGCAGGGGTACTAAAGAGTGTTTATCATGCGCTTATCGAGTCACGATTGCGTTATTGTGTTCTTCTGTGGGGTGGCTGTTCGACTTCAGAGAGGGTTTTCAGATTGCAGAGAAGAGCTGTAAGAATATTAGATAATATCGGCTACAGAGATGACTGCAAAAGGTATTTCGTCAAACTTCGAATACTAACTTTTCCGTGTCTATTTATATATGAGTGTCTGAAGTATGCCCATGCGAATCAACGAAACTCAATGAAGAATGGTGATTTTCATAACTATAATACGAGAAAGAAACAAGATGTGAGGCCCATGTTCAGGAGACTGAAAAAATGTCAAAACAGCACGAATTTCTTATGCTATCAGTTTTTTAATAAAATTCCTCTTTCCCTCAGGGATGCACCTGTTAAGGCTTTCGAACACTCTATCAAATCTTACCTTGTGCGGAAGGCTTTCTACAGTGTGGGCGAGTTCCTGTCTACCAACTTGAGTAGTGATTTCTTAAATTTATGATTGTAAATCTTTTGATTGATAAATATGTGTATTACTGTTGACTTGTGCAATACAAAGTAAATTTGTAAATAGCATCAATTAAATACTTACTTATCGGCTACCCTTCCAGCTACGGACGCTATCTGCTCAGACATCGATGACCGGTCACGATCAAGAGCCGAAATATTACTCTTACACGTAGCAATACCTAACTCATGCTCGGCCAGAATTTCTGTGTGTTCTTGTATCTCGGCAGAACAACACGCCACCTGTCATCCTGTCTTCTCTCAATCCGTTCCATGGTAGCTGTTATCCCACGAATATGTTCCATGAGGATCTCGAAATGCCTCAACGTAATCTGGTTGCCCTGATATGACCCCTCTTGGGACATTGTGCCCGACTTAGTAGAAGGAGATGGAGACTGCGGGCCGTTCAGACACAATATGTACAATTCCAGACGTCGTTGTCCGCTTTAAAGAACTCTATCTCTTCTTTAGCAAGATTAGCACATGTAGCATGAAAGAATTTGCGGCATTTAGAACAAGAAACTGACAAGTCGTCAGCTACAACTTTTTTGAAACAAATAGTGCATGAGTACCCTGGCATATTGAAAGGATTAGGTTTAGGCTAAAACACTGTTCACTTCCTTGGACCCGTAAGGAAGACTCGCACAGAATAGGAGGACCACGAAAACAGCATCAAAAAAGGACGGTAATGACTCAGAAAAGGAAACATATAATAATCAAAAATAGCACTCGGTTCCAATAGATCGCGCCGCCACTGGTATCAGCCAGACACAAGCGTATGCATATGTACCCAGACGCGGCGACGTTCAACAAAAAGAAATTCTCTCTGTTATCACCGAACGGGACAACATATGTGATTATGAAAACTCGCGAAAGTGAAATAAGTTGGTAAATATTATTATAATAATGGAAAGAAAATGCATTCAAAATTCAAAACCGCTAATTCAATAACTCGTATAATAGAGGTATGAACAATTACTCACGATGAAACCACCGAAATCTCAGAGCATCCAAAGTATATCACAAATGAAGAAGCAGCAAATTCGCACTTGTTAATGTTTTTAAACAACTCAGATTCATTTGTGGATGCTGTGGATGGTATTTTTCATTCAAACTGAACTGGACTACAGAGGGGTATTTGCCCAATGTGAAAACTCATAATGCTTATAACTTTTCAACTCGGCTGCATATAGAGAAACCGTAATGGAAAAAGTGTTTCTTTTGATCTCAAGAACCTATGGTTAAAATTAACGCAGTGATCAAAGACTCACCCTGTATAAAGATGGTAAATGGCATCTTCTTCAATTTTTACTTGATTCGGTGAATGATAAAAATTTCTTGGCCCATGAGGTGATAGAACCCGCGA
Organism: Micraspis discolor; assembly: GCA_030674115.1. Lineage (NCBI taxonomy): Eukaryota > Metazoa > Arthropoda > Insecta > Coleoptera > Coccinellidae > Micraspis > Micraspis discolor. Next base: position 1,768,214 of record JARTUT010001749.1, on the reverse strand, counting down.
CCTTCGCGTTATTAGCACGACGCTCTAACCAACTGAGCTTATGGGCCATTTGATCTAAAGCTAATCTCAAGTTTGTATCAGTGAAAGCAATAATGATTAAACAATTAAAATGTATATTTTTGAATTTTCCGAGAGATTTTCTTAATAATTTGACCCGTAAGAAGCATGTACAGCGTATTAGAAAGCCACAAAAAAAACTCAGCCAAATCGGTCAAGCCGTTTTCATGTTATGCCGTGACAACGAAAAACGGGTTTCATTTTTATATATGTAAGGAAAGCACATTATACTTTCCTAACTTTATTGCAATCTACGACACTGCGTAGTAATCGCGTAGCAAAATGTTCAGTGACCACGTACTGGTCGGCAAGGTAGATCGCACTGATGATAGAGAGAGAGAGAGAAAGACAAGGAATCAAGACGTGGACAGGCGAATTACGACGTCATAATAGATTAATAAAATATTGTTGAAGATTTAAATAAGAGCTAAGTGAATGATAGACATTGAATGTTGTTTCTTTGTTTTACAGGTAAAATTTGTAATAGTATATTGTTGTTAATTTAATAATAAATGAAAATTCTTTGTTTTACAGAGAAACTATTCTGTTTGGTTATTCATAACCTCATTCACAAAAAAATAATAGGATAGAAATATATGGAACATTATATATATTGTTATTTCCGATAGCTCAGTAATTTTGAGGGATAAGTAGACTGTATTTATTTTTGAGTTTGAAGCTGGTGCGAACGCGAAATATATAATATGAAACAACAAAATTCATATAAAGAAATGCGGTCAACAATGATGACTTACCACAGCGGTGAACTACGATGATTTCAGGGCTCTGCTCCAATTATCAGCTCTTCACAGGGACCCCTTGCTGCGGGATTTCTAGTCCAACTTTTGTTCAAATGCGGTGTTGAAAACACAATCAAAATGCGATGCGAAATTTCCAAATATGCGGGTGAAACCAGGCGTGTAATATATCCAAAAAAACAAATCGAAATTAGCGTGATTTTATAAACAATTTCGATAACAAACGTGATAGCGAGAATTCTTCTATTCCAATTCGCATTCTAGATGCGTATGCGTATCCATAACATGTGCGAAGTCACCAGTGTTGACTTATAAAATTAGCGCGAAATTCAAATATTTAGCGATCGCCTCAGCTTCAAATTCACGCTATAACAAAAGGACCGAACATATATTATTATTATTATTATAAAAGGATACAGAGAAGAGGCTGTTGCCAATAAATCTCAAACAAAAATTGAAAATTAAGTGGCGCTTCAGAATTAACAAAGAAAAAATAGTATGGCCACAAGGAAAAAATATAAATATTTATAAACCTGATCTTACTCGAAATTTTGAAAAACTGTTCCTTATCAATTATTTTGAATATTACCTTTTAAATCCTTTCTCCTTAACATTCAAATTTCACTACATCCATGCATAACTTGCATACTTTGGAGACTACATAGATATTATATTTTCAATAGGGCATGTTGTGCGGATGGAAGCTGTTATAAGACCTTTTATCCAATTAGACATCAAACAGGGTCATTTTCTATTCTAGATTGATGTGGTAATGAGAATAACATGAATCATTAAGGTTAATCTAAATAGATCAATATTTTATTGTCTATGCCCCTAGGTATTATCGAATAATCACATCGAATTCTTTTCTGAATTTCCAAAAGCTTTTTTCTCCTTCTCTGTAATGTTTTAGCAAAATCCTCCAATATACAGGGTGATACTTCATGAACTGGACAAACTCATATGGCGTGTGGGGACATCGGCAAAATTATTTTTAGCTTATGACATATAACTTTTTTTAATCGTCTTGTTTGAGCAATTTACAATTGAGTATAGTATTGTAACTTCCTAGTTTTTTTCAATACAAAAAAATCGTAGTCTCATTTCACCCTATGTTGAGACGCCACTGACTCCTCACGTACCTCGAAAGAGAGTTCATGGTTAGAATCGGAGAAAGAAAATTTAGAAAGCACTGACGTGAGGTCAGTTGGCTTAGGCGCTCTTGTAAACCACTTACGAGTAATTATTCAATTGTTTGAAAGTAACATATTCCTAAGTATTAATTTGTGACGTTTCTCACCGTTACTCAACCGAACGTAGTTACTTTCATGGAGATATAGAGATCCTTCAATGTCGCTGACAATTATTTAAATTTTGAAAAATCATATCTCCAGAACTATTAGCTTGTCGAAGTCGAGAGTGGTATTTTTGTATACGTCTGATAAAACTGCACCATAAAAAAATTTTTATTTGAACAGTGTCATTTGAAAAAAAATTTTTTTTTTGTTACTCCGAACCTATTCGGCCGATTTGACCGAATAACGAACTTAGCCGAGATATTTATACCTCAAACCTATTCTGAAAGTTTCAACTCTCTAACTTCATCCGTTCGAGAGTTATCGTGTTCACGGAACGGACGGACGGACGGACGGACGGCCGAACGGACAGAATCGATTTTGACCACGGATTATTCATCAGTAGGTCCAAACAAAACGATTGATACCACTTTTGCCCAAAAATTCGAAAGTCACAGACATTTGGGCAAATTGATAAGCACTCTGTTCAGGTGAACAAGAGCGCCAAAAAGGAGAACGTGCCGCACTGTCAAGTGCCTGCGACGAGTGCGTGAGGGACTAAAGAAAGAAATAATGCAAGAAGGTGGAAACATTACTGATTGAGTTGTAAGAGAAGTAAGAGAGACCCAAAAAGTTTTATTTGGTGCCTTTGTGTGAGTTCAAAAAGGAAGCCATCTTATGTAGAGTGACTCAAGAATCTATTTTGCAAGTATAATTCAGACTATTTTAAATGTTATTAATTGTTTGCCCAATTTATTGACCTCTGTTGATGAATAGCATTGGGAACTTGATTGGTTCAATGAATTTATTATTTTTCTGTTTTGTTTGTAAATTAATACTGTTATTATGCAATATTATTAGGTTTATTGGTGTATTAGGTGATGTTTGGGCCGTTGTCATTGATTCTAATTTGTTTGTGGATGTAATACTTTGTTGTTTTGGATAACCCTACTTCTTTGTGAATGTAATGCTTTGTTTAATTGGATAACCCGGCTTTCTAGTGCATGTAATGCTTTGTTCAAGTTGTATTACACTGATGACGAGATATTGTTGATGATGGAGCTCGCGTTGAATAAAAAAATACACAAAGCAAATATTCCTCTAAGACCAATTGTGAGTTCAAGAAATTCAGCATGCCACCAATTGGCTAATTTTCTGCTGAAAATTTTATCACCATTAAAAAGTAATTCAACATCGATGATAAGAAACACTAAACACTTCATAGAAATAATGAAAAATCAAGAAATCATGGAAGAAGACGTTATGGTCAGCTTCGACATCACCAGTTTGTTCACTAATATTCCGACAGATAAAACACTTATCATAGTTAGGAAAAAGCTTGAAGAAGATCAAACCCTTAGTGAAAGAACTACACTAAGCGTCAATGCAATTATGGAAATGCTTTCTAATTGTATTAAAATAACATATTTCCAATTTGAAGAAATCTTTTATCAACAAGAATTCGGAATGGCCATGGGTTCACCACTATCACCAATTTTAGCTGATTTATATATGGAAATTTTCGAACAGAAGGCATTAGAAAAATATGTACTTAAACCCAAACTGTGGAAAAGATATGTAGATGATACTTTCATTATTTGGCAACATGGAAGAGACACTATAGATGGATTCCTTCAATATCTAAACAATCAAGAGGAATCAATTAAATTCACAATTGAAATCGAGAAGGACAGACAACTTCCATTCTTAGATGGACTCGTACATAAACAAAATGGAATCCCAAGAACCACTGTGTATAAAAAGCCAACGAACACAGAACAATATCTACATTTTGATTCAAACCACCAACTAAACACTAAATTGGGAGTAGCAAAATGTTTATTTGATAGAGCAATAAATATATGTTGCACTGAAGAAGACCAAAATGAAGAAATAAATAACATCTCGAAAACTCTTAGAAGCAATGGCTACCCCAAGAAGATATTAGAAAAAACTAAACGAACAACAGAAAGTCAACCTGAACCAATAGATATAAATCAGACCATTAAAACCGTAATTCCTTATGTAAAAGGTTTGTCGGAGAAAATGAGAAGAATTGGAAATAGATACAACATAACGACTGCATTCAAAACTCAAGACACTATCAGAGCTAAACTTACAAAAGTTAAGCCTAATAATGAGACACAAAGGACAAAGAACTGCATATATGAATTACCTTGCGAGTGCGGATGATCTTACATAGGAGAAACTAAACGCCCTCTGAATGTACGAATAAAAGAACATCAGAAGCTTCTACGAGTACTAGACAGCGACAAATCCAGGTTGGTCCAACATGCTGTAGATGAGAATCATCGTATAAAATGGGATGAAGCATCAATAATATCCAAAGAAGAAAAACTTGCAAGAAGAAAAATCAAAGAAGCAACATTTATGAAAATAACACCTGATTCAATAAGTGCTCCATCTATAGATCTGCCAGAAGTTTGGACGCCGATAGTTCGATCCAACTTAAAAAGATCATCATATCACAGATGAGTATATAACATCGTTCATTTTTCTTTCATGACTTCTGTCATATTGACTTTTTGAAAATTGATAATTTTCAAAAAATTTTTCTTACTTTTCTCCTTGATAAAGATAGAAGATGTCTATCGAAACGTCGGAAAACATTACATCCACAATAGATGATGGTAATAGCCCAAACAATCATTCAAAACTTGTATTACACTGCTTGTTACCTGGGACATTAATTATATTGCCTAGCCAAGTACTTTTATCAATTTTTCAGACTACAAATCTTGGAGTTCGCAAGTCAACAATAACTCTACCTTCAGCTTACCGCAAAAATCTACGTAATTATACCCAAAGCAATTATATTCATCGTACTCTATTTTGCAGCATAAATTGCCAGGGCCTTTATGTGCCAGGACCTGTGGTTGAACTCCAGGAACGTATTGTTACGAATCTTTCTCTGGCTGCGACATAGTTGAGAGAAGAAAGAATAAGAACATGTCTATAGCGCTCTCTGCTACGGTTTCATAGAATATCCGTATACCTGAGAAGTATAAAAGGGCATACTCGAGCAGTTCCAAGCAGGAGTTCAAGTAGTTCAAGGGAGTAGTTCAAGAGAGGTAGTGACGTGAAGCTAGCAGGTGACCGTGGGAGTACGTGAAGAAGCGGTTGGCTGGCGAGGCCATGGCAGTAGGGTTAAGAAGGTGACGTAAGGGATGTTACATTTAATGTACATCTATAAGGGATTGTACATTTTGACATATTCATGTAGTCGTAAATAAAGGCATTTGGAATTATTTGTTATTGGTTATTTGAATTTATATTATCGAACCCCAAGCTCTTAACAGTATGATAACGTCTGAGATCATCGACTAGTAGTATTAATAGGATGTTTGGCATCCCGTGGCAGGGACCGTTACCATCATGTGCTATAAGGCATGAGAGAATCTACTTTTTTTATCAACCGCGAAACTTTCTGTCATTTTTCAGAGCCGCCGCTGGAACTCCATGACCTTCCCCGTGTTCCCAATTCCTTAGCTCATACAATATTTTAGTTATGGCTCACATACCCTGGGGCCATGACCATGACAATGGTCATAATAAGTCCTTTACATATTTGCCATGATTATTATCCTGTTGCATCATTGAAGTATACATTCGAAATGATTATTATCCTTGTTGTCTTATTGAAGTTTACATATTTGCCATGATTATTAACAAGTTGCTCTAATTATTATGATTACTACCTGTTTTGTATTACTATAGTTTTCCTCAGAACTGTTATAATTGCCTTTGCTAGCTGTTAATGATTAACTATATAGTTTTAAACAAGTGCCCTAACATCACCTAACATAAGGGGTTTTCTGCCTGAGGCTATCCCCTATATTTTTTTAGACCCTTAATAAAGAGTTGACTGTTTGGGTCTAAGTGTTGTGTTTTATTCACCATCTTTGTTTCCCTATTATTTTCACTAATCTCAATTATCACGAACTTGAATTATTACTTAAAAATAACGTAGAGTCCTACTCTTGCTAGACGATCACATTAAATAGCCAAGTCTTTGTATCTGAAGTCATTCAGACTCTAGTGTCGTAGTTAGTTTTGAAAATGATATTTGTCATTCTTTTCGAAAGAAAAAGTGGCAAATGCAGTATGTTTTTATAATATTTCAGGTTATGCTTTCTTGTCATATCGGTAAATCTTTGGGTATTTTATTCAGAAAAGTTGAAACACTCTCAGAAAGGAAATACAAAATGACGGAAAACGTGAAGTGCTCTTGAATTTTTTTCTCGTGTGCAAATTATAATTTTATTTTCTGAAACTTCCCATTTTCATAAGAATTTCTATGCGTAGAAAATGGATCCTTTAAAAGTTTTTTAATAGGTGTGCCTTTAGATGGGAATTAGATTCGACTGGTTTAATTTCAGACGTGGACAACAAATCACAAAACTGGTATATTCATGAAAACAGAACAATAACCATACGTGAGAATGCTAGCATACTCCTGCAGAATTATCCACATATTTACAAACAAATATTTCAGTACTTATCTCTAACTTGCTCCCCCATGGGGTCTAAAATAACGGCTTAATCATTCAAACAGATCGGAATATCTCGAGAACTAGACATAGAATCGACACGAAATTTGGTATTTAATTGTCTCTATATACACAGATGTAATAAACACATCTTTCCAACTTCCTAGTAGAAGAGCGGCTTTCCACCGACGAAGAGGTGTTCAAAAGAAAAATTGAAAATTTAAAAATTTTGTTTATTTAGAGTTTCTCCTGACGGAAGAAATCTTCAAGGTTCGGCTCGTCGCTAGAAAAGACGAGTCTTCAGTTCTGTAAGATTAGGGAACTCAATAAAATTCCTGAATAACAAAAACTAATTTATTCGAAGCACAAAAAAAAACAAAATGACAATTTTAGCAAGCACAAAAAAATTATTAAAACAATCTCTGACAAAATACTTTTAGAGGTTTCGGACTATGGACTTTTGACTGTTTATAAATTTTATAACTGACCTTTTTCTTTGGACTTCTAACACGGAACTTCACTAGCGAAATTTCGAACTCACTCAATTACAACAGAATTACTATTTTTCTAGAATTTAAAAGACTGATTTCTTCTATACTTTTCTTAAGTGTTTTCCTGGTTACGGATCACGTTGAACTGACTTTCCATTCCCTAATTTTTCCTAATATCCCTTTTTCCGGGGGCGTTATCGAACATAATCCGGAATTCCCTAATTTCTCTTAATTGGTTCTTTTCGATAGTTCGAAATTTACCCCAACTACTTCGAAATCTAAGTTTCATTGGCTTTAGTCTCTCGATACAAACCTCTGATTGGTCTACTGATTTAATTTTTACTAAAGATCCACCTTTTTTCCATCATTAATTTGAAACCATAATCCCTAAAGGTCGAGAGGGCCACGTAAATATATCATATGTCGAACTCCCCTAGCTAATTCTCAAATTTTATTACGTCGTACATCCATCAAGATTTCCATGTAGCGGATCAATAAATTTCGTTTTAAATCTTAGGTTTTATGATTATTGGGGTGATATGTTTGAGAGGTTTATTACTGTCTGGAATATCTGGGAATTTCAATTAGATATGGTCTTTTGCTTATCAAGACCCAATATCCAGCATCGCTACACATATCATATTACACAGAATAACTATATGACACGCTTCTACTAGCACCCCCTAGGGGGGCTAGACGAGTTCCAGCCGAGTTTTCTGAGAGAAATTCATACCTGGGAAACTAGACATAGGATTGATGTCAAATTTGACAATAACATCCAGAAAGACCAGATTACATTTACTGCTTATGCTACATTTACTTGCACCTCCCAGTGGGCCAGTAGGATTTCAGCCAAATTCATAAAAAATCAACCAAACATGAGAATGCTATCATACTTCTGAGAATTATCTACATATCGCCAAAAAAATATTTCTGTAGTTATCTCTGACGTGTACCCTCATGGGGGGCTAAAATAACGGCTAAATCATCATTCAAAAAGATACGAATATCTCGAGAACTAGACATAGAATCGACATGAAATTTGGTATTTGTTCTTCTCTGTATATACACAAAATAACCATATGACACGCTTCCACTTACAACTCCTTGGGGGGCTGGCCGAGTTCCAGCTGAGTATTCTGTGATAATTCATACCTGGGAAACTAGACATTGGATTGGGGTCACATTAGGCATTAACATCCAGAAGCGTTAACTCATGAGTTGTGTATATGCAACATTCACTTGCACCCCCCAGAGGGGTAGGTACTCAGCCTCATTATTAAATATTCATTAAAAATCAAGCAAATATTAGAATGCTATCATACCTCTGCAGAATCATCTACATATTCACAAATAATATTTCAGTAGTTATCCCTGACTTGCACCCTCATGGGGGGCTAAAGTAACGGCCTAATGATTCAATGATATTTCATAAATCAAAAGTTGCAGTTAATCAACAATACTGTAAAAGGATGGATGCATTGGAAATAATAGGTTTGTTAGTCCCGCATTTCGAAATTGTAATTTTTGGTAATTTGTTCTTCTATCCGTTGGCCTGGGACGAAAGAGTTGTTCCTCTGGTCGGAACATTTGATTTCGGAACTGTTCATTCTGATATGTTTCCTTAAACAATGATCAAGGTTTGAAAATATAAGGAATCAAATAACTTATTGAATTCAAATGCTCTCACAAACAAAAATGCAGTTGATCAGGTAATTGCATCGAAGATATAAACAGTGCCGGCATTATTCAGGACGATCTTGACTCTATCTCGAGGTGGTGCCAGGACTGGCAGCTGCCACTCAACAGTGATAAGTGTGTGGTTCTTCACATGGGTGCTCGGAATCCGCGACATCAATACTTACTTAATGGTATCCCCATTCCTGTTTCAAGCAGCCATAGTGATCTGGGTGTAATAGTGACGGATACTTTGAGTTGGTCTGAACACATCTCCCAGACTGTAAGCAGGGCCAAAAGATCCTTGTTTCTGCTGCAGAAGTCATTTGGCAAGTGTGACCCACATACATGTGCTCTGGTTTACCGAACTTATGTGCGACCCATCCTCGAGTTCGCTGGTCCTGTGTGGTGTCCGGTTCTGTCTCGCGATATGTCCCTGCTCGAAAACCTCCAGCGTCGTGCCACACGTATTCCCTACGGAATCTCGCGCCCTTCTTATGATGAAAGACTATCCATAATGAGCCTGCCTAGGTTCGCTGACCGGAGAACTCGTGGTGACCTTTTAACAACTTTCCGTGCTTTGCACGATCTCTTTGGTGTGAGCTTGCGTCGCTTGTTCACGATGAATACGGATTGCCGTTTGCGGGGTCACTGTTTAAAGCTGAGAAGAGAGAACTTCAGGACGGTTCAGAGGGAGCACTTCTTGGCGAATCGGGTGTTTGGTGTATGGAACTCCTTGCCTTCATCTGTGGTTGGGTCGTCGTCTGTGAATTCATTCAAGAACAACTACGATGGTTGGCTTCTTCGTGGATGATTTTGAGGGACTGCTTATTTTGTATTTTTGTTTTGGAAATTATCTCTTATTGTATAATCAAGCACTTTTTTTTTATATGTTAAATTTTTTGTGAGTTTATAGGCATGGCCTCAACTCTTATCTGTCTAATAATAATAATAATAATAATAATAATAGTTAATTCACAACACCTGACGGTTTAATTGATTCTACAGCCTGTGATTCCTCCATTACTTCAATACCTGATGAAGGGCTGACCAAAGCCATGGGAACAGCATGTCTGTTTAACTTGTTGCGATTTGAATTTGTAAAGGAATTTTCATTAAAATGTCCATCATAACTTCTCTGACGTTTTCTTATCACAGCATTACAACGAAGATCAAGAGCATTCTTCAACAAATTGATCCTACAAAATAAATTTTAAACTTTCGATCCAAAGCAAGCATCAGATTAAATAAATAAAACTTTTATTCTTACCGCTCAGGACTGGAAGAAAAACCGAATTAATTATTGACTTCGGGCTCTAAAGCACCGCATATAAGAAAATGTTTATCAATCATCTTTTTGAGTAAATATTAACTCACTTTTTCTTAAATTTCAACTCCAGACCTTACTTTGAATGGCTGCCTGCTTCAAGATATTAGCAAAAGTTTCTACTACTTCATCGAATTCTCTCGGTTCTTTCAATCTCATCGACAGATTTATTTGTTGGTCCAATAGTCTGCGATACTCATCCCAATTGGTTCTGCTGTTATCTAGTTTTTGTGGAATTCGCCTGTTGAGTGGTCTGAAGACAGGTCATAGCTCGATGTCACATCCATATATGTGCCTGATATCCCATTTGCAATGAAGAAGCCTAATAGGTGAGGTGTTTCGTTGGAATCAGTAGGCCAGTATGTTGGACTTTCAGTGGATAGAAGCATGTAATTTTTTTTTGCTGAAGTTTAGCCAACTCTTTACCCTTAGTAGTTGTTAAGAGGGAGCCTCAAAGTGTGTTTTTGCTGTTAAAGTCTCCTCCCACAACAAATTTGCATCCCAATGTTTCGAAGAAATCTTTGTATTGATCCATTTTTAGATTATGCTTAGGCGGACAGTACACTGTTGAAATTGTCAGATCTTATGAGGCCATTTTTACCTTCAGAGTAGTGGCCTGAAGGTGTTTTTCTTTATATTGGTGCATTTCAGAGTGGTTATCGTTTGTTTGATGAGTACAGCAGTTCCCGCATGTGCAGTGTTATCTGGATGATAGGTGCAATAAGTTATGTAATCTGAGATTTTAAAATAGGATTTGTCAGTGAAGTGCGTTTCACTTACCAATAAGATGTCTATTGCGTTTTGGCGAAGGAAAATTTCTACTTCATTTTTGTGCTGAAGGAGACCATTGGCGACCATTCGGCTATTCTGATGCTTTTAGTGAATTTTCGTGATTAGCGTAGATAGCATGTTTAGTATCATGTTGTTCTGTTGTACTAATTGTTGAAAAATTCCTTTAAATTCCTGCAAGAATACACTCAAGGTAGTTGGGCTGTCTTCATTGTGTTGTGTAGGCACGTTGTTTGATCTTCGTAAGATATCTGAGTATCTTCGCTTATGCGGTTCTTGTTCTGGAATCTGAGGTCTAATGTTCTGATTGTGAGTGCTAGGTACTGTTCTTTGTTGTAGATTCAGTCTGTTGTTCACGTTGTTGGGTCCAGTTCTTTTCTATTATATGTTTCAGACTAGGCTCACAGTTCGTGGTGACAAAAAAATACAGCCCCTCCAGTTGCGCTCCTACTATGGGGGCCTCGAATCCATCTCGCGGTTTGTGCTTAGTGCTCGTGAAAGCACTCTAAGCACTTTAGTGCTTCCGAGCACTGTGCTCGCGAGCACTTTTCAAAGGCTAGTGCTTAGTGCTTGTTTTTCGGAGCACTTGTAATCCGCTAAGCACTAAGCCTTTCCGAATTCTTGAAGTAGGGTCAATATAAGCGATAAGATAATAAGATCGTTTTGAATTAATATTCAGTATTTCTTCAGTCACCATTGATTTGACTTTACGGTTATGAAGGCCAGAAAATTTTTTGTTTTTGCGCGCTTGTTACTAGTGGAACAGGCGGGCTATCGTTCTGTCCAAATGTCTGTAATTTCCGAATATCGAGCCGAAAATGGTTTCAATCCATTGGGTTCGACTTCTTGATGGAGAAACCTTGGTCAAATTTAAGTAGGTCAGGCTGGCCGGCCCTCCGATCGTATACTCTCTATCTTCTGAAGGAGATGACCTAGAGTTTTCATTTTTCAGAATAGGTTGATCGTTCAAATATCTCGGTCAAGTTCGTTATTGGGCCAAATCCATCGTTAGTTATTAGCATTCAAAATTTGATTTTCGCCTAGAATATTCATCTGATCAATTTATAATTTAGAAGGTGTTTTAATGATGTTAAATTAAATGGTTTTCCAAATTTCGAGATAATCGCCACTCTAGAAAATTTATTAAAAATTCCCAAAATAATCTTATTAATTAATTTACTATGTGTAAATTCTGATACTGATAAATAAATGGGAATTAGAACGTCAGAGAGCGAAAACGGTAGAAATACTTTGAGCAAATCTGATGATTCCAACTGAAAAATGGTAAACGAGGAAAACCATATTCTTAAATAAACTTCATTCATTACTGATTCAAATGGTGGGAATTCGAAATAGACTAGAATGATTTATTGCACAAAATTTTCTGTACTCTTTTTCACAACATCATATCACTGATTAAAATGGATATTACACCATAATAAAAGAAGATTGATAAGCTCTTTTAAAATATTGTAAACAAACGAATAATTTCACCAAAACGTTAGACCAAACTGCCATTCCCAATTGGGAATTTTTAAGCCAGATGTTCTTGTGCATATTTTTTATGACCCATCAATTTTAGCAGTCTTCGGAATTTCCGTCGGCAAATTTGTTGATTATTTGGAAAGTTTGTGAAATGTTCAATTGGGCCCTAAGCTCACGGAGATATTTAAATACACAAAACCAGGGTTCAATAACTACCTTATCAGTGGCACTCGGTGGGTAACCGGTAGTTGTAAAATTCGAAAGTTATGGCAATCCTTTAAACACAGCCCTCATTTTTGCGCGCTTGTTTCTAAGGGAACAGCGAGCTATCGTTTTACCCAAATGTCTCAATCGATTGGGTTCGACTTCCTGATGAAGAACATTTGAGTATGTCTGGACGCGGGCCCTCCGGCTGTTTACTCTCTATCTTCCGAAGTAGATGACCTAGAGTCCTTGAGTTTTCATAATTTCAAAATAGGTTGATTGTCCAAATATTTCGGTCAAGTTCGTTATTGGGCCAAATCCATCGAATAGTTTAGCATTTGAAAGTTGATTTTCGCAATAATTCCTAAAATATTCATCCGATCAATTCGTACCTTGGACGATTTTGAAATAAAAGGGTTGGCCAAATTTCGAAGGAATCGACACGGTAGAAAATTCTTAAAACATTCCCAAAAACATTTTTTTCAATACTCGATATCTTATCAGATATTTCTTCGAAATCAACAAGAATTCGTACATAAATCGAGATTACCGATAATTTGTATGCCCCAGAATTTTACCGTCGTAGCTTAGTTTTTGAATAAAACAAATCAGTTCTAGTGTGAGATTCAAACCCGGGAGGGTGGAAAAACATTAATATTAGGTAGTAATGAAAATGTCAAAAATGAATCTACTTCAATAAACAATTCGAAGTGACATTTTTCAACTACATTGGAATGCAAAAAGAACTAACGTATTGTCACTCTAATCCCAATCAGAATATCTAAAGCATTAAAAAGCATTGGCGTGTCAAGATTTTTTTACTAATAAGGAATAATGCATAATTTTTGTGCTCCAGAAAAACTGAAAATTTCATATTTCTTGGGCACTGAAAGCACTTCTAGAGAAGTAAAATTCATTTGCCAGGACATTTTGACATTTTCAAGCAAAAAGCTCACCCAAATTATCTTCTTAGAAACCATACTTCTGGGTAATATTCCACTGGACTAATAAATAATATTGAACAAGCACTCAAGGAAAAGATCATAATTGAATGCAATTTGAACACTCTGTGATAAAGAAAATTTCATCCTAAAATGTTTTGCAATCAATTTTGTTCAGTACCAAAGAATACCGAATGCTGAAAATAAAGTTTCAATATTTTAGTCTGTGATTAAAGACCTCAAAATAAGTAAGACATTTCAGAAAGTGGTTTTGAAGATGAAGCGATATTCTGTAGTCTAATTAACTACTAGCGTAACCAAATACTAAATTCGATTTAATTTAATTTGCCAGATGTCCTATCAACATACAATTCAAATATTCCTCAATCAGTTCACTGGAAGAAATCTCAGCTGGTCACAGACAACATATCCCTTGTTTATTATGAGGGACCTAGAGTTTTCATTTTTTCAGAATAGGTCGAGTGTCCAAATATCTCGGTCAAGTTCGTTATTGGGCCAAATCCATCGAATAGTTTAGCAGTTAATAACATTAATTTCTTGAATACTCATCCTATCAATTCGTAACTTAGAGAATGTCTAGACAGCGTTAAAAGGAAGGAGTGTGCCAAATTTCGAGAAAATCGTCTCGAGAGAAAATTTTTTAAAAATTCCCAAAATGTTTTTTTCAATACACGATATCTCATAAGTTATTCGTCAGATCACAACAATTTAGGGCATTTATGCAGGCTATAGGTTCCTAAAATATTTTAAAATTTCATCATCATAGCGTACAATCTCCAGAAGATATAAGAGTTTTTCTGAAAATGAAGTCACAGATTATATTTCTATCTATGAATTCACATCACATCAACTATAAATCTCTATGAGGGTGGTTTTAATTTTATGACAAGTTGTCATAATGAGTGAATATTGAGCCGAAAATGAAACTAATTCTGTGGGTTCATTTTTATGACAAACATGTCTAAAATACTGGTGTGTGCAGTTGTCATATTTTGAATGGAAATGTCATTATGAATTTTGCAACAAGAGGACTATTTTTTTCCCAAATGTCTGTAATTTCTGAATATCGAGCTGAAAATGATCGCCATCGGTTGGATTTGACTCGTGATGAAGAAACGGTGGTCCAATTTGAAAATGTTTGGCTGAATATTCTCTATCTTCCGAAAGAGATGAGATAGAGATTCCATATTAATAGAATTAGTTTATTATCCAAATATAAGTCAAGTTAGTTATTGGGCCAGACCTGTCCGATAGCTCAGCAATTATGAATCTGAAATTCGGTTATAATTGATGACACTCAACTACAACTTATATATGGTATAGAAATGTGGAAAGAATGCCAGATCGAAGAATTTGCTGAACTGTAAGTTCACTCAACTTCCATTTAAGATATATGTTTATTGATTCTTTCACACTCATTGTGCTGGTGCTGATTTTGAATCGCACTCTGAGAAAAGACTTTAGAACAAGCGCTTAAAAGCTCCTGATCTCACGTCAGTGCTTTCCACATTTTTTCAGTAATGTGTTCTCGCTTATAAAATAATTGGTCCTCGATTATTAATTTAACTTTACGCATTGATTAGGAACAGCCATTCAGATTCAGATCGACGAATAAGATTAACTAGTACCAGAATGTAAATTGAATGCATGCGTTTCACAAAACGAATAAAATGGCTTTTGAGTTTTTCCCAGTCTCGAAATCATAATTTTAGATATGTCGATGAAGCTAAAGAGTTCTCATTTCAATCAAACAACATTAGTCGAAAGCTATTTGGTGAGATCCTCCTTTATATCTTTAACAGGTGTTGAATGGTGTAGATTCTTAATCACTACTCTGAATGCTCGGTTCTCCTTTGGTTGATATGTATGATGGATTATATTTGTGTTTTTTATGTGGTGGATTAATTTGCGATAATCTTCTGGTGTGTGGCTATTTATTTTATTTATGGGTCGCTATTAGCTTGAGGAAAGCTGGGAAATATTAAAAAATTATTTCCAAAGTGGTGAGTCGCCAACGCAAACTGTGCGAAATTTGAAAAAAATATTTGCCAAAAAAGATTTGCCATCGGAGGCATATGTGCGGAAATTTGTGAGTCGTATGCGCGAACCTGGATCACTGTTGGATAAAACAACACGTAAACGTCCATTTCCAGTAAGGTCAACCGAAAACATCGCTGCGGTGGAACAAAGTGTTCGTGAACGACCATCCACATCGATTCGTCATCGAGCGCAAGAGTTGGACCTTTCTTAGTCAACTACGCACCGAATTTTGCGCAAAGACCTTGCCATTAAGCCATATAAAGTTCAATTGGCCGAACAGCTAAAGCCAATTGATCATCCGAACCGTCTTCGGTTTGCAAATTGGGCGAAAGATCGTTTGGCTTTCTGAAAGTTTCGCTGCTGCGTTTACTCATGAACCTCTGGGTAACTTGCCGCGTGTTGGTGTTGCCCGGTCTGGGGCTTCGATGAATTTTGTCGAGGTAAATGAGGTGACAGAGCTTCTTAGTAAACTGGATCCTTCCTGCTCCCCTGGACCTGATGGAATATCGGTGATGGTGCTCAAGACATGTGCTGATTTGGTTGCTGCTCCTATTACGGAGATAATTCACTCGTCCTTACGATTGGGTCGATTGCCGAGGGAATGGAAGTCTGCAAGGGTAACCCCTGTTTATAAGGGCAGTGATAAACAGCTCGCCTTCAACGATAGTCCTATTAGTTTGACACCCATTGTTGCTAAAATTGCCGAAAAAGTAATTTATTCATGTTGTAGGCCCGTGGCAAGTGGTGTTCCGCAGGGTTCGGTGCTTTTTCTGGCTTTTGTTGCCGATCTTGGGCGGGTGATTTCATTTAGGTACGCTGCATACGCGGATGACTTTAAATTGTATTCTGATGCGTTAACGTCTACGCTTCAGAGTGATCTGGACAGGATATACGCATGGTGTGATGAATGGTTGTTTCCTCTAAATGTCGGAAACTGCACTGTGCTTCACCTTGGTAGAAATATCCCTCGGCGATGTTATAATGTCGGTGCTGCACTGCTCCGGCCGGTAGCTCAACATAGTGACCTGGGCGTTATTATGACGTCTGATTTATCGTGGTCAGCGCATATAGATAGTATCGTGGGAAAGACTTGACGATTGATCTATTTGATACGGAGGTCGTTTCTACGATGTACAGTTGAGATGGCCAGAATACTTTACACCACTTACGTGCGCCCTCTTATGGAGTTTGCTGGTCCGGTTTGGACGCCTTCGCTCGTGAGAGATCAGGAGCGACTTGAGTTGGTTCAGAGATGTGTTACGCGTTTGCCGTACGGTAGTGTGCGTCCCTGTTATGAGGACAGGCTCCGTCTATTTGGTCTCCGATCTTTTATGGACCGTCACGAGCAAGGTGACCTTATCATAACTTGTGGAATTCCTTTCCGGGACGCATCGTTGGTGCACCGAGTGTGAATACCTTCAAGAACCTGTTGGATGAGCTAAAGTGTTAATTGTGATTTGTGATAGTTGTTTTACAATTTTTTTTTCTTGTATCACATGTAACGCATGATTTTTTTTGAGGGATTATAGGCCTAGCCTCCCCTATTATTTATTCTAATCATCTTTTCCGACGAGGCTCAATTGCCATATATGGATCACAGAAAACCCACACGTCGTCGAGGAGAAACCGATGCATCCACAAGGAGTGACTGTTTGGTACGGATTTTGGTCCAACGCCATCATCGGACCATTTTTCTTCGAAAATGATGAAGGAGCCTCCATAACCGTCAACGGCGAGCGCTACCGCGCTATGTTAACTGATTGGCTTTTCGGTCAAATGGAAGAGCATGATTTGGACGATATTTGGTTTCAACTGGACTGGCCTACGTGCCATACAGCCCATACTACGGTCGATGTTTTGCGCCCCATCTTCGAAAATCGCATAATCAGCAAAAATGGTGATGTGAATTGGCCTCTACAAGCTGCGATGTAACACCGTTAGACTATTACCTTTGGGGAGGGGTCAAAGACGTTTGTTACGCCATCAAGCCAAGCACGATTGATGACTTGAAACATGAAATTAAAGTTGCCATTGCTGCCGTAAGTCCAGAAACAATGGAAAATGTACTGAAAAATTGGACTGATCAAATGGGGTACTGCCAAGTGAGCCGTGGTGAACATTTGACCGAAATAATTTTTCACAAATAATGTGATGAATTATGCTTTCAAATAAATGTCTGATCATTGAAATCTATCGAGCTTTTTGGCGCTCTTGTTCACCCGAACAGAGTGCCTATCATTTTGCCCGAATGTCTGTAATTTTGGAATATCGAGCCGAAAATGGTCTCAATCGATTGGGTTCGACTCCCTGATGAAGAATTCGTGGCGAAAGTTGAGTCTGTCCGGCCGGCCGGCCGTAACCTCTCTAGCATCCAAAAGAGATGAGCTAGAGTTTTCATATTTTCAGAATAGGTTAACTGTCCAAATATCTCGGTCAAGTTCGTTATTGGGCCAAATCCGTCGGATGGTCCAGTAGTTATGAGCATCTGAAATTTTGTTTCCTCAATAACTTCTACAATATTCATCCGATCAAGTTGATACTTGAAATATTGTTGAGGGAGGCTGCAACAAAAGGGCTTGCAAAATTTCGCAGAAATCGTCAGAAATTTTTAAAAAATTCCCAAAAAAAATTTTTTTAATACTCACTATCTCATAAGATATTTTTCGGATTTCAATAAAAATTCGTGAATATATTGAGGTGATCGATTTCTTACTTATCCTCAAATTTCATTGTCGTAGCTTTTTTCCATCTAAAGATATGATCTTTTTTTTTTCATTTACTCAAGAAAAAAGAGAAATGACATCCGTCCCGATGATTTTCTTTGAACGATGGCAATCACAGATCGATATTCGATTGATAAATGCCGGGCTCATTAATCAGTGTCAGTTGGCATAATATCAATCAAAATTTTTCATAACAGAAAATCATACAGATAGAATTCAATCTCGGTGGCTGAAATAATATACGTTGTCAAAATTCAGAAAAGCACTGACATAAGTTTTTAGGAAAAGGGAATTATAGCTTCGAACAAAACTTGGGGAAAATTATGAGTAGTGATTTTTAATTTGAGATATAGGTTAGTTCATTCATTAGGCGTTCATATTTATTTATTTATTAACGGGATTAACCCAATTTCACAAATCCAAATTAATACATAATTATAATTGCAATATATAATACAACTTAATACAGATTGATAGAAAAAAATAAAACAATACAAAAATTCCAGAAATCAACTAACGGATCAATACAAACTTCGATTGACATAACGCAAGGAATAGCCGAGATTAAAGAAGTCTATGCCTGTTCTACTGGCAGTGTTCACATGTTGCGAGATTCTTGGAATTGGCGAAGCTCTAGTATAATTGTACCTATAAGTCCTGAAAGCTTGCAGCGCGGTACCTCTAACATTTCTAGATGGAACGTGAAAACTAAACAGAGATAGAAGGCCTGAAGAGGACAGAAGGCCCTCGACCAATCTAGCAAACAACAATACATCCGCCCTTATCCTACGAGTACGTAAAGCAGAAAGGTGAAGAAGTGATCTCATATGAGTTGCGGAAAAATTTACTCGCGATATTCCCATCCTGCACGACATAGAGAGAAGAAACCTATTTTGGACTCGTTCTATCCTGTCACAATCCTCATAAGTATATGGAGACCATAAACAGGTGGCATACTCAAGATGCGGCCTAACAAGACTGACATAAATGTGTTTCAAAGTATTGACATCCCTGAACTCAAACGAGTGCCGCAAAATGAACCCCAGCATACGAAACCCCGCACTAACTATATGGTCAATATGCGCCCTGAAACACATCCTATTGTCGTAAAAATCACCTAAGTCTTTAACGATGTCCGCAGAAAGTATTGATTGCTCACTCAGATAGTAGCACGATACAAAGTGCTGCTCACGCCTAACTATACTCATATGTTTGCACTTACCAAGGTTAATGATGACTTTATTATCTTTACACCATTGTTCCAATCGATTCAGATCAGATTGAAAGTCTAGCATATCGATTAGAGTGTTAACTCTTAAATAAACCTTGAGGTCGTCGGCGAACAAAAGGAAACGTGCAAACCTAAAGCAAGTGGTAATGTCGTTTATATAAATTAGAAACAACAGAGGGCCCAAATGACTACCCTGAGGTACACCTGAATCAACAATGTATGTCGGGGAGAAGGAATCACGAACTTTAACTGATTGAGTACGGCGGGTGAAATATGATACAAACCACTTCCTCAAGATGCCAGTTATTCCAAAGACCACAGTTTCTCACTCAAAATGCAATGATCTACCTTATCGAAGGCCTTAGAAAAGTCAGTATATACAACATCAACCTTACCTCCACTTTCCAAGACATCGAAGACATACTGGGCGAAAACCAATAGATTGGACTCAACACCCCTACCCTTAGTAAAGCCATGCTGTTGCTCGACCAATCTGGACGATATATCCTTCTGTATACGATCCAGCATCAATGTCTCAAGAATTTTAGGAATGGCGCTTATAATGCTTATAGGCCTGTAATCAGCAATATTATACCGACTCCCAGACTTGAACAATGGCTTAACCGTACTATTGCATCACATTGTCCCAGAGTACGGGAAAAGACTATTGTTCACGTGATCAGAGTGCTTATAGATTTGTTATGGTTTGAATATTTACTCGCAAGTAGCTCAACAAGTGCGCCAAAGCAATCTGACCTCACGTCAGTGCTTTCTAAAATTTTTTAAAGCCTTTTCAAATTCGAAATTTAGGTTTATGATTTCAATATTTGGGCAGAGTGACTGCATTCATTTCGTAATTTATTTCATAACCACAGAGTGAAAACAATTGTTTGCCGAAACTTTATGAGGACATAAATTAGTGGTTACATATAATACCATAGATTGTGACAAAAGATGATATCCTTCAGTTGTCGAAATCACGCTCATCTTCACATCAAAGTACAAAATCTTCAAAATTTCTTGTGTTGAATATAATAATATGCGGGAAATAGTGCATTTACAATTAGGACAAGCAGGGAATTCTATAGGCTGCAAAGTATGTTGACCTTTTTTTACCTATTTTATATATTTATATTGATACTGAACTATTTAATATTGAAACGAACACTTTTCTAACTATTAGCTCAACATAACTATAGGCTTTACAAAACAAAAAACAGAAATATTTAGGGGAATTTCAGGAAAAACTGAGACATGATATGCATCAGGACCTGTCAACTCTTATAGAACGAATTCGAACCATGTTTGTTCACAAGATTCATTCAAAGCAAACGGAATCAAGTTGAAATAAGAGATGGGACGATAGTTCGATAACAGAATTTTGGAACGGTATTATTTGTATGGACGTAAGTAACTGGAACTGCCTCCGATCCATACCGACTGGAGCGTAGGAATGCAAGCGATGTGATCTGCAATCACAATAGGAATTTTTTATCTGCTGAACTGGGACGGTGCTTCCAAAGTAGCGTAGTATTTTCGGAATACCACTCAAATATTATACGTCTGAAAGGCTTCGGTTTAGTATTTAAATTGGATAACTGTCTATTGCACTGGCTGTAGTGTTAGGCTCTCCTAGATGTGTTATTGCAGTGTTATTATTTATTTTGTTTATAATCGCGAGAAATAAATGTAAAAATGATAAGAAATCGAAACACTATTCAGATGTTAAGTACTTTCGTGATTCTAATTTGTAACTCTACATGTTTCGAGCTAATTCAGCTCATCTTCAGAAGTATAAAAATCAAACAAGTGAAGCTGAAAAACAACAAAAATTCATGGAGAAAACGCAAAAACTCTTTACAGTGAAAGACAAGTACAAAAAAAGGGAAAAAAAAATTCATGGCTATCCTAGATCTAATTGTTTACACATTAAATGCAAAACCGCCATAGACAAAATATTAAATTGGCAATATTTCGAAAACTTCAAATTTTAGGTTTAGATAACCTCATAAAAAGTTACCTTCAATTTTTGATGATTAATGCTACAAAATAATAGAAATGGGGGTTTCCATTTGAAAATATCGAGTTTTGTCAGTTTTCTCAATCTCATTCTAGATCTTTTTTTTTTGAACACTCTGTATGATTATTTGTCCAAGTATTATACAAAATCTATTGAAGTAGGTCCTTTTCAACAAGACATCTAACCCAAAGTAAGTAAAAAGGGCTTCCTTATAGGAACAATTGATAATTAAATTAGGGCTTGCATTCGTAATTTTTGACATAAAAACTTGAATATGTCAAAAACGCTCAGACTTAGGGATAGGACATGATACATGAAATCTGCCTAGAATGTTAAGTAGAATCCAAAAATGTAATAATATATAAGGTATTCTATTTAAAATAAGCGACTTAGGGTCTATTTCCGGTATAACCGGAAGTGCCCAATAGATGAAAATATTTTAGCTCTATAGGTCCCAAGACATCTAGCAAGTTCTCAAAATTTCAAATTTTTCCCACATTCAGTTTCTGAGATATCGATCGATGCAGTTAGTCGTGGTTCACCCTGTATACCACTACCGCCATCCCGTTAAAAGAACAAAAACAAAAGTAAACTATAATGAACGAATTGATGAAAACAATGTTGCCATCCAGCCGACAAAAAACGAAAAGTGTATTATAAGACGAAGTAATCTACAACAAACAACTCGAAAAAGCACTCAAACGAGATCAAACATCACAGAATCAACTGTCTGTTCCATACCAGTCCTATTTAATAAGTTGATATCGGAATCTATTATAATAATATGATGCATAGTAAGAACATTTGCCACTTTTTCTTTTGAAAGGAATGACAAATATTATTTTTAAAACTAACTACGACACTGGAGTCTGAATGACTCCAGATACAAAGACTTGGCCATTTAATGTGATCGTCTAGCAAGGGTAGGACTCTACGTTATATTTACGTAATAATTCAAGTTCGTGGTAATTGAGATTAGTGAAAATAATTTGGGAAACAAAGATGGTAAATAAAACACAACACTTAGACCCAAACAATCAACTCTTTATACAGGGTCTAAAAAAATATAAGGGAAAGCTTCAGGCAGAAAGCCCCTTATGTTAGGTGATATTAGGGCACTTGTTTAAAACTAAATAGTCAATCATTAACAGCTAGCAAAGGCAAGTATAACAGTTCTGAGAAAACTATAACAATACAAAACAGATAGTAATCATAATAACCAGAGTGACTTCCATAATACAAAGAGAATAACAGGCATGGTGAAGATGTCAACTTCAATGATACAACAAGAATTAATAATCATGGTAGATATGCAAACTTCAATAATACAACAAGGATAATAATCATGGCAAATAAGTAAACGACTAATTATGACCATATATTGTATGAGCTAAGGAATTGGGAACACGGGGAAGGTCATGGAGTTCCAACGGCGGCTCTGAAAAAATGACAGAAAGTTTCGCGGTTGATAAAAAAGGTATATTCTCTCATGCCTTATAGCACATGTTAGTAACGGTCCCTGCCTTAAGACCTTGGAACCGCCCCTTCAAGGCCTTCGATCCAGGTACCTAAGAAATCTCATACAACAGTATAGCAATGGTCCACAATCTCGAGACCCCTAAAGGAAATATCATGTAATACGAGCATATAGATAAATAGATAGCAGTACGAGATCATAGCATAAATAAACAACAGATTTTGATAGAATATCCATCACAAGTAAATAATAAGGACTAGAATAACCAGAATGCATTATGGAGATAAATAACAGTAACAGGAAATATACATAACGACAACAAGAAGATACATCATAAGAAGAATAAGTTAACACAGTGCGAATTATACACAACAATAGTAAGGCAAGTACATTACACAGTAAAATGACCAATTACAACAGTACGAAATATACATAATGATTACATGAGACAGGGGTAACTTAACAACATTAACCTTCGATATAACACCATGGTGGTGCGTACACTGGTTACATCCATTATTCCATATCAACCATACTAGTACTACCACTGGTGGAGGTCTCCATATGTTCCTGTTTGATCACAGTTCCAGACCCTCAGAACGATTGGCAATTCCTATTGTACCATAGAGTACTGTAACTAAAATTGATCTGTTACCCTCCAGTAACACATTGCAGAAAGCTGAAAAATAAGGCATTCATTGTTATGGTAGACACCTGAACTCAAAGAGTAGGAATATCGGAGACAATGGAATCACATGCTATAAAGCGTTTGTTTCTTATGGCACAAGTAGTATATAAAGTGAACAAAACATCACAAGAACAAAGCATTATGTGAACAAAGGAAATAGAGTTATATGAAATTAGACAAAGGACTATATGAGCAAAGAATTACATTCACAAGACAATAGCATTAATGACAAAGGCCGAAACACCACCTAATATTCCATTAAACCAAATAATATTGCATAATAACAGTATTAATTTACAAACATAATAGAAAAATAATAAATTTACTGAACTAATACAGTTCTCAATGCTATTTATCAACAAAGGTTAATAAAACGGACAAGCAACTAAAAACATTTAAAATAGTCTCAATTATACTTGCGAGATATATTCTAGCGTCACTCAACGTGAGATGGCTTCGTTTTCGAACTCACACAAAGGCACTAACACTTCTTTTGGGTCTCTGTTACTTCTCTCACCACTCCACCGTTAATGGTTCATCATCTTGCATTCTTTCTTTCTTTTTTTCTCTCACGCACTCGCGCAGGTCGACGTGGGCACTAGGCAGTAACAGCCGTGTTCTTCTTTTATTCTGACCATGGAATTTTATTTCCACGGTTTGGTAACCGCCAGTGGCGTATCAGCATATTGGAAAAACCTAGGATGTTACAAACATACCTTCTAGTATAATTCGTTTCATACCAAAATCGCAACGTTGTAAGATTTTTGAATATTGCCACAGTAAGTAATGGGAATGAAGAGGGTGGTATCAGTCCTATCGGATGTATTAGTATGCTCAATGGGAACCATATGTGAAACGACATCTCTGGCAATGGAAGCATCAGGTCTCAGTTGTTTCACCAACCATTTCTGAGGGAATCTATTGAAATAGAAAAACGTTCATTAGTAAATATTCAAGAAATTCCGATATCAATTTATTAAACAGGACTGGTATGGAACAGACAGTTGATTCTGTGATGTTTGATCTTGTTTGAGTGCTTTTTTCGAGTTGATTGTTGTAGATTACTTCGTCTTATAATACACTTTACGTCTTTTGTCGGCTGGATGGCAATAATGTGTTCATCAATTCGTTCATTATAGTTTACTTTGTCTTCTGTTACTTTTCTTTTTGTTCTTTCAACGGGATGGCGGTAGTGGTATATAAGTAGAAAACGTATAAAATGATAATTTATCTTCATTCGTTTTGATTATAACTATTCTATTTTCTTCGATCGATCTACGATATTGTCCATTTTGCCACTGTTTCCCCCTTAAAGTATTTTGAAAGAACTATTTCTTCAGACTATTAGCATGACTTCGGATGATTTTCATTAAATTGTTTCTGAAGATTTTTATGTAAGTTTTTTTATTTATGACATTCTACCTTTTTCGTTTAGCTTTATTCAAAGCGGTTTTATACACCCGCTATTTTCAGTTAGGACCTTTTTTAAAAGCTTACAATTACTTTTTTCAAACTGTTTTCTATACTGCTACTTTGTTTTATATTATATAATTGACCTTCATAATTCAACTGTTATTTTTTGTTAGATTTTTGACCTTTGTGAGCTTTCATTAGTTTGCTTTATCTTTTCTCTTATATCGCCTTTTTAGACGTTTCTTGCTCAGTTTTCTTCTTTACTTTGTCCTTGTCATTCACTGTAAAAAATTGTTGCGTTTTCTCCACGAATTTTTGTTGTTTTTCAGCTTCACTTGTGTGATTTTTAGATGAGCTGAATAAGCTCGAAACATGTAGAGTTACAAATTAAAATCACGAAAGTACTTAACATCTGAATAGTGTTTCGATTTCATATCATAGATCTCCCAGATATTAGGACATTAAATTCTAAAAAATGTAAAAATATCTTCTTGATATTGGGACAGATTAACCTGGTTTCATAAGTTTTATTCAATTAAGTTTATTCCTTTTTCAACCTATACCAGGTACCTAGTAAAACCGGATGATATCTTTCTGCCCAAATGTCAGTAATTCTCGAATATCAGACCGAAAACGGACTCAATCTGTTTGTTTTTGGTGTCCTGATCAATAACCCGTTGTCAAATTTGTATGTCCGGTTAGCCTATTATATACACTCTATCTTCCGCAGGAGATAAGATAAGGTTTTATATTTTCCGAATGGAAATTGCGTTGATTGTTGAACCAGAGGAATTAGTTTGTGTACAGAGGCAAATTGAGCAATATGATCGCACACTATCCTCTCAAGTACCCTAGATACGGTTGATAGGAGGCTAATTGGCTTATAATTTTTAGCAGACAACTTATCTCACTTCTTAAATACAGGGGTACTGATGCCACCAGCCAGTCGCAAGGAATCCTCGAAGTTTTCATGGAACAGGAAAACATCGCAGCCAAGGGTAGAGCTAAGGCGTCGGCACACCACCTCAGCAAAGAGCAAGACAAACCATCCAGACCAGGAGCAGCATCAGCCCTTACTCGCTTCAGATGTTCTATAACTAGCTCAACGTTTATCTATAGTAATACTGAATTCACAACGTGACACAAGGATGTCTGGCAGAGCACCACCAGGCTCAAAGATAAACGAAGAAACAAATTTTTCAGCCAAAACGCCAGCGGCCTCAATCGTACCGTCACACAGCTTATTGAGTTTATTACGTAGCATGGATACTTCAACCTTTACAGTTATAAAGGATCTCAAGTATTTGAGGAACTTTTTTCTGCTCCCCGAAGCTACCTACCTCTTCTCATAATTGCTCTTTTAGCGCCTTATTCCACGTGCAACCTCACCTGAAAAGGTACTGTTATCTCTGCCACAAGGTTTTCTTCCTCCCCACCATCCTCAGAATACAATCGTTAATCCACGGTCTCACTTTATTATATTTAGACGTATATGATTCAATCACGTTATGAAGTATGCCCAAGAAACTCTTCTCTCCACATCATCATCACCGCAAACAGCAGACCAGTCGGCATTCGAAAGCATATCAGACACTTTGTTGTATCTACCTGCTTGATAACCTTGACAGAGCTTGAGTTGGAAGTTGGAAGATTGAACAGAAATTCTGTAGCAAGAGTAAGATGGACAGAATGTCCGAAAGGTGGCAGGTATTCCAACATAAGGTTACAGTTAGCAATGAAGGCACGTGGCCAAGTCGAAATCTTGTGGGGCGATCAATAACCAACTGGAAGACAGAATTGGAGAAGAGCTCCGCAAACAAAAAAGAAGGGCAGTTAATGGAATGCATACTAGTTAGTGGCCATTTTACATCAGGGCAGTAGAAGTCAGCCGCGATGAAAACATTTCCGGTTCCAGTCATCAAACTCGATAGAAACCGAACCAGCTCAGGGTTCTCCAGACAGGGGGTGGGTGATAGATACAACCAAGGTAAAGAGAAAATTTGTGCATTGGAAATATTGATGAAAAGATTACCAATTTCAGGCCATGCGTTGTAAGCAGAGCTGTGCCAAAGCATTGTGCTTAGTGCTCGTGAAAGCACTCTAAGCACTTTAGTGCTTCCGAGCACTGTGCTCGCGAGCACTTTTCAAAGGCTAGTGCTTAGTGCTTGTTTTTCGGAGCACTCTCGCGAAAATCTTAGTGCTTAGTAATCCGCTAAGCACTAAGCCTTTCCGAATTCTTGAAGTAGGGTCAATATAAGCAGGTACGGTATTTGATTTTTTTATGTGCGCAAAGATAATATGATCGTTTTGAATTAATATTCAGTATTTCTTCAGTCACCATTGATTTGACTTTATGGTTATGAAGGCCAGAAAATTTTTGTTTTTGCGCGCTTGTTACTAGTGGAACAGGCGGGCTATCGTTCTGTCCAAATGTCTGTAATTTCCGAATATCGAGCCGAAAATGGTTTCAATCCATTGGGTCAAATTTAAGTAGGTCAGGCTGGCCGGCCCTCCGATCGTATACTCTCTATCTTCCGAAGGAGATGACCTAGAGTTTTCATTTTTCAGAATAGGTTGATCGTTCAAATATCTCGGTCAAGTTCGTTATTGGGCCAAATCCATCGTTAGTTATTAGCATTCAAAATTTGATTTTCGCCTAGAATATTCATCTGATCAATTTATAATTCAGAAGGTGTTTTAATGACGTTAAATTAAATGGTTTTCCAAATTTCGAGATAATCGCCACTCTAGAAAATTTATTAAAAATTTCCAAAAAATTTTTTATTAGAACCGATTCTTTATTAGATATTCGTCAGATATCTATTATGTTTCTATGGACGTTATTGATTTCCTGAATATAATTAAATTTCATCAATCCTGAAATTATATTATAATTTTATGGAACCGAAAGCGAATAGATTGGAAATTTTGAATTCTCATTGCTTGTTACTATAAGACTTCGTGTCTCATCACAAAAAAAGGATCCAAAATAGGGATATTTCTATAAACAATCTGATTATCAGCTACATTTGATTTCATAACGATTTCTGGATGAAATTATATGGTATTCATCAAAATGTGTTTTGTGCATTGTAGGTCAAATGCTTATTTTTCAATAATTTATGTTTCCATTGATGACACTTCATGAGTCTGAAGTTGTTTAAGGGCTAAATTGTGTTCGTATAAATGCATGTTTATATCGTATCACTTATAGAACAAACGCGTTGAGACTGCTTTGCAGCATTTTCAGATTTTTCACTTATATGCTCCATCCACACTAAAGCGAACAATGCATCACATCAGTAGTCTCGAACGTCAGAGAGCGAAAACGGTAGAAATACTTTGAGCAAATCTGTAGATTCCAACTGAAAAATGGTAAACGAGGAAAACCATATTCTTGAATAAACTTCATTCATTACTGGTTCAAATGGTGGGAATTCGAATAGGTGTGAAATAAAACGAAAATTCGAACTAGACTAGAATGATTTATTGCACAAAATTTTCTGTACTCTTTTTCACAACATCATATCACTGATTAAAATGGATTTACACCATAATAAAAGAAGATTGATAAGCTCTTTTAAAATATTGTAAACAAACGTTTTTTTTTTTCACAAAAACGTTAGACCAAACTGCCGTTCCCAATTGGGAATTTTTAGGCCAGATGTTCTTGTGCATATTTTTATGACCCATGAATTTTAGCACTCTTCGGAATTTCCGTCGGCAAATTTGTTGATTATTTGGAAAGTTTGTGAAACGTTCAATTGGGCCCTAAGCTCACGGAGATATTTAAATACACAAAACCAGGGTTCAATAACTACCTTATCAGTGGCACTCGGTGGGTAACCGGTAGTTGTAAAATTCGAAAGTTATGGCAATCCTTGAAACACAGCCCTCATTTTTGCGCGCTTGTTTCTAGGGAACAGCGAGCTATGGTTTTACCCAAATGTCTCAATCGATTGGGTTCGACTTCCTGATGAAGAACATTTGAGTATGTCCGGACGCGGGCCCTCCGGCTGTTTACTCTCTATCTTCCGAAGTAGATGACCTAGAGTCCTAGAGTTTTCATAATTTCAAAATAGGTTGATTGTCCAAATATTTCGGTCAAGTTCGTTATTGGGCCAAATCCATCGAATAGTTTAGCATTTGAAAGTTGATTTTCGCAATAATTCCTAAAATATTTATCCGATCAATTCGTACCTTGGACGATTTTGAAATAAAAGGGTTGGCCAAATTTCGAAGGAATCGACACGGTAGAAAATTCCTAAAACATTCCCAAAAACATTTTTTCAATACTCTATATCTTATCAGATATTCCTTCGAAATCAACAAGAATTCGTACATAAATCGAGATTACCGATAATTTGTATGCCCCAGAATTTTACCGTCGTAGCTGAGTTTTTGAATAAAACGAATCAGTTCTAGTGTGAGATTCAAACCCGGGAGGGTGGAAAAACATAATATTAGGTAGTAATGAAATGTCAAAAATGAATCTACTTCAATAAACAATTCAAGTGACATTTTTCAACTACATTGGAATGCGAAAAGCACTAACGTATTGTCACTCTAATCCCAATCAGAATATCTAAAGCATTAAAAAGCATTGGCGTGTCAAGATTTTTTTACTAATAAGGAATAATGCATAATTTTGGTGCTCCAGAAAAACTGAAAACTTCATATTTCTTGGGCACTGAAAGCACTTCTAGAGAAGTAAATTTCATTTGCCAGGACATTTTGACATTTTCAAGCAAAAAGCTCACCCAAATTATCTTCTGAGAAACCATACGTCTGGGTAATATTCCACTGGACTAATAAATAATATTGAACAAGCACTCAAGGAAAAGATCATAATTGAATGCAATTTGAACACTCTGTGATAAAGAAAATTTCATCCTAAAATGTTTTGCAATCAATTTTGTTCAGTACCAAAGAATACCGAATGCTGAAAATAAAGTTTCAATATTTTAGTTTGTGATTAAAGACCTCAAAATAAGTAAGACATTTCAGAAAGTGGTTTTGAAGATGAAGAGATATTCTGTAGTCTAATTAACTACTAGCGTAACCAAATACAAAATTCGATTTGATTTAATTTGCCAGATGTCCTATCAAAATACAATTCAAATATTCCTCAATCAGTTCACTGGAAGAAATCTCAGCTGGTCACAGACAACATATCCCTTGTTTATTATGAGGGACCTAGAGTTTTCATTTTTAGAATAGGTCGAGTGTCCAAATATCTCGGTCAAGTTCGTTATTGGGCCAAATCCATCGAATAGTTTAGCAGTTAATAACATTAATTTCTTGAATATTCATCCTATCAATTCGTAACTTAGAGAATGTCTAGATAGCGTTAAAGAAAGGAGTGTGCCAAATTTCGAGAAAATCGTCACGAGAGAAAATTTTTTAAAATTCCCAAAATGTTTTTTTTTCAATACACGATATCTCATAAGTTATTCGTCAGATCATATCAATTTAGGGCATTTATGCAGGGTATAGGTACCTAAAATATTTTAAAATTTCATCATCATAGCGTACAATCTCCAGAAGATATAAGAGTTTTTCTGAAAATGAAGTCACAGATTATAATTCTATCTATGAATTCACATCACATCAACTATAAATCTCTATGAGGGTGGTTTTAATTTTATGACAAGTTGTCATAATGAGTGAATATTGAGCCGAAAATGAAACTACTTCTGTGGGTTCATTTTTATGACAAACATGTCTAAAATACTGGTGTGTGCAGTTGTCATATTTTGAATGGAAATGTCATTATGAATTTTGCGACAAGAGGACTATTTTTTCCCAAATGTCTGTAATTTCTGAATATCGAGCTGAAAATGATCGCCATCGGTTGGATTTGACTAGTGATGAAGAAACGTTGGTCCAATTTGAAAATGTTTGGCTGAATATTCTCTATCTTCCGATAGAGATGAGATAGAGATTCCATATTAATAGAATTAGATTATTATCCAAATATAAGTCGAGTTAGTTATTGGGCCAGACCTGTCCGATAGCTCAGCAATTATGAATCTGAAATTCGGTTATAATTGATGACACTCAACTACAACAACTTATATATGGTATAGAAATGTGGAAAGAATGCCAGATCGAAGAATTTGCTGAACTGTAAATTCACTCAACTTCCATTTAAGATATTTGTTTATTGATTCTTTCACAGTCATTAGGCTGGCTGATTTTGAATCGCACTCTTTTTAAGTCTGAAAAAGACTTTAGAACAAGCGCGTAAAAGCTCCTGATCTCACGTCAGTACTTTCCACATTTTTTCAGTAATGTGTTCTCGCTTATAAAATAATTGGTCCTCGATTATTAATTCAACTTTATGCATTGATTAGGAACAGCCATTCAGATTCAGATCGACGAATAAGATTAACTAGTACCAGAATGTAAATTGAATGCATGCGTTTCACAAAACAAATAAAATGGCTTTTGAGTTTTTCCCAGTCTCGAAATCATAATTTTAGATATGTCGATGAAGCTAAAGAGTTCTCATTTCAATCAAACAACATTACATAAAATAGTTCCCACTAAAGTGCTTAGTTCTTAGTGCTCGAAATATTCAATTACTTCTGCAAAAGTGCTCGGTAATCCGGAGCCTTCTGTCGAAAGCGGTGCTCAGAACTCGAGACTCGAAGCCTTTTTTCGAGTGCTTAGGGCTTAGTGCTCGAAGCACTTTTTCGGTGCTTAGCACAGCTCTGGTTGTAAGTCACCTTTACCTGAAACGATTGATTAATGGAGTTGTGTACATAAATGCAGATACCACCGCACCCCACGGTCACGCTGCTATAAATCCTATACAAGGTGTAATCTGGTATGGTGAAGGTGTGATCGCGGACAGCTGGCTTAGGCCAATTTTCACTACAAAGAACAAAAGAAAATAAGGTTTGCGATCTTGAACATACGTTATTAGTAATTCAGAAAACTTGGTTGAGAGTGACTGAACTTTGATGTAGACAAATGGCCATGTGATGAACTTATTTAGTTTTTTCGACGTAGAGGTTGTTTTTGGTACAATTTCGGGGACTCCTTGCACGTACTTTAGGGTTGAATTGAATGGAAGTTGGCATATTATACTAGTTTGACCATATCAAAGTCAACTTGACTCTTCAGCATAAACAGAATATAACAGGTAGAGTTGAGTGTACTCTTTAATTGTTCAATATGTGGACCCCACTTAAGATGCTCATCAAGAACTAGTACCAAAAACTTAAAATTATCTTCAACGTGAACACAATTATTCTGAATCTGTAACATAGAGGGATATTCCGCATTAGCCATCTCGCCATAAAAACATGCATTTCGATTATTCAAGATTCAAAACTAGATTATGACTAGACCACCACCTTACCGTTATGTTCATCATAAGAATCATATCATTTATGGCAGAATTAACACAAGGAGATTGAATTAAAAAATTTGTGTCGTCGGCAAATAATCTCAATGAAACTTTCTTACAAAAACTTGAACATGTGCTAGATAAATGATACCAATCCCAATATATTAAAAACAATATAGAATATTTCTGTGGTAATCGATGGTTCGATACAGGTAACCACCGAAGGAGATCAAAAAACTTTCGGTTGGCGAGGGGTTTTGAATTGCCGTATTTCGAGGTAGAAAGAGGAAGGCGAGCGAAGCGAGCACCGTAAAGTTCTTAAGACGGCCTTTCGTAAGGTGCATTTCACATGCCTTTACGGCCACGCTAACATTTTCAAAAAAATTTATCCAAAACACCGATTTCCCGGTTTTTCGCGAAAGATGGTCCGGTAAAATTGAAAATGGCTTTTTCCACGGACACGATCAGGAAAAGCCGTTTTCATATGTGTCTTCCCCGAGAATCGGACGTTTGGATAGGGCTATTCATATCTTCCAATCGCAAGTGAAAATATTTTAAATTAATTGCTGAAAATAGCTTACTTCGGCTCGAACACAAATTTCTAGATCATCAGTCACGTCCGACGTTAACAGAACTTTGTCAGATCATTCCAATTACAATATTAACCCATATCTCGTATAATATTTTGAAATTTCTTCAATTCATAGGATTCGTAAGAGCCCTGGTGAAATTCAAAAATTTGCCCAGCATAGAACCAGTTTTGCAATCCCAACCAATTCATTTCACCCCTGTCGATCCCTACTCTGAAATGTCAATTGTCGTTGACATTCTAATTTTATGTAGATTCTCATGTCATATTCTAGACGTAAATCGGACCCACTTAGTTTATGCGTGAACGAATGGAACAAAATCCGAAGTAATCGGCGAGGCACTCTGTTCATGGTTAGACCTTTATCGAATAATTTTTATTTTACCTTTGTAAAATTCACCAAGCTCGAATTGATGGAGTTGAAACGATATTCTTTTGGTTTTTTTGGTGAAAAAAGCACCCACTGCGAATCAATTATATACAGGGTGTCTCATATGCATTGCCTATTTCGAACAGCTACACCTTCGATCGAGTTATTTCAGCTGTTTCTGCTTACGGCTTCTTAATTCGATGAAATATTTTCGATTCATTTCAGGATGTCATATATGAGTTGCGCATTCCTAGCGCTGACTTTCACCAAAGTTTTTCTCAAGTTTTCATGTTTTTCCGCGTACAGGAGCTGATTTCAATAAACTGTCGTACAGGGTGTGCAATTCACAATGAATTTGCGATCGATTGATATACAGGGTAAGCAATTTACAAGTTCTTTCGGTAATTTTTGCGCGCTTTCGGTTTTTTTGTACACCTTCAGAGTATTTTGGGTTCCTTTGGATTTTTTGCGTTCTTTCGTGTTTCATCGGGTTCTTTCGTGTTTCTTTCAGTTCTTTCATGTTTTTTTCTCTTTCGAGGGGATTTTTTGCGTTCCTTCGTGTTTCTTTGGGTCCTTTCGTGTTTTTTCGCTTATCTTCGTGTTTCTTCCATAACTTTCATGTTTCCTCTCTTTCGATGGATTTTTTGCGTTCCTTCGGGTTGTTTCAGGCTCCTTTGGAATTTTTGCGATCTTTCGTATTTCTTCGTGGTCTTTCGTGTTTCATCGCGTTCCTTCGTGTTTCTTCGGGTCCTTTCGTGTTTTTTCGCTTATCTTCGTGTTTCTTCCATTACTTTCATGTTTCCTCTCTTTCGATGGATTTTTTGCGTTCCTTCGGGTTGTTTCAGGCTCCTTTGGAATTTTTGCGATCTTTCGTATTTCTTCGTGGTCTTTCGTGTTTCATCGGGTTCTTTCGTGTTTCTTCGGGTCCTTTCGTGTTTTTTCGCGTTCTTTTGTGTTTTTTGGCGTTCTTTCGTGTTTCTTCCAGTTCTTTCATGTTTTTTCTCTTTCAACGGGTTTTTCCGGTTCCTTTGGGACTTTTGCGATCTTTCGTATTTCTTCGCGTTCTTTCGTGTTCCTTTGTGTTCTTTCGTGTTTCTTCGGCTTCTTTCGTTCTCGTTCCTCAACGGGTTTTTTGCGTTTCTTCGGGTTTTTTTGATTCCTTTGGGCTTTTTGCGTTCTTTCATGTTTCTTCAGGTCTTTTTATGTTTTCCCTGCATCTTTCGTGTTTTTCCGCGTTCTTTCGATTTCTTTCGAGTTTCTTCGCTTTCAACGGGTTTCTTTGCTGTGTTTCGTGTTTCTGTGCGCTTCATTGATCTATGGTCTATATTGAACTACTGGCTTATGGATCTACTGGCCTATAGATCTACGGGCCTATGGATCTACTGCCTTACTAGTTGATATAAATAATAAACCCATGGTTACATTTACATCATCCGACATGTATTTTTTCCCGTTCATTTTCAGTACAACTCCCTGCTTTCTAAATGTTAAGTCCCTCTCCAAGAGGTCCAACTGTGTATCCCTTATTCCACTCTTTTCGAGAACTTCTAGGAGTCTTTTATGGTCGACAAAATCAAAGAACTTTGTTAAATCCAGAAACATAGCCAATGGATGTTCTGTCATTTCCAGAGCAATAGCAAACTCATCGATGAGTTCAAATGTGGCAGTATCGACATTCTTGTTCTTAATGAAGCTATGCTGATACTTAGATATCACATCAAACTTACGGAAAAAAACTAGTCAACCTAGTGCATAAGATCTTCTCAAAAACTTTCGAGAATGCTGGTAAAATGCTCATGGGCCTATAATTAATCAAACCATCCCTATCGCCCTTCTTATATTATTATTATTATACAAAAAGTTGAGACATAGCCTATAAACTCACAAACTAAATAAACAAATTTGAATTCGTAAACATAAAAACGGTTATTTTATCGAAAAAAAAGGAAAAAGCAGTAGTAATATCATGACCCAATCAGAACTATAAAGAAGAACACCTAGAATATATAAAAAAAAAAGGAGTTCTTAAAAGCGTTCACAGAGCTGGAACCGACAACACTCTCAGGCAAACCATTCCAAATGTCAAATATACGGTTGGACAGGAAATGCTGCCTGCGGAACGAGGTAAAAATTTTCTTTCTGAGCTTCAGAGAGTGACCACGCAACCTCCCGTCCCGATTAAGCTCGAACAGGCCCCGCAACTCGACACCGAAAAGACCACGGAGACACCGGAATGTGACAATGAGGTCTCCTCGTGTGCGACGGGCAGTGAACGACGACGGGCCCATTATCTCCAGCCGCGCCTCATAGTTGGGACGAACCACACCATATGGCAACCGCGTAACTCGCCTCTGAAATTTCTCCAGCATATCTCGGTCACCGCACAACACTGGGTTCCAAACCGGTCCGGCGAACTCCAGAATGGGCCGAATATAAGTCGCATACAGTACACTGGGTCTTCTGGATCAGGAAGAGGGACCTCCTCGCCTTACCCAGAGCAGATGTTATATGCTCGGTCCAAGTAAGGTTCTCAGTCACAACAACCCCAAGATCAGAATGCTGTCTGACTGAAGAGAGATGTCGACCACCAATTTTATACTGGAGACGGGGATTGTTGGTGCCCATATGCAATGTCAAACACTTCCCCAGGTTAAGTGGAAGCTGCCAATTCTCGCACCAGCTTGCTATGGAGAACAAGTTCCGCTGTAAAGTTCCATCCCCAGGAACGCCGTACAACTTAGTGTCGTCCGCAAACTGAGAGCAGCGAGATACAATACGAATAGGCAAGTCAGCTATGTAAATAAGGAAAAGAAATGGCGCCAATACTGAGCTCTGAGACACACCACTGGTGACAGGCCTGGATGATGAAAAGGAGTTGCCCACCCTAACCCTAAATTATCGGTCCGAGAGAAATGCTCCGATCCAGGAAAGGAGGTCACCACGGAAAGCAAAATGCTCTAGCACACGTAGAGCCGCCGATGAGGAACAAGATCGAGGGCACATGAAAAGTCCAGGTAAACAACATCTATGGGAACTTTCCTGTCGAAGGCTCTAGACCAATCATCTACGCATTCCAGCAGGTTAGTTATAATGGAACGGCCGGAAAGAAAACCATGTTGGGAGTCAGGAATAATCTAATTTTCCAAGGCAAACCTCAGAGCGCTATCGAGTATGAACCTCTCAAAACTTCTGGTGACGACTGGCTTTATAATAGCTATCTTCAAAATGTCTGGAAATATACCCTCTTTGAATGCACGATTTATAATGAACGTTAAAGGTTCAATTACCAGGTTCACCGATGCTTTCAATACTTTCATCATGACCGCAAGATATTTTGTTTCTCAATGATTTCATAGTATCCAAGACTTCACTCTCAGAATTATCAAACATATAGAGAGATCTTTCAAGAATGCTCTAAATTATTTACAGGCGACTTGCTCAAGTTTTCAGTAATCTTCATCGGAAAATCTGTAAAGAAATTGTCGAATTCCTTTGCCAGACAGTCACCGTGAGGGTAAGAAACTTTGTTGGTGCTATTATTGCTTGTGAGAGATTTTATAATCTTCCAGGAAGCCTCCGACTTATTTTCAGATCTCAAAATTTATTTACTGAAGTATTCCCTGTGACAAAAGAAGATGGAAAACATTCCAGAGTTGGTCAGGATCGAGCTAGCTAGTATAAATATCCTTCCACTGTGCCTGTGAAAGTTCTCGTAGAAAATTCTTGATATATTTGTCATTTATGATACGTTCTTTTAGAGATCTCTTTCAGTTCATTATATGAAGTTATTCTAAAATTAAACGTAAACCTTAATCCAGAGTGATGACTTATATGGTACTTAATAACATCTGTTTTACCAGCGACTGAGGTTAAGACATTATCTAGTATAGTAGGTGCCAAGTTTGTTATATTGACGTTGAAATTTTAAGTATCATGTGAAGGACACAGGATATCAAAATTTAAGTCGCCTTCCAGAATTTACTCACCCCTCTCTATAACGCATCGTTCAAGAACGGTCCTAAGCCTGTCAAGAAACAGACCATCTAGAGGCTGGGTGTTTGACCTATAAATACAAACAATGAGTAACTTGCGACACTTGTGTTTCATCTGTACTGCACAGCATTCAAAAATATTAGATATACTTAGTGAGTTATAATCTGACCTTTCAGTACATATATATCCAACCTTACTATAAATGGCAACTCCTCCATGACGGCCCTTCGAACGGCAATAGTGTGAGACTAGATGATAACCATT
Source organism: Micraspis discolor (assembly GCA_030674115.1). Taxonomy (NCBI): domain Eukaryota; kingdom Metazoa; phylum Arthropoda; class Insecta; order Coleoptera; family Coccinellidae; genus Micraspis; species Micraspis discolor. Next base: position 1,730,493 of record JARTUT010001749.1, on the reverse strand, counting down.
CAGATGAAGACTAAAGCTCATCCACACACTTCCAATGTTCAGTTTTCGCTATTAAATCTGCTTCCTCTTCACTACTCATCAATTGTAAAGTATTGAAGGCTGTACCAAGAGATTGAACATTTTGAACGACCGAACAAAAGTAGTCTCCTGACCCTGATCTTTTTGGAATGTTGCTACCTGACGAATTTAAGTCAGGTTCTGTAGTGCTTTGGAAAAACTGTCTATCAAAAGTGAAATCTCTCAATACTATACCCTATATAGAATCAATGTCTGATCTATCCAGTCACAATGCTGAATCATGCCGCGATAAAATCTATCCATGCCTCTGAAGTAAAGCACCGCACCTCTCCAATTCCGTAAATAGGTCCCAATGGACGCTCAATTGAGGACGACATAGTTTTCATCATTTCCATCAGGGCATTGAAGTGTTGAACAGTGACAGGCTCGTTTGCAGAAGCCTCCTCTTTAGGACCACAGCACCAAAGTTAGAGCATGGCAAGACGCGAAAACTGAAAGAATTACTAAACAACCGACGTCGTCCCGGAACAACAAAGACAAATCCACCCATCAGCGAGATCAGTGCAACCACGGTGAAAATATTTACAACCTTTACCACAAGAAACCTACCCAGCAGAACCCGAAACACAATCGCAGCTAAAAAATTTATAATGGTTTATGAGAAAAAATTATAAACTCTTCACTTTCATGTGTAGATATGAAAGACTTACACAATGGATGAAGGTATGCCACGGACAAAGGATAAGAGATATGGAGCCTAACAACGAGTTAGCGAGTAAAGAGATATCACCGTGCAACTACGATCAGCCAATATCCACAGCAGCAAGCGCTGTGCGTAATAACCCTCCACGCGAGTACACTATGCAATTATGGCCGGCCTGTATCCACAGCGTCAAGCGCTCCGCGGAATATCTCACAATATGTGCAGACTACCAATTACAGGGTTATGGTCATGGTGGCGGTGCAAACCATGTTAAGCTACCCCTAACGGAGATACCTGGGTGTCAACACTACCAAAGCGGATAGATGGCTCCACGGAATAGGCACTGCTCGTAACTGTTTTTCTTTAGGTTATATATAGTCGAGGAGGCTCCACCGAAGGAGAGTAACAAGAGTAACAGAGAGTAACCGTCATGATGTAGTATTGTGCTTAGTTTATGTGTTGTGTTGTTAAGTATAAATATAAATTCGTTCCATGTTTTTATACTGTTTATTTTTTAACACTCTAACTAGGAGTAGGCAGATTGAGGCCTAGTTAGCGCATGTTCTTTTTGTGGTTATCACGGTTTAATCAGGAGTAGGCAGATTGAGGCCTGATTAAACCCCGGCATAGACCCAAATCGACCTTTGTCCCAAAACTGGTGACCCCGACGTGATCAACTGTCACAGTACCGTGTGAACAATAATGGAGAATAAAATACACTAACTATTTCAATAAATTTGGTTAGAAAGATAGGATACCTCAACTAGCTTATCTGAAAGGGGCGCCACGTGATTTTGTGTTCCTAGTTTTTAGCTATTAATAATGGAGAGCATGAGATCCTCGAAAATATAACCTAACCTTAAGAAAAAAAAAAATCACGAAAATATACAATATAATCAATATATTTCACCCATCCATTATGTACATAATTTCTATTCAAATAGTTACTACTAATATAAATATCATCTATACCTTGATCAAGTTGGTAGATTTGCCTCGATATAACGTACGTTATATAACCGGCCGCACAATAATTAAACAGTATAAGAAAGATATAAAGTAAAATAAAAGAATCAATCCAGATGATCAGTTCAACAAGATATACTGATCTTATGTGCTTAGATTCAACCCAAAAAAGTATTGTTTAGAATTCTAATTAACTCAATTTACTAATTATTATCACTCAGCTTGTCAAATATGTCGTAACGAAACAGAAATGAAGGATCTTCCTCGTCTAGCTATGCGACAGGTAAATATTGGAAAGTTCTGACCTTATAATGACGTTTTGGCAGGCTCTATTCGTTTGTCAGTTGATCCAAACGACACCGAAGTCAATAGTCCGATGACTGGGTAACCTCCAGGAGCAATGGGTCCGAGATTAATGGTCTGCTATACCAGAAAACTCTGGTTAGTTTCCCGAGAAAAATGATATAACTTCGAATCAACCAAAATGCGAACGAAAATAACTATTACAAATTGAACTGAAAAAATTTACTTACGAGATGGTAGGCGGCTCCGAGATTAAGGGCGAGAGATAGTTGCAAAATCCGACTTTGTCGATAGAAAATTATACTTCAGGTAAATTAAGTTAAAGGTACAAATGTAATTTTCAAGTACTGCAATTGACACCAAGTTAGATCCGTGAAAACGACGAAAGCATATAAGGTAATATTTCACTTTGTGTCATTAACCACACCTTTATTCTTTCTGAATCGAAATTTCTCGAAAGTAGAATTTGGAAATGAAAATATGTGACCGTCAGACCAAAAAAATTTAAACGAGCTAATGGACCGCATATGCCCTCTACATAATAAATCTATAATGATTCAATGGCGAGAAAATTTATCTCACAGATGTGCCAAGATCTCTATATTTGAACTGATAATTGCCGATAAAGAATAATAGATGTCACCTGTTTTGAAATTTCCTTTAATTCGCTTGCTGAACCTGTGACACAACGTCAACTTTATGAGGACAGGGACGATTTGCTCGAGGACGTAACTATAAGATGCCGAACCAATCCGCAGCAGCACCAACTCCAGAAGCGCTCGCACGCATCAGGATTCCCGTTTTCACCCCAGATGACCCGGAAGTATGGTTCCAGCAGGTGGAGTGGTCACTCAAAGATGTCGGCCTAACAGCCAGCTTGGCCAAATTCCGACAGGTGGCAAAATCGCTCGACGGTAGGTACGCGAAGGAAGTCCGTGACTTGATTATCAACCCGCCATCCGAAAAACCGTACGAAACCCTAAAGGAGCAACTTCTCCAACGCCTGGGAAATCGCAGGCTCAAAAGACGCGGCAACTTCTGGAGAGGGTAGAAATTGGAGACCGGAAACCATCCCAGTTTCTGCGGTACCTCCAACAACTCCATGGGGACAACGCCGCAGAGGAGATCGTCCGTGCTTTGTGGATGGAGCAGATAAACCCACTCGCTCGCGCCAGCATTGCCGCACAGGCCGCCCAACCGAACGTCACCATGGATGACTTAGCCAAGACCGCCGATTGCTGAATGGAAGCTCTAGGCGCTGCCGCGCCGCAACAAGTGACTGCGGTGACATCAAGCGAATCTCGGCTCTGTGAAGTGTTGGAGAGGTTGACAGTGCGCTTAGACGAACAAAGCCGCGAGTTGAACGAGTTACGAGCGGAAGTGCGCGGTCGCTTGTAGAACCGCGATGGTCCACAATGGCGTTCCCAATCACGAACTCGGTTTGGTGGTATGTGCTTCTACCACTATAGTCCAAATCCCAAAAATCAAGTCCCCGATGAAATAAAATGAATGAATTACATGGTAGAAAAATAACTAAAAACACACAAAAATAACTAAATTAAAGTTGAGAGCTCGATTCAACATGTCAGATCGCAAAAGTGAACATCAATGCTTGATCTTGCGCGATGATCGGAATAATTTGAGGCATGAGGTGTTCCAGTGGAGATGTAGGCAGAATTATTGTGCAACCGCGTTTTCAGTGTATAGAGCTCTCTTCTCACTAAAATTGTTGACCAACCCTCGTTCAACATATTCAAGAACGTTTGCTTTGTTTAAATTTTTGGGTGTTATTGATAAATGTACCTAAAAATAAAATTTCTCACATAAGTAGGTATATCTTGTTGCCGGAAAATCGATTATCTGAACATTTCAGAGTTTGTATAATAAAATGATTTCTCTTTCCAGTTTTGGGAGGTTATATCTGACGAACATGGCATAGATCCAACTGGGCGTTTTCATGGAGACTCAGATCTTCAGCTCCAGAGAATCAATGTTTACTACAACGAAGCTATTGGGGGAAGATACGTTCCAAGGGCAGTGCTTGTAGATCTTGACCCTTCTTCCATGAACTCGGCCAGATCTGGACCATATGGTCAACTCTTCAAACCAGATAGCTTCGTTTATGGTCAAGCAGGTGCCGGAAACAACTGGGCAAAGGGAAGATATACCGAGGGGGCTGAAATAGCGGATGCTGTATTGGACCTGACTCGCAAAGAAGCTGAAGGTTGCGACTGCTTGCAAGGTTTTCAGATAATCCATGGTTTAGGAGGTGGCACAGGTGCTGGATTAGGTAAATGATGTCCAATCACAGGCTAAAATTGACAGTGAAAGACAAATTCACACAACAATATAAGAACACATTTTCAAAGAAGCAACCAAACATACAAATACATGTCAAACGGGTCTCTCAGACCAGAACGGCATCGAGGAATTCCTGCGTACTATAGTAATTCCCCCTTCCTTAACATATCTCTGACGTTTTCCTTTATCTGTCTCCTTTATCCTGTTTTGAGGTTGGAAGGTAGCAAATTGAACAACCTAACGACTGAGTGATTCACAATCAACTAGGCAGCCTTCACCCTGTGATATGGTATTCTGAAATTATCACGATTTCAGTTTTATACTCATGGTGGTAGCCGTTCTTCTCTACTGTTTCTTTCCGATCAAAACTATAAAGAATGGAGGCAAGTATTAACATACTCGGCAATATAGGTATGCCCTCCCCCGGAAATAATTCCCTACTACTATGTCATCTGGTTACAGCACATAATACATAATATTCAGGGTGCGTGCAATTTTTCGGGAACGTAATCTGTAGATAGTTAAGTTGCAGTGTGGATTATTTTGTTTTTATTATTCATTGATTTTTTGTGTCAGCACATATGTACTAATGGTTAGGCTAGATTTTGAATTGTACTATTGTATGAAATTTCTTTTTTTGTATCGTTTTTATTGTTTAAATGGGGTTTCCCGTTTATACTTATAGATACTCTGTATTCTATAGTAAATAAATAAATAAATAAATGAACCCAAAGGCTATCTTCTGCTTTTGGAATATCCTGGAGCTCCCAAGAGAATCGCCCCAAAAAAGCAGGCCAAAACTAAGCGCACTATGGAAGCTTTCAAAATACGTCAATCTTGCAGCTTCAGGCCCCGACAACTGTCTCATTTTTCTTATAGTATAGGTCGCATCAACATGAAGCGAAACGCTCAGGATAAGCATCAATGTAATACCAAGCAGTCTCAGGGAGAAATCAGAAGCCTGGTCTAGAAGAAGAGCCGCTAGGTCTTAGCAATATTAATCATCATCCCATTTGCATCAAACCATAACTTTGCATCTTCCATTGTTTCTTCATCCTTTGTCTGCAATTCTTGATCTTCGATTTCAGCATTCAGCGATGAGGTATCATCGGCGAAAAGGATCCACTGGTAAGTTGTTACATTTGCCGGCAAGTTATTCATGCACATTACAAATGAAACTGGACCCAGAACACCCATCCAGAATAAAGATTTCTCGTTCAGGCAAGCTTGCTGTGAGATAAAATTTCATTAGGACCAATGCATTGGTTTCTCATTTTAATCAAAGCCCTACTTTTCCTATTCCTTTTCCATCCTTTTGAAACTGTTATTTCAAGACAACATAGATCGGAACAATCGATAAGCTCCCTCCAAAATCCATCTTCGTAAAACTCCCATATAATATTTTCAGAATCTTCTCTAGTTCCCTCATGTTTGGCCCTTTTTTGTTTCACTATAAGTGATTCTTCTCAATGTTTTCGACGAAGTTGCTCTTGATGACTCCACGAACTTAGCCTCCAGACCAAAATCCATAAATATCTCTGGCAATCGACTCGAGTCGATATTGAAGTCACCACCAAAGAAGACATGCAGTGTCAAGTTTCGTCTTGTATACGCTTCGAAGGCAGTACTGTTCCAAAACAATGTCAACGGATCCCTTAGGGGGACTTTAAACTCCCAGCATCAAAATTTTGTGTTTTAGATCCCACATTCCTGTAATATCTACAGTAATTTTTTACGGAAAACCTGTTTAGGTCTTATAATACATCAAATCTATACTGGCTACTAGAAAACATTAATACTCCACCATATCCTTCAGGTCTACTATAATAATTTACGATAAGGTATCCTTGAATCTTCAACTCCTCAACGACCCCCTCAACAACCAATGCTTCGTGATAATGCCAGCATTGACCCCCTCTCAGGCAAAGAACCCTTCCAGGAACTCTGTTTTTAGTTAAATTGATCTTATGTTAACGTTTAGTAGATTGAAATTTCGTAAGCGGTTTTATTAATCTATTGATCTCCTTTTGTTTCGAAAAAAGTACCTTTTTATAACTATTTTTTTCGGCCAGAATTCCTCCCTGTTTACTTCTTCCAGCAGATCGAACGCCCAGTCTGAAAGATGCACTCTTACTTTTCCCCCTTGAAATTATCTGAACATAGTTTCCGTTTGTATTGAAAGTACAATTTCGGTTGAAGGAACCGATAAAGAATGCTTCGATCTGGAGCTACGTTTCGACGTGTATTTAGCGTCTTCCTCAAGCTACAAAGAAATATAATACACACAATGTCTTGGAAGGGGTCTATATTGATCTATGGGCCTATTGAACTACTGGCTTATGGATCTACCTGCCTATGGATCTACGGGCCTATGGATCTACCCGCTTACTAGTATTATAATAAAATAATAATAATAATGATTTCGTTAGTTTGAAATTATTCAATTCAGTATGAAATGATTATGGTCAGAAAATACATTTCTATTCTAATCTTTCCTGTTTATGAGCCTATAGCTTCCAGTTTCAATATTGATTGAATTTTAATTAACCATGCATCACAACAAACATTCAGAAATATTAAAACTAAGTCAAATTCTATTATGTCCTAAGTTTGTGAACCAGGTTGAATCGGTGTATGAAATAAAGATGTGAAAAAACTTCTATAAATGTACAAAACAAATCTAGAAGACTGGGTTCGAAGTTTTTAAAACTCATATGAGCCTAATTTGAAGCATTCTTATGTTAGAATAGATATAACCCTGAAAGTCTGAAGCTATAAAGAAACAGCTCTTCATAAAGACAAGTCTTCAATTTAACAGGTCCTGACAGAAAATACATTACCTATTTCAACGCTTATTACGACAATATACCGAAGTACATAAGTGAGTGATGAAAATCTTTTTCTCTATTTATTATGGAATTTTACTCTGGATTGAATATTAAACAAGGTGCTAGACATCATTAATAATGAATACAGCAAATGGCAATTTAGATTTTGTAGTGAATGTAAGACAAAAATTGTTCAGTGGTTAATTTCATCTAAAGTGTTTAGTGGTGGAACCATAGACTGAAGAGATTTCCCCAACCTTTTGTAGAAATAATTTAATAAAGACATAAAATATGGCAACATTGAACAAATCTGATTATTGAAACATTTCAGCACAGAGTTGGATTTGGGAAAATCAGAAAATTTGGACAAAATTATATCGATTCAATTCTTTTCAACTTCAAATATCTCCAGAATGGTGCAATTTCGGAGAAAAGATGAGGAATGATTTTATCTGCAAAAAAGACTAATGATTCCAGGAAGTACAAGATACGGGTCTTTAGTTCAAGCGATATTTGTTTTTCATGCAATTTAACCAATCTATAGAGTAGTAGTGAGAAACCCACAAGAAATGGAATAAATCTAATGATGCCAAAATATGCATGACTGTTATCCAAAACCTTCTACAGGAGATCATTTCAATTGATATTGTCGTTTGAATATTACAGGTGAAAATGCAATTTTTTTATGAAATTTCAACACCCTATATCTTTTGAACGGGGCCAAATTTGGAAAAATGTTATAGGAAAAAAATGTTTTTTTTTTTTGACGTCAAGAATCTATGGTTAAATTTAACGCAGTGGTCAAAGACTCACCCTGTATAAACACATGAAAAAACACTGACATGTGTTCTCAGCATAGATCCTCATGAATTTACTTATACTCATAACTGCGGAACCATAGGACGGATTACACAAAATAACGATCTAAACCGATTACTTCAACCTATATTCTGTTAATATGAAAACCCTTTCTAATGTCTTTAATTGTTTTTACGTATATAAAAGGACCGAAGAAACGGATGGACAGCGTACTAAGCTTAAGATACAGGGTCGTTAGAAAAAAATGGCACTTATTCCCCTTAAAGAATAATTCACTTTTTTCCATATTCACTGTATCTGTCTATCCTTTTCGAGTAATATGCTTTCGTTAAAGTTGTTTTTCAATTAATTACAAGTATTGCACTTTATGCTTACAGGTAGTTTGTTGATTGATAAAATGAAGGAAGAGTACCCTGACAGAATTTTGTGCACTTATTCTGTGTTCCCAAGCCCCCGTATTTCAGATACCGTTGTGGAACCCTACAACTGTGTTATGACACTCAACCATCTGGTAGAAAATACAGATGAAACTTATCTTATAGACAATGAAGCGCTTCACGACATCTGCTACCGTACTCTAAAGCTGGCAGCGCCATCTTTAGGTGATCTGAATCATTTAGTCTGTGCTACTTTAGCCGGTATAACAACTTGCATACGGTTTCCTGGGCAGCTTAACGCAGATTTGAGAAAAATAATGGTGAATATGGTGCCATTCCCGAGGCTGCACTTCTTCATACCCGGATTTGCCCCGCTCTGCTCAAGAGGTAATGCTCCATATAAGACACTTTCGGTGCCAGAACTAGTGTATCAGCTCTTCGACATGAAGAATTTGATGTGTGCATGCGATATTCGACGTGGCAGATATCTGACCGTTGCCTCAATATTTAGAGGAAGAATGTCTACTAAGGAAGTGGACGAACAGATGTACAACATACAAATTAAGAATAGTAGTTATTTCGTCGAATGGATTCCTAACAATATGAAGACTGCTATTTGTGATATCCCACCAAGAGGATTGAAAATGGCTGCTACTTTCATCGGTGAGTGTTCACAAATGATACCTTTGTACAGGGTGAGTCTTTGAACACTACGTAAATTTTATGCATAGGTTCTTGAGATCAAAAGAAACACTTTTTCCATTACGGTTTTTCCATATTCAGCTGCGTTAAAAAGATATAAGCATTTTTAGTTTTCACATTGGGCAGATACCCCTCTGTAGTCCAGTTCAGTTTGAATGAAAAATACCTTCCACAGCATCCACTAATAAATCTGAATTGTTTGAAAACATTATTTTCCCTCTAAAAAATGATTCACTCACTCATGTTTCATCCGATGAAGTCCATATCCAGAAGGAAGATACAAAATACTAATTTTCTGGTAAAAAATATTCAACACCATAAATAGATTTTTGCTTTTCTACTATAATTTCTTTATAGTTTTTAATTATAAACCATCCCTTTCTAGTGAGAAATTCCAAAAAACCTCAGAATTATAGTGTAACGAAGTAGTTTTGTTTACGAGGCGTAAACCTGTATTGCGGTATTGCGGATCGTAAACAAAACTACTTCGGTATTGCGGATCCGACATCTGGGTGCCGAGATGAGCGAGCTCAATCGTCCCTAGGTGGTGGGCCGTTTTACCTCGGCAGACTCCTGCTGTCCATCTCGCGGAGCTGACGTTGACGTACTAGATGAGGAAACTCAATCGTGCTTAGCCCGAAGTTTTCCGTGACGTGGGCTGTTGCGCGGCAGGCACTGGGTTGGCCCGATCTTTGAGGGTGCGGGATTCGTCACGGGTGTCGGCTGGGTCCTGTAGCCGGTATTGCGAATCCGACATCTGGGTGCCGAGATGAGCAAGCTCAATCGTCCCTAGGTGGTGGGCCGTTTTACCTCGGCAGATTCCTGCTGTTCATCTCTCGGAGCTGACGTTGATGTGCGAGATGAGCAAGCTCAATCGTGCTTAGACCGAAGTTTTCCGTAGGGTGGGCTGCTGTGCGGCAGGCACTTGTTTCGACCTCGGCCCTGTCGTCATCGCGGGTGGACCCGCGCTGGTTTGCGCATGCGCACACCATACCGCCGGTCACTCCGATTTGGGCTGGGCCTTGGCACTTCTTTTCGAGGGGTTCTGTTGCACGCGGGCACTAGTTGCGCCGTGCGGAACCGTGCCCCACGGACCCCCCTCCGCTTGGATGGTCCATGTTGGCCTGAGTGAGGCTTTGGTTTTCGCCCCCCCCTCTCGCTTTAACCCCGAGACATTCTCATATTTTATCACACGGCCTTAGTCATTTTCATGCCTGAGTCATTTTCATCCTTATCTCACGGCCGTGTTCGACTTTCATGCACGAGTAACTCGCCACTCTAATCGCTTTATGGGCACTCTAACCCCTTCACGTAATGTTACTGTTAATGTTTGTTAATTTGTTATGAATAGAGAGTATATTTTTGGTTAACCGAGTGTTTTATCGGTGTCACCTCCACCTCCAACAGCTACCCACTTCATTCTCCACTGGAGTCTGCCTAGGCTCGAGCTTCTGGACATTCCGGAGGAGCTCGATAGGTGAGGGTGACGCCCTCAGAAGCAAATAGTCTGGCGCCCGAGTTTACTTAAATAAAGGAACTGCACGACAGGGCGTTACAATTAGATGTTATCATCATGCGTTTGTAATTTTCTTCTTAAAATTTGCAAATCATGAAAACCATCATTTCTATGAAAACTTCCAAGGCGAGAGGTTGCCACTTTGCATTTTTGGCGCTCTTGTTCACCCGAACAGAGTGCCTATCATTTTGCCCGAATGTCTGTAATTTTGGAATATCGAGCCGAACATGGTCTCAATCGATTTGGTTCGACTCCCTGATGAAGAATTCGTGGCGAAAGTTGAGTCTGTCCGGCCGGCCGCATCCTCTCTAGCTAGAGATGAGCTAGAGTTTTCATATTTTCAGAATAGGTTAATTGTCCAAATATCTCGGTCAAGTTCGTTATTGGGCCAAATCCGTCGGATGGTTCAGTTATGAGCATCTGAAATTTTGTTTTCCCAATAATTACTAGAATATCCATCTGATCAAATTGATTCTTGAAATATTGTTGAGGAGGCTGCAACAAAACAAGGCTCGCATCAAGCTGAAAAATATCTCGACGAATAGGGTAGGACTCCTTGATGAATAATCTATGGTGACCAAGAAAAAAGACAGGGAAATACATCAGGTGTGAAGGACCAAGTTATGGCTTCAAACCTTGAACCTCCGGTATAAAAGGAAAACCAAGATATCGCCACAGTGAAGATATAAGCAACTTGTGCGGTACAATCCTAGTCAAAGTGCAATTACATGTATAAGTTGATCAATGCGGATAATTGAATACAGTCATGAAAGTATTCGTAGGTAGTTCCGCAGAAATTTATTTTTAATTTGAGAAATAGGTTTGTCCATTCATTGTGGCGGTTGTGTTATTATCACACTGTTACAAAATCCCTATAGCTGTTACATTAGTCGTTTTCTAGTCACTAGTTATGGCACCCCGGAACCGGCACTGGTGTGCGCCGATCTGCTCTAGCCCACCGTTCCAATTGCTTCATTTCCAGTGGCATGTATAACTTAATTTTCAATTTGATCATATCTTTCATAAGAATAATATCTTGACTATCTGATGGTGCTAAACTAATAATAGACTCAACGTCTGCTAAAATTGATTTTATAGAAATAGTTTTAGGTGGAGGAGCAAAACAAAATTTAGGGCCAAGACTGAGGGTTGTAGTGGCAAAATTGTTAAATTCAGTGTTGGTATAATTTTTAAACCAGTCAGGTTTTATTTTTATGTTTTTGAGATGTGAAAATTTTAGATTACATAATTTTTTATTGAAAATTTTTGTATGGTGTTTGAAGGTTATATTATAAGCTATTGCTTGAGTTAAATTCGTCGAAAATATTAATATTATCTTCGATCTCTAGATCAAAAGTTGTGACTCCTCCTGATCTTTTTCTAACTTTCAAATTAACAATTTCAAGTACTATCCCTCATCTTGATTCTATACTAATTTTCGATTTTATTTACATCCCTAATCTATTGTCACTTTCCTACTCTATGTTTCTTTGACATTTATAAAAACTCCTTTCAAAATATATATATATAATAATGTTGTTTTGAGAGAAACTTGTGTTTTTAAAAATTCTACTTTATTTAGAAAACAACTATACAAGCAATGTACTACGTGAGAAGATGAAATCTATATTTTCTCATGCATCATTAGACGTCTCTCCTATTTATAATAGTTTAGAACAATGAGAGCATTGTAGAGCAATGAGAGCATTGTGGAGAGGCGTCGCAAACAACAAATTGACGCGATAACAAATTAATGCGATAAGCAATATGCTGACTGACAAAATACAACATGGTAATATTCATTTCCTTATGGATTAATACATTGTTGCAATGATCGGAATACAGGGTGGATAATATCTAATTATATATATATTCTTTCGAACTTTTGGCTTACAATTTTTTGGTTGGCAAACAATAGAGCGTGTAATGTGACTCGTTCAAATGAGAATTTGAAATATGAGGTCTTTAGGAGCGCTTTGGGTTCACTAGAATCACTTTTAATAAAGTCGAAGAAATTATTCAAAATAGACTTTCCTTGAAGAAATAATTTTTGTACTCGATCTAAGAAATAATGTTATAAGTGTTATACCAATTTGGAGTCCTTATAAAACGCTCTAACTTTAAAAGAAGCCATGACACCATGTCAGGGCTTTCTAATTTTTTATACTATGGATCGCCCGGATACCAGTACATTCAATTCTGAATGTATCTCTATACTTGCGATACGAAACTTCTACCTAACCTCTTACGAACGTTCCGCCGAACATGATAAACTTTTACCATTAAATGATCATCAGAGAGTCGAGCTCAATTGTTTAAAGTCCATTTTCTGCTCGATATTGGAATATTGCTTTTACCTTAGTAAGCAAATGGAGTAAATTAACTTATGTCGATTTGTTGAATAAATTGTCGTTAGTATTCAAGAGGGGCATGAGGGCTGATGAAGACCTTCTGAAATAGCAATCGAATAAAAGTGTCACTGGACATTTCACTATCATCCTTTCCTTTTTTTATTTCGTCTTCCTTTCCATTATAGCCAACCCAAATACAAAATACAAAATTGTATTTTGGGCAATACATATTAGAAAAAATAATGATTATATTAAGACTACATCGATGAAGGAGCGAAACCATTTAAGAAATAATTTTTTTCATTCAAGGAAATTCGACTGCAGTTCAAGAGCTATTCCGCAGGGTTGCTGAGCAATTCACCGCCATGTTCAGGAAAAAGGCGTTCTTGCACTGGTATACAGGTGAAGGAATGGAAGAAACGGAATTCACAGACGCTCTGGCTAATATAAATGATCTCATTTCGGAGTATCAGCAATATCAGGAAGCACAAGTTGACGAAAATGAAGACAATGAATATTCGGATGAAGATAATGTAGAATAGGATATGTTATGGAGATTTGAATAATTCAAAAAGTAAATGAACCACAACAAAAACTACCAGAAAATTAACAAAAATTTATTTTCTGGTCTTACAATTATTGCCCACTATTATACACTTACACGTCTATGTTATTCATAGTTATAAATAAAAAAATTAACATATGTCACTGAAAGTATTTGATTGGAATAAAATAAAAAATGAAATATTATATTGCAAGGTCTCAGAGAAATATAGGCCACTATTGTTATTGAAATGAAAAAATATAACAAGCGCGCGAAAATGGAAAAAATAAAAGCATTAACATCTCGAAAGTTCAATTCAATTCATCGTTCTTAAATATAGCATAAACAGATAGTATAAGATAATATGAAATCGGAACACTATTCAGATATAAGTACTTTTGTGATTTTAATTTGTAACTCTACATGTGATCGATCGAGACCGAACGACGGCTAGAGGAGGGCGTTCAGGGCATCACGTCCTTTACGAGTCCTTTAGCCGGTATTGCAGATTCGACATCTGGGTGCCAAGATGAGGAAACTCAATCGTGCTTAGACCGAAGCTTTCCGTGACGTGGGCTGTTGCGCGGCAGACACTGGGTTCGCCCGATCTTTGGGGGTGCGGGATTCGTCACGGGTGTCGGCTGGGTCCTTTAGCCGGTATTGCGGATTCGACATCTGGGTGCCAAGATGAGGAAACTCAATCGTCCCTAGGTTGTGGGCCGTTTTACCTCGGCGGACTCCTGCTGTCCATCTCTCGGAGCTGACGTTGATGTACGAGATGAGGAAACTCAATCGTGCTTAGACCGAAGCTTTCCGTGACGTGGGCTGTTGCGCGGCAGGCACTGGGTTCACCCGATCTTTGGGGGTGCGGGATTCGTCACGGGTGTCGGCTGGGTCCTTTAGCCGGTATTGCGGATTCGACATCTGGGTGCCGAGATGAGGAAACTCAATCGTCCCTAGGTTGTGGGCCGTTTTACCTCGGCGGACTCCTGCTGTCCATCTCGCTGAGCTGACGTTGACGTACGAGATGAGCAAAGCTCAATCGTGCTGAGACCGAAGTTTTCCGTGGCGTGGGCTGCTGTGCGGCAGGCACTTGGTTCAACCTCGGCCCTGTCGTCATTGCGGGTGGACGCGCGGAGGTTTGCGCATGCGCACACCATACCGCCGGTGATTCCGATTTGGGCTGGGCCTTGGCAGTTCTCTTCGAGGGGTTCTTTTGCTCACGGACACTAGTTGCGCCGTGCAGAACCGTGTCCCAAGGACAACCCCCTCTTAGATGGTCCATCTCTGACTTTAACCCCGAGACATTCTCATTTTTTATCACACGGCCTTAGTCATTTTCATCTTCATCTCACGGCCGTGTTCGACTTTCATGCATGAGCAATTTCCTGTTGAGCGACTGCCTTATCCGTTCTCTGCCTGATTCCTTGGTATCCCTAACCCATTTTTATGCCTAAGTCATTTCGCATGCCTAATTCTTTCTGATGCCTAATACATCGAGTAACTCGCCACTGTAATCGCTTTATGTGCACTCTAACCCCTTCACGGAATGTTACTGGACTTTTGGTGATGGACAAGTAGATTTGGGGTTTTGGTTTTTACAGGTTAAGGACTATGAAGATTTTGTGATTTAGATTAAGGACGGTTGTACCTGATATGAACTGTTGATTTGTTTTAAGGACTGTGAGACGTATTATTTTGGAAAGTTTGTTTATTTGGTATGAATAGAGAGTATATTTTTAGTTAACCGAGTGTTTTATTGGTGACACCTCCACCTCCAACAGCTACCCACTTCATTCTCCACTGGAGTCTGCCTAGGCTCGAGCTTCTGGAGATTCCGGAGGAGCTCGATAGGTGGGGGTGACGCCCTCAGAAGCAAATAGTCTGGCGCCCGAGTTTACTAATAAAGGAACTGCACGTAAGGGCGTTACAGGGTCTCTACTATAATAGGTGCCAAACTTCAGTATGTGATAGTACAAGTCATTTGCAACAAAAAATGTCCTAAACACTTTTTCGAA
The DNA here is from genome assembly GCA_030674115.1 of Micraspis discolor. NCBI lineage: Eukaryota > Metazoa > Arthropoda > Insecta > Coleoptera > Coccinellidae > Micraspis > Micraspis discolor. The sequence goes on along the minus strand of JARTUT010001749.1, from coordinate 1,715,047 downwards.
AAGTTGATAGTTATCGAGTTATTAAACACTTCTTGGTTTTTCAAAATTGTTTGCTCTCCCCTTTAAAAACAAGAATATCTCTGTTATTCTTACAGCTACATCAAATCTGATCATATCATCAGAAAGGGCAGTAAACACGTTATGAAATAGGTACTCATTAATGTTAAAAAAATGTTTTATACCGGGTGTTGTAAAAGGGTAAAGGTACAAATTGAAAAAGTGCAAACTTAGTGGTATTTTCTTGTAAGCTGTACTATTGAAGATTGGTGAATAAGTAGTGGATTTTTTCTAGAAAAAACTAGTACATGTAATAGACTTTTAAACGTTATATCAACTTTTCACTTAACTTTTTGTTTTTCCAACAATATAACTGTTTTAAGTCAGAAAAACATAAAATTCAGATACGCAAATTTTATAACAATTCATTTCAAAGCATTGTAGGTTCAAAACAGTCATAAATATTACTAATAGTAACATAAAAACATTAAATAAACTTTGAAAGAAACGGAATGAACGTAAAAATCAATGTTATTGCAAAACCGAATTAAAAACTATAAAACTGTTCAAATCGCCTACCCCTTTGCTCAATGCATTTTATACATCGTACAGAATCCATAACCTTTCGAAGTTCATTACGTTTTCGACGCATTGTATCACAACATTCCTGAATGCTGTTGATTAGTTCTTCTCGTTCATTAATGCGATTTTTATACATATTTTCTTTCAAAGTGCCCCAAACATAAAAGTCTAATGGGGTAAGATCGGGGCTTCTAGGTGACCATCTCAAGGGACCATATCTTTCAATCTATTTCTCCCCAAAGCATTGATGCATCCATGGGCAGGGCATCCGTCCAGTTGAAAATAAAGTTCATATCTATCCGCTATGGAAATATCTTCAAGAATATCAACTACGTTATTATTTAGTAAATTTGTGAATTCATTGGAATTAAGGCGATCGGGAAATATTGCCCTAACCGCCCTCTCATGAATCCCAGCCAAACATTGACTCTTAAGTCCTGCTGATAATGAGATATGACAGTCGCATGTGGATTTTCCGTTTCCCATATATGGGAATTTCGTTAATTTATTATTCCATTTTTAGTGAATGTTGCCTCATCTGTCCATAATATTTGATCGCATCCCCACTCTTTCAACTTATTTAGGTACCACCTATAAAATTCTAATCTGATCTCACCATCCACAGGTAACAAATTCTGGGCTTTTTTTAAATAATACGGGTGTAAATTATTTTGTTTCAAAACTCTGTGTACTGTGGAATGGTGAAGCCCTAATGTGGCACCAACACTCCGAGTGGGATCTTCTCTAATAGCGCGAAGTATTGCTGGTGTTTGCCCCCAGTGCTGAGCATTTCGACCACCTTCTCTAATTCGTATACCTCGAAACGATCCAGTTTCACCTGAGCGCCTAAAAACTTCTACAAATGCCTTTCTGCTAGGTTGTTGTCTATTGGGGAAACGTAACGCGTACTCCCGCACTGCTGCTCGCGAATTTCCGTTAGTGAACCCGTAAATAAACAGCATATCCCGATATTCAATATTCATATTCTTTTTTTTGTAGATGCGTATAAGTCGAATTAATTCGTTAAAGTAAATGATCTTTTTTTTTAAGTTTACTTAAGTTGATTTGCATATCCTCGAACCCATGAAAATGTCAAGTTTGCTTAGCTCGAGATTAAATTTCGCCATATTGTAAATTTTCATTCGTGGTATTCATTTTCATACCTTGAAAGTTGGCATAAAATTTTCCCGAACTACATTTGTTGCCCCAAATGAAGTCATTTGAAAGCAATTGTTATATTGTTGGATATGTGTCAAAATGTGTATAGAATCTGTTCCTATTCCTGAAACCAATGAGTACAATGGTTCTGGTTGTGGATCCAATGGTATCAATTTCACTTTACCATTGCGCAACAGATTCCATTGGCTTCGTTTTTGTATTTTAATGCCTTACAGTGTGAGCAAACCGAGTTCATAGAACCAATAACAACACATTGGTAGTTACTGTAGTCAATTGACATATCGTAACTGAAAGCAGCTCGATTCAAACTTGCGTGATTATTAGTTGAATGTCGCGCTCGCGCTTCACGTGTTTGTGATATCCGAATTCTTTCACGTTCATTTCCGTCGTCACGTTCTTGTGCAGTACGATTAGATCGGTAATTAGCTTGGTTTGTAGCATTTCTGGTTCTTCTACCTAAATTGCTTCGTCTTATAGGAGGCATATCAAATATAAATTATTTTTTCACTAATCACGAACTAAACGAACAATAACTAACTAAGCACTGCACAAAACACGATATACGAATTTGTTTCGTGTATCAGTTGACAAAAGCAAACTCAGTAGATTAGGTAACAGACAACATTTTTTTTTTAATTTGGTATGACTTGAATTCAAATCCTTTTTAGCCGTACGAATTGTTTTATTTATTTAAAATTTGGATATTAAAAATAATAAAACACTGTTGGTAACGCGATTTTTGTTTGACTGATGTAATGACGTGGAAACTGACGCATTTTATCTCGCGTGCTGAAACTAATACAAAAAAAATTGAACGCGAGCTTCTATTTTTAACGCGACATTAAACTCCTCCAACTATGTATTCTGTGCTCCAACGCACACACGCACATTGTTTTGATAGAAATTGTTACGAACTTGGGGTTCGATAATATAAATACTATCTCTCTTGACCTACCTTGAACTACACTGAACTGAACAGGCCTCAACTCCCTCGAATATGCCCTTTTATACTCCCTCAGGTACACGGATATTCTATGAACCCGGAGTTCAATACAAATCATTTGTATGGGAAAAAAAGGGCTATTTTTAGGGTTTTTAGCAATAATTCTAATTTTTCTCGCCGTAAAAACCATCCTTGAACTTCAACGAACATTTTATAAAACGATTTGGCCAAATTGGTCCAGGCGTTGTTGAGTTATGCGCTTACCAACACATTTTGCGATCCATTTTTATATTATAGAAGATTAACATTGAGTATAAATCTACTTTACTACTAGATTTATACTCAATGCTATTGATAATATTTATAACTGTTTTTAACCTACAATGTTTTGAAATAAATTATCATAAAATTTGCGTTTCTGATTTTTATGTTTTTCTGACTTGAAACAGTAATATTGTTGGAAAAACAAAAAGTTAATTGAAAAGTTGATACACCGTTTGAAAGTCTATTACATGTACTAGTTTTTCCTAGAAAAAAAACAACTACTTATTCACCAATTTTCATTGGTACAGCTAACAAGAAAATACCACTTAGTGTGCACTCTTTTTAATTTTACATTTACCCTTTTACAACACCCGGTATAAAACATTTTTTTAACATAAGTAACTACCTACTTTATAGCATTGATGTAGCTGTAAGAATAACAGAGATATTCTTGTTTTTAAAGGGGAAAGCAAGAAATTCCAAAAACCAAGAAGTGTTGAATAACTCGATAACTATCAACAGTTCGAAAAAGTGTTATAGGACATTTTTTGTTGCAAATGACTTGTACTATCACCTACTGAAGTTTGGCACCTATTATAGTGGACACCCTGTATAATTGAGTGAAAAAACCTTATGATCTCCCAAAAAAACCTTCAAAAACGGCAGTTTCAAAATTCTTAGATGAAGCATTTGTTAAAATGTAATCTAATTCAATTGAAGTTGTGATTCCCCTGAAATTAGTAAAAACTTGAGTGGCGGCCATAGAAGATACTTTCAGATCTAAACAACGCAACAGATCATCAAATAGGTGTTTCTGTGAGCAGTTTGACTGGAGATAATCGATATTGATGTCCCCACATAGTAAGATGACATCAGCAATTTTATTACAATGAGAAATAACAAACTCAAGTTAATCAAGAAATAGAAAAATATCCCCATTAGGTATCCTATATGCACTAATGACACAGAACTTCTTGTCACCCAGAGAGAATTTCACTCCGCAAACTTCAAAATGCATCTCAACTAAATACTTAGAAATACCGATATCCCTCACGGTCAAAAATGCAGGTGTTGAAATTTTCAGGAACATTGAAAAATTCTTGAAAATATAGAGAAAAATACGGTTTTTCTGATATTTTCGCACATGAGAAGGTTTAGTGAGAAAAAGTTTCAAACAAAAGTTGTAAAGCGGAAAATTCTAGTCCAAATTATGTACTTTACCGTTCTCGAAAGTGATTTTGTATACTGATATATTTCTTTAATGCGGCGATAACAGTGAGCGGTCCTAGACATCTGAAGTTCTAGAACAGGGTAGGATTCAGCACAAGTTGTCTGGAGAGTGTTACTTGAAATTCTCGGTCTATTAGAATGAATAACAGCTCGCTTGGGATATCAATAAAATGTAATTGTTGGCTTTAAACTCATTAGTTTGAAATCGATATTTCAGTGACGCATTGAAATGAATAATTGCCCCACCAAAATTTCATTTTCTCAAATAACTCGTTGACGGGATTTTGAATACTTACAAGAACAGATTATTATATAGTTAGTTGTGGGGGTAAAATTTTCTCAACAATAATACTTTCATAAAAAAAATTTAAAGAGAAATACAGGGTGTTCGGCACATGGACCGTCAAATTTTTTTGGGGCGTTGATAGGGTCATTTGCTACCTTTTCAGTCTTGGAACCTGGGTCCTTAGTATTATGGTTACGGAGGTATGATTTTTTTATTAGGTTTTTCTAAATTACCCAAAATGTACCCTTCGAAGCTCCATAACTTTTTTTGCGTGGGCTTTTACATCCATTTTTTTTATTGTATTAAGTCTACATGAGTGTGTGTTTGAAAAAAAACGTATTTATTGTTATAGATAACACCACAAAGTTAACACGAGGGCCTTTTATTAAAAAAAAAATGAAAGTATGAAAACATCTCTACTTCTAAAAGAAATTAAAAAAAAGTTGCAGTTATTGCGGACTTAATTTTATTTTGAAATTTTCTTTGGTTTATCGCGGTTCTAAAAGTATGCTATTTACATTAGTCAATAAATAAAATAATACTACAAATAGTGTTTTAGATAAAATAGCAAAGTAAGGACAGATTTTAGTAAAATACTGTTTTTGTATGATTGTTTATTTACAAAGTAAAATAACACGATTCTTTAAAGTAAATTCTGTTCGAATTGTTGTTCTCTACTCCGAATGCAAGCGGGACACCTTTTTCTGATTTCGACCGTTGTAGTGGCTAGCAACATTTCTTCTTTCATTACCACAAATGCCGCGTTTATGCGTTCAATCAACACCTCTCTTGTAGGTACCTCTGTAAAATAAACCAATTCTTTGGCTCTATCCCAGACATGGTAATCTGAAGGTGTTAGGTCTGGAAATCTTGCGGGCCAAGGGATGGGGCCGGCCCTGCCTATCCATGAATTTGGAAAAGAGTTGTCGAAGTGATCTCGATCTTCTCTCAGGAAATGTGCCGAGCAACCGTCATGCTGGAACACAATCGGCACGTCTTCATCGAAGGCCGGAACATCGGCTAGTAGCTCCGTCTGCATGAGCAACACCATCGGCCTTGCCATATGCCATCACCATATCAACATACTCAGCGTTGGTGATATTAGGCATATCAACAACCAGAATTAAAACAACAGTAGCAAAAAGTCGATAAAAGTAACAAAAACAAAAAATACAAATTTAAAAAACTGAACAACGTGGCACAGACACTTCCAACAGCAGAGACAGTAAAATCTCGAATGACGGTAGGGTCAAGTCAGCGGCGACTAACCCAATCCAACCTAAGGGCAGAAATAGTAATAATAATTCACACGCGTCTAAAACGGGCAGGTAAAATTTCCTTGCTCGCTGTGTCGTGTCGAAATCCGTACTTTTATTTAGGTGCGACTTTCTTCACTCTTCTGACTAAAACCTTATTTGCAGTATTATTTTTTTTATTGACTTACGTAAATAGCATATGGTTAGCAACGTTATAAACCAAAGAACATTTTAAAATAAAACTAAGTTTGTAATAGCTGTAACTTTTTTTAAATTTCAATAGGAGTGGAGATGTTTTCATACTTTCATAATTTTTTTTTAATAAAAGGGCCTCGTGTTAACTTCGTAGTGTTATCTGTAACTATAAATACGTTTTTTTTTTAAACACACACTCATGTAGACTTAATACAATAAAAAAAATGCATGTAAAAGCACACGCAAAAAAAGTTATGGGGCTTCGAAGGGTACATTTTGGGTAATTCAGAAAAACCTGATAAAAAAATCATACCTCCGTAACCGTAATACTAAGGACCCAGATTCTAAGACTGAAAAGGTAGCAAATGACCCTACCAAAACCCCAAAAAAATTTGACGGTCCATGTGCCGAACACCCTGTATAGTAATGTCATTATCATCGAAAAACATCGTGGAAAGCAACCGGTTTTCTTTTACAATTCTCCCAATATAATGGAGCTTAGTAAAGATTGGCTTTTAATCCCGATTCTCTCAGTAATTATCAAAAAAATTCAATTTTACGGATAGCTGGTCAAATCGTTGTAGCTGATATAAAAAAAAACAAGATTATAACTATGAAATTCATCCCCTCTCAAGTAAATTCTTGGATAGCACTATATCTGAAATTCCGGAAAGTTTAAAAACTTTCCTATTCCATTTACTAGATTCAAAATGTAGTGCAAGGAAAGATGTGAAACGTGATACAATAGCACATTCCATAATTTCCATTGTTCGTCCAAGAATATTCATTTCCAAATTTCAGTTAGCTGTAGGAACTTATGTATACAGAAAAACAGGTTCCCGTTTGATAATTGACATGATGAGTAACTTAGGAGTATCGGCTTCATACCACAATATTCAATTATATGAAGCTTCCGTTATTATGCAACCTGCAAAATTAACGCATCCAAACTCTTTCATTCGATTCGTTTTTGATAACACAGATCACAATGTAAGTACGTCGGATGGTCATGAAACATTTCACTGTTAGGGAGGTATTAAAGTCATTACACCAGAATATGATGTTGAATATGAAGGAGGTTCCAAAAGGCTGATGGAAATGCCACCTGCATCTATTTTAGCTTCACAAAAGCAGATATAATTGATACCATTCAGTAACACGAATCCTGATGGATTGAAAAGTGTAGAGTTCGTTGATAAATCAAAACTTCACATAAAAGCACATCCTGAAGTTCCCCTGATGTACAAATTGATGAAGACAAAATAGTAACAATGACCCAAAACAAAATTTTGTCAAATATTGGGAATAAATATACATTTATCAAAATACTGTCCAATTATCTACGAAAACATAATATAGAAGTAAATGTAGCAGAAGAAGATGCCGATGTAGATATAGTAATGGCAGCAATATCTCTGAAAGAGAACATTCCAGAATCGGTTGCTGTGGTTGGCAGTGACGTAGATCTCTTACACCAGATCACAGCAATATATTTTTCTACAAAGTTTTTCCAGGATCGAAAGGAAATACTTTGTATTCAACATATCAGGACCGTGAATTGAAGCCATTTATTTTATTCGCCCATGCATTTGCTGGATGTGATTCTACTAGTGCTATGTACACTCAAGGAAAGAATAAAATAATACGTTTACCACAGAGAAATCCCGATTTTCAGGAATCAGTGCAGATTTTCTATCAAGAAGATGAAAGTATTAGAGAGCTTTATCCTATTACGGAAGAAATAGCGAGATATCTGTGCAACACAAGTGGGGAAAATTTGAGCATCGGTGAACTGAGATATAAAATATTCACAACCCCAGTTTTAGGAACCAGGAAAACATCACCCCTCGTAATGCTTGATCCAACAGAGGCAGCATTGATTGAACACACCAGACGAGTTTACTATCAAATTCAGGTTTGGCTAGGACGACCGTCGTTGAAATCTGAACATTGGGGTTGGTATAGATCACATTGTATGCTACTTCCTAAAATGATGACCAAAGCAGTAGCTCCAGAGGAATTATTGAATAATGTGATCAATTTTATTCACACCCTAGTTTTATTAGTTTCAAAAATTTCAGAAATTCACTCTTATTCTTGTTTTTATTGATTCACATTTGTTCAAGGTATTCTGCAGCTGTATTGGAAAATGTGATACTTCTCACTGCAGTTGCAAAATATCAGGACTGAAATGTACAAGGTTTTGCAAAATGTGTAACGGCATAACCAGTCAAAATGTCTCTGACCTGATAAACAGAATATAAATGAACTCTGATGTCGATGAAGACGAATGGGATCTAGATGACGCCGAGGAAGATGATATTGAAGAATTATTAGTGGCACGACAAGGGCCTTTGAAAATTAAAAGAAAACGTAAGAAAATTATTAATGAAATTCTGAAATAATATGAAAAAATGACTCGAAAGAAAATGCGAATGCTGGAGTATCGACTTCTGCCTACCTGGTTTCACAGTACGGCTGAATGAACTTGTCCAGGCACTCACGGGCGAGAATAGTCACTTTTTCACTAGTGTTCGAATTTGTAGATTTAACGAGAAAGTTATTTATTTCCAAGAAAAGTGTTCTTGTACTTCATCGGATGAACGCCGGTTCAGTACTCTCTGTTCGACATAGGTCATATGCTCCAACATATGTTACGCGTTAATCGGAAAATGAGATGAACATATACAGTGTGTATTACCATTGAACCGAGCAAGCAACTTGGAAGAGAAATTAATGAAACTAACAAATTTAACTAATAATAAGTTGCAGTAACATAACCGCCCACCTAAAATAGGATATTTTATGAAACAAAGCAAATACAAAATTGAAAAGATATCGAACATAAAGCAAAATAATATATATATATACATCAACATACGTCACAATTATTGAAGAGGTAATGGACATAATTTAACCACTGATCTCTGCAGTACACCTTGAGTAGTCCGAACAGTAGCTACTCTAGCTATTTTATCAGCGCCAGGATGCAATTTCTCAATGCGTCCAAGTCGCCAGCGCAATGAAGGGAGTTGATCATCTTTTATCAAGACTAGTGCACCTATTGAATAAGGCGGCGAGTCACTATTGAACCATTTTTTTCGTTGTTGCAGTGTGTTCAGATATTCTAAATTCCATCTTTTCCAAATATCCTGATGGATACGAGTTAAAAGCTGCCAACGCGATAATCGACCGATAGATAGGTGAGACAAATCTGGTTCAGGAATAGCAGTTAATGGAGCCAAAGTAAGAAAATGTCCTGGTGTCAGTGCAGATATGTCATTCGGATCATTACTAAGCGGATATAGAGGGCGAGAATTGAGCACAGATTCAAACTGTGTGAGGACTGTATAAAACTCCTGTATGACCTGTTGAGACAGAAGGAACTGTAAAGTCTGGGCACCCGGATGCAGACACATTTTGTGGAAATGCTGAATAAGGAGCTCAGTAAGACGATGAAATGAAGGAAGCAAAGCTGGGTGTTTGTGATCAAGAGCCAGACCAGAAAAAGACAGACGACCGCCCACCCTGAGAACAGCATCTTCTCCAATAAATGGATTCAATTTTCGAAGTGATTTAGATATGGAATTTCCCGAGATGAGATTATCGATTTGTTCCTTGAACACAACCCGTTGAACCTGTTGAATGATTATTTGGGCTATTACCATCATCTATTGTGGATGTAATGTTTTCCGACGTTTCGATAGACATCTTCTATCTTTATCAAGGAGGAAAAGTAAAAAACCTTTCGAAGATTATCAATTTTCAAAAAGTCAATATGACAGAAGTCATGAAAGAAAAATGAACAATGTTATATACTCATCTGTGATATGATGATCTTTTTAAGTTGGATCGAACTATCGGCGTCCAAACTTCTGGCAGATCTATAGATGGAGCAGTTATGGAATCTGGTGTTATTTTCATAAATGCTGCTTCTTTGATTTTTCTTCTTGCAAGTTTTTCTTCTTTGGATATTATTGATGCTTCATCCCATTTTATACGATGATTCTCATCTACAGCATGTTGGACTAACCTGGATTTGTCGCTGTCTAGTACTCGTAGAAGCATCAATAATATCCAAAGAAGAAAAACTTGCAAGAAGAAAAATCAAAGAAGCAGCATTTATGAAAATAACACCAGATTCCATAAGTGCTCCATCTATAGATCTGCCAGAAGTTTGGACGCCGATAGTTCGATCCAACTTAAAAAGATCATCATATCACAGATGAGTATATAACATTGTTCATTTTTCTTTCATGACTTCTGTCATATTGACTTTTTGAAAATTGATAATTTTCGAAAGGTTATAGACACCATTCCAAAACGAATGATTTACGAAAGAACTCGGCATTTCCGAACAAATCTTCGGAATCACGACGGCATCGAATGTAAAAGATGGATTTATTTGACCTGATGGACGAATAGTACATTCAGTGCTGCAATTAGCAGAAGATGAGCTTTCACAAATTCCATTTATCGAAAATGAAGCATCACAAATTTTCAAGCCTAATCTATTCACACACGATTGACTTATAATATTTATTTGAGAGCCTAACAGAACTCGGACCTTCTGATATCTACCCCAAGCATCACGAATTTCGACCTCAGCGGTTGCTAAGAGAACGGTAGAATTTGAAGAAACATTCGTTAAAACCTCAGCTGAGCCTGAATCCGATAACTTTGCAGCATTGAAATGAAACGTATCTGTTGAAGAATTATCAGCATTATTACGCATGTGTAACAGGGTATGATGCCTTCCGTGGCAAGTACGACAATTTGACTTTGAAGAACAATTGTTAATCTTATGTCCAGAATGGAGGCAATTGATACACCAATTTTTGTCCTTCACAGTCTTGAACCGATCTTGAACAGTTTGTTCCAAAAATGATGGACATTTGTAAATATTATGAGCTAACTTGCAATAATTACAGGTTATACGTTTCTTCAATGATTCAGTTTCCGTTTGAACGAGAAGAGTCGAATTTCTTTTATTGATTGAGAGAGAACTAGATTTCAAAACTTGAGAATTCGAAACTGAATGAGTTTTCGACGGAAGAGAAAGAGCTACAGCCTCCAAGGCTATACACTGATTTCTCAGGAAATTTCGTAAATTGACAAATGACGGAATATCTGTTGAACATTCTTGTAATTCAAAACGTTTGATCGATGCAGAATCTAATTTCTGAATGAGAATGTGAAATAAAACAAAGTCCCACTGGTCAACGAGTAAAACCTAAATTCCTTAATACCGATAAGTTCTCCGCAAAAACCTCTAGAATTCGCCTAAGGTCTTTAGCTGAATCACCCTGTAGCTTTGGAACATTACAGATTTCCTTCCAACATGTATTAGCGAGAAGTCTTTTATTTTGATATCTTTCCGCCAATGTCTGAAAAGCGCTTTCATAATTTTCAGCAGTCAATGGAAACCCTTTAACTAAACTTAAAGCATGAGAAGAAAGTGAACCTAGGAGGTATTGAAACTTTTCTATCTGACTCAAGTTAGAATTTTCATGTACCAAGCTTTGGAACATATCGAAAAAAGTAGGCCACTCTTTATAATTCCCATTGAAAATGGGCAATACTATCTTTGGAAGTTTAACATTTGGCGAACTGATAGAGCAACTATTTTGGTTTTTTATTGGGTTGTTTACTACAGGAAATAAATTAACATAAGTCATTCTGATGGTGTAATAATTATTCATAAAGGCTGTTCGAATAACCTTCTCAGTGTTCAATTCCGGTTCTTCGGAAGATACAATCATAGAGACAATTGAAGTGTGTAAATTTTGGAATTCCACGAAAATATCCTCAAGTTTTTCAAATCTTAATTTGAATCTTACGTGAAGACTTTCATCAGTGACAGCGAATTGTGCCACATTCAGAATTTCGTCGACATCATCAATAACAATCTGACGACGAGCTTTGAGTTGTTTCAATTTTGTCGTCATTATTATTATTCAAGGTTTACTGCAGAAAACAATATGAATTTTGTTTTGAGTAATTTTGAAAAAAGAATAAATAGACTAACCTATTGAAATGAACTAAGTTAAATAATAAAGTTAATAATTAAGATTGAATCTATTGAATTGAAAATCGAGTTGAAAATAATGAAATGATGAAAATAAACAAAAACAAGAATGTCTATCTTTGTTTATGCTTTGAATAAAGGTTATGAACATAGATCAGAAAAACAAATGAAGAGTTGTCTATGTTCTCAGGTAATGAAAGCCAAATTTTATAACATGCGTAGAAATTTATCCGCCATTAAAGGATTTATGAATGTGTTCGATATCTTGTCAAGTTTTTGAGGTTAGGTGAATATTGACCGATTGAAATAAATGCAAATGAAAAAACTAAATGAAAAAATTCCAAAATGCTTGATCGCAATAATTTTGAAAACGCGGTTCGAAAATATGCGGCTCAAGAAGGACCAAAATGGCATGACAAGAACCTTTGAAAAGTAAAAGAAAACGAAAGAAAATTATTAATGAAATTCTGAAATAATATGAAAAAATGACTCGAAAGAAAATGCGAATGCTGGAGTATCGACTTCTGCCTAGCTGGTTTCACAGTACGGCTGAATGAACTTGTCCAGGCACTCACGGGCGGGAATAGTCACTTTTTCACTAGAGTTCGAATTTTAACGAGAAAGTTATTTATTTCCAAGAAAAGTGTTCTTGTACTTCGGATGAACGCCGGTTCAGCACTCTCTTTTCGACATAGGTGTAAGTTTTCTTAATGATTTCGCAGGTAATAATGGATACAACTCAACTTAATGTTTATTACTGAATTATAGGAGTGTACACGCGTGTCTATATCTAAAATCTATCTTAACTTCTTCACAGCATACATTATTATTAGGTTATGTCACAGAACATCAAATATTACTTAGAAATACACAGAGTAGTTCTAACAATAGGTCATATGCTCCAACATATGTTACGCGTTAATCGGAAAATGAGATGAACATATACAGAGTGTATTACCATTGGACCGAGCAAGCAACTTGGAAGAGAAATTAATGAAACTAACAAATTTAACTAATAATAAGTTGCAGTAACAATTAGTAAAAATGAAAAAACAGTTTTTCCTGATATTATTCGATGCAGAAACTTTAATTATTATTCATTAATGCTATTGCTCTTCAAATAATTACTACAGTTTTTTAATTCAACTCTTTTGTCCCATTACTCAGAATAAATTTCTTTCTTTCGAAGAATTACTATTATTTTACTATCAGAAACATACCTACCTACGTCTAAATTATTATTCGTATATCGTATGCAATTTAAGGAAATTCTGAAGGAATTTGTTCACAATTGCGGCTGAAAACTATTTTAGTTTTTGAATTAATAAAATTTCAATTTCAATTTCGTCAAATCACAAAATTTCCTTTTTAAAATTTATCCAATTTTTGACTTTTCTATTTTTCATATTACTTCTAGCCTCCGTTGAAGAATCAATATCGCCTTCGCTAGCACATCAGATTAGAAAACCGAACATCGTTTTACCCAAACTGTCCGTTTCCAGCCAACTCAACTGCTAGGGTTCGATGTAATAAATGCAATACAATAACAAAACGAGACGACAGTCCAACTCTGGCGAATATCTGCCAGATGTTTGGTTCAGCGTTCAGGTAGTCATTTCATCGAGCGCCAAATTCAAAATTCGTTGGTATTGCGCTACGCTGTTTATCAGTATAGAAAATCACTTTCGAGAACGACGAAGGACATAATTTGGATTAGAATTTTCCGCTTTGCAACTTTTGTTTAAAACTTTTTCTTACTGAACCTTCTAATTCGCGAAAATATCAGAAAAAACTGTTTTTTTCTCTATATTTTCAAGAATTTTTCAATGTTCCTGAAAATTTTAACACCTGCATTTTTGACCATATATTTCTTTCATTGTAACAAGCAACATAACAAAAATGCAGCTCTTTCCGACAAAAAATGATTTCAGCCCTTCCTTTACTGGACTATAAGACTTTGAATAATGCATATACTTCAGGATACCTTGACTGCAGTGGCTCGCATTTGACGTTTGTGAATGTTTTACTAAGGAACTTCTGAAGATCCGCCGCTGTTGTATTCGGTTTCAACCTGGATACATGATATGCATTCATTCATTGTTCAACCTTCGATGTGTATGTAGCTCATCTGTGGATGCTCCGTATTCACGATAATTTAATATTCACTCTTCACTGAATCAGTGTCAATTTCAAGTTAACAGTTCATAAATTTTTCTGCGTTAATTTTCTCGTAAGGTGTAAAATGCCTACTACGAGATTACAGAGGGGCGATCAAACCGAGCTGGGTATCCGCGTTGAGAAAATGGAGGAAAGTTTGCAATCCGGACTATGCGAGCTGAGACGTGAGGTTACCAATATACTAAAAAATTCGGGATCTGTCTCTTCTGTTCCTGTGCCTGATTGTGTGGGTGATATCATGGGTAGGATGAAGGGTTTCGAAGATAGTATGAGGGAAAATTTAAAATCCCTAAGGTCTCATATTGAGGCAGTGAAATTTCAAATTGAGAATGAAAGACAGGAGAGGTTCAACAGTCATCTGATTTTTCATGGAGTTAAGGAGAATGAAAATGAAAATTTAAATGAAAAAGTGTGTGAAATCATAAACAATCGAATTCTCATGAAATCCACCTGCAAGATATCGACAGATGACCTGCACGTCTGTTATCGCTCGGGAAGAAAAAGTGGTAAACAAGGGAATTCCTTCCTATTACAGTTCATTTTGTGCACCGGTGGAAACGCGATATTGTTTTTAAAAACAAACGTCATCTAAAAGGCTCTGGTGTGGTGATCAGTGAAAGATTAGTATCTACTAAATTTGTTTTGTTCAAGAAAGTGCGTACAAAATTTGGAAATTCTCCTTGCTGGACAACTAATGGCAATATTTTTGTTATGGTAAACAGTCAAGTGAAAAGATTATGTCTGATGATGATCTTGTTAATATGTAAGTTCAAAATGTTATATCATTTCTTTGTGGTGCGGAGCTGTTCTTTGAGTGTCCCATTTATTCCTGTTGTGTATTGTTTTTCTGCTGTAGCGGATGTATACGGGTTGTTGTCATTTATTGAGCTTTCTTTTCTTTGTTTGATAGGTTTCTTTCTGTTTTCCACACTTTATTGCATATTTAGCTCATAATACGACTTTTCACTCAGTTAACTTCTGCTCTGTTTGATTTCATTATTTGTTATTCTATTGTATATTTCTTGAACTATTGTTGAAACTAACAGTTGTCATTCCACTAATACTGTAATTATTTTTATTTAAAAATCATTGTATTGTTAAACTTGCTATGATCAAAGTGTAATATTATGTATGGTAATAAGAGAAGTTTGCTGAGGGTGGCTCATGTGAATGCGAGATCATTGCCTCTGCATTTCGGTGAGATCAGAGATATTTTGATAGATAATGATTATGATATTCTCGGCATGGGTGAGACCTGGTTGGGTGAGAGGATTCCGGATGATTCTCTTGGTATTGAAGGTTTCAAACTCATACGCGCTGACAGGGGTAGTCGAGGTGGTGGGGTCGGGATGTATGTAAGGGATAACCTACGTTTCAAACTATTTAAATATGATGTGGAGCTTGAGCAGCTTGGGTTGATTTTGAGACTTGGGGATGTGAGTGTTGCTGTATCTGTTGTCTATAGGTCACCTTCATATAGCTATAGACTTTTTCTTGACAATTTTGAGTTGATGATCTCAGAGATGATTACTTCTGCGGACTATGTCGTCTGTCTCGGAGATTTTAATATGGATTTTTTTGACAGGAGTAGTTCGGAGATTAAAGGAATGGTGCAAGTTTTGAGGAGTGTCGGCCTCCATCAAATAATTAAGGAAGCTACTAGGACTACTGCTACCTCCTCAACGTTAATTGATTACATACTCATATCTGACCTGATTTTGTGAGGGACTCTGGTGTCATGCCTGTTCCTCAGATTAGTGATCATGATCTTGTCCACTGTGTTCTCAATAAGGAAGTGCATAAGGTGGGATCGGTTTTGAAAACTTCCAGAGATTTTAAAAATCTTAACTATGGTCAGTTCAAGTCTGATCTGATGTCAATACCATGGAACAATATTTATGACAAATCAACAATTGATGAAAAGGTCGATTTCCTCTCCGTGAGTGTGGTGGCGCTGTTGGATTTGCATGCACCTGTTAGGACAATCAAAATATCGAAGAATTATTCACCCTGGTTAACTGACACTTTGCGAGATATGATCAAGACTAGAAATAGTGCTCTTTCCAAATTCAAGACATCGGGTGCGACTGCTGACTGGAATACATATAAACAACTGAGAAATGCCATCACTGCTGCTGTAAGGAGAGAAAAAAGAGCGTATTATAGTAAATACATTAATCAAAGTGGTAGTTCCACAGCAACCTGGGCCAATTTAAGAAAATTGGGTATAGTCAAGAATAGGGTACTCATCTGGACTCTTCGCTTTGTGATGTTGATCGAGTAAATCGTCATTTTCTGGATTCAGTGCCTAATCGTTCTCCTGATGATGATCTTTTGTCGTTCTATGCTGATCGGACGAACTGCATTGCGACTAGTATTTTCAAGTTTTCGATTGTTGATGAGGCTGAGGTCTTGGAATGTATCGGATCCATTAAGAGTAGAGCAATCGGCTATGATGGCATAAATATACTAACCCTACAATTATGTGTTCCTCATATTCTTCCACATATCACGCATATAATGAATTTCTGTTTAGAACATTCTGTTTTTCCAAACCAGTGGAAGAAGGCAGTAGTGATACCAGTACCGAAGGTACCTAATCCACAGGACATGAATAGCTTGCGGCCCATAAGTATCCTGCCCACATTATCGAAAATCCTGGAGAAAATAATGAGTAGGCAAATTTGGTCACATTTGAACTTGAATAAAATCATACCTCCAATGCAGTCAGGATTTAGGAAGGATCATAGCTGCACTACGGCCTTGCTGAACATAACAGATGACGTTTTGAGGGCAACCGATCAGGGGAAACTAACTGTGCTCACTCTTTTGGATTACTCCAAAGCTTTCGACTGCCTCAGTCATGAACTGTTTGAGGCTATTATGATTCATCTTGGTTTTTGTAATGATTCGGTCCGGCTTTTGTGTTCTTATCTCGCTGGGCGGTTCCAAGCGGTTTGCTATGATGGTAGGATTTCATCTTTTTTGAAAATATGCAGGGGAGTTCCGCAGGGGTCGATTCTGGGGCCGTTGCTCTTCATCATGTACATCTCACAGTTTCCTAAGTTAATTATCTCTTGCCACATGCATTATTATGCAGATGATGGTCAACTTTACATCTCCTTTTATTTGAATGAAGCTGCCCAGGCAATCTCGGCATTGAACTACGATCTGAATATAATCAATGATATATCCTCCAAACATTGTCTGCAGCTAAATGAGGATAAGACAGTCTCCATTTTATTTGGAAGGAGAGGTGAAAGATCTAAATTTTTGGATGAAAATTATACCATAGAAATCGGGTCAAGCGTGGTTGGATTGTGTGACAAAGTTAAAGACTTGGGAGTTTGGTTGGATTCTGACCTAAGCTTTACAGACCATATCTCTGCCTGTCTACAGAGGGCCTATAGTATGCTGAGAATTATTTATGTGAACAGGGAAACACTGGGGCGGGATGTAAGGAAGCTGCTATGTGAGTCGTTGGTACTGTCGCATTTGAATTTTGCTGACTGTGTTTATGGTCCCTGTCTGAGTTGCTCTGATAGAAAACGTATACAGAGGCTTCAGAATTCCTGTCTACGGCTGATTTTTGGTATAAGAAAATTCGACAGAATAAGCCATACTCTGCAATATGTAAACTGGCTCAACATGGAGAGGAGGAGATCTCTTCATGCTTTAGTACTATTCATGAAAATTCTGGTTTATCGAACTCCACCATACCTCTACAATAGGATAACATTTCGTTCTGATGTCCACAATTTGAATATTCGATTCAAGGGAACTCTCACGCCACCTGTGTTTACATCGCAGCTGTTCCGGCGATCATTTTCTTACCGCGTTGCGTTCTGTGTGAATAATTTATCTGTTGAGATAGGGGGCGTGAGGGACATAAGGCGTCTGAGGGCTGTGATATTCAGCAAACTCATGGATGAGCAGGTGGCAACTCTCTCTAGGTGATACTTAATTTTTGAAAATTCATGATTTTTATTTTTATTTTTTTTCATGTGGAGCATAATTCGCTTTGATTTGTTCTGGGTGGTAAAACGATCTTATTGTTGTAATGATAGTTCATATGAGCTCAAGTATTTGTTTTTTTTCTATGATGAATCACGGGGTTAGATTGAACAGTACACCTGAAATGGTGATCTGAATCTCGCCTATTCAACTTAGTTTTTCAAATGTTGTAAGAGTTTGTATTTGGTTTATATGAAACTTGTTGAATAAAGACCTTTATTATTATTATTATTATTATTATTATATGCCTTAACTTTTTCGGCCCCCTCGAGCTTATCTGTATTAATACTTGAACCAACCACCAATTCTCGACGAGACTTTCTTTTGGATTTTCTTGAATTGACTTGTTTCCATGCATTATATTCAGCCCCCACCGAGTTCGAGTGTATTATTTCTTTGGAATTTATTTTCCACCATGTTTTGTTTGTTTACAGTTTTCTCCTGACCTTGGGCCGGAGTGCCAGAAGTTGATTGTGACGTGTTGGTAGGGAGAACATGATCGGCATAAGTACGCATGGGTGGCATGCGCACCGATTTATTTTTTTGTGTCTATTATTTTAATATGATGCATTGTAGGGTCCATAAAGTAATTACATATAGAGTGGAAACTAAGATAGGCAAAGTGGTTCACAATAATAGTTCTTTGCGCCGCCGTATGGTGTCTCTGGCTTCTCCGATTTTTGCTTTGTTGATACTTTTATAACCTCGTTTCTATTTTGATTCCTCGTGGATATAACAAGTGCTTCTGAGTTCTCCAAGTTTTTCGACATTTCTTCTTTCAATATGTCCCAAGAAGTTAAAGAAAAACGCGAATGTTGCGTTCCAAAGTGCGATGATAAATTTAGTAAACGCCATCGTTTTCCTAGAGCAGATAAGGAACCAGAATTGTTCAAACTTTGGCTAGAGAATGTTCCGAATCCTTTGTTGGATGGTAAAACATCCAAACAAATCCGAAACTTTTATGTTTGTGACAGGCATTTCACGGATGAGGTGAAATGGTGAAAGCCATAGAGGCATTTGGAAAAATGCTGTTCCTCAATTGTTTATTCCTGGTAAGATTTGTTTTTGATAATTTCAAACATGTGATATCGTAATTGTAAGAACATTCAATCATTTATTACAGGATCTTATGACCTGAGTCGAAGTGTTGAAGGAGTTTGTGCAGATAGTGATCTACATGAATTTCCAGACACCCCTGCCGTAGTAGATTCCGAAAAGAGCCATGCAATTCGAGACTTTTCCGTCCAAGCTGATGATGGAAGTAGTGGATCAGTAGTAGGAACGTCACGATTTGTTACGCGTTCTGGATGGAAGCTTCATTCCAGGTACTATAGAAGGCAAGCAAAGTTGAATGATTCTGAACGTGCTCTTGCTAAGAAATTAATTGAAGAGAGTAGGCGGTTAAAAAGAACACAGAAAACATTATTTAAGGAACGTTTGGCAAATGCAGAGGAACTCAATTCATCTGAAAACTTCAAGAAACTTTTGAAATATGTTTCTGAACCAACGTTCAATTTTATAATGTCACAAATAAGAAATCAGCGTTCTAAACCAAAAGGAAGAAGGTTTAATCTGGATGACAAAGTGTTAGCATTATCGCTCTTGAAGGCTAGTGGAAGGGGGTATCATTCGCTTTCAAAAATTTTTGCTTTGCCATCCAGAAAAAAATTGAGAAGCCTGCTGAGAAAGCCGATAGTAATTTTTTTAACATTATATCTAAACATAATATAGAGAGAACTCAAGAAATTAAGAAATTATAAATTGATTGTTTGCGTTATTTTTATCATCTGTCAATGATGTTCTTCTGGCCAATCTTTCGATAGACATCTATTATTGTCTAGGCGAAATTGCTTATAACAATTTGAATTCCTAATAATTTAGGTTTTTTTTTTTTTATTGTAAGTCAGGTTCACTTATAAATGTTTTTTTCTTTTATTACAGATATTGAAGACGAAAATCAGTAACCACAGGAAGCTGGCGATACTGCAGAACTGATTTTGTTTTTGTACAAACTGTTCGATAGCCTGAACAGCAATAATATGTTGACCCCAAGCGAAAGATCATTGAAGGGGGGTGTATTTCATTTTCCACTTTTGATTTGTTATTTTTTCATGCTTAGATTAAATATAAATAAAAGATTATAAATTACTATATTTGTGTTTATCCATCAATTCTGTTATAAATATTACATTATAATTTTTAAGATAAATAGTGAATATGAAAGAACTCTTACTGTAATACAATGGTAATATATAACTTGAAAGATTCTTCAAGCTATATATTACTATATGTCCGTATTACATTATTTCATTTACAAAAAATTCGGAACAGTTCCAATATCCATTTCAAACGTCCCGCCTTTCGGCGTTTAGTTCATGTTGCCGCCGCATGAGGTCGCTGAAAGCAGTGACCAAATTTTATAATGGCAGTTTCCATTCTATAGAGATGTGTTCTGTGGTATGGTCTAGCGCCTAAACCAATCAACCGATTTGCATCAACTTTTTTTTTAATTAACGGTAGGCATCTAAACAGATGCAGAAAAATAATAGCAGGTGCCAAACATCTATAATTTCTCTAAAAAACAGGAAAAAACTAAAAAATTAAGGTGTTTGGCATGTTTTCGCTTTATTATTCAAATGCTCACTTTCTGACCAACTCAGGTACTACTCTTGAACCTTTTTTAACTCGCCCTAACAGTTCAACTTTCATTTAAGGTAATTTTACTCAAATAACTACCTGAGTTGGTCAGAAAGTGAGCATTTGATTAATTTTATAACAATTTATATTTTATATAACGTGCTTGAAAATATAAGATGGAAACAGCTATTTTGAAAAAGTTTCATTTTAAGAGTAATTGTCAAACTTATTAACGTTTAATAATTATAACAAACATCTATAAATTCAGCTTTGACTATCAAAGAGGAACGAGCTTGATTTTAAGCTTATTTTAATTTCCAAACCCACAGAGTAAGTTAATTAAAAAAATTATAATTGAAAAAGATATTGAAAACCCAAATCTGGATGGTTATTCTCCATTTTTGGGTAAAAATTGAAAACGGGTCACGTCCGATTTTTCAATTTTGAGTTAGGTCCAGTGTGAAATTTTATAATTTTAATTTACAATGGAGACACGACGACGAGGCAGACCAGTGGGTTCTCGAAACGCTACCCGGACAACCCGAACTGAAAGAAACCGACGCCGCGTTCATAACAATAATTACGCAATGCGATCAGTATTTGTCGCTAGAAGGACTCCGGTTGAAGACGAGTTTTCTGTCGGCGAAATGAGCGAATCGTGTCAATTTTGCAATGCTCTGCATTTTAGGGGTAAAAAGGGCGAGATGGATTCAGCCAGTGTTGCCAGAAAGGCAAAGTTGTATTGAGCGAGCAGATGCAATTCAAAGAAGTACCAGCCTTGCTCAGACAACTTTACACAGGAACAGATGAAGAATCGAAGAATCTCCAAAACAATATACGCCAGTATAACAGTGCCCTTTGCGTTTGCTTCCCAAAAAGTTAGCTTAAGAAAATTTGCATCAACTGGTCCTTATACATTTTGTCTGCATGGAACATGATACAGCAGAATTGGTTCCATTATTCCGCAACCTGGAAACACGCCCAGATTCTGTCAACTTTACACACTTGATACTAATGAAGCTCTGCAACATAGATTCCAACACCCAGCTAACCAAGGATGCAATCCAGTGACAATGCTTCGTGCAAATAACCCATTTGCAAGCGCTTTTTACACAATGGCAGAAAGATTACGAGAAGAGCGTCGCAAAGCTATAGCTGAAAATCGTGAATTACCAGATATTCGAATGGCTTTCACAGACAACGATACTAGAAGATACAATTTGCCGACAGGAGACAGTGTTGCAACAACCCGAGGTTTAGTGCATTACACAGAGCGGAAAAATTGTTTCAGCAGTAGGTTTGCTGTTCATATGTCAATCAAGAAAGTAATAACTTGAATTGGATAAGACAGAATCAGCCTAAATTAAGAACAGAAAGGTATCAAGGTTTAATGGATTATGTAGAACAAGAAGCGCAGCAGATAAATGTTCCTCCAGGAAGAGTTATTATCTTGCCATCAAGCTATAAAGGAAGTCCACGGAACATGCAGCAAAATTACCAAGATGCCATGGCATTTGTGCGGAAATATGGTAAACCAG
The DNA here is from genome assembly GCA_030674115.1 of Micraspis discolor. Classification (NCBI taxonomy): domain Eukaryota; kingdom Metazoa; phylum Arthropoda; class Insecta; order Coleoptera; family Coccinellidae; genus Micraspis; species Micraspis discolor. The sequence continues at coordinate 1,692,720 of JARTUT010001749.1, read as the reverse complement.
ACCTTTTCATAACCTTTACCTGTAACCCGAAATGGCCTGAAATAGTTCAAAATCTTAAACCATGACAAAAAGCCGAGCATCGTCCGGACTTAACAGCGCGTGTGTTTAACTTGAAGTTGAAAGAAATGTTAAATGACCTATTTATGAAAAATATATTCGGACAAGTTGTTGCTCATGTTATAGAGTTTCAAAAACGAGGACTTCCACTTGCTCATCTTCTTTTAACTCTTCAAAATGAACATAAAATGCGGGAACCAAATCAGATCGATGAAGCGGTCTGGGCCGAAATCCCAGACCCAAATGAATATTCCAGATTTTATAATAGTGTAATGCGACATATGATCCACGGACCGTGCGGTACTCTAAATGCGAATTCTCCATGTATGTCGAATGGTAATTGTCAGAAGAATTTCCCAAGAGACTTCAAAGAGGAAACCGTCGTTTGTGATAATGGTTATCCAAAATATAAAAGAAGTGATACAAAATTAAATGTAACATACGACCGGAATGGAAAACCTGTGGATAACAGATGGGTGGTGCCATACAATCCGTACTTACTTTTAAAATATGACGCTCATATAAATGTAGAAATCTACACTTCAATCAAAAGTGTTAAATATTTGTACAAATATATCTACAAGGGTTATGACAGCGCTGCAATTGAAATTCATCAACGTGTTCCAATGGAAAATGTAGACATTGAAATGGCAGAAGGTTTTAATAACCAAGGAAATCCAGAACGCTACCATTTCGACGAAATACGAACTTATCTTGATGCTCGGTATGTGGGTCCACCAAAAGCAGTTTGGCGACTAATGAGTTTTAGTATGGACGGAATAAGCCACGTTATAAAGCAAATAGCAATTCACTTAGAAGATCAACAAAATGTCGTATTTGTGGCCGGTGCAGAAGAACCAGCATTAATAATGCCTGTAAAGATACCACATTAACTGCATTTTTCAAACTCAACTGTGACGCCAACCTCGGTTCTCAAGATTACCTCTACTATGAAATACCGAATCACTAAGTTTGGGAAAGAAATGCTTGGAAGAAGAGGAAGAGAAGTTATAATTGCAAGAATGTACCAAGTTTCACCTAAAGACACGGAACGCTATTTCCTACGATTGTTACTTTTGCATGTTCGTGGCCCTAGATCTTATGCCGACTTAAAGACAGTCAATGGCACGACATACGCAACGTTTCTTGAAGCTGCAAAAGCAAGGCATCTATTGAATGATGAAGAAGATTGCTATATTTGTACACCTCCAAGTTTCGTGCACGAAAAACAGTAGCTTTCATTTGATTTTCCAGAAGCTCCCTTTTCTGTTTCGCGCGTTCCACGTTTTCTTTCTGCAGTTGCTCCAATTGCCTCTGCTCTTCTTCTGTTTGCTTCTTTTTCAGAAGGCTGTTATGAAATCGCCGCTGTTGGCGTTTCAGTTGGGCGTCGGAAAGTTTTTTGGGCATTTTTTAAAAACATCTTCACTCGATGAAAGCTAGACACAAAATGACATGAACGGCTGTTTATAGGGGGCATTTGCTAATAACGACCGCGCGCTTCCTTACTTGCGCCCGTGGCGACACGGGCTTTTCCATTAGTATGAATTATATCTTCCTTATCTGAGATAATTATTTTTTCAAGTATGTTGGCTGAATCTTCACATGAACAATATTCCTTTTCTTTATTAATGTTTTCCAGCACAAAAATTTTATATTTCAGTAACCGATTATTCTCCTCCAATAACATATTTTTACCTTCCAATTTATGAATAATTTTAAACAACAATTCTTCTTTAGTAGACGTATGACTTATCTCGATGTTGAAATTAATAATTTCTTCCACTTAGGATGAACCTTCCATGGTAGATACTTCAGGTAATGAAAATATTAATTCCTCTTCACACTTTTCACATTCTTGAGCACAACTTCGATGGAAAATACACCACTTTTTGCGATAGTATTTTTACATACTTTACATTTCAACTGAGAGTCACGCAAGTTAACAATCGAAGCATCTGTCTTGCCCGACGGCATCTCATCGAATAATATTTCAATACATTCTCACTGAGGAAGGAAAAAAATGAATACTCAGTTTTAATTTGGGAAACCAACGTGAGGTGTCGTGATGGCCATGATACGAGGGCCATTCAGAAACTAACCTCCGATTGGTCACAGTGCGGGTAGTGGGGGGGAGTAGCGCGAGTTATATATCACAGAACGATGATATAGCAAAATATCATCTTCTGTTCATCTTCCCGTGAGAATCTCGCATGGACAACAAATACGTCGAATGTGCAGTTTTCCCTCTAGTATAAGTTTACATGTTAGATCATTTTAAGTTAGTCTTGACATAGCTAGATACCGTTCATGTGTATTAGTAGTAATAAAGTTTTTTAAAAATTTAGAAAGCACTGACGTGAAGTCAGATTGCTTTGGCGCTCTTGTTGAGCTACTTGCGAGTAAATATTCAAACCTTAACAAATCTATAAGCTCTCTGATCGGGTGAACAATAGTCTTTTTCCGTACTATGGGACAATGTGATGTAAATATGAAAGCCTAATGAATAAACAAACCTTTATCTCAATTTGAAAATAACTACTCATAATTTTCACCAAATTTTGTTCTATGCTTCTCCTAAAAACTTACGTCATTGCTTTTCTGAGTTTTGACAACGCCATCAAATTCTTTCTCTATGATAAAAATTTTGATTAATATTACGTCTGTGCTTTTCAAAATTTTGACAACGTCATCGACATCGAATTCTACCTCTATGAATTCTATGAAAATTTTGATTGATATTACGCCAACTGACACTGATATCTAGGTCCGAAAGTTGTCAAACGAATATCGATCTGTGATGGCAAATCTTTCAATGACAAAGCTCGGACTTCATGACATTTCTATTTTTCTCTTGAGTAAATGAAAAAAATGATCATATCTTCAGAAGGGGGAAAGCTACGACAATGAAATTTGAGGATGAGTAAGATATCGGTAACCTCAATATATATACGGATTTTTATTTAAATCTAAATGAAGTCTTAGGAGATATTAAGTATTGAAAATTTTTTTTTTGGGAATTTTTTTAAAATTTTCTAGCGTGACGATTTCTGCGAAATTTTGCAAGCCATTTCGTTTCAGCCTCCCTCAATAACATTCCAAGTATCAACTTGATCGGAGGGATATTCTAGTAGTTATTGAGGAAACAAAATTTCAGATGCTCATAACTACTGAACCATCCGACGGATTTGGCCCAATAACGAACTTGACCGAGATATTTGGACAATTAACCTATTCTGAAAATTTGAAAACTCTAGCTGATTCCTTTTGGATGCTAGAGAGGATACGGCCGGCCGGCCGGCCGGACGGCCGGACGGCCGGCCGGACAGACTCAACTTTCGCCACGAATTCTTCATCAGGGAGTCGAACCCAATCGATTGAGACCATTTTCGGCTCGATATTCCAAAATTACAGACATTCGGGCAAAATGATAGGCACTCTGTTCGGGTGAACAAGAGCGCCAAAAAGCTCACTGACTTATGCACAATATAACTGGCGCAGTCGACGGAGTTTTTGCCGGAGTTTTTCATCGAGAATAACTTCAGAGTTGAACTCTTTTGTGAAAACAGAACCTACCTTGTTACATCTACGATAAATGTTTGGTGAATACCATCGAGGATAAGACAGAAATGCTGTTGTGGATATTCATTGCAAAGTGGTGAGCGTATTTTTTTATTTCGTTTATGTCAGACTCATCTAATTCATCTATTGATTCAATCATTGAAAACAATTCTGAGTTAGAGTTAGATTTAGATTTTTAAATTCATTTAATAACCTTTCTCTAGATAATTATACGAGAAAAATGCCCAACACATCAGTGTTCGATTTAAAATGTTTAGGTGTAATTCCTGAATTTGATGGAAATCCTAATAAGTTACATAGGTTTATTCAAGCCTCGGAAGCTATTTTAAACCAATTTTTTTGATTTAGGTAATCCTAATAATTTTCAGAATATATTATTATTAAATGGTATTTTAAACAAACTCCAAGGAAAAGCCGAAGAAGCTGTGGCAATCCAAGGAGCGACAAAATATTGGAACGATATCAAGAATACTTTACTTCTTAACTTCGGAGATCAAAGAGATGAGAATTGTCTTAATCAAGATCTCGTAAATTTAAGGCAGATTCCAGGTGAATCTCCTCAAAATTTTTATGAAAAAGTTATTTCGTTGCTAAACACAATTTGTAATTATATTGACTTGAAATGTGACATAAATTTACGTGCGAGTAAACGAGAATTTTTACCAAACAAGCTTTAAAAACATTTTTAGTTGGCTTAAGAGACCCTTTGGGTCCTATAATAAGAGCGATGCGACCAAATAGTTTGACGCAAGCCCTTCAGTTTATTATAGAGGAAGATAATATTAAACATTACCAAAATTTTATTCTTCTATGAATAACCTGAAAAGAATATTGACGAAAGTAATCAAAGGAATTCTTCAAATTACTCCTCTAGATTACGTCAAAATTCAAATGTTATTCCCACTCATAGGCAAAATTATACTACTCAAAATTTTCAATTTCCTGGTAACTATTCAAATATTTTACCAATTCAAAATCAAAATTTTTCTAATCACCAAAACTTTCCTCAAACTCAGCAGTTTCCCAGCAGACCAATTACTTTACAGAAAAACTTCAATTATAAAGAGCCTAAATATTTTACAAATTCCCAGGTTTTCGGAAGACCCTCACAACCAAAGCCTACTCCTATGAGTATTTCTACAACTCATTCTAAGTATAAACCACAACCGATGAGTATTTCAACTAATACATCCAAATTTTCTCCAAACAGGCAAATGCAAACTTTTTACCAAAATCCGATAATAAGTGAAGAATTATTTAATACTGAATACATTGAAGAACCTATTCCGGAAGAGTATCAAGATAATGCGGAAACGGAATTGTTTGAAGAAAATTATCCAAATCCTGATGAAATAAATGAAAATTTTTCAAATTACCCTCTCGGAAAGGCCCAAAACATAGAATACCACCTTTCAAGTGATAAGAAAGAATTACCATACATTACGATAGAAAATCCTCCTTTAAAGCTATTGATTGATACAGGATCCACAAAATCATTTTTAAATCCAGATTTAGCAAAGAAATTTTATTCAGAATTTATATGTAGAGAACCTTTCACAGTGTCAACAGTCTTCCAATCTGCTTCATATGATTATTGCGCTGAGATTCCTTTATTTCCTGAATTTAATCTCAAAGACCATTTCAAATTTTATCTTTTTCAACTTCCACAATCTTTATGATGGTTTAATTGACTTGATAATCTGAAACTATTAAATGCAACATTAGATTTCAATAATTCTGAAATTGTTCACACCACATGCTACAATTCCAATCAAATATCAAAATTCTCTAGCTATGTTTAAATTAAAGATAGATGCTCATTCAAAAAAGATAGCTAAAATTCCAGTGAAAGAGAAACATGGAGAAATTTTGATTCCAAAGCAAATTATCCAAGAATGTGAAATACCTGAAACACTAACAATATCAAAAACGGTTTGGCAAATGTTGAAATCCTCAATAAAACCGATCAAGATATTTTAATTATATTGAATACTCCTATCGAATCTTTTTTATTTAGCAACAATGATTTTGAAATTTTTACGCTCGAAGCAGATATAAAAATTTAAAAACTCCTGATATTGTAAATCATATTAGAACTTCTCATATGAACAAAGAGGAAAAATCTGAAGTATTGAAATTATGCAATAAATATTCAGATATATTTCTTTTTAGAAAATCAACCATTGTCTTTTTCAAACCAAGTTAAACATTCTATCAACACGAAAGATGATATTCCTGCACATACAAGATCGTATAGGTACCCATTTGTACACAAAGAAGAGGTAAAAATCAGATCCAATCTATGCTAAATCATGGCATCATCAGGCCAAGTGAGTCTCCGTGGTCTTCTCAATTTGGATTGTTCTGAAAAAAAGCTGACGCCTCTGGTAAAAAAAAGTGAGAATTGTCATAGACTTTCGGAAATTAAATGAAAAAACTATAGATGATAAGTATCCACTACCAAACATTACTGACGTTTTAGATAAGTTAGAAAGTGTCAATATTTTTCAACAATAGACTTGGCGAGTGGATTTCATCAGATAGAAATGAACCCAAAAGATATACCTAAAACTGCATTCACTGTAGAGAACGGTCATTATGAATTTGTTCGAATGCCATTTGACTAAAAATGCATGTTCCACATTTCAAAGGGTTATGGATAATGTTTTGAGAGGTTTACAGAATGAAATCTGTTTAGTTTATCTTGACGATATCATAGTTTTCTCGACATCTCTTCAAGAACATTTAGTGAATTTAAAGAAAGTATTTCAACGACTCAGAGAATCAAATTTTAAAATTCAACTCGATAAATCAGAATTTTTAAGAAAAGAAGTTGCTTATTTAGGTCACATAGTAACTCCTGAAGGAGTCAAACCGAATCCTGATAAAATTGTTGCCATTCAAAAATATCCATTACCTAAGATAACTAGAGAAATCAAAGGATTTCTAGGACTTTTTAGGATACTATAGAAAATTTATCAAAGACTTTATGAAAATTACAAAACCACTCACTGCGTGTTTAAAAAAATGCAAAATTGAACTTACTACGCAATTCATAAATTGTTTTGAATATTGTAAAAATTTATTAATCAATGAACCTGATATTACAATATCCAGATTTTTCTGAAGGAATTTATTCTCAGTACAGATGCGAGTAATTTTGCTATAGGAGCTGTATTATCACAAGGTCATGTAGGAAGTGACAAACCAATCTCTTACGCTTCTCGGACCCTTAATGATAGTGAACAAAATTATAGTACGGTGGAAAGAGAACTTTAGCCATAGTCTGGGCTACGAAATACTTTAGGCCCTACCTTTTTGGAAGAAAATTTAAAATTATCACAGATCACAAACCTTTAGAATGGATAATGTCCCTGAAGGAAACTAATAGTCGCCTTCTTAGGTGGAGGCTCAAACTAGAAGAATATGATTTTGAAGTCATCTACAAAAAGGATCAAAAATACAAATGCTGACGCTCTTTCTAGAATCGAAGTTCATAATAAAGAATTTTTTGAATATATGGAAAATTCAACGAAGAATTGTCTAAGACTAATGCGAATAATGACAACGTATCAATGATTGTCAACCTAGATGATACAGTTGGTGAAATTGAATTTACAAGTGATGATCCATCATATGAAAATTTTAAAAATCTTTTCAACGCAAAAGAAATTCATTATGTTCCTAATGTAACAGAACAATTGGGAAATCTATTTGATGCTCCAGAAAATTTTTCTCTAGCTCATTGTGTGTCAGAAGATTTGTTTATGAATAAGGGTATAGCTCTAGATTTCAAAGAAAATTCGGTAAAATTCAGGAACTCAAATCTCAAAATAAAAAATTGGAGAAGTGGCTAAAATTCAAGTAAATGGGAGATACATTTATTATTTGATAACTAAGGAATTATATTTTCATAAATCATGATATGACGCAATTTTCCGAGCTCTTCTAAATCTCAAAAAAATTGTGCCAAAAACGAATGTTAAATATTTAGCTTTACCAAAATTTTCTAGTGGTCTGACGGATTAGAATGGAATAAAATATTCAGTATGATACATTTCATTTTTGCAAATTCTAACATAGTCATCAATATCTATTACTTACCTGAGAAGGAACTAATCAATTCTAATAATGTTGAAAATCAATCTGATGGTAACACTGTACATTCAAATCATGAAGACCCTATTCAAGAAATACCCATTTCTGAAAAACCTCTGAATATTTTTGATAATCAAATTGTTTTTGAATCTGTTCTTCATTCCCCAGCAATCGTGAGAGTACAAAATATTTTTCTAACAAACAAAGAATTTTTGTTCAATTATCCACCAACGATCTAAATAGAGAAACCTTAGAATTCTTCAAAACGTACATCAGACCTAATATTCTTTATGCTTTGTATTTCAAAAAGGATGATTATTATAAGGAAATTTATGAAATTCTGAGGAAAACCTTCAAACAATCTGCGTTCAAATTATTGAAGTGTAACATCATTTTAGAAGACGTGGAGGAAAAAGACGAACAAATTAGAATTGTAAAGTTTATGCATGAAGGTAAAACAAATCACAGAGGAATTTCTGAGACTGTATCCAAAATAAAAAGGTCATACTATTGGCCAGGTATTTTGAATGACGTAACAGAATATATTAACAATTGTGACATATGTCAAATCAATAAATACGATAGAGATCCCCTGAATCAAAAGTTAATGTTAACACCCACTCCCTCTAAACCTTTGAAATTATACACATTGATACTTTTCAAGCTCAAAGTAGGAAATTTCTGACAATTGCTGATGCTTTTTCGAAATATGCTCAAGCATATCCTCTGATATCCCTTACGGCTATAGAAGTAGTAAAATCTCTTTTGATTTTTATGACACATCACGGGTCACCCTCAATGATAGTAATGGATAATGGAACAGAATTCAAAAATAGTATTGTATCGGAGTTTCTAGATCTACACCAAATTGCTCCTCATTATATTACTGTAAACAATTCACAATCCAATGGTATTATTGAAAGATTTCATTCCACTTTACTGGAACATTTGAGGATTTTGCAAAATAAGTACAATAATTCATTAAATATCGAAGATTTAATGCCCTATGCAATTCTTGGTTATAATAATTCAATCCATTCTTTGACAAAGCAGAAACCTATCGATATAATTAATGGCCATTTAGATAGTAAAGATCCCCTTCATATTGATATAAACAAAAATATTATTAATAATTACGTAGAAAATCATAAACAAAAAACTAAGGAAATTTACAGAAGACTGAATGAACTGATGGGGGAGAGGAAGCAAAGCATCATAGAAAGTCATAATAAAGAAAGAAATGATCCGTTAACGTATAAACCTGGCACAGCAGTATTTCGGAAAATTAAATCAAATATGAGGAATAAACTCACACCAAAATTTTCTAAAGAAAGAGTACTGCGAGATCAGAAAATTAAAATAAATACTGATACGAAAATTTTACATAAGCAAAATCTCAGAAAACCAAAAACTAAGACTAAGAAAATTTTGCAGGATTCTACTGTCTCTAACGACAGCCCAGGAGATAATGATAACAGATCTGAAGGATAACCCGGGATTCTTCCAGTTTACCTAGGAAATGCACGAATTAAGGAAAAACGCATGATTTTATCCATTATATTGACCTATCACCAATTTATAACCAAATTATCCACCTTGAGTTCGTTTGTCAAGAAGTAATGAAATCTCAATCTTTATTCAATAATAATACAATTTATTCCACATTACAAAATTATAATAGAATCGTGAATTACCAGGTACAAATGGCTATACAAAAACTAAATAGTTTGTTACCTCACAAAAGAAACAAGAGAGGACTAATAGATGGATTAGGAACTATTATCAAAAGTATTTCGGGCAATTTAGATGCAAATGATGCAGCTCATTATGAATCAATATTGAATTCACTCCAGAAAAACCAGCAAGAGATTAAAGTTAGACTGAACTCTGATATTTCTTTAGCGGGAGAGATTATTGAAAATTCAATAAATCTGTTTCAATTTTAGCACAAAATCAGAAAACAATTTCAAATCAATTCCAATTGGTTTCGAAGATTTGAAGAATAAGATGTATTCTTATATAGATTTCAAAAATCTGATTGATCAAATCAGTATATCCGAAAATATCATAACTAAAATAATTAACGACATTGAAATTGCTATGAGCTTTTCGAAGCTTGGTATCCTTCACCATAGTATAATAAAATTTTCAGAATTAAAATCAATAATATCTGTTATTTCAACCCAATATTCAGAAAAATCATTAATTTTCTCCAATGAAAATGAGTTTCGTAATTATTATGAACTGATTAAAGTTGATGCTTATTATGTCAATCTCAGAATCGTTTTCATTCTGCATTTTCCTCTTGCATACACCGAAATCATTTTTTCATTATCATTTGTATTCCATTCCAACCAAAAATAATACCATCATCATTCCACGAAATACCTATCTGACATTAAATGAAAATAAATATCAATACACCTCAACACCTTGTATGAAAATACATCCACATTACTACTGCGAAGAAAACAGCTTAGTGAATGGAATTCAAGATGAAGACTGTCTTTTCGAATTATTACAAATCAAGAAATCAATAGGAAATTGTCAAAATCATCCAGTTGAAACCAGATTCAATTTTATCCAGCAAATCGATAATGCAAAATATATAATCATAGCACCAAATGAAATGAAGATCCGTCTTACCTGTAAAAGAAGTGATTATACATCTCTTAAGGAATTACCTTATCACCATACCTAAAGGATGCCTATTTGAAACAGAATATGGAAAATACACAAATTCCAAGGAAGTGATCGATAATCAACCAATGTACCTGCCAAAAATTGTATCCAATTCCAATCGGACTGAACCAGATCTGTTGAAGATAAACTTGCAGAACATCCCATTAGATTCATTACATGAGCTGAAGCGAAAACAAGAAGATATGAGACTGTTGATACTCCAGGATAATAAACAAAATTCCTATACAAGTTTAATTGGAATCCTTTATATTATCCTCATCGCTGCAGGAGGTTACCTAGTAATAAAGAAAATCTTCCATAAATGCTACCCCAGAAAAGTTTCCAAAGGTGACACCCAAATTCAAGAGCAAGACACCAATCCATCGCAAGGAACGTTTTTCACCCCGTAAAGAAAGTTCTGTGGATGGAGGAGTTATATATCACAGAACGATGATATAGCAAAATATCATCTTCTGTTCATCTTCCCGTGAGAATCTCGCATGGACAACAAATACGTCGAATGTGCAGTTTTCCTCTAGTATAAGTTTACATGTTAGATCATTTTAAGTTAGTCTTGACATAGCTAGATACCGTTCATGTGTATTAGTAGTAATAAAGTTTTTTAAAAAGCTCACTGACTTATGCACAATATAACTCGCGCCATCTGTGCATTCACGTGCTCAGCAGGTCAGTCGGCATCAAGCCGTAGTCGAGTGAACATCGTACCTGCGCTAGTTTAGTTTTTGTGGCAGTTTGAAATGTGTGCTGCAATAGAAAATCCCGCCAAATGTGAGGTGCGTGCTGTTATAAGTTTTTTTACAGCCAAAGGATACTCTGCAGCAGCTATTCATCGTGAGCTTTGTGCCGTGTACGGACCAAAATTTATGAGTGTAGGAGTTGTCCGTGAATGGGTACGTTTATTTAAAAGTGGACGAGAAAACGTTCATGATGAAGAGAGGAGTGGTAGACCATCATTGGTGACTGACGAACTCGTTCAGACAGTTGGTGCAAAAGTTCGTGAAAATCGACGTTTCACAATGGCGGAGTTGTCTACGAAGAGCTCAAAGATGCGGTCACAGGCTGGCTCAAGGCACAAGCGGGTGATTTTTATGCAGAAGGAATTTCAAAGCTTGTGAAGAGATACGATAAGTGCCTCAATCGTAATGGAGACTATGTCGAAAAATAGTGCAAAGATGTAGTTGTAAGATGTATATATTAAAATATTTTTACTTAACTTGGTGTATTTTTTTCAATTAACCGGAGGTTAGTTTCTGAACGGCCCTCGTACAAGCTGTATACTCAGATCAGACCAAGTAATACCATAAGTTGAAAGAAGTGGTATGAAAACAATTATTCTAATAAATGAACAACGAGCAATATTTCTCTACCAACCGGTGATGTCTTCGTTCACTTCAAACAGACGTATTATCTAATGTATTTTGAGTAAAAGAAAATTATCGTTCTAATACCAATATATTATCTGTTTCAACCTAAGCACACAACAATATAGAAACAAGCAAAAAATTATAACTTTCATTCAAGTACAATGTTGACAAAAATTATTATTCTTTTATTTACCTAATAAAACGAACAGATAATCAATACATCAATGAAATTTCAACTTTATTTAACGTCTCTTCTGTACTCTGGACCAACCATCTGCCTCTTCTTGTGCTTTTTCTGGTTGTTCACGATCTGAAAAATAAGCAAAAGTTAAAGAAGGTATATGTGTAAGCTTAGAACAAAATTTCATTTATATGCATTCATCATAAAAATTTCAATGCTTCCGTGTTAGGTAATTTTATTCGCTTTCCAGTTATGACCCCGGGAGTGCTTGAATACGAAATGCTAGAACAGATCGGAGCGCACCAGTGGCGCTCCCGGAGCGTCTTAATTGGTGACTGGAAAGCGACTGTTGTATTCGGATGACATGCATTTGATATTCCTTGAACATGACAATACTAAATCAAAACTCGGAATTAAGATTAACGTGATAGTAGTGAATGAACATTCATTTTTTAAAAGAAAGTTATTCTAATTATTGAAACTAGAGGATTTTTTCATATAGCACTCACATGATAGCGCCCATATGTGTATAATAATACAGGGTGAGTCTTTGACCATAGGTTCTTGAAATCAAAAGAAACACTTTTTCAAATACGGCTTTTCCAAATTCAGCTGCGTTAAAAAGTTATAAGCATTTTTAGTTTTCACATTGGGCAAATACCCCTCTGTAGTCTAGTTTAGTTTGAATGAAAAATACCTTCCACAGCATCCACTAATGAATCTGAATTGTTTAAAAACATTATTTTCCCTCAAAAAAATGATTCACTCAGTCATGTTTCATCCGATGAGGTCCATATCCAGAAGGAAGATATAAAATACTAATTTTCTGGTAAAAAAAATTCAATACCATAAACATAGATTTTTGTTGTTTTACTATAATTTCTTTCTACTTCAAGATTATAACCCATCCCTTTCTAGTGAGAAATTCCAAAAAAAAACCTCAGAATTATTGGATGTTATTATCATACATTTGTAATTTTTTTCTTAAAATTTCCAAATCATGAAAACCATCATTTCTAGGAAAATTCCAAGGCAAGAGGTTGTCACTGTGCTTTTTTTTTCACTCAAAGCCAGAAAACATCATCTATGATTTTCCAAACACTGATAATTTTGAAGTTTCTTCTCCTTGACAGAGACCAGTGAACAGGTCTATGAGGTCTCTTGATAAAATACTGTTAAAAATATGAAAATCTTTTTCGGAATCTTCAACAACAATGAATGATGTCACTACGAATATCTATTTTAAAGTGATGTTACTCGGATAGATTACAAGTATGCTCAGATTTGGGTGTGCAATTATACTTGCTTGAAGAAATTGAGTTTGATCACCTAAATTTTTTTCTGAAAAACCAACTAGGTGTTCTTTAATAAAAATAATTTGTTAGATCATTAATATGAATCTATTCTGTTTAGACTATAATTAATCACTGAACATGAGTAAATTTTTTATTTTTATAATCAGAGTATTTGTTTCAATTATGTAAACAAAAATATGAATATTAAATAATGATTATTCATAGATTATGTCAAATTTTAATACCTTACCATAGAATATTAATTTATTACCGAACCCCAGGAGAGAAAAAAATTTATTAACTGCATAGTTTTTTTAAATGAAAGATAATATCTGTAACCATTATTGATCTTCAATTATAATTTTTCTCAGAATAACTAGAGTGAATTATTATCACATTAAAATGTTATTATAACGTCTCTGTGGTGGGTAGTTCCCAATAAAATAGTATTCTGTAGTTCCTTGTTTTGATTCTGTTTAAAACTGTCAACAATTATTTGTACCTCAAAAAATGTGGAAAATATTATAATAAATTAATAATAATAATATTATAGATAGATGATTTCGATAGTTTGAAATTATTCAATTCAGTATGAAATGATTATGGTCAGAAAATGCATTCTATTCTTATCTTTCTTGTTTATGAGCTTATAGCTTCCAGTTTCAATATTGATAGAATTTTAATTAACCATGCATCATAACAAACATTCGGAAATATTAAAACTAGGTCAAATTCTATTATCTCCTGAGTTTGTGAACCAGGTTAAATCGGTGTATGAAATAAAGATGTAGGATTTAGCATTTTGAGACGGAGTACGGACCTGGCTTCGCAGTGAAATGGTGATATCCGATATTTAGTGCATTTGCATTTATCGACGATCCGGATATGACAAGCTAGACTCATTTTATTTATTGCGCCCAAACCGTTTTTTTGTTCGACGCCGGGTAGACTAACCCTCTTGACATTCCCAAATTGAAGGGACATGTTTCGAGTTGACATTTTTTAATATTTATGGAGTACCAAGTGAGACTCGGATGTGTTATGTGAAAAGGTTGACATGCCTGTCAAGAGATGTCAAGAGTGATAAATATTGGGAAAAGTACCTCGAGTGCAGTGGTGGGAACTATGTTGTACTTCATTCGTTTGGGGTCGACCAATGGATAGTTGGGGGTGTAATCCTAAAATGACGAAAGGGACTCGAGATCAAATGGTCCTATGGAGAGGACAGTCGAACTTTAGACGCGAAGTCTAGATTAAAGACGATAGACGAAAGACGAATAGACGTTTCGCGAGTTCAGAACTTATAGCCGAAATTAAGAACTTAACGATGGTTGTAGTATTTAGACGAAGAACTCAGTATCGGCCTTTTGTATTTGTATATCAGACGATAATTTTATTTATTTCTCAGTAGTGTAAATAGACTTGTAAATACGAAAGCCGTGTTTATTTCGACGTTAGACGTTATCTGTAGGTGAAATCTATCATATCCCCTAGACAATTGATAAAAAAGCCTACAAAGATGTGAAAAAACATCTATAAAGGTACAAAACAAATCTAGGAGACTGGATTCGATGTTTTTTAAACTAATATGAGCTTAATTTGAAGCATTCCTATGTTAGAATAGATATAATTTGATGAACCCTGAAAGTCTGAAGCTATAAAGAAACAGCTCTTCATAAAGACAAGTCTTCAATTTAACAGGTCCTGATAGAAAATATATTACCTATTTCAACGGTCATCATGAAAATATACCGAATTACCTATGTGAGTGATGGAAATTTTTTTCTCTATTTATTATGGAATATTACTCTGAATTAAATATCAAACTAGGTGCTAGAGATCATTAATAATGAATACAGCAAATGGCAATTTAGATTTTGTAGTGAATGTAAGACAAAAATTGTTCAGTGGTTAATATCCAAAATATAAGACCCACTATGATACAGAGAAGAGGAAATATGATCATCTACTTATGAAGGCAAAGTCTACTTCATATGAAAAAGAATAACTAACTCTGACAACAAACAAAGGACGAAGTGGGCAATCTGTAATGGGATAAGAAGGACAAAAACGAGCACAGGAGATTTCCCTAAGAAAGGTTATCCTCTTGAACTAGCAAATGCATACAACAACTATATGTCAAAGATGATTCCAAAGCTTCTTGAGGATGTTCAGGATGTTGAGTTTGAGTTCCATATGCAGGACAATGATAGGTCAATGTGGCTTCGGCCAACAACTAAAGAAGAGATATATATTGAATAAATTGAAAAACAAATATTCATGTGGAGATGATGAAATACCAAGAAAAATTATATAAGAATGCACCGAGGAGCTGAAGGGTATTATTTCCTATATAATAAACAATTCTTCCAAGTATGGCATATTTCCTGAGCAGTTGAAAATAGGGTTGATTCATCCCATCTATAAAAAAGGAGATAAAGAGTCATTCGATAATTGCTAACTCTCTCCAAATCTTTAAACATTGCTTGAGTAAAAGACTGATAGCATTTATTGATGGCTGTGGGCTATTTTCAGGATCCCAACATTGTTACCTGCAGGGTAGATCTGTACAAACAGCAATTTATGAATTCACAAAGACAATGATTGAACTGATAGAGCAAGATAATTTGGCACTCGCACTCTTTATAGATTTAACAAAGGCATATGATTGTTTGTCCAGATCGATAATTTTGACTCAGCTGAGGAAGTTTGGAATTGCAGGCATTGTCTACAAATGGTTTCAGTCCTATCTAACAAATAGGAGACAAAAAGTGGTTATTAAAAAGGATGGACATAGGATCAAATCTTCAATTATTTCAACTGATTATGGGGTACCACAGGGGAGCATATTGTTCCTGATATTTATCAATGACCTGTACGACTGCTTCGGTTTGGACAGAACATCCATTGTAGGTTATGTTGACGACACAAACGCAATCCTTGGTGGAGAGACAGGTCAACACGTTGCCACTAATGCCTCTTTCATATATTCAATACTAACACTGGCTAGAAATGAATAAACTCGTTATCAATAAGAAGAAGACTACAGGGATATTATTCTCAACGGAAAGATCAAGGAAGGATTGAAGAACTTAGTATTGAAAATGAGAACATCGTTCTACAGCACTTGACAAAATTTTTGGGGCTGTATATAGATGAATTTCTCAAATGGTCCCATCATCTGGATTGACTCAGTAAGAAGCTAAGTATTATTTGTTCCGGAGTAAGGGTTATGGATAATTACTTGGAAAAAGAATGTTGCAAGTGTATCTACTTTGCAAATTTTGAATCGATTGCAACATATGGAATTATATTCTTGGGAGCCAGCTCAGGTGTTAGTGATATATTTCTAATACAGAAGAGAATTGTAAGAATAATTTTTAAAATGTCATATCGGGACTCATGTAGAGGAGTCTTCAGGAGGAATTCTTTATTAACTTTGAGTGGTCTATATATTCTTGACTGTTTGAAATTTTTGCACAAGAATAGATCTCGTTTCGAAACCTATGAAAGTGATAGATATCCTGCAAGGTATATAAATATGCAATATCCAAAACATCGTTTAACACTCACAGAGAAGCACCCTGATTACATGTGTAGAAAACTACTCAATAATTTACCACCACGATTAAAGGTTTTTGAGCCTTATAAACTATATGTAAAAAACATAAGAAAATTTTTAATAGAATTAGAACCTTATTCTTTGGATGAATTTTTTTGCAGAAATAAGTAGAATTTTTACTTTGTTCTTTTACGTCATTCTTTTGCATATCCTTATGATTGTACGATTACATGTAAGGTTTTTGCTACGAGAAATAAAGATTTATTTATTTATATTTATTTATTTATCATCTATAGTGTTTAGTGGTGGAACCATAAACTGGAGAGATTTGCCCAACCTTTTGTAGAAATATTTCATAAAGACATAAAACATGGCAACATTGAACAAATCTGATTATTGAATCATTTCAGCACAGAGTTGGATTTGGGAAAATCAGAAAATTCGGACAAAATTATATCGATTCAATTTCTTTCAACTTCAAATATCTCAAGAATGGTGCAATTTAGGAGGAAAGATGCAAAAATGACTAATGATTCCAGGAATTACAAGATACGGACCTCTAGTTCAAGCGATATTTGTTTTTCATGCAATTTAACCAATCTGTAGAGTAGTAGTGAGAAACCCACAAGTGGAATAAATCTATTGATGCCAAAACATGCACGAGTGTTATCAAAAACCTTCTGCAAGATATCATTTCAATTGATATTGTCGTTTGAATATTACAGGTGAAAATGCAATTTTTTTATGAAATTTCAACACCCTATATCTTTTGAACGGGGACGAATTTGGAAAAATGTTACAGGAAGAAAATGTTTTTTCGACGTCAAGAGTCTATGGTTAAAATTAACGCAGTGGTCAAAGACTCACCCTGTATAAACTTCACAACACAATTTGAAAGATATCACTAAAGAACGTATTGAAAATTGAAATAAATGTATATTATTGTAAACAAGCTACATATCGAAAAATATTACTGAAAACAATGCTGTAATGAATTCATATGGATACTTAAATAGAGTTTCTCTATTTTATTGTCGTAATGAATTCACTACAGTACTAAAAAGCAGTGCTGTAATGAACTCATTACAGCATTCCTTTTAGTTATATTTTTCGTTTTGTGGTTGACAACAGTGATATTCTATCCTTGCGAATGTTAACACGCATCCATTGCATGTCAATTGTCAATATTAAACCATGTAAAAGTTTGAACGCATTATTCAAATTCTATAATCTGTCAATTTTCGTATCAGTCACACCAACTGCGAAAATAAAATACAAAAGGCACTAGGAGGTATAATCTGAATTTTTCATTGAATTCCAATAAATTTCTCACAATTCTTGACTGAAATAGAGAAAATATCATCTAATACTCGTTGCAGAAGGCAATTCCAACACTCATGCGTATTCGTGTTGCCCATTCTGCAACTTGTATTAGAATATACTATTACTTTGCAACATATACAGGGTGAGTCTTTGACCACTGCGTTAATTTTAACCATAGATTCTTTACGTCAAAAGAAACACTTTCTTTCTATAACATTTTCCCAAATTTAGCCCCGTTCAAAAGATATGTCTTTTACACATAACAAAAATGTAATTCATTTCAAGTATACTGTGGATGGTAACTCGCTTGAGCGTCCGGCGTTGTTGACCGACTTGGGAGTGATTTTCGACCCAAAACTTTGGTTTGCACCACATATTGATGCCGCTCTGTCTGCTGCAAGAGGGATGTACGGGTTTATTGCGCGCATTTCTAGTGACTTTTCGGATATAGCCACATTGAAGATCCTTTTTTACGCATATGTCAGGTCCAAGCTGGAATATGCAGCTTTAGTATGGTCCCCTTACCACCAAAACCATATTGTTGAGATTGAGTCGGTGCAGCGACGTTTCCTCAAGCTTTTATCATATAGAGAGGATAATGAGTATCCGCCCACTGGTTTCCCTCAGGATTTACTTTTGAGTAGACACGGCATGAAGAGTCTGAAATGTCGGCGGGACTGCCAGTGCGTTATGTTCGTGCACAAGTTGATCAATGGGATGGTTAAAGATTCTAGCATACTCAGTAATATCAATTTTCTGGTTCCAAGAACTGCTTCCAGAGCGGACAACACATTTTACATGCCGACACCGAGAACTAACACTTTGAAATATTCTCCTCTTTATAATTTGTGTTACGCTTGTAATTCTGTATGTCCTAACTTGGATATATTTAATTGTAGCATCTCAGATATCAAGTCATACTATTTTGGCTGACTTTGTATTACATGTCTTATTTTGTATATTTAGAATTAGTTTTTTGGTCCTGTTTACCTTGTTCTGTAGTTGGGTTTATCCTGTAGAACATTGTACATTTAAATAAATAAATAAATAAAATAAATAATAAATAAATATAGGGTGTTGAAATTTCAATAAAAAATTGCATTTTCACCTGTAATATTCAAACGACAATATCAATTGAAATGATCTCCTGTATAAGGTTTTTGATAACAGTCATGCATATTTTGGCATCGTTAGATTCATTCCATTTCTTGTGGGTTTCTCACTACTACTCTACAGATTGGTTAAATTGCATGAAAAACAAATATCACTTGAACTAACTGTATCTTGTACTTCCTGGAATCATTAGTCTTTTTTGCAGATAAAATCATTCATCATGTTTCCTCCTAAATTGCACCATTCTTGAGATATTTGAAGTTGAAAGGAATTGAATCGATATAATTTTGTCCAAATTTTCTGATTTTCCCAAATCCAACTTTGTGCTGAAATGATTCAATAACAAGATTTGTTCAATGTTGCCATATTTTATGTCTTTATGAAATATTTCTACAAAAGGTTGGGGAATTCTCTCCAGTCTATGGTTCCACCACTAAAAACTAATAGATGAAATTAACCACTGAACAATTTTTGTCTTACATTCACTACAAAATCTGAATTGCCATTTGCTATATTCATTATTAATGATGTCCAGCACTTTGTTTAATATTTAATCCAGAGTAATATTCAATAGCAAATAGAGAAAAAGATTTCCTTCACTAACATAGGTACTTCAGTATATTCTCATGATCGTTGAAATAGGTAATGTATTTTCTGTCAGGACCTCTTGAATTGAAGACTTGTCTTTATGAAGAGCTGGTTCTTTATAGCTTCTGACTTTCAGGGTACATCAAATTATATCTATTCTAACATAGGAATGCTTCAAATTAAGATCATATGAGTTTTAAAATCTTCGAATCCAGTCTCCTTGATTTATTTTGTAGGTTTATAGTTTTTTCACATATTTATTTCATACACCAATTCAACCTGGTACCTACACGAACTTAGGAGATAATAGAATTTGACTTAGTTTTAGTATTTCTGAATGTTTGTTATGATGCATGGTTAATTAAAATTCAATCAATATTGAAACTGGAAGCTATAAGCTCATAAACAAGAAAGATTAGAATAGAAATGTATTTTCTGACCATAATCATTTCATACTGAATTGAATAATTTCAAACTACCAAATCATTATTATTATTTTATTATATTTTCCACATTTTTTAAATAACTGTTGACAGTTTCAAACAGAATCAAAACAACAAGGAACCACAGAACACTATTTTATTGGGAACAACCCACCAGAGACGTTATTATAACATTTCAATGTGGTAA
This sequence comes from Micraspis discolor, assembly GCA_030674115.1. Classification (NCBI taxonomy): domain Eukaryota; kingdom Metazoa; phylum Arthropoda; class Insecta; order Coleoptera; family Coccinellidae; genus Micraspis; species Micraspis discolor. Next base: position 1,672,227 of record JARTUT010001749.1, on the reverse strand, counting down.
TAATTCACTCTAGTAATTCTGAGAAAAATTATAACTGAAGATCGATAATGATTACAGATATTATCTTTCATTTAAAAAAAACTTTGCATTTATTAATTTTTTTCTCTCCTGGGGTTAGGTAATAAATTAATATTCTATAATAATAACTATAACTAATAACCATTATTCAATATTTCTGTTTTTGTTTACATAATTAAAACAGATATTCTTATTATAAAAACCCAAAATTTGTTCAGTAATTAATTATAGTCTAAACAGAATAGATTCTTACCAACGAAAAAACACGTAGTTGGTTTTTCAGAATCAAATGTAGGTGATCAAACCTAATTCCTTCAAGCAAATATAATTGCACACCTGAATCTGAGAATACTTGTAATCTATTCAAGTAATTTGTTATTGAGATTCAGTAGAGAAAATAATCATCAAGCAAAGTAACATCACTGTAAAATAATTATTCGTAGTGACATCATTCATTGTTGTCGAAGATTTCGAAAAAGATTGCCATATTTTTAACAGTCTCATAGACCTGTTCACTGGTCTCTGTCAAGGAGAAGACACTTAAATAATATCAGTGTTTGGAAAATCATGGATGATATTTTCTGGCTTTGAGTGAACAAAAAAGCAATGTGACAACCTCTTGCCTTGGAAGTTTTCATAGAAATGATGGTTTTCATGATTTAGAAATCTTAAGAAGAAAATTTCAAATGTATGATGATAACATCCAATAATTCTGAGCTTTTTTAGGAATTTCTCACTGGGAGGGATGGTTTATAATCTTGAAGTAGAAAGAAATTATAGTAAACAGCGAAAATATGTTTATAGTATTTTATATTTTCCTTCTGGATATGGACCTCATCGGATAAAACATGAGCGAGTGAATCATTTCTTGTAGGGAAAATAATGTTTTTGAATAATTCAGATCGAATAGTGGATGCTGTGGAAGGTATTTTTCATTCAAACTAAATTGGACTACAGACGGGTATTTGCCCAATGTGAAAACTTAAAATGCTTATAACTTTTCAACGCAGCTGAATATAGAAAAACCGTAATGGAAAAAGTGTTTCTTTTGATCTTAAGAACCTATGGTTAAAATTAACGCAGTGGTCAAAGACTCACCCTGTATATAATTTATTGTTTGGTAAAACATCGTACTCACTTTTTTCCTTAGGAGGAGCTTCCTTATCATCACCACTACCTCGCTTGGTCTGTTCCTCAGTAGGAGCCGCCTTCCTATTGTTTCTCCAATCAGAACCTTCGCGTTCTTTCGTAGCGTCCCCGCTCCTGGGACCGTCACGATCCTTGTTCATGGCTCTGTTAGGTGGACGGTAAGCAGAAGTGGGAGCCGATTCGTCATCAGTCCTGCGGTTGCTTCGCCACGATGAACCAGTGTCCTTGGGTCCATCGTCTCTATCTCGCGTCTCCCTGTCCCGGTTCATATCCCTGCGCCTGTCATCGTCCATCCTTCGGTTGCTTCTCCAAGATGAACCAGTGTCCTTGGGTCCATCTTCTCTGTCTCGCGGCTCTCTGTCTCTGTTGACTTCCCTGCGGTCGTCTGTTCTGCGCATGCTTCTCCAGGACGAACCCCCAGTATCCTTGGGTCCATCGTCCCTATCGCGAGGCTCTCTATTCGCATCTCTGCGTCTATCGCTGCGATCATCGTCTGTTCTGCGATTGCTTCTCCAGGAAGAGTCTTTGGGACCGTCGTCTCTGTCGCGGGCTTCTCTCCAGACGCTGCTGCGACCACCCTCTTCCTTGTTGTCGTCCGGACGACGGAAATTCCTGCTTGGGCGTTCGTCACGATCTGTAATGCATGAAATTTATATTAAGTTAACTAAAGCTAAAGTCGGAGATCATTGGAGTAGAGCTAAGACGTTAAGAATAATGGTGAATTTATATTTTAATCGAAACGTCATTTCAAAACTTGGGACAAAGATGCTGATTCCTATGACATTTATATGAAAGTAAAGCAGTGTCGGCCGTGCATCTTGGTGTAATAGTAACTTGCATTGAGGCATTTTATGTGCTCAAGGGTAATACCACTAGAGGTGAGAATTTTTGAGAACACTCTTGTTTTTGGGAATTATGCGTTTAAATTTCACGAAACAAAGTACAAACCGGTTAATACTGTTAAAACATTTTATTCCAGATTAAAGTCAAAAACTACACTAAACTCAAAATCATATGTTGTTTATAAAATATTTGATCTCATACAGAAAATACAAGATTTATAACATCCGTAGATTTGTATTGTTTCGTGTTCCCTTGAGTTTACGTACACATTATTTTCGTTTTTATTATTTGATAGTTATCGGATGATTAACACTGAATGTCATCCAACCGGTTCATTTTCCTTTTATCCATTTTATTTTTTACAATTCAGTCAACTGTATATGATGTCTTTTATTATTTTATCCTCGTTGTTTTTAATTTTCGAATTGACAATAGAGACCAACTGGCAATGTGAGTAGCTTCCATTTATTATTTGTATTTATGTGATAATTTCAAAGATATTTTTAGCATATCTATTACTTTATTAGTCTGACTAGTAAACGGGTAGATCCATACTCTTCGAGGCCGAATCCGGTCTCGAACATCGAAATAAATTACGTCAAGATAGACGAAATGTAGTCTGAAAATGGCCTATTTCAAATGTAAAATTCAATGTGTTATCTCGCTACTTGGATATGAAGATTGATACCATGAGGTAGGAAATTTCCCGTAGATACGTTTTATTTCGCTCGCTGGGTCATATGGATTATTTTGGGCCCGTACGAAGGAAAAGCATCATTGCTGTTCTTGACGTTTTTCATGAGTTGGGAATCGGAAAATGGACGTTTTAGTTTTATTTTCGCCAAGATTTCGGGGGGCTCCGAAGTTCTGATGGGTTTTAAGGAGACCTTTCGTCCTCGCTCTTGGAATGTAGCGACTCCCGGACCCGGGCGTTCCGGCTTCCGAGTTTATTTCCATATCCCGGGGCACTTTTGGCGAAAAACGTCATTTTCTCGATTTTCGTTTGAAAATTTCGGGCATTTCGAGAGCCCCCGGGGTTCTTAAAGAAGATACGCCCTTCCGATCTGTTTTAAGATTGCCCCCAGGTCGGTCCTTCGGGCCTCTCGGAAAGCTCCGCTTCCCGGGTCGAGTTTCGAAATAATTTTCTCTGGTTCCCTCCTTACTGCTATTTTATATAGTCGATTATTGTTCTTATTCAATTCTGTTCTCTGTTCCTTTGAATTTTTACTTGTTTTTACTATTAAGTTTGTCATTTATTTTAGAGCCCTGAAGATGTTTTTAAAATAAAATCGAAACGTCGGCATTTTGTCTAATTGAGGCTCTGTAATTTTGACCGAAAAGAAACCTCTAAACACTAATACACATTGAATTGATTATTGAATTGATGTTTTAGGTGATTTTAGAATTTTATTGGTACCTCTACCTCCAATTACTACCCGCTTCATTCCCCATTGGAGACTACTCAGGCTCGAACTCAGGATTTGCTTTTCACTAGACGGAAGATTTCGATGATAAGGGTGACGCCCCAGCAATTTTGAAGAAATGCCGAAAAGGACCGTTTTAAAAGGAAATCTTCCTTTATTTTTCAGTTGAAAACCTGGTGATTTAGTGAAGACGCAAATTCGCAATTTTTAGTTTCATTAAACAACGAAATTTTATATCCACAAACCAACGAAACTATAATAATGAAAGCAGGTGTTATGAAATGGATTAAGCTACTTGGAAGACTTTTTACCTCTAACTTGTTCAGATAATTGTTCTCTATCTGCCCTCAACTTTCTTTCTACTTCCTCTTCTCGAGCTCTCTGTTTTGCTGCAACTCTTTCCAACATTTCTGCTTGCTCTTTCTCCCTCCTTAACCTTTCTTCTTGCTCGATTCTTTCACGCTCTTCCTTTTCTTTGCGTGCTATTTCTTCAAGCCTTTGCCGTTCTTCTTCTTCTTTACGTTTCTGTTCTTCCTTTTTCTTCTGTTCATACTTCTCTTTTTCTTTCAACCTGAAAAAAAAAATCGTCATTCTAATACTGAAAATTTATCAGTTTCAAGATATCTAAAATGGTTTAAATGTACACACCAGTGAATACGCCTATCCTCTTTACGTTCCACCCTTCTCTTCTGAAGACGCTTCTTGCGTTCCAGCGCCAGATGAGTATCAAATTCCTTCAATTTGTCTTCGTAAACAATGTTCCTCTCCTTTTTCAATTTATCTAGGAATGCATCCTTAAAAAATACACAAATTAGATTAGAATAGAAAATACACTGACAGAAGCGCTTGTTTTTCAATTTTTTTACAACATTCAAGATGTTATATTACGATCAAATATATGAAAAAGGGATTTTAAAGGAACTAAGATTGGCATTCAAACAATCCCACTGCCTAAAAACAATACCAACCAGATATTGTCTGGTTATCATCCATTGTAAAGTAAAAATTCATAAAACATACAACGATCACTTTTGAAAAAATGCAAAAATACGTCAAACGGTGTTTTATATTCCGCATCTCTTGACATAACTTACAAAATAACAAGTCAAATTTGTCAAAGTTATGACGTCATCAACATATTTTTTTAATGGGAAACTAAGATTTCTATTATGTGATAAAGCTTGTTTTTTTAAACAAGGGAAAAATAGTTGCAGTAGGGCTAACATAAGAAAAAACGAGAAAATGATTAAAAAACGAAATAAAACCAATAATAAAAAGAGGTCAAACTTAAACTCATCTAGTAAGAACATCTGTTCTTATCAATTTTTTCGATTGATTTACTAAAACAACAGTGTGTCAGTGTCAGTTGTACAATTATTGTGACACCAGTTTTATTATTATGCCTCGTTTAAACGAAAGAGAAAGGATAGACATTCTAATGGTGGTAGGTTAATTAAGTTTTTTTCCGCGTGAGAGAGCTAATTTCAATAAAATGTCATGCAGGGTGTGCAATTTACAATGAAATTGCGATCCATTGATATATAGGGTGTGCAATTTACAAGTTCTATCGGGATTTTTTGCGCGCTTTCGGTTTTTTGTGCTCCTTCAGGGTTTTTAGTTTACCTTTGAGGGTTTTTGCGCGCTTTCCTTTTTTTGTGTTTTCAAGGTTTTTGGGTTCTTTCATTTTTGCTTCTTTCGTGTTTCTTGGTTCTTTCGTGTTTCATCGGATTCTTTCGTGTTTGTTCCAGTTCTTTAATGTTTTTTTCGCTTTCGAAGGGGTTTTTTGCAGTCCTTCGGGTTCTTTTGGACTCTTTGCGATCTATCGTGTATCTTCGCGTTCTTTCGTGTTTCTTCGGGTTCTTTCGTGTTTTTTCGCGTATCTTCGTGTTTCTTCCAGTTCTTTCATGTTGTTTCTCTTTCAACGGGTTTTTTCGTGTTTCTTAGGGATTTTTGCGATCTTTCGTATTTCTTCGCGTTCTTTGTTGTTTCTTCGAGTTCTTTCCTGTTTTTTCGCGTTCTTTCGTGTTTCATAGGGTTCTTTCGTATTTCTTTCAGTTCTTTCATGTTTTTTTCGCTTTCGACGTGTTTTTTGCGTTCCTTCGGGTTTTTTCGAGTTCCTTTGGGTTTTTTGCGATCTTTCGTGTTTTTTCGCGTTCTTTTGTGTTTCTTCGTGTTTCTTTGGGTTCTTTCGTGTTTTTTCACGTATCTTCGTGTTTCTTCCAGTTCTTTCATGTTTTTTTGCTATCAGCGGTTTTTTTGCGTTCCTTCCTTTTTCGGATTTTTTTGAACTTTTCGCTTGTTTCGTGTTTTTCGCGTTCTTTCGAGTTTCTTTGCTTTCAACGGGTTTCTTTGCTGTGTTTCGTGTTTCTATGCGCTTCATTGATCTATGGTCCATATTGATCCATGATCTATATTGATCTATGGGCTTATTGAACTACTGGCTTATGGATCTACTAATAATAATTAATGGAACTCATGCATAAAATGAAAAAACAATTACTGTGCAGAAATCAGTATAAAAATACCGTTCAAATGAGGTATCACTCACCCCACCTTCGCTATTCAAAATTTGGCGGTGAGGGTTGTAGTAGCAAGGGTTGAAGCGCTATGCGTCCGTAACCTACATCTCAAGTTGTTCCCCTCGAAACAGAAATCGACCTGTCCGAGCATTTCTATCGAAAAAATTTATTTCGTCTGTTTCGTTTTCAAATGGCCACCTAGTATTGTTTTTCTGTTTCATATTACACATATATTTGTACTTTACGGTTTAGCTTGTTATGTTAAAAAATCCTTGATTCACAATATCGAGTTAATCCAAAAAGGCTAATTTGAGGAAGTTTTCTTTATCTCTTTCAAATTTTGTATTTTTGATATTCAGTTCTTTTTTCTGCTTTTGTCTTTTTATTTCAAGATTCGATGTGGGCACCTTGAAGAAGTCTCTGTTTCCATCAATAGAAGACCACTCTTGAAGAAAGAAATCCCAAATATATTTCAGCTTATTTTTGTACTTTCACACTTAGGCGGGGAGCCAGGGTTTTTTCCCTAGGCTTTTATGTGATACGCCGAATTGTATGACACCCCGTCACTAACCCCTGTTCTGTATGCTTTATTGTTTGCTAACTAAATATTGTAAGCCAAAAGTTCAAAAGAATATACAGGTCTGGAAAACGTAGTCGGAAACATAACGGTTTACGTGTAATAGTCGACTTCACTTCTAGTCCAGTGGAACAGTGGAAGAATCAAAAGCTAAGTGCGATTTGATATCGAATGAGCGGCTGGTCTAGTTTAATGGCAGTAGTGGGGATGCCTGAATCTCTCCTACTCTGTTGCTTTTCGCTAATCGAAGATAAAATCGAAGTCAGTCGCAATCCGAGCTTGGATGCGACGAATAAGAATGTATACTGTTCAAGAGAAAATTCAAATAATAAAATGGTATTTCGGTGGTCAATCAATTTCGGAGATAATAAATTCGTTTATTGTTGCCTTTGAAGATAGGCCGATACCTCCACGTTCGGCTATTTGTAAAATAGTAAAAAAATTTGAGCAATGTGGGTGCTTACAAACATGCCGTCATTGCAGAATTGATAAACCACCGAAAACAATCAGTGAGACTCAAGAGGCAAAAGAAATAAATGTGTGTGCTGCTGTTGAGACCAGTTCACCTTGTAGTAGTAGGAAAATTGCTGAACAGGTCGATTTAGGCGATAGAACTGTTCGGAATATTTTGAAGAGAAATGGTTACAGATGTTATAAGGTGCAAACCTCTCAAGAAATTTTTCCAGAAGACCATTTCAAAAGAATGGAATTTTGCGAAGAGATGATGGAAAAGGGGAATGAGAGTAGTTCATTTCTGAGCAATATCTTATTCACAGATGAGTCATCCTTTTCCTTGCATAGAAAACATAACCCATCTGTAGTAAGATATTGGTCTAGGAAAAATAAGCACCTGAATATTCCTGTGCGTTCCCAGTATCCTGAAAAACTTAATGTTTGGACAGGAATGCTAGGAAATTATATGATAGGACCATTCTTCATCGATGGCAACCTAAATGCTGCAAAATATCTGGAGCTTTTACAGAATCAGATTATTCCGACAGTTAGACAGCTACCTATTAACTTCGATGAGGTCTGGTTTCAACAGGATGGCTGCCCGAGTCATAATGCAAGAATTGTCACTGAATATCTGAGGACAACTTTTTCTGACCGTCTCATTACAACAAACGGAACGATCAAATTGCCGCCCAGATCTCCAGATTTATCTCCAAATGATTTCTTTCTTTGGGGATATCTGAAAATATATGGTTGGCACGACAAGGGCCTTTGAAAATTAAATGAAAACGAAAGGAAAATTAACAATGAAATTCTGATAAATAAATAAAAAATAACCCTGTATATTTCATCCATAGCATGGCCATAACTTGATTCTTGGTGAAGTCAATGAAAAGGCAATATCTAATATTCATGAAAAGAGCATGTGAAAGAAACTGCAGGAAATAATTTTACTTTGTCAGATGTAACTTCTAAACTAACTGTAAATATGATTGTGCTGACCATCAAATACATAAAAAAATACGAAGAAATAATGACTTACCTTATCAGGTTTCATTCTCAAGAGTCTATCCCTAGTTTCCACAGCCAACTTTCTTTCTTCAATAGCTAAAGCAATTCTTTCCTTTTCTTGTTGTTCCCAGAAGCTTTGATCCTGCTGCTGTCTTTCTTTGATAGAAGCTTGGAGTAGAGGTATTTCCTCAAGCCGCTTAGCTCGTTCGAAATAGTCAACTTTCTTTTCTTGAGATTTTAATTTCGCTTGTAATTCTCGCCTCTCCTTTTGTAGTTCCTCTGCTTCTTTAGCGGCTATTTGATCAGCATCCAATTTTTTGATATCCTAAAAACAAATATATATAGCGAAATAGGCAAGGTTTCAAAACATTTTGTGTTTACATCCTCGTCCATTTTTTTCAGCATCTTTTGTCCGTGGCCCGTTTGACTCATCTGTTGGATCTTTTCTTTCAACTGTCTGTCCTTGATTTGTTGGTACTCGTTAAATTGACGTTTTCGTTCTCTTTCTTCCCTTTCGTGTTCTAAACGTTTCTGCTCGGCCAATTGATTCTGCCTCTGAATTTCCTCCAACCTTCTCTGCTCCTCTTCTTCGCGAACAGTATTTAATCGTTCAATGTATTCCTTGCGATCTTCGATGATTTTGTGTCGCTGCAAAATTTTTTGGTGTTCTTTCACTTTATTTTCATGATAATTTTGAACCATAACAGAGCGAAGTCTATCTCTTTCATTTTTCTTGCGCTGAGGGTTGATGACTCCCATAACTTGATGTAAGACAATGGACATGTTTACTAACTGATTACGAATTTGTTCACTAGGCATCACTTGAAGCGTGGGTCCTTCAGGTTTTTCTTCACGCTGACTCTCACTCAAATCTATTCCAAAATGAACACATCTTTTGCCTGGAAATTAGAATAATTTAATGAAAGAATCACATGTACTGCGAGGTAAGTAAGTGTCTCAAGTTCAAGTGCCTATTAGACGTTTCTGGAGAACTAGACATATTTGAAATCTGAAAATTGGGATTATGATATTGTTCGAAATTCTCTACAGAGCTAAATTATTTTCGAAGCCCAAAAACTTCCGGTTATACAGGGAGTGAAAATAAATTCGACGAAAAATTTTTTTTTCATGTTTTCCATTCCTGGTATGATCGAGTGTTCAATAGTGAATACATTTCTGTACATACTGTATTAAATCGAATAGTTTTCAAAATATCTTAAAAAAAAACTGGAAATAAAGTCAAATATGTTCAGTCAGTAATATGTTCATTATTCTTATTTTAAATATCCTGAGCGTAAACCGTTTTTACAACATCGAAGAGGAAGGATGTGAAAAGGTCATGCATCTTTTGGATTTCAAAAATATCATCACAGGGTGTTTCAAAGTTTGTGTTGAAAATTGTGATCTTAAATTGGCCATAACTTCAAAAATAATGATAGTGTTCTCACATGATTATGCTCTTAAATTCAATAATTTCTGAGTAATTTGAGATTTTCTGGATTTATGGTGTACTTAGAGTCAAATTGATTGAATCTAAAAAAATTCAATGATATTCTTTCGAAACCATGGGAACACTCTGTACCCATAGAAGATAAATTATCGACTATACAGGGTCTTTCACGAGGAACCTCACCCATATTTATACGGGAAACTACTGAACGTATTTTCATGAAATTCAGCACTTATAAGTATTTCACGATGCTGATGAAATCTAAAATATTTTCAAGGCATGAGCACCTCCGGTTTTTCCGGAAATGACGTCTACTTCCGTTTTTCAAATTACAACACCATTTTTTTATTGCAGAAATAGATTCCTTAGAAAATTTCAAGTTATTTTGATGTAACATTTTTCAGTTTTGGTTGGAAAATTCTCTCTGAGCGGGAAAATTCGAAAAAAAAATCGAAAATAGAGCTCCGCTGAAACAAGAATAACTTCGAGGATAGATATCATTAATTACATCTGCCAAATTCCTTTTTATTCAGTAGCATTTTGTGTTTACTATTAATTTGGTGATAATTCGTATTAAGTTATAAAATCGATCACTATGCCTAATTTTACCAATGAAGATTATTTAAATCTCATTCTACTTCATGGAGAATGTAATAAAGTTGTAGACAGAACAATTCGACTGTTCATTGAGAGGTTTCTGACCGACCCAGACCAACGAGAGATACCATTAACAGAACCATGACAAACTTGAGAAATGTCGGATCTTTCGTTAAGAAAACTATACACAGAGAAAAAAGTGTAGTAGAAGATGAGAACAACGAAATTACAGTTCTTGCATATTTTCGTGTGAATCCTCAAAATTCTCTCAAAGATGCCGAGATTGCTCTGGGATTATCTCAATCGAGTGTTTGGAGAATAGTAAAAAAAAACATAAAATGCACCCATATAAATTCAATAGGGTACAGCATTTGAAGGAAACTGATTTCGTCGGGAGAACAGAGTTTTGCGAAGCTATGATGATTCGATTTCTAGAGAATGAAAACTTTTGGACTGTATAATTTGGACAGATGAATCAAAATTCACAAAGAATGGTTCTTTCAATAGGCATAACAGTCATTATTGGGATGAAGAGAACAACCACCACTTCAGACAATGGAACTTTCAAGAGATCTGGAGTTTCAATGTTTTTTGCGCCATCAATGCACTTCTCGATGTTCACATTTATAATGGGACTTTAACTGGTAAGATAGAACACTACACATGTTTGCATTATTTAAAGAATGTTCTCCCCTAGGAGATAGATACTCTGACATATTCACTCAAATAATTGAGCCGCTAGTACAGAACCATAATGACTCAATGTGTCAAATATCCTATACAGGCTATTTGAAGATCGATGGTTGGCGAACAATGGTCCACATCTCTGACCACCACGTTCTCCCTGATTTAACTCCTTTAGACTATTATGTTTGGGGTAGGATAAAAATATTGTCTACTCAACTCCCTGACTGATAAAGAGGACTGCATAGAGCGAATCAGAAATGCGTTCAGGTTTGTTTAGATTTTTAGATTCATAGTTTTGAAACTCAATTTGGTTTTTAAACACTTTTGCAGATCTCTTCCTCCCGATGAAATAAGAAGAGCAACGCACGAAGCATTACTGAGACGTATAAATAGATGTCTAGAAATTAACGGTCAAAACTTTGAGCATCTTCTCTAGTTATAACTGCGACAGTTTGCCATGGTTCTCCTAATAATAACTTGAAGTCGGTTTCAAGAAGGGTGTGAAAATCTACAGCATGGTTCAAATAACAGTTCCTGAAATTTTCATCTTTTTGGCGTGAAGGGAAAAGAAATAGCTGAAAATTCAAGACGAAAAACGGTTTTTGTGAATAACTCAGAAAATATCCACTTTAAGGCAAGGGTGTGATGCATACACTCACATCACAAAAATGGGGTTCTAATTTGAAAAAATTGATTTTTCACGATTTTGTCGTCCCCAACTTTGAAAGCGATTTTTTCACCCCTGTATCATGAATCGCGATTTCGGTTTTTAAAGTGGATACATCAATCTTACATCTTGAAAAATCCCAAAATTAAAATCTTCCATCCAGAAACATCGAAGTTATTCTTGTTTCAGCGGAGGTCTATTTTCGATTTTTTTTCGAATTTTCCTGATCAGAGAGAATTTTCCAACCAAAACTGAAAAATGTTACATCAAAATAACTTGAAATTTTCTAAGGAATCTATTTCTGCAATAAAAAAATGGTGTTGTAATTTGAAAAACGGAAGTTGACGTCATTTCCGGAAAAACCGGAGGTGCTCATGCCTTGAAAATATTTTAGATTTCATCAGCATCGTGAAATACTGATAAGTGGTGAATTTCATCAAAATACGTTCAGTAATTTCCCGTATAAATATGGGTGAGGTTCCTCGTGAAAGACCCTGTATAATACAGCAGTAAGGAGGGAACCAGAGAAAATTATTTCGAAACTCGACGGTGGGACCCGGGAAGCGGAGTTTCCCGGTAGCCCCGAAGGGCCGACCTGAGGGTAATCTTAATGCAGATCGAAAGGGCGTATCCTCTACTTGAAGAAACGTGCGGAAATCGAACCCCGGGGCTCTCGAAATGCCCGAAATTTTCAAACGAAAATCGAGAAAACTCCGAAGCCGGAACGCCCCGGGTCCGGGAGTCGCTACATATTCCAAGAGCGAGAACAAAAGGTCTCCTTAAAACCCATCAGAACTTCGGAGCCCCTCGAAATCTTGGCGAAAATAACGTAACTAAAACGTCCATTTTCTGATTCCCAACTCATGAAAGACGTCAAAAACCGCAATGATGCTTTTCCTTCGTGCGGGCCGAAAATAATCCATTAAGGCCCAGCTGGCGAAATAAAACGAATCTACGGGAAATTTCCTACCTTATGGTACCAATCTTCATATCCAAGTAGCGAGAGTGAATTACACAAAATTATTAAATGAATTTTCTTTTTCGCGTATCATGAAAGATTGGTTTTTTTTTTGCAGGTCGTTGCCAAAGGACTGTGAATGTGACGGATATCAAAATAAGGGCAAGAGCAGTAATGTCTTGCATTAGTTCTAAATTGTAAATTTTGTAATCGGAATCGAACCAAATTCATTGACCTATGCAAGAAGTTCTTCAAGAGAAAACCACAATCGAATGATGACTTAGATTTATACACATTGGTGGCGTTGGTGATATATCATCATTATATTATGAATTAAATAAATATGTAATATATGTATATTACCTGATTTTAAATGGCATAAAGTGATTTTTTATTTTGTCGGAACATTGTTGTATAATAAATGAAGTGAAAGACGATCATTTTTTTCATCCATTTCAATAATGATGAATTGTATTATATATATACAAAACATATATAATTATAAACAAAAACATTGAAGAAACGAAGATAAAAAAAATAATCATAACACAGGAATTAAAACCAGGTTATGTTATGTGTAGCTTAACACGACTTCAATAAGAGTATTTTAAACTTGATGACCTACTTTGCGATAACCTTTTTATTTTCATTAGATTCTTTAATTATTATAGAACCATGTACAATTTAATCATTCTTCCACACAGACTACAATAATTTTATTAACTATGAACAAGCTAATTTATCTACGACACCAACAGACTAATTTTACATTCTTCTTGAATAGGAAATTAAAAGTAAAACAGATACTGATAGGTTCCACAGTTGCAAAAAAAATTTCCAATAAAATTTAAATAAACCGAATTTCTATGGCATGAGAGTTCCATAGGATAAAATTGTGCATTTAAAAGCTATCAGTCTATCAATATACCTGGCTTCCTATAAATATCTAATAATTGATGAAATTTGACTTTAAAACGTCAAATATTTGACATTCAAATGCCAAATTATTGACAATTGAAGTGTCAAATCTCTCACATTGAAACCTCGAATGACATTTGAAATGTCAAATTCGCCCACTGCTTACAATTCTCTATTCATTTCACAGACGTAAAACTTCAAATTCATATTAAAAAGCTGTCCTCGATAAATGTAGATGACCGACAACTCAAGTGATAAATTATTGTATCTTTGTTCAGCATCTTCAACAACTGTTAATAATTCACAAGTGTCAGGTGTTATTGTTATTCGTTATCTTCATTTCTCGATTTAACAAAATGAACCGTTATTATAATTACGAAATTCTGGATCTATTTTATATACATGGTGAATGTGACAGAATTATTAGCAGAACCTGCCGAGCCTTCAATGAGAATTATCCCCATTTACCTTCCATGACGGAGATCTTTAGAAAATATGTTTCAAACTTTCGAAGTTTTGGACGTGTAAGAGCCCCTAAAGAATACAAAAAGAAGGGTAGTTGATGACGAGGAAAATGAAATTAGTGTTTTGACTTATTTCAAGCGAATGAAAATGCATCTATTCAAGTGCAGCTCATGAAATCGATTTAGACAGAAATTCAGTGCACCTGAATTTTGAAAAAACACAACATGCATGACTACAAATATGAGAAAGTTCGTGCATTAGAACCAGGTGACTACATAAAAAGGTTAAATTTTGTAGAGGAATATTAGAAAAACTTGAAAATGATGAAAATTTTTGAAAAAGATCATTTGGACAGACGAAGAAAAAAATCCAATAATGAAGGACTATTTAATAGAAAGAATTGCCATATTTGGAGAAGTGAAAATCCTCATAGAAAAAGACAAAGAAACCTTCAGAACAAATTTAGTTTTAATGTGTTTGCTCTTTTAATGAACAATAAAGTGCAGTACTACATTTATGAAGGAAATTTAAATACAGAAAAATTTTTGGACAACCTGAGAAATTTTGTTTCTGAGTTTTTGGATGAACTGCCGTTGAGTACGTCGACTACCGCATATTATCAATTGATGGGGCTCCAGCACATAGTTCGCACTAGGTGTCTGAAGAACTGAATGCAATGTTTGGTAATCGGTGGATCGGACGCCGTTCTTCACTGTTTTGGCCCCCACGATCTCCCGATCTTACTCCCTTAGATTTTTATTTATGGGGTAGAATAAAAAACATAGTCTATGGATCTCCTATTGCAAGCAAAGAAGATTTGAAACGGCGTGTGAAGGATGCTTACCACTCACTAAAGGGGAAGGAAATTGAGCGAGCGACTAACCGAGGTGTTTCAAGACGTATTCGAAAGTGTGTGGAACAAAATGGTCACCATATTGAAACTCTTAAATGATCATTATTTTGTTAATTTGAGTTTTGAAACGTATTTTTATTTTTTTTATCATAATTTATTTATAACCATAATTCGGTGTACTGAAGTAGCGAATCTATTTAATTTGTTTCCTATTGAAGAGATGAATTCTCATTCGCTTCGAAATAAGTTGAAATATTAATTTCATCAACTGCCCTTTTGTGTATTCCTTAGGGGTTCTTACATTCCAAAATTTTGAAAGTTTGAAACATCTTTTCAGAAATTGTAAAAAAATGGGGATACTTCTCATTGGATACTCAACATTTTGTGTCATCCACCATGGATTTGAAATAAGCAATATCATTAAGTGCATTTGAATGTGTATTGAGTATTCAATTGAAAAAATACAATATAAGAAATAAATCCGAAATCTCATTATCAGAATAGCAACGATTTATTTTGTGAAAAATTTTATAAGGACTAACAATAAGACCTGTCTGACACTTGTGAATTATAAATGGGATGATTTATCTTCTATGTTCACAGAATATCCTTATGAATCAGATTCGAAGAATCCAGAAAATCTCAAATAACTCAGAAATTATTGAATTTAGGAGCATAATCGTGTGAGGAAACTATCATTATTTTTGACAGCAGAAGCCAACACAATTATAAAAAAATAGGGTTCTAATTTGAAAAACAGAAGTTATGGCCAATTTGAGATCACAATTTTCAACACAAAATCTGAAACACCCTGCGATGATATTTTTGAAATCTAAAAGATGCATGACCTTTTCACATCCTTCCTCTTCGATGTTGTAAAAACGGTTTACGCTCAGGATATTTAAAATAAGAATAATGAACATATTACTGACTAAACATATTTGACTTTATTTCCAGTTTTTTTAGATATTTTGAAATCTATTCGATTCAATACAATGGTTTTAACAGAAATGTATTCACTATTGAATACTCGATCATACCAGGAATGGAAAACTTGAAAAAAAATGTTTTCATCGAATTTATTTCCACTCCCTGTATAACCGGAAGTTTTCAGGCTTCGAAAATATTTTAGCTCTGTAGAGAACTTCGAACAATATCATAATCCCAATTTTCAGATTTCAAATATGTCTAGTTCTCCTGAAACGTCTGATAGGCACTCGAACTTGAGACAACCTGTATCTATCAGAAATATGCGCCAGGATAACTTCGAAATAATATTTTTTTTTCGATGTTATCAACAAATGAAGATAAAGTTATTTTAATTTTTTACAAAACTTAACTTTATAATAGTCAACTCACCATGATCAATACGAATTTGCATATCATTGTAGCGCACACAGTTAACCAGTAATCTCTCCATATGAAAGGGGGAGCTGAATTTCGCCAATTCAATCAAACGATCAAACTCTATGGTCTGATAAACCTGAGCAACCTGCCTCACAAGTCTCACTAAAGTGACATCTTGCAAAGGTTGAATATACTGTTGGAGCTGCGAGTTTTCTTCTTTCAATATTTTTTATTATATGTGAATAAGTATTGTATAATTTTTCGTAATTGTGCTTTATGCTTCCACTTCAGTCAAGTATGATCAATTCACAATCTCTACTGAATTGTTGACTAACTCAGTGATCAAGGGGTTGAGTAAATGAAATTTATTCATCTCTCAGTTCTTATTTGAAAAAAAGGCAAAGCGAAGAAATGAACACATACATCACTTTCCATAGCGTTCAGTATTGTGAATGCTCCTGTATGTGTTTATGAATTCTTCAAAATATTCTGTTGTATACATAACATACCTGTAAGAGATATTATTCGGATTGAAAGAACTTTAGAAGTAATCAACATTTATTCGATTCTTTATGTTAAAAGCTATTATTTGAATATTGAGGATGTGATTAGAGCTGAGTATATCCCAGACCAACAAAACTATGAAACAATCACGATAAAAATATATATTGAATGGAAGAATTAACTCTTTCGTCAGTGACTCAAAATGAAACCTTCATTTCACATCATCACCAAGAGATTTGCAGAGAATACCTACTGAGCGAAGCAAGTATAGCTCTCATGGAGAAGATCACAATGAAGGTATTTTTATGAGGAAAAATAAGAGATTTGAAAAACTAAATGTGCCTACCATCACTTTTATGCATTGATCAACTAGAACATGTTCAGAATACAAGCTTGTATTGAATCTTATTTTGTTGATAATTATATCAAAGTGTTTCATAGAAGTGAGATGCTCTGTTCCAATTCTGCATTCAAGAATATATACCATTACCTTATTAGCTACATCTTCAGATTCAACATTATTTCTTTGTGATACCTTCCTTAATTCTTTTGAAATGTTGAACCAGCTTCCAAGCGATTAAAGCAATGTCCTTTGAATATCAAACAAATTCCAATCGGAAGTTTCATGTATCATGATGAACAGATTAATGTTCAAACTTCTTCAGATTCCCGAAAATCACTTAAAATATGTTCATCCCTGATGAACGGTAACTTGAATATTATAATTAATATTTTGAGGTTATCATACAACATCCCAATCAAAATAAGAGCAGCTACTTTAGAAATTTCTGCCATAATAATTTCAAACCTTTCGAAACTCTTCCAAGGTTCAGAAGTAAATTGGCATTTGGAGTGAATCCAAGTTTACTAGGACCTTTATGTGATATGGACAACAGTGCGTAATAATCTGACAGGAAAATAGCGAACCCAACCTAACTTTTTAATATACAGAGTGAAATGTGTCAAACTTCCATGGCCAACCGAGTTACAAATAAACTTTGAATAGAGTATAGGTATACATATATCAATGTACACCCCCCAGAAGCTAATTAAAGCTTGTGCGAGTTAGGTTAACCAGTGTGTGTTCTGTGTAGGCTTTGTTACTGTGTCCTTACGCCACCTTAGGCACAGCACTGTTAATTTTAGACCCAACAGTGAATGGTGGCCGCATACCGAAAGCTAGAAAATTTCTTTCCTAGCCTCGGACTTGAACCTACGAAAGTTCTTCAAGAGAAAGCCACAATCGAATGATGACTTAGATTTATACACCCTGGTGGCATTAGTGATATATCATCATTATATTATGAATTAAATAAATATGTAATATATGTATATTACCTGATTTTAAATGGCATAAAGTGATTTTTTATTTTGTCGGAACATTGTTGTATAATAAATGAAGTGAAAGACAATCATTTTTTTCATCCATTTCAATAATGATGAATTGTATTATATATATACAAAACATATATAATTATAAACAAAAACATTGAAGAAACGAAGATAAAAAAAATAATCATAACACAGGAATTAAAACCAGGTTATGTTATGTGTAGCTTAACACGACTTCAATAAGAGTATTTTAAACTTGATGATCTACTTTGCGATAACCTTTTTATTTTCATTAGATTCTTTAATTATTATAGAACCATGTACAATTTAATCATTCTTCCACACAGACTACAATAATAATTATAAATGAGATGATTTATCTTCTATGTTCACAGAATATACTTATGAATCAGATTCGAAGAATCCAGAAAATTCAAATAACTCAGAAATTATTGAATTTAGGAGCATAATCATGTGAGAAAACTATCATTATTTTTGACCGCAGAATCCAACACAATTATAAAAAATAAATGGGTTCTAATTTGAAAAACAGAAGTTATGGCCAATTTAAGATCACAAATTTCAACACAATATTTGAAACACCCTGTGATGATATTTTTGAAATCTAAAGATGCATGACCTTTTCACATCCTTCCTCTTCGATGATGTAAAAACGGTTTACGCTCAGGATATTTAAAATAAGAATAATGAACATATTACTGACTAAACATATTTGACTTTATTTTCAGTTTTTTTAGATATTTTGAAATCTATTCAATTCAATACAATGGTTTTAACAGAAATGTATTCACTATTGAATACTCGATCATACCAGAAATGGAAAACTTGAAAAAATGTTTTCATCGAATTTATTTCCACTCCTGTATAACCGGAAGTTTTCAGGCTTCGAAAATATTTTAGCTCTGTAGAGAACTTCGAACAATATCATAATCCCAATTTTCAGATTTCAAATAAGTCTAGTTCTCCATAGGCACTCTAATAGGCACTCGAACTTGAGACACCGTGTATCTATCAGAAATATGCGCCAGGATAACTTCGAAATAATATTTTTTTTCGATGTTATCAACAAATGAAGATAAAGTTATTTTAATTTTTTACAAAACTAAATGTTATAAAAGTCAACTCACCATGATCAATACGAATTTGCATATCATTGTAGCGCACACAGTTAACCAGTAATCTCTCCATATGAAAGGGGGAGCTGAATTTCGCCAATTCAATCAAACGATCAAACTCTATGGTCTGATAAACCTGAGCAACCTGTCTCACAAGTCTCACTAAAGTGACATCTTGCAAAGGTTGAATATACTGTTGGAGCTGCGAGTTTTCTTCATCCATTATAGATTTTATGACTGTCTGCACTCTTGAGCAAAGAAGGAGGGGATGGAACTCTATCTCTAGCCAATTATAAAGATCTTGAAGTTGTGTAGTAGCTAGAGAAACGACATTTACTCGAACCTATGGGAGAATTTTATTCATTAATTCAGGAAAAACTTTTTGTGCATGAAAGGAAAAACTATATTCCATTAAATCTTGATGTCTTCAATATCACTTCACATATGAAGTATTATGCAATAGATAGAGAAAGAATATGGATGGAGTAGTTTGCAACGATTTGCACGCCACTGACATTATTCTATACGCGCACCTGAATGATCGTTGAAATTTGAACTACTTCTCCTGCAACAGAGTACCTATAGATGTGTTCTATGCCGGTTATATGTGACCGCGAAGCTAACCTCGAACTGTCAGCGTAGTTTTTTTCTCTCTGTCGAGATCAGATGCCAATCATCTCTGTGTAATTATTGAAATCAATATCTAAAAGTGACTTTTTTGGGTCAGAGATTTGCGAGAAATACATAATTATTCTCAGTAAGTGTTTATTTCCTCCCAGGAACCGAAATTTTAGTTCTTTTTGGCACTTTAACATGAGAGCACGTTTTTGCATTGACTGCTTCCAATGATCCCCACAACATGACTTCTCGGTTTAATTTGTTAAGATAATGTAATTTTACTATGATTTGTTCAATATTTGTCTGAAAGAAATCGAGAAGGAGCCTTGTTATACATGCACTTGCAGTTTCTAATGTTCTTTCGTTCATCCTGATGTAGCTCCTCCTAGGGGGCCAAATTATATCCTATTACGAGGCCAAAGACATATGCTAGTTCAAGATTGAGATGCATTTCACGATGAGAGATTAAATCATATCCAGTCCCTGGTTCGAGCAGTACGTAATTGGAGCTTGTGGCATAACCACCTTGCCATGGGGCACATTCTTCAACTGAGATGAAAATTGGAATCATCGAGTCGCTGTCTGGAACATCTGTGTGGAAACTATACAACTCGTTTCTGGTAAACTGGCCGGCCATACCTTCTGGGACTTTATTTTGTATCTGGGAGCTGGGAGGAAGCTATCGACTCAAATAACCTTAAGATGAGTCTCTAGTGTTCTGTCTTACTTGGGAGATTGGACATTCCTCAAAATTGTTATTTGTGAATTGTATTTATACACTTCATTATATTTGTCAAAAACCGAGAGGAGTTTTGTTGTTGGGATAATTGAGCCCACCCTGAGAGAATCAAGAGTAGAGTCTCATGCTCATTATTTAAAGTGGCACTTTGTCATGTTACAAGTTTTCCTAAAATTCCAACAATTACATTATTCAAGAACTCAATTTTCTGTATCTGCACAAAATCAGTCTTTCAATACAGTCTACGTAAGTGTAATGTTTTTCAATAATTAACAATTCCTATTAATGAATAACTAATTTATTTATATCACTAAATAATGTATTTACACAATTTATGTGAACAATAATTGCTATCTCATTACTGAGTATTCGATAACTAAAGGTTGGTAAGGGGTCTCGAGGGTTGTGTACGCTGCTGTTACCTGCATAACAACAAAAACCTTAAGAAATGCCCACTGATTCCTGACGAAAAAATCGGGGATTCGGTAGATCGAATACAGCTCTGCCAGCAAATCCTACTCTCACGTTCACGAAGGGATTATCTCGCGTAGCCACCGGGTACATGGCATACCAGTGATAGATGCTGTGAGCGAGTTTCCAGCGCTCTCAAATAAACTGGAACAAAGCAGCTAAGGTATGGTAACCCCAACAGAAAAGTCCCTGGTCCTCCAAGCTTTGGTATCGTAAGGCTAGCAACTCGACATTTGTAAAAAATCAAGAAGTGCTAAGTTTCGACAAATCGCCTCGGAAAATGGATGGATATAACAGGTATCGACAACGGCTACGGAAGAGGATTATGAAACTGGCTACTTGGAATATAAGGACTTGGACTAAACGAGAAGAAGTATTCCGGGAAATGCGGAAAATGGATATTGACATCTCTGTACGCACCGGAGTGAAGAAGAAAGGGAAAGGATGTGAGATTATTGGAGAATATGTCCATGTTTATAGCGGAGTCCCGAAGGACGCAAGAGCAAAAAGAGGGGTGTCCATGGCAGTACACAGAAAGCTGAGGAAGAATATAAGAAGCTGGGAAGAAGTCGATGAGCAGATAATAAAACTGGATATATTAAAAAGCGGTAGAAAAATTGTTATAATAGGCGTGTATGCTCCCAGTGAGGACTCAGATAGGGCAACAAAGGACCACTTCTACAACCAGCTATTCAACACCATATCTGACATTGAAGACAACAAAGGGATATTCATACTAGGAGACCTGAATGGTCGAACCGGACAGAAAAGTAACGACCCTGTGGTAGGACAATACGGCGAAACCGCTTTGAACGATAAAGGACAGCGCCTGATAAACTTCTGTCAAAGCTCATCCTTAAAAATAATGAATGGATATTTCGCCCATAAAGACATCCATAGATTCACCTGGATACAGGCTACTAGAGGATTACGCTCTATAATGTTAAATATTTGTATTAAAAAATGTATTAAAAATGGTACCTTCCCTGAGAGGTGTAAAATATCTAGAGTTAAAGTAATGCATAAAAAAGGTAACAAACTAGAACCAGGCAACTATCGACCAATATCCATTACATCAGTTTTCTCAAAAATACTGGAAAAAATAATTAAGATCAGGTTGTTCGGGTTCTTCAAGTTCTCAGGATCTCAATATGGATTTCAAAATAATAGCTCAACAGAGGGTGCAGCTGTTGACCTGGTGGAGTACATCACAGAACGATTAGATGAGGGAGAGGACGTGATTGGTGTCTTTGTTGACCTTAATAAAGCTTTTGATACCATTAATATAAAAGTTTTATCAAAAAAGTTGAAAAAGATGGGTATCCAAGGACCAGCACTCAGGATGTTTCGGTTCTTCTTGACAAACCGACGTCAATATGTTGTCTACGAAGGATTTAAAAGTAAGCACATGACGGTGAAAAGCGGCGTGCCACAGGGTACAGTACTTGGACCTCACCTGTACTTGCTATATGTGGAAAATATATCCAACGCAGGACTAAAAGCAAAATATTTCATGTTTGCGGATGATACCGTGCTACTCTGCAGTCACAGGGACACTGCCTATTTACAACAACTGATTGATGACGACATCGAGAAATTTATCGATTGGCTTGGAGGTAACAAACTGGTTCTAAACAAGGAAAAAACTGTATACATGCACTTCAAACAAAAGAATAAAAGCAGTACCACACCCAAGCTCTCTATAGAAGGCGTTCCCTTACGTCAGGTTACTGACGGTAAGTATTTGGGACTTAACATCTGCGCTGGGATAGACATGTGGATGGCATGGTGAGGAGATTGTCAGGATTAACTGGTGCCTTCAGACGGTTCACTGACGTTCTTCCCTATGAATCAAGGAAGATCTTGTACTTCGCTCATATACAGTCAACATTGAGCTTCTTATCAGTAATATGGGGAAACACGTCAAAGTTCAACAGGGCCAGAATTCAGAGAGTTCAGAATAAGGTACTAAAAACCCTCTATGGTATAAAGTATGATACTCCAACTACAGAACTCTACAAGTTGGTTCCAGTTCTTAAGTTTGATCTACTTAGAATATCAAATCAGTGCAAACTTATCTACAAAATAAAAAATAAGCTGACAAAAACTGAAGCTCTATTGAAGGAAGTTGGCAGCTTTCACACCTATGATACAAGGAATAGGAGCAATTTGTTGCTAAAAAAGGCAAGAACCGAACTCGCCAGGGGTTCCCAGTGTATGCCAGCACCCAGGAATACAACAAACTTCCATTCAAGGACTTTGATGTGAGCTTCCAGAAGTTCAAGAATTTATTGAGGAGTTACCTGATGACATAGTGCAGGAGTGATTGAGTTTTTAATTTCCATGTCTCTGTAGAATTAATTATCTTAGATTCCACAGTAAACATCACTTGCATGTGATGGTTGGTGGTCTTAATTGTAAATAAATAATAAAAAATAAATAATTGATTCACAGGCCTACAAAAAAAATTTTTTTTTGGTGTCTAGAATTTTCGAGCTGATTTTAACTATATTTTTATTGCTGAATCTAAATATGATAGCAGTTTTTCTGTATCAGCTCTAGATTCTTAGAAAATAAATAATAATAATAATAAATAAAAATAAAAGTCTGAAATTCGGAGTACCAATGGTTTGGAGAGAACCAAAAAATCACTTCGATGACTCTTATTTCTGCCCAGTAAATATTACTGGAATCAATCGAAATAACCGTAACAAGTGGACTTATGCAGATTTAGTCTCTGGAAGACGCCCTATCCCTCACTCAGAAGGAGTGCCAATTCTAACTTTCCAGCAGCTACCGGAACTCTGTGAGGACACATGTCTCTCTGATCAGAATTCTGACACTACTGAAGGTGACAGTGATTTTGAAACGATGTCATCAATTCCCCAATGTTTCAACTCAGATGAGTTACATGACCTCACTAGAGATCTCAACCTGTCGAAAAAGCTTCTGAATTACTAGCTTCCAGGTTAAAGGAAAAAAATTCACTTGAACCAGGAACGAAAATTACATTTTATCGCACAAGGCAGAAAGATCTGCTACCTTTTTTCTCTGAAGAACAAAATCTTGTATTTTGCCATGCTATTAGAGAACTCCTGGTAAAAATGGGTCTTCCTGAACATTTTCCGGATGATTGTCGCCTATTTATTGACAGCTCAAAATGAAGTTTGAAATGTGTTCTTCTACATAATGGGAACAAATATGGCTCAATACCAATTGCTCACTCAACGAAAATGAAAGAGCAATATGACAACATAGCTTTGGTTTTGGAAAAAATAAAGTATCACGAACACCAGTGGGTGATTTGTGTAGACTTAAAAATGGTAAACTTTCTCCTTGGACAGAAAAGTGGCCACACCAAGTATCCTTGTTTCTTGTGCCTCTGGGATAGCAGAGACAAAACGCAACACTGGGTTAGAAAAGAGTGACCTAGAAGAGAAAACATGGATGTTGGGGGAAATAATATCATCAATGATCCTTTAGTTCCGCGAGAGAAAATCATGTTTCCACCCCTGCATATCAAGCTGGGTCTAATGAAGCAGTTTGTAAAGGCTCTTGATAAGAATGGATCATGCTTAGCATATATAGGGAAAAATGCCTCAGCTGAGTAAGGAAAAAATTAAAGCAGGAATATTTGATGGCCCACAAATAAGACAGCTGATTAAAGACCCTGACTTCATAAATTCAATGATTGAGATTGAACAAAATGCCTGGAATTCATTTGTTTCAGTTGTCCAAAATTTTCTGAGTAAACACAAAGCTGAAAACTATGTTGAATTAGTCAATGAGATGCTGAATAATTTCAGATCACTTGGGTGTAACATGAGCATTAAGATGCACTATTTACACAGCCACTTAGACCGTTTTCCTGATAATTTAGACGACATTAGTGAGGAGCAAGGTGAAAGATTTCACCAAGATATCAAATGTATGGAGGATCGCTATCAAGGAAGATGGGATACTCACATGATGGCAGATTACTGCTGGTCTTTAAAACGGGATTGTTCTAAAACACATTCAAGAATGCCACGCAAAAGAAGTTTCTGAAATGTTTAGTGAGTAATTGGTTTAAATGATGACTTTTTCTGTTTTCTATAGTATATTGGTTGAGCTGTTGCTCGTTTATACTTCAAATGGTTGAGCTGTCTGCTCGTTTAAACTTGTCAATTTAAACACTTTAATTTACTTTAAAACTTTAATGAATTATCATTGTAGAAATGGATAATACAAACTGTGCTCTGTCTTGGTAGAGCTCGTGGACTGTACTTTACTGTACTGTTAACAAAGAGGAACTAAAATGGTAGCAGGCTCGCAGGTACCCCGAGCGTTAGCGGTGTTGCCAGATTGTGTACACCGTTGCTCGATGAACATAGATTTTAATTGCTAACATATATAATGAATAATATCTGTATTATCTGTGTAATATAATAAAAATTCTTTTATTAATTTGTTTCTTCAAACTATGGTTTTTCTTTTAAAAAAGTGTAATGTATAATTCACAAAAAAGTTGATATCTTAAAAATTCGAGCTGACAGGCAAAAACTAATAGCATTTTTGAATTCAGGGCATCAAATTCCTATGAAATCACCTTCAAAATCTTCGGTACCAAAACCACTGTTGACCAGTGTTATGTAATCCAGAAACAGAACTCGGCACTCAAGACCATGGACGTGAGGGTGTACCGAAGTGCGGAATGTGGGTCCGATCACCATATGATCGTGGCTAAGGTTGCTGTAAATTATAGACAAACGAACAGCACGTTGCAGTCCGAAAGAAAAGAAGAACAGAGAATGGATAACCGCAAATATAACTTGCGAAGCATGCAACCAGACTCTGTGAAGTTCCTATTTAAAATACGTGTAGCCACCAAATTAGAGACTAAAATTTGTACAACTAAATTAAACGCAGCATTCATGAGGCTGCAGAAGAATCTCTAGGGCATCAAGAGCAAAAGACATTCACGAAATCCGGAATGGTGGTCAAGAGAAGTAGAACAGTTGGTTGAAGAAAAGAAGAGAGAATACGAGAAATGGTTGGGCACGAACGATGTAAATGATGGAAGAATATATGCGCAGTGTAACAGAGGAGTAAAGAAAGCAGTTATACAGAGTAATTGATGACGAGATATTGTTGATGATGGAGCTCGTGTTGAATGATTATTTGGGCTATTACCATTGATTGTTTATATATATATATATCTCTCCTCAACAAGGGTCTCAAGTTCTCTATAGCCCCTAAGACGATACCAAAAATTGAAATCATGTTGGCGGCAGAAGAAACTGCACAGAAAATTCGAGAACCTGAAAAAGCCGAAGAGTATAGATGGAAAATCAGAACCTTGTTAGACAGGAATAACAAAACACCTGTACCCAATATAAATAAAGCTGAACAGAGGGCATTAAAAGATCTTAAATCGGATAGTTCCATAAAGATACTTCCAGTAGACAAAGGAAACGCCACTGTAATTCTAGATGTTGGCTCTTATAATCAAAAAATCAATGAATTATCAGAAGCAGGAAAATATAAAAGACTAAAAAAGGACTCTACCACCACAGTTGAAAACAAGATTTACAAAATCCTTTATAAATATCGAAATGAATTTCCAGATCAATTCGTTAGATCAAGACTTACACCTCACTTCAGTAAACCACCACATTTATATGGTCTACCAAAAATACACAAAGCAAATATTCCAATAAGACCAATTGTGAGTTCAAGAAATTCAGCATGCCACCAATTGGCTAAATTTCTGCTGAAAATTATATCGCCATTAAAAAGTAATTCAACATCGATGATAAGAAACACAAAACATTTCATAGAAATAATGAAACATCAAGAAATCATGGAAGAAGACGTTATGGTCAGCTTCGACATCACCAGTTTGTTCACTAATATTCCGACAGATAAAACACTTATCATAGTTAGGAAAAAGCTTGAAGAAGATCAAACCCTTAGTGAAAGAAATACACTAAGCGTCAATGCAATTATGGAAATGCTTTCTCTTTGTATTGAAACAACATATTTCCAATTCGAAGACATCTTTTATCAACAAGAATTCGGAATGGCTATGGGTTCACCACTATCACCAATTTTAGCTGATTTATATATGGAAATTTTCGAACAGAAGGCATTAGAAAAATATGTACTTAAACCCAAACTGTGGAAAAGATATGTAGATGATACTTTCATTATTTGGCAATATGGAAGAGACACTATAGATGGATTCCTTCAATATCTAAACAATCAAGAGGAATCAATTGAATTGACAATTGAAATCGAGAAGGACAGACAACTTCCATTCTTAGATGTACTCGTACATAAACAAAATGGAATCCCAAGAACCACTGTGTATAAAAAGCCAACGAACACAGGACAATATCTACATTTTGAGTCAAACCACCAACTAAACACTAAATTGGGAGTAGCAAAATGTTTATTTGATAGAGCAATAAATATTTGTTGCACTGAAGAAGACCAAAATGAAGAAATAAATAACATCTCGAAAACTCTTAGAAGCAATGGCTACCCCAAAAAGATATTAGAAAAAGCTAAACGAACAAGAGAAAGTCAACCTGAACCAACAGATATAAATCAGACCATTAAAACCGTAATTCCTTATGTAAAAGGTTTGTCGAAGAAAATGAGAAGAATTGGAAATAGATACAACATAACAACTGCATTCAAAACTCAAGACACTATCAGAGCTAAACTTACAAAAGTTAAGCCTAATAATGAGACACAAAGGACAAAGAACTGCATATATGAATTACCTTGCGAGTGCGGAAGATCTTACATCGGAGAAACTAAACGCCCTCTGAATGTACGAATAAAAGAACATCAGACAAATCCAGGTTAGTCCAACATGCTGTAGATGAGAATCATCGTATAAAATGGGATGAAGCATCAATAATATTCAAAGAAGAAAAACTTGCAAGAAGAAAAATCAAAGAAGCAGCATTTATGAAAATAACACCAGATTCCATAAGTGCTCCATCTATAGATCTGCCAGAAGTTTGGACGCCGATAGCTCGATCCAACTTAAAAAGATCATCATATCACAGATGAGTATATTACATTGTTCATTTTTCTTTCATGACTTCTGTCATATTGACTTTTTGAAAATTGATAATTTTCAAAAGGTTTTTTTACTTTTCCTCCTTGATAAAGATAGAAGATGTCTATCGAAACGTCGGAAAACATTACATCCACAATAGATGATGGTAATAGCCCAAATAATCATTCTATACTGAGTAAGAACGAATTCTGAGAGAAAAAATGCGAGGAGATAGAAAGATGCAACAGAGGAACAAGAGTAGCAGAGGCGTGGAAAGCAATTAAGAATCTGAGAAAACAAGGAAAGTGCTGGAATGAGTCTAGTGAATATGGAAGAATGGGAGAAATACTATAGGACGTTACTCACCGAAAAACGGAAAGAGTTAAAAAAACGTCAGGGTCGAGTCGAGTACAGTTTCGCTAGTAGAGGGGATAACGGTGGACGATGTAAGGGAAGCACTGCGGAGATCGAAAAATGGGAAGGCTGCAGGTCCCGGCAACATCCCGATTGAGCTAGTAAAATATGGACCGGACACATTGTTGGAGACCATAACTGGGTTGTTCAATAGGTGCCTGAAAGGTGACAAGGTTCCCGAGGATTGGAATTTGGCTTATATTAGCTCGATCTATAAGAAGGGAGACAAAAGTATGTGTAAGAACTACAGAGGAATAAGCGTTTTGAGCTAGATGGCGAGATTGTACGGCCGAATACTGAAACGAAGAATAGAGGAAAGTATCGACACTGGATGGCATTACTATACCCACAAATCAAAATGTCAAATACCTCGGACTGCACCTGGACCAGAGACTCACGTGGCAAAAACATATAGAATCTGAAAGGAAACAGCTAGACTTGAAAGTTCGGAAAATGCACTGGCTTATTGGAAAGAGGTCAAAGCTGACCATTCAGAACAAACTGTTGCTGTATAAGGTGGTACTTAAACCTGTCTGGACTTACGGTATACAACTGTGGGGCTCTGCAAAACCATCATTAAGAAACTCTATCCAAAGGTTCCAGTCCAAAACTCTTCAGTTGATAGCCAATGCTCCATGGTATGTCACGAACCAGAGAATTCATGAAGACCTCCAAATACCCTACATAACAGAAGTCATACAATCCACCTCCACCAAGTACCAGGAAAGACTACAAGCTCATTCGAATGAGTTAATAGAGAACCTTTATAAGAATGGACTAAGAATCAGGCGACTAAAAAAGACGTGGCCTGAAGACCTCCCGCTCTGAAACAGCAATCAAGTAGAAGTGTCACTGGACATTTCACTCTCATCTTTTCCATTTCAATTAATTTTTTTGTTGTTTCCCTTTTTATTAGAGCTAACACAATTACTTAATACCTATATGTGTAGATTGTATATTGAGCAATAAATATTGGAAGAAATATGTTTATGTCTGTTGTTTCTGTTTTGAATTGATATATAAACTCGCTCTACACCCTAACAGGGTTATTTGTATTGGAGTATTTGAATAAATAATGATGATGATTTAATTTCAACATCTTCAGAAAAACACGAATTCAGATACCATAATATTAAAAGTCTTTCAATCCTGATAGTCACAAACTGTCAACACTGAAATCTATGAAACACATAGCGTTCACAATAGGCACATATGTCAATTAATAATCTACAGTTGAAAATTGACAAATATCAAACTAGTTGCAACTAATTATAATTTCTCACTCGACCTATCAAACAAACTGATTGAAAATAAAAGAAAATAGAAAACCAATAAACTTTTTTATACAATTAAGGAAAAGCATTTCAGAAAAATTCATCCATATAACCTATTTTGGAGTTATTAATACGAATCCAAAACTATCTTTCTTAATTTGATTTCAAAACATCAATTTTCAGGAAGACCTATTCTAGGAAAAATACCATATAATTCGAAATCAAAACTGAAACATGTCAAAATTATTTTAAGTGGTGTAAATACATTAGTTATTGTTAATAGGACTCGTTATTCTTGCGTTATTGACTGAAAAACGTTACATCAACTTTAAAATCCTTCATAAATACCACAAAGGCCTTGAATTAAACTTGCTGGAATCGATTAAATTAATGAATCAGTGTAAGAACCATAATCTGTCAGATTGGAAAAGGAAGAATATCGTTTGTGTTTGTTGACTATATATAATATTAAAATACGAAACCAAAAATTTATTTGAGGAAAATCAAATTAGATGATACGTCAAATGCATGCAAAGAATATTTTATAACTAAAATATTTTGTATGAAAGAGAAAGTGACAGATTTTGGCATGTATTATTTCTTCATTCTGAGTTATGAAAAATTTACATCTATACAGGGTGAGTCTTTGACCACTGCGTTAATTTTAACCATAGCTGCGTTAAAAAAGTTATAAGCATTTTGAGTTTTCACATTGGGCAAATACCCCTCTGTAGTCCAGTTTAATTTGAATATAATATACCTTCCACAGTATCCACTAATGAACTGAATTGTTTAAAAACATTATGTTCCCTCTAAAAAATGATTCACTCATTCATGTTTCATCCGATGAGGTCAATATATAGAAGGAAGATACAAAATACTAATTTTCTAGAAAAAAAAATTCAACACCATAAACATAGATTTTTGTTGTTCTACTATAATTTCTTTCTACTTTAAGATTATAAACCATCCCTTTCTAGTGAGAAATTCCAAAAAAACCTCAGATTTATTGGATGTTATCATCATACATTTGTAATTTTCTTTTTAAAATTTCCAAATCATGAAAACCATCATTTCTATGAAAACTTCCAAGGCAAGAGGTTGTCACTTTGCTTTTTTTTTCACTCAAAGCCAGAAAAAATCATCTATGGTTTTCCAAACATTGATATTTCTGAAGTTTCTTCTCCTTGACAGAGACCAGTGAACAGATCTATGAGGTCTCTTGATATCGTACTGTTGAAAATATGAAAATCTTTTTCGAAATCTTCAACAACAATGAATGATGATAGATAGATTACAAGTATTCCCAGATTTAGGTGTGCAATTATACTTGCTTGAAAAAATTGAGTTTGATCACCTAAATATGATTCTGAAAAACCAACTATGTACTCTTTAATAAAAATTTTTTTTTCCAATCATTAATATGAATCTATTCTGTTTCGACTATAATTAATTACTGAACATGCGTAAATTTTTGGTTTTTATAATGAAAGTATCTGTTTTAATTACGTAAACAAAAACATAAATATTGAATAATGGTTATTCATAGATTATGTCAAATTTTAATACCTTACCATAGAATATTAATTTATTACCGAACCCCAGGAGATCTTTAGTTATAATTTTTCTCAGAATAACTAGAGTGCATTATTATCACATTAAAATGTTATTATAACGTCACTGTGGTGGGTAGTTCCCAGTAAAATAGTGTTTTGTGGTTCCTTGTTGTTTTGATTCTGTTTGAAACTGTCAACAGTTATTTTTATCTTCAAAAAAAAAAGTGGAAAATTTTGTAGGGATAATTTCGAAATTTGAAATTATTCAATTCAGTATGAAATGATTATGGTCAGAAAATTCATTTCTATTCTAATATTTCTTGTTTATGAGCCTATAGCATCCAGTTTCAATATTGATTGACTTTTAATTAACCATGCGTCATAACAAACATTCAGAAATATTAAAACTAAGTCAAATTCTATTATCTCATGAGTTTGTGAACCAGATTAAATTGGTGTATGAAATAAAGATGTGAAAAAACTTCTATAAAGGTACAAAATAAATCTAGGAGACTGGGTTTGAAGTTTTTAAAACACATATGAGCTTAATTTAAAGCATTCTTATGTTAGAATAGATATAATTTGATGAACCCTGAAAGTCTGAAGCTATAAAGAAACAGTTCTTCATATTAACAGGTCCTGACAGAAAATACATTACCTATTTCAAAGGTCAATATACCGAAGTACCTATGTGGGTGATTTAAAAACTTTTCTCTATTTATTATGGAATATTACTCTGGATTCAATATTAAACAAGGTGCTAGACATCATTAATAATGAATACAGCAAATGGCAATTTAGATTTTATGGTGAATGTAAGACAAAAATTGTTCAGTGGTTGAATCCATCTATAGTGTTTAGTGGTGGAACCATAGACTGGAGAGATTTCCCCAACCTTTTGTAGAAATATTTAATAATAAAGACATAAAATATGGCAACATTGAACAAATTTGATTATTGAATCATTTCAGCACAGAGTTGGATTTGGGAAAATCAAAAAAATTTGAACAAAATTATATGGATTCAATTCACTTCAACTTCAAATATCTCAAGAATGGTGCAATTTAGGAGAAAAGATGAGGAATGATTTTATCTGCAAAAAAGACTAATGATTCCAGGAAGTACGAGATACGGACCTTTAGTTGAAGCGATATTTGTTTTTCATGCAATTCAACCAATCTGTAGAGTAGTAGTGACACCCACAAGAAATGGAATAAATCTAATGATGGCAAAATATCCATGACTGTTATCAAAAACCTTTTACGGGAGATCATTTCAATTGACATTGTCAATTTTTTTATGAAATTTCAACATGCTATATCTTGTGAACGAAGCCAAATTTGAAAAAATGTTATAGGAAAAAAATGTTTCTTTTGACGTCAAGAATCTATGGTTAAATTTAACGCAGTGGTCAAAGACTCACCCTGTATATTTTTATTTCATTAATTAAAAAGAAAAGTGGTCAGTTAATTGCTTCCAATAGTTACGACGTTGCCTGAATACACTGGCCTCTTTTATATGCAGATGAATATAATAATCTTCATCGCCTGTATCATTATCTTCCAAAGCACCAAAGTACTTTGATACTCCCAACAAACCAGGTACTTGTTATAGCAGGAAAAATATTTTTCTACTATATCATGTGTAGTATCATGTTTCACCTATAAAATATGAGTTTCAGCTAAAATTCTTGTTAGGAACATATAACATATACTGTCTACGTCAAAAGTTAGGTTATCTTCCAAGAATTCTCTCCTTAAGCGGTTAAGCTAACCTCTGCTTAAACCTATGTTTTTTCTTAATTCTTCATTAAACAACTGACCAAAATTGAACAACTGGCCCTAGCATTTTGGAATAACATATCAATGTCAACTAGCTCTCCGTTTTTATTCATAAGGGCCTATGGCCGATTCATTAGTGATTAATCTCAATAAAACGAATTTATGAATGGAAGTAATACTCACCAAATCTTTCAATAAGCTTGCCCTAGTGGGAGGCTGAAATAATCCCAGTAATACAGCTAACTTTTGAGCTTTTTCCAAAGGTGACTTGTCAGTTTCAATGAATCGATCAAATTCCGGATGTGCTGATGGTAGTGGTATTGATAAGGTGGCCAATAGAACTCTGCATGCCATTCTAGGGAAAAAATGAAAAAGTTATTTTATTTCGTGTGTCACTTCACAAATACTCTTACCTCTGTAACTCCTCAGGGTTATGTTCTTCTTCATTTCCTTCGATAACTGGAACAGTTTAATCAATGCTGCAGCATGAAAAAGATAATTTCCAGCTTTCCAGAAGACCATTGCCAATTTCTGATAATAGTTAGCCATTGTCTTGGGAACCGGCATTTTTTTCGATATATTCATCAAATTGTGTATGTCTTCTATAGCTTTGTAAGCTTCCTGCCACAATTCCATCTGAATAGCATAATCCAGTTGATGTAACCTTGTTTCCAGATTCAGTTGTTGCGTTTCCGGTTTAGAAATGGATACATTCGCCACTTGAGTGGGAAGTTTACATATATCGTCCAAATGTTTTCGCAATTTATCACATAATTTTCTGAATTCAGTTTTTCGGTTGTATTTCAGGCAGAATTGAAATGCCATTCTTGCAATATCGTGGTATAAATTTTCGACATGCGCATTAGTTCTGAGTAGCTCTAAACATTGACAATAGGATTCCCATAAAAACTTGACCCATGGTGTCAGTATGGTTCGATCAGAACGGTCCTGAGCATCT
This sequence comes from Micraspis discolor, assembly GCA_030674115.1. Lineage (NCBI taxonomy): Eukaryota > Metazoa > Arthropoda > Insecta > Coleoptera > Coccinellidae > Micraspis > Micraspis discolor. Next base: position 1,638,454 of record JARTUT010001749.1, on the reverse strand, counting down.
TCTCCGGAAACAGCACTGAAACAATTGATTAGAAATATACAGGGTGTTCCTAAATTGAACGTACAAAAGAAAAGGGGAGATTCCTTAAGTGATTTTAAGAAAAAGTCCCATAAACATGGGGTCGCAAACGTTTCGTTTTCGAGATACAGAGTGTTTGAATTTTTTCAAGTTTTTTTCTCGTAGTATCTACACTTCACAAGATATTCAACTGAAATTTGGCATAGATATTCAATTTGAGACTTCTCACCACGTGACATGGCAATTTCGATAGAAGATCTACAGGGTGATATTTTTTCTGGAACACTGCCACCTGTCTTCTGCAGAACTTTTTTTTGGTGAGCAACTGTTAATTTGAAAAAATGTTAAAAGAAGCTTTGTTCTTATACTAAACTAAATGTATTCAATAGTGAATACATTTCTGTTAAAACCATTGTATTAAATCGAATAGTTTTCAAAATATCTAAAAAAAAAGCAGGAAAAAAGTCAAATATGTTCAGTCAGTAATATTTTCATTATTCTTATTTTAAATATCCTGAGCGTAAACCGTTTTTATAACATCGAAGAGGAAGGATGTGAAAAGGTGCATCTTTTGGATTGGATATCTCACACATTATGTTTTAATCCACCATGGATTTGAAATAACAATATCATTAATATCATTTGAATGAATGTATTGCGATTAAAATTGAAAAAGTAGAATATCCAAAATCTCAAATAAATTTTTTGTGAAATCAAAAATTTCATAACTACTAACAATAAGACCTGTCTGACACTTGTGAATTATAAATGGGATGATTTATCGTCTATGCTCACAGAATATCCTTATGAATCAGATTCGAAGAATTTGACTCTACGTACTACATAAATCCAATCCAATATATTCTATTTAGTACAATGGTTTTAACAGAAATGTATTCACTATTGACGGCCGGTTTCTGAAACGATGATCATCACAGAAATCAACTAATCAGCTGTTAAATCTATGGTCAACTGCCATTTGAGTTGCTGAAAGGATAGTCAACTAGGTTAATTTGACCACGCTGTCAGTTGACACAGTGGTCAAATATTTCAGGTAAATTGTATGTCAATCGTCATTTTGAGTTTCCGAAACGCAAATTAAGGCTAAATCAGTGGTCAAACTAGTGTCAAAGAACTTGTCAACTAATCGGTGTTGTTTGGCAAATTAACTTGAAAGAAATCTTGTTTATGAATGAAATCTATGTATTTTCCAAGGAAATCTTAATTTTATCGGTATGTATGAAAATTAATTTAATAGTCTTTAATATATATATATTTTCTTGACAATGGTTCTGTTCGATGGCAATACCCAGACAACAGAATAACCAGATATTTTTTCCAATTCATAAAGAGTTCTGGAATGTGCTCGGTACGCGTTTTCGTGCTATACAGAAACTGAGTTCAACCTTTTTTCTTTTGATAAAATAACTCATGATTGTGAGTCCTTAATTTTCGAATAATCTGCGAAGGTTGTTGTGGTACATTGATATTGAAGTTCATTCGATTGTCCACTGGATGTCACCTCAGTCTATATAATGCACTGGGGCCACTACCGGATATAATAATACTACCAGTTGTTGTTGTCGGGAGATAAGGTTATGTGGTACTGATGATCCCTAATAAGGGTGAAACTAGTTTACCGCTACCCTCCCGATAACAACAAAAAAATCTTAATATCTTTGTGCCTACACAGCCTTTGTTGTATTGTTCTGAAATTTCTATATTTTTCTTGACAATGGTTCTGTTCGATGGCAATACCCAGCCGACAACAGAATAACCAGATATTACGAATTCATAAAGAGTTCTGGAATGTGCTCGGTACTCTTTAACGTGTGTTTCGTGCTATCTTTAATATATAATTTTTATGAAAAGGCATTTATTTTTTCCAATTTTGATGTAATATGTTTTCGTTAATAATTTAGTTTTCTCTGAAAAAAGCATTTTTGCAACAATTGGTGAATCAATTTTTTTATTGAGATAATAATTATGAATATCAGCTTGGATCTAAGCATGTCTATAATTCTAGCCAAGATGAGAACAAGGCCACTTCTGGAAAAATAACTGAAATAGGTATAGACTGTCCAAGGATATTATAACATTACTTCTGAATATGATAGAGGATAAAATAAAGCCCTTAACATCAAGGAACAAATCAGTCACTGCCTTGGAACAAGTACTTCTAACAATAACCTATTTTGCAACAGGAGCATTCCAAATAACAGTAGCTGACCATATAAGGGTCCATAAAACTACAGCATGTAGAATAATTAAAAAAGTATCTAGAGTCATTGCTGAACTTCGACCCCAGTTCATATCTATGCCAAGAACAGAGGATGAACGGAATAGAATCAAATCAGAATTATTTATTCTATAAGTTCATTTCCGAACGTGATTGGATGTGTAGACTGCACACATATAAAAATACAGTCACCTGGAGGTCCACAAGGTGAGCTTTTCACTTTTTTTTTTCTCTTAATGTTCAGGTGATTTGTGATCCCGCAGGGATTATTTATTGGAGGACAGTGGCTACCCTTGTCGCTCATATTTATTGACTCCATTTCTGAGGCCATCAACTCCCGGTGAGCAAGCGTACAACAGAGCACAGATCAAAACGAGGAATACTGTTGAAAGAACATTTGGTGTCTTGAAGAGAAGTTTTCCTTGTTTGTCTATGGGAATTAGGCTGAAAATGGAGACAACCATGAATATCATAGTGGCATGTTGTGTTCTGCACAATTTGGCATTAGTTCATAATGAAGACATAGCAGACTTCGATATCGGAGAGAACTTCCCAGATGATCCCCCAAATACTTCTACAAATGATGAAAATATATCAGTCAGATCTTTGTTAGGATCAACACATTTCAATGTTCAATAATAATTGTGGAAGAAGACTCGGATCAAAGGTAATACAATCCAATCACAAAAATCCTATGAAGTAAAAGTAGTGCGTTGAGGAACAGTTGTTACAATAGCTCAAATAAATTTATATTCTAATCTACTCTTATTTATAGACTGAAAACATTCTATAAATCCAATTACACCAAATTTCATTTAATTGTTTTTACTTCTGTGTACTGTGATAAAATAATAAAATTGGATGATGTATGAACAAGGTTGTTTGCTCAATTATTTTGAATACTTCAAATTAAAACGATATTTTTCATTTTATTGACCTATTGATGATAAATTTTTCAGTTGAAAAACAGCATCTGTATTTTAATACACCAGATACGACTTAATACACAGGTACAGTTAAGCCGCTAAACGATTCATAAATGCAATCTATCGTAAGAAACAGTTGTAAGCAAGTTCAACCAGGTATTTTTTTATGGTCACTTGAGGAAAATTATAAGGGTGTTAAAATTTAAACATCAGTTATCGGATAATTTTAAAATCTTAACTACAAAACACTGATATCTTAACCTCTTTAATCACAGAATATTAGTTTTTATCGGAGAATCTGTGGTTGGACAGTCTGGCAACAGCGTCGCCTCATGTCAACTGAAAATGATCATAGATTAGTTAAATATGCACTGAACATCCTTTCGGAAACTCAAATTGATTTGACATCTCTGTCAAGATGATCGTTGTGTTAGTTGACATGAGATTTGATCATCCTTTCAGAAACTGGCAGTGAATACTCGATCATACCAGGAATAGAAAACTTGAAAAAAAATTTTTTCGTCGAATTTATTTTCACTCCCTGTACAACCGGAAGTTTTTGGGCTTCGAAAATATTTTAGCTCTGTAGAGAACTTCGAACAATATCATAATCCCAATTTTCAGGTTTCAAATATGTCTAGTTCTCCAGAAACGTCTAATAGGCACTCGAACTTGAGACACCCTGTATATACAGAAAAAATAATGACAAAAAATTTGATAAAAACCACAAACATCAGGTAGAACAGTGGTACCAATACAGCATGCCCTGCACAGGACTCGAGGAAAACATAACAGAAGAGGAATACTACTAAGCCATAAAATTATGGAAAAAACACAGCCCCCGGATACGACAATACACCCAGAAAAATAATGAGATAACTTGATCCCACAATACTCAACACAATAAGAAAAATATACAACTATTGTATTGAAAACGCTTATTTTCCTGGTGAATAGAAGAAGGGCATCTTCATTGCAATCCCAAAGACAAAGTCCACCATACCATGAGAGAAAAAAAAGTTCCTCGCCAACTTCTTTGGTATACTTGAATCTCATCTGAACACTCAACGTAAAATCCTGTGATTTTCATATTTCCAGAAACAGATTGAGATTCGTAAGAAGACTTTCATTATGCTGGGAAAATAATACATTATTTCGCATAATGCCGTAAATGGTTTTGCGCTCTCTAATAAATTCCACCCTGCACAACTGCAGATAGATGGCGACTTGGTGTTGAATTTTTGTTATTGGGTTTACCTCTAAAACCATAATGGTGCATTGAAAGTTTTATGAAGCACCCATTGCACAAAAATTGCACTAAATATTTGACATTGTTTCATAAAGCTTGGTAAAAAACAACTTTTGATTGTAGTAAAATTAGAAATAATCTTGCAGCTGTTCTGCAAGCACTAATTGTTACTAATTAGGCTTAATCAATGTAGCAAAAATTTTCACAAACTTTGAATATGTTGGTACCGAGCGTGAAGTCAGTGCAATGAAAAATATTTTCCGATATTCTGAAAACTATTGATTTTTTTTCCATTGGTCCCAGAAGCACTAATAGTTACCAAATAGACACCTAATATTGGTGTATGAATTTAGAGGTAATTTGAAAATATTGGTGATGAGCATGAAGTCAGCATATACATATATACATTTTATAAAATAAACTAGGTACAAGGCCCTATATTTAAATTGCATTACTGATTTCAACGTTTTCCAGAGTCTGTTCAAAAAAGTCAAATATAACAGGTCATTCTTCATATACCTCAAATAAACATAAGTTCCACAAGTTTAAAACTCTAATCAAAAAGATTATATTACCTCAATAGTATGCTTTCTGGAGTAGCTAAATTATCCAAATCATCAATATCAATAACTGCCTGTGCTGACTGTTCTCTGGCATTCTCTGTCCGTTCCTCGGCCATACGCAGGTATCCTCTGATAACATTTTCAAGAGAGCCTACGTTTACTGATTGAAAGAGGTTCCTATACTGAAAAAGACCTTCTTTTGCAATGTGGGATTTCTTGAGATCGACACACAAATCTAAGTATCTGATCATAATAGGTTCCAATATGGACTCCGACCAATTGTAAGCCCATTTTTTATTCCTGAAGACCTCTTGAAGCGTGTCCAAAGCTCTAGCCGGCTTACCAACTCCAATGAACTCTAAAATTTCATTTATTCATGAAGTAATTAATTCATCAAGTTGATCATCATATGTTAAAATAAGCAACCACACGAAGCTTACCATTTGCCCTTTTAAGGGCATTCTCCGGTCTCTGACCGTATCTAGCCATTTCTTCTATAAATAATTAAGATTTTTCAAGATTAGAGAAAACTAATCGAAAACGCCACGTTTTAAAACACTGTAAAACACAGCAAATCCTACAGGAAAAGTTAACCAAACCAATATGGAAGCGAATCATAGATTAAACAGAAATCGATAACCATAGAATTATCTATCTACTACTCTTTATTTATGTACAAACTATGACCAGTGTGACGACAGCAGGCCGGGCCAGCAGGCCGAGATCCCAAAGTTACCATATCGACCAGTGGCGTCGGTGGTGAATGTGGTCAATGACACGCTGCGCTCTGACGCTGAATATTAGTTGACTGCGTTTACGTTCCATAAGAAGAAATCAAGTCTTACTTATTTTTATCTTAAAATACTTCAGATAAACAAATCGGGTTTAAGGAATACTCAAAACCTTTTTGATGACTTCAAAATCTTTACTTTTTTTTGCATCCTATCGAAAATGGTTTCAGATTATTTATATCGAATCGTATTTGACAAGATTCATGGATAGAAAATACTATCTCGCTTTCATAGACCTCGAATAGGAAACAATCTGGTCAACATGAAAAAGTTCAAGATTTTTTTTCGATGATTTCGCAAGTTGCGGCCAATCTGAACAAATGAAAAATACTTTCTGAGAGTCTCTAGCTATACGTTCCACATGAAATAATTACTACGCTTTGATAGGGAAAAATTCTAAACTGCCCAACATGAAAAAAGTTCAAGATTTTTTTGATTAATTTCATAAGTTGCGGCCAATCTGAAAAAATGAAAAATACTTTCGGGAAGTCACTAGCTATACGTTCCACATGAAATAATTACTACGCTTTGATAGGGAAGAATTCTACACTGCCCAACATGAAAAAAGTTCAAGATTTTTTTTTTTGCGATGATTTCAAGTTGCGGCCAATCTGAAAAAATGAAAAATACTTTCTGACAGTCTCTAGCTATACGTTCCACATGAAATAATTACTACGCTTTGATAGGGAAGAATTCTACACTGCCCAACATGAAAAAATTTCAAGATTTTTTTTCGATAATTTCGCAAGTTGCGGCCAATCTGAAAAAATGAAAAATACTTTCTGACAGTCTCTAGCTATACGTTCCACATGAAATAATTACTACGCTTTGATAGGGAAAAATTCTACACTGCCCAACATGAAAAAATTTCAAGATTTTTTTTCGATGATTTCGCAAGTTGCGGCCAATCTGAACAAATGAAAAATACTTTCTGACAGTCTCTAGCTATACGTTCCACATGAAATAATTACTACGCTTTGATAGGGAAAAATTCTAAACTGCCCAACATGAAAAAAGTTCAAGATTTTTTTTCGATACTTTTGCAAGGTGCGGTCGTTCTGAAAAAATGAAAATACTTTCTGACAGTCTCTAGCTATACGTTCCACATGAAATAATTACATGAAGCTTTGATAGGAAAAAATTCTACACTGCCCAACATGAAAAAATTTCAAGATTTTTTTTTTCGTTAATTTCGCAAGTTGCGGCCAATCTGAAAAAATGAAAAATACTTTCTGACAGTCTCTAGCTATACGTTCCACATGAAATAATTACTACGCTTTGATAGGAAAAATTCTAAACTGCCCAACATGAAAAAAAAAATTCAAGATTTTTTTCGTTAATTTCGCAAGTTGCAGCCAATCTGAAAAAATGAAAAATACCTTCTGACAGTCTCTAGCTATACGTTCCACATGAAATAATTAGTACGCTTTGATAGGAAGAATTCTACACTGCCCAACATGAAAAAATTTCAAGATTTTTTTCGATAATTTCATAAGTTGCGGCCAATCTGAAAAAACGAAAAATACTTTCTGACAGTCTCTAGCTATACGTTCCACATGAAATCTTGAAATTTTTTCATGTTGGGCAGTGTAGAATTCTTCCCTATCAAAGCGTAGTAATTATTTCATGTGGAACGTATAGCTAGAGACTGTCAGAAGGTATTTTTCATTTTTTCAGATTGGCCGCAACTTGCGAAATTAACGAAAAAAAATCTTGAACTTTTTTCATGTTGGGCAGTTTAGAATTTTTCCATATCAAAGCTTTGTAATTATTTCATGTAGAACGTATAGCTAGAGACTGTCAGAAAGTATTTTTCATTTTTTCAGATTGGCCGCAACTTGCGAAATTATCGAAAAAAAATCTTGAAATTTTTTCATGTTGGGTAGTGTAGAATTTTTCTCTATCAAAGCGTAGTAATTATTTCATGTGAAGCGTATAGCTGGAGACTGTCAGAAGGTATTTTTCATTTTTTCAGATTGGCCGCAACTTGCGAAATTAACGAAAAAAAATCTTGAAATTTTTTCATGTTGGGCAGTGTAGAATTTTTCCCTATCAAAGCTTTGTAATTATTTCATGTGGAACGTATAGCTAGAGACTGTCAGAAAGTATTTTTCATTTTTTCAGATTGGCCGCAACTTGCGAAATTATCGAAAAAAAATCTTGAAATTTTTTCATGTTGGGCAGTGTAGAATTCTTCCCTATCAAAGCGTAGTAATTATTTCATGTGGAACGTATAGCTAGAGACTGTCAGAAGGTATTTTTATTTTTTCAGATTGGCTGCAACTTGCGAAAAATTAACGAAAAAATCTTGAACTTTTTCATGTTGGGCAATGTAGAATTTCTCCCTATCAAAGCGTAGTAATTATTTCATGTGGAACGTATAGCTAGAGACTTCAAAAAGTATTTTTCATTTTTTCAGAACGACTGCACCTTGAAAAATTATCGAAAAAATCTTGAACTTTTTTCATGTTGGGCAGTTTAGAATTTTTCCCTATCAAAGCGTAGTAATTATTTCATGTGGAACGTATAGCTAGAGACTGTCAGAAAGTATTTTTCATTTTTTCAGATTGGCCGCAACTTGCGAAATTAACGAAAAAATCTTGAACTTTTTCATGTTGGGCAATGTAGAATTTCTCCCTATCAAAGCGTAGTAATTATTTCATGTGGAACGTATAGCTAGAGACTTCCAAAAAGTATTTTTCATTTTTTCAGATTGGCTGCAATTTGCCAAAGTATCGAAAAAAAATCTTGAACTTTTTTCATGTTGGGCAGTGTGGAATTTCTCCCTATCAAAGCGTAGTAATTATTTTATGTGGAACGTATAGCGTCAGAAAGTATTTTTCATTTTTTCAGATTGGCCGCAACATGCAAAATTATCGAAAAAACATAATGAACTATTTTTATGTTGAGCAGATTGTTTCGCTATGAAAATGATAAAGTAATTTCTTTCCATGGATCTTGTCAAATACGATTCGATATAAATAATCTGAAACCATTTTCGGTAGCCTGCAAAAAAAAGTAAAGATTTTGAAGTCATCAAAAAGGTTCTGAGTATTCCTTAAACCTGATTTGAACATCTGAAGTATTTTAAAATAAAAATAAATAAGACTTGATTTCTTGTTATTGAACGTAAACGCAGTCAATTAATATTATTCAACGTCAGAGCGCTGCGTGTCATTCACCACCGACGCCACTGGTCGATATGGGAACTCAGCCTGCTGGCCCGGCCTGCTGTCGTCACACTGGTCAAAGTATGGAGGGCAGAGGGAAGGAGAACAATCTCTTATGGCGCATCTGACCGAAAAGTGCCCAGCGAAGTGGAAGAAATGGATTAGTTCAAGAAATCACCAAAATGGCGCTAGTATACCAACAGTGTGATGAATCGAGATGCATGGGATGAATTCAGTTTGGTACGTGACGCTTGACGTGGTTGAACTTCGTTGAAGTTGAATCGTGTGGTTTCAGAATCAGAAAATATAACCTATAGATTAAGTTTTGACCTGTGTGAAGTGAAAATATTTTTGTGAACTAATTAGGAAACAATAACAGAGATATCAAATGAATCGCAAAGCACAAGTTTGCCAATGGTTGGTTGTAGAGATTACAGCAAAGAGGTTACCAAGATAGCGGTTTATATATATATATTGTTATGAGGGCTCATTTTTTAGCAAAATATGAAAACAAAAAAAATGAAGCTCTCGAGAACAGAACAAAAATGTATAGAAAAAATTCGAAAAAATTGTGTAATCCCATTTGTTTCGTTCTTTCCCAATTTACGTTAGAATTTTTATGTATCCTTTTTTTTATTTGCTATATTTTATTCGATTAAAGATTTAATTACTAATTTTGAGTTTCAATTCATAATTATATTTCCCTTTTTCCGTTGAATAAAAACATCGCTATTTCATGAAATTAAATCCGAAACATGATACCATTTAGACTTATTGTAATTCAAATACTCTCGAATCCGAATGTTGGAAGTTCCAAAACATTAGTGTTACATCTACTTTCAATGAGAAAATTGTATAGGTACAAAAAATCGTTAACTCTAGCGTATAATTTTTTCTCATAATTGTAATCCAAAGAAATATTAGAATTGCAAGAACAATAAATCAAATCAGAAATTTTTTTTCGAAGCATTATGAGTACGACAATTGTTCTCTTTAAACAATGGTACCACTATAGACTCTACTTCATTTTCATTTTGGTTGGATTTACACGCAGTTCAAACATTCATCCCATGAATTAGTCGACGTTTTCCTTCATAGATTTACTAAATTAACTGTTCAGTTAATTTATGTTTTGCTTACTTCCTACTCTGACATAGAGAAGCCGGTGATCACGGACGAACTGAAAACTGAACGAATTGAAGATGACAGATGACATGATATTTGTGTCAATGTCAATTTTCACCCAGTTGCGACAGCAGCGCTTCCTAGTTTGGATCAGTTTTTGGGCCTAATACCCGGAGTTACTTCTCCTTACCTCTACCCTCCATAGTACAAACTCTAGCCTATTTCAAGCGAAAGACCAGTCATTATTTTGGTCTATCTTCCGGTCATTGCTTATTAGGAACTTTTGCGAAGATGCCAGCGCCTAGATGGCCAGATTTCCAACTATTTTGAGAGGGTAAACATAAACAAACGGCCTCAACCTCATTCTTTTGTTAGCCTGCATTGATTACCTGTGAGTGTACGACAAAACATTTAGGAAATAAATATTTGTAGTCTTTATTTTAATAATATCATAGTTGGTACGAAGAAACTTGCAATTTCGATAATAATTACTACTGATAGATAATTTTGTTATTATTCTTTCGTTACTGCTACTTGTGGATTCACCCGATATACCTTTCCTACATATATTTGACCTCCACGATGAATACAGTGTTTGAACTTAATCCTGGATTAGAGTTACATCATACAGGTTGCTTATGCTTCCTTCATGTCAATGTGTTATATTTTCCTTCGGAATGCGAGGTCCTAGTGTTGAAGACATACATTGGTCACTCGCTCCTGTTTGTGTACTGTTATTATCTATTTTGTCTTTTTACCGTCTCCCTATTCCTAAGGTTACCGTGCCCTAACGAAGCCAATCAACAGAAACACGTGTCGGCAAGTACCATCTTCATTTATCTCCTTCTGCTACTTGTGGATTCACCCGATATACCTTTCCTACATATATTTGATCTCCACGATGAATATAGTGTATGAAATTCCTTATATCAATTTAACTCGCAAGACTAGAGTGGCCAAAAATATATTAGTTTATATAAGTGGTTATTTTGTATAACGCCTCTTCAAAATTTTGAAATGTTTGGCTTGTAAACAGCTTTTTGAATCTAATCGAGAACGTGTTCATGATATTGATTTTATTGAGGACAAAAAATTTTCAGAAAATTCCGCTATGATGGTGGTGCCAGGCAGTTTTTTTTATTATCTAGTTTCCAGGTATTTTTCATATTTGTATTTACCTCATTGCCACATTGATAAACTAGCATTAAATCTTGAAAAAATTTTATTTTAACAAGTAAATTTTGGGCCAATTAATTGCGAATTGCATCCGGACTCAGCAAACACTGTATTCAAATTCATTGTAAAGTGTGCTATTTATTTTTGCTTTAAACGAGTTGATGCAATTGTGAAGGGCATAGACACTAAACATGAGTTTGTCCAAAAGACCCAAATGAAAATAAATTTGTGTTTTATATATTGTTTTGTATATATGGGTACTTCGGGTATTTTCATTATCCATTGTTGCTTTTTGTACAATTTTTATCCTATTTTTTCTTTTTCCACTTTTTTTATTTTCTTTCATGAATACCTTAAATATAAATAAAAGATTATAAATTATTGTATTTGTGTTTATCACAAAACCCATTATACATATTACATTATAATTTTAAGAAAAATACTGAATATGAAAAAAGTCTTATTGGAATACAATGGTAATATATAACTTGAAAGTTTCTTTAAGCTATATATTACTGTATGTCCGTAATAGATTGTTTCATTTACAAAAAATTCGGTTCAGTTGCAATATCCATTTCAAACGTCCCGCCTTTCCGCGTTCAATTCATTTTACCGCCGCATGAAGTCGCTGAAAGCAGTGACCAAATCTTATAATAATCAATTTCAAGCGACACTTTGGTCATTATTTTGGTCTTTCTAGCGGTCATTACTGAAAATTGCTGTTCAGCCCTTGATCATACCTTCGATGACCAAGACGAACGACCATAGATTATCGCTTAAATGCACGTTACCGAGGTTTTGGTCGTCCGTGTTCGTATTACCAAAGAGTAGAAGAGAGAAAGAGTGGAATATGTGTGAAGACCAGAGAGAATTCATAAGAAACAAGAAAATATCATTTGACACAATGGACGAATTAAATAGTAATGTTACCCCTCAGAATAAAGAACCACAGGAAGGAGCATAAGATTTGAAATTGGGGACCGGGATGGTTCCCGCATATGGCCGACTTCTGTTTCCGTAAGCAGTGGCGTAGTACGTAGAAACTGCATTTTAATGGAAAAGGTATATGAGGATGGGTTGATATAAAGACTTGATTCAGTTCAAAAAAACAGTTTCATATAAAAGAACGCGATTTTGAAGTCGTTTATTCTGATCAAAAATCAATAATATGAATTAAAATAGAACTTGTATACAAGTAGTATGGAAGGGCGATTAGTAAAACTTGTACTTAATTTTTGAAATGAACAAATGATAGTTCATACCTTGTTATTTTTAATGAAATTTCCGTTTTTGGGCTGCATAAACCTTAAGGTAATTTATTGTTACAGAAAGTAGTGAACAATAGTTCAATTACCAAATTAATTTCCAATTTTTTGGCATATATTTATCAGCATGTAGAAGAATGCTTTGAACTGGAAAAAATAAAACCAATACCAATGCCTGTCAACAGGTTTTGTATGTGCTTATTATATTTTTGAAAAAAGATTCACTTCTACCAGTAGGTAAAATATTATAAGAATGATTATTCTTTGCAGAAGCATATACTATATACTTTATTTTCATAAATGGAATCATTAGAATTCAGTTAAAATCCAAAAAAAAAATTATTTGATCAGAAAAAGGAAGGGATAAATAAATATTGATGGTGATGATTAATGAATGAAATAACAAGATACACAACTAACCATTTTGAATTCACTTCTTTCACAACTTTGACAACAAATGTTAGGTTATTTATCAGGAATGTTGAGAGAGAATAACTAACAGATGAGTCACACCTGGTTCCCTAAGATGGCCGTTTCCGTTCACAAGACTTTCAAAGAGAGAACCCGGTGTGCTCCTTCCTGGTATTTTATATTCTATGTGTTACCCACATATAGTTCAACTAATACTGCAGTTTTGTAAACAAACGAATAAGAAATATCCTTTTTCAAAATCGTATGAGAAGAAGAAATTTTCTTTTAATTTATCTTATTATATGTGGAGAAAATTGTTTGATAAGCATTTCTTAAAAATTTTCAAGTATTTCCTAATACAAGAATGTAAAAATAATGTATAATATATTTTCATCAAAATTTTAATGGAACCATTATATGATGTTTGCAAGTTACAAGTCCTTTGATTATTGATGACAAACTTCTTACGAAGAAGTTAATTCCTATCTTATGAATTGTTTCACCAATTTCAAAGTTACACAAAATAAGCTGACAAATAATTGTAATCATAAAAGTTTGTGAATTTTGCTGATCAAATTTTTTACCAATTCCAGACAATAATTTCACTTTCATGTATTGAATGTCTAAATATGTAATGGACTAAAACAAGAGTGCAACAAATAAAATGGAAATTTTCTTTATAATTCATTTAATATAGTTACATCAAAAGTTATAAAAATTCATTAAAAATTTGTAGTCAAGTTTCCTTCAGCATTATCAATCTTTGTTATATTATTATCTCGGTTCCATCTTAAGCATTCTCAGAACATAAAAAAAAAACATAAAAGAGCAATTTCCTATTCTATAAAAATATTCATACATACAAAGGGATCAGATCCCTGAACTTGATATCCAGTTGAACGGTAACTTTTGAAAGAAAACACTGAGAAATATTAACTTAACATCATTTGTACTGCAGTATATTAAGCTTTCTAATTTTTTTATTTTTCCTTTTGTTACATTCATCACTCTGTAAATTTTGATTTGCATACTTAATTATGAAAAAATTCTCATTTTTAAAAACAAATTTAGTATATATTTGTAGGGAAACTGAGCAAGGATGATGAAAAGGGATAGTTCTCAGCTTTTGGATTAGCAGTTGATGAGGAGATGTAGTGGCAGCGGCTTTCATGTTTTGTGATGTTTGCACATTGCAGTTTACCATTATTGTGGAACATGTTTGAGTTCCCTTATCGATTCCTATTCCATCGGTTTGTGTACCTATATCAAAGCTTTTCGGTCTCTTAAACAGGTTCAAAGTAGGATCAGCCGTTTTATTTAAGTGGCGGCCAGTCATTAAATAAGGTTCGAAGTGATCACTGCAAATCCTGTTTCCTCAGAATTGTCGCATCGCTGCAGGCCAATTTCCATTGCAGGGCTCGTTGGGGGTCATCTGAACTGGTAAACCTAAAGAATCTCACACCCGAATCCTTCGAACAGTACTTCCCTTGGTTTCACTCATTTTATCTACAAACCAGACTTCTCTGCAGAGCTATGAAAAAGCTCAATCCAAATATGAAAACCGTGCGGAATGAAATTCTAAATTTTCTATACAAAATCAGCTATAACTTCTACTCCATATATCTATCATTAAAAATTTTCGAATGGAGGGAAAAGAATTCATAGACAAGTTATATAAAATATGCCATTTAATTCAAAAGTTTTGATTAAATTGAGGATCTGCTATGATTTTCCGAAATACCCGGTGAATTGTTTAGCGGTTTAAATTCGAATTTGGAGAAGAGAGAGAGATATATCCTTCTCTTATTAGTCCCGCCCCTTTTTTCAACGATAGAATTCTCAAGGTCATTGAATCGTTGACGAGAAAAAGGCCGGAGTGCTCCATCTTTGTAAGTTAATCTTTGATATTACTTTGCGTTTAAATTTAGAAATTACCCCAATTGCGAAACAGCTTACTGAAAAGGATTACCTGCTTCGAAAAGATAGAATTAAGAAATGGGTGAAAGTTTACCGTCTATTTCTATTAATTTACTGAACAATATCACTGAATTTCTAGGGCAATCAAGAGTTCCAGGAGTGCGTTCAGAATCAACGTCCGACGTCGCTCGGAGTGCACCCTGGCCGTTCGGAATCGACGTCGGATATAAAATACCCCCGTTCGTAATGAATCGGAACGTTTGCCCGGGTGTTAAACTTTGCACCTTGCAAAATACATCGGAAAGATATGCTCGTCCGGCGCAGTGACGAAAATTTCAAATTGAAATTCCCTTAGGCCTTAGACTATAATAGAAAGTCCCTTCTCTAGTCTAAGGGAATTCCCAATTACGAAAGTACTTTAAAAGTTGGGGATGAAGCTTCTTTCTGTTGCATTTGTGAATAAGTAAACTTATTGATAGGATCGTTATAGTGCTCGTATATTATATTTAATGAAAATGGCTACATTTTCCATTTCGAATAGAAGTCATGAATTTCACAAAGACGAATGCGGAAGGTTGGTTATTTATTGTGGGGATAAAATATGTCTAATATCTGCTTTTCGGGAGCAATCGTTGGTCTTCCAGATCCATTTATCGACGCTGAATGCAGATGTACTCCTATTTTATCAAACAGAATACAAAATGAGGATCTTTTCAATCTGAAATGTTCCTTGAATTGTTCATCACTTATATTAGGAATGATATTTTCAAAATAATTCTGCACTCGTAGTGGGGTTTCTCGGGAATTTTGTATTACTTCTACTATTGTATTTTCTTCATCCTCCTCGCTAATCGGATACTCATCAAAAATTTCATTTATACAGTGAATAACGACATTCAACATATTAGACAGAATATTAATATTCAATTCATCGCAATTTAATACACTATCCATTTTTTGTATGTTCAAAATTCTAATTCCGAAAACCGTAATATTATGTTCGAAAAAATCAAATAATGAAATTATTCCACAAACGCAACTTAACCTCAGATATCAAATAAATAAATGAACTGCACGTGCACACTTCAAATAGACAGAGACTAACATAGAAAGAGAGGAGAGGATGTCGCCCCAAATCGTTCGACAAGATTTTGACAACCAAATGCGTTCTACGCCGGACGTACATTCTTTACCCGACGTTGATTCTGAACGCACTCCAGTAAAGTCTAAATTTATATAATCTCGATGATACCGAATACTATTGACTTAAAGTTTGAAAAATCACTTGATTCTATCCAAAAACTTACAAAATTTTCATTCATCAAATGCACTCTGAAAGTTTCTGATTCCGTTCGACAGTTACTTTGCTCACGAGCAGAATTTATTGTATGGATTTTTATCAATGAAATAAACGAAGTTTTGCCCAAAATTGCAGACATTTTGGGCTTTGTATTAAAGTGAACAAGAGCGCAAAAAAAGGGTATTAATATAGGTAGGCTTTTAATATATATATTGAGGTATTAAAAGCAGGGGATGGTTCTCTTTGAATATTTTATCAAAAAAAAATTAGGAAACACTGACGTGAGGTCAGATGACTTTGGCGCTCTTTTTAAGCTACTATACCTTGAACATGTTCTATTAATTCTTCTTTTCAAAACTTTATGATGAAACACACCCTCAGACAGTAATAATTATGTTTAACTTCATGAAATAAGTATGTATTGTTTTACTGATACAGCCCTAATGCAGTACCTACATCAAATAATGAAACATTCAATTGGTCAAAAATATTTATCGCTAAAAAATTAATTGTGTATATATAAAAAGAAGTCAGCACAAAAATAAACTTGTGAGGCAATAAAAATTATGAATCAAAAACAATAACAGCCAGTGGAAAAAATATGTTCTATTATTTTAGAGTCGGACAGATGATATGTAATTTATTTCAATGTGCTTTC
Organism: Micraspis discolor; assembly: GCA_030674115.1. Lineage (NCBI taxonomy): Eukaryota > Metazoa > Arthropoda > Insecta > Coleoptera > Coccinellidae > Micraspis > Micraspis discolor. Next base: position 1,621,646 of record JARTUT010001749.1, on the reverse strand, counting down.
AGTTTTCAGATCAAAACGATGATAGGTCTGATTTACAATTACCAAATATCATTTTTGAATACAATATGAAGAAGTCTTGATAATTATGAAATTGTTTTATTTTTCAATAATTTCAGTAGGAGGGGTTAATTCCCGTTTAATGTTGTTTGATGATCCCTATATCTTAGGATGATTCCTGTGGTTTCTAAATCATTATCCTCGTTATTGTTTCACACAAATGACATTTACATCATTTGAGATCACTGCTTCTTCTTCTCAATCAATTCAGAGTTATCCTGAAAGTCAAATAAAGTTGAACATTCTCTCAATGACTTCAATTTCAATGAATCTTATTTTAATTATTTTTTTTCAAATATACCTTCAGTTCCTGACTGATGAAATTTCCATCTGCTCATTTATTTCTTCTGAATATTCTGAATTACTTTATCATTATTGCTTCCTAAGTTATTTCCATTTTCTAAGAACTTCACTTCACCATTGCTACATGTTTTTTATGTGACAAAAGGACTATTTTCCCGTTATTGGAAATCAGGAGGAATCGTATGGTCTATGGTTCCCAATCATTTTCATTGAATTCTTTCTATCCACAAATTAATAATTAGTTTTCCTTTGAATCTGTGAACTCAATAATGACTGAATTATTTTGGAATGAATCTCAAAGTACGTTCCTACCTGAATTTTCATTCATTTCATTAATTTCTTGTTGTGGTTTATGAAATTTGGATAATTGATTATTTTTTTCATTGAAGGATTGAAAATTGGACATTCTCTCGGATCTAACAATAATTGTTTTTCAAGTTTCAAATAACTCAAGGTTTGCTATTCTTTGCTATTTTCATGTTTATAAGCATCTAACCCTACTTCTTCTAATGACTAGAATCTTAACACAGCTCAGCTCCAGAGCTGTGTTAAGATCAGAGATATAGAGTGGGGAGAATACACTTCGACCATTGCGCATCCAAAATTGGTGGCTAAATTCTTATGTCAAATTTCGACCATTTTTATACTTTCGTAGTCAGCTGTTATAGGTTGACATACTTGTCAGAAGAAATAGAAATTGCTCGAATTTTACATTGTGCTGATAGATACTTCGATATTTTCAACATGTCTTGTATTGTTAAAACGTGTAAAAACTATAAAATAAAGAAGGTCGAGAAAATATCAGTTTATACGTGAGTTTTTATTGAAATTATATGACTGATCATACCGCATGGCATTGTTTATCCGCTCAGTGGCGTGTTGTTTACTTTCCACAGTAATATGATTCTTTTTAGTTTTCCAAAATCAGTTGATATGAGGACAGTTTGGACTGATATTCTGAGTATGGATTCTGAAGCTAAAGATTTATCTAAGAAATTGATATGCTCTATACATTTCATTTTCTAATTAATTTTATACCAACTATCCCTCAGATACACTGTTTTCTACGCCAATGAACCGAAAGTATAAAAATGGCGGACGAAAAATTAGCCACTTCGCGCATCTCGAAGATCATTCTCCCCCCTCTATATCTCTGGTTAAGATTCTGGTCATCCCCACCCCAACAAAGGGCTAATTCATGAAGTCACGGATTATGACCAAAGCCGCTTGAATGCGGTCAGGGGGTGGAAAGTCAGTTCAAAACGACTGTACCTCGTTTTGGGCTTATTTTGGTCAAGTTGGATTCACTACAAGTATGTAAATCTGGATCGACCAATCAGAAAATAGAATGAAAATTGTGGAAGGGATCGAAGGAATTTCTGGGAATTTCCTACCGTAATGGCGGAGAAGAAGAAAGCATGGACAATAAAAGTCATTTTTAATAATTCGTCGCATGGCTATAAATACGGACTCTCTCAAATTTCCGTTCTTTTATAGATGAATTAACATGGAATCGTGAAACGTACACAATATTTCATAAGTCTACTCTTTTCAGAAGCCACTGAACAAATATTGGAACCTAGGGTATCTTATATGGAAGAAGCATCGTCAAGTAAGTTTTACATAATACTTGTTACATTTAAGATCTATTTTAGCATGTCCAAGAAATGCACTAATTTAACTAATTTAAATTTTTATATGGGCCAGTCTCAAGATCCCATCAAATGTATAGCTAGTAAAAAAATATGAAAAATCATAAGAAGTATTTGTCAAAAAAATGAAAAAGAAGTATTTCAATGATCTTAGGATCTACCAAAATTTGTTTTCATTGATTTATTTTTTTCCTTGTTTCCATTTGTATGTGAATTCTTCACAATGCTTTGAGGTTAATTATTAACAATTAGTGTTTCATGTACCAGGTTATTGGTCTCTTTACCAGATCCTTGAAAGTATGTTCGATTAATTAAGAAAACATAATAATTTTTTTAAATGCATTTTTTTCTAGTATGTTTGTAGATGCCAAATTATTTTTCATATCTTATTAATTGTAATGTAACCATGTCTTAATGAAAGTATAACACATTATTTTTGGAATCGATAACATTCACTGTGTTATGAAATAATTGTGTATTATCCATATTTTCAGATTTATTTGCTGTAATCGTATTGTATGATCTCAGGCCTACCAATATTTGTTTTCGTTGATTTAATTTTTTTCCTTATTTATATGTGAATTCTTCACAATTCTAATTCTTTGAGGTAAAATTGATTATTAACAATTAGTGTTTCATGTACCAGGTTTTTGGTCTCTTTATCACATCCTTGAAAGTGTGTTCGATTAATTAAGAAAACAAAATTATTTTGTTAAATGAATTTTTTCTTGTATGTTTGTAGATGCCAAATTATTTTTCTTATCTCATTAATTGTAATATAACCATGTCTTAATGAAAATATCACTCATAATTTTTGGAATCGATAACGTTCACTGTGTTTTGAATTAATTGTGTTTTATCCATATTTTCAATTTATTTTGCTGTAATCGCATTGTAATTGATTGTAAGCCCAGAAATTACGCTAATGTTAATAAAATTCAGAATATAGCTTTAATTTGTCTTCTTTTCACGATAAAATCTAATTTTAATTGCATTTTCTCTGAATTTGAATTGATAGAAACTCTTTCATTTCCAACTTGATTCAAATCAGGTTGGAAATGACTTGGTTTCTATCAGTCCAATTTCAGCGAATAATGCGATTAAAATTTCTCAATTTCGAACCTCCCCTGCCTTTTTAGTTCGCTTCACTACAGCATCAACCGCTAGTGTCGCGGTCATTTGCGCATTCACAAAAATCTGCTAGAGTTACCGATCTATATACTTTTATTTATCTATGAATGCGGTCCGTCATGACCAACAATGATCAGAGATGACCGGTCATCTGCGGTCACCCTTGATCTTTCGCTTGAAATTAATTAATGATCAGATATGACCGGTCATCTGCGGTCACCCTTGGTCTTTCGCTTGAAAATTGATTTATGCTAGTAAACACTATTGAAGTTAGCTGTGGTTACCAAGTAGTTACATCCCCAATATTCGTCTATAGCTTAAAGTTTTTAAAATAGTTTTTGGATATGAATTCAGATTATGATGAAGATTTGCGAGAGAATATATTCTTCATAGAAATAGTGAGACATCATTCCGATATAGTCAAAAAGGCAGCTACGGAAAATTGGATAATATGTATACCTCGCAGTGGCACTCTTGAATCTGGTGAAATAGATATAAATACCATATTAGATCATGTATTAATACCACAAGTAGATGGAATATCATGTTCAACTTTATCTAAAAAGAAATTGGTAGTACGAAAGAGTAAAATTATTGTTGAAGATTCCCAATTTTCCACTGGTTGTGTGAAGGTTATGTTCAAAGAAACATTTTATGAAGGCAAAAAAAACAGTTATGTCATTTGGTGCTTAGATAAACCCTTATTCTGTGATGACTCATGCTTTCCGAAAGGAACAAGAGTATTGGAAAGTCTGCCTGATTGTATAGATTTCTTATGGGTAGAGAGTTCAGGGCAAGAAGTTATGCAACAAATTCTTAATTTATGTTACAAATTCATTGAATCCACTCCTAATTATGAATCAGAACATGTTGACACTCAAAAAGATCTTATTGGAAGTTTATACTCTCGTTGCCTACAGAAATCTTTAAGGAACCCAATTCTAAAAGTTAAGGCAATGGAGAATGATCAGTTTTTAGAAAAACTTAAATTAGCAGTAGAGACATATATGCAGTATTGCTTGGGAAAAACAATAATTTTTGGTATAAACACCTTCATGGTGGAAGCAGATTCACATCTGAATAAAATAATTAAAACCGCTGAAGGTATTAAACATAAATATTTGGGCATATCATTGAATTACTGTGAAGCACTGTCTTACGCTGAACGTGAGTTGAATAAATTAAATAGGTGTTTTACTATATTAGACAAAATTAATTGCATTGATAGAACATTCAATGCCTTATGTAGAGATGAAAATAATGGTTGTATTACTTCTGATGTTTTAATACCATTGTTTGTTTCTCTTATTCTGAAAGTGAGAATTCACAACTGGGTTTCAAACCTGCAGTTTATAAGTAATTTTAAATTTTGTTCTAGTTCATTCACCGATCATGTTAATTTTTTACTCACAACATTCGAAGCTTCTCTTGTTTATATAAAAAGTGAGCATTTTTTAAACCAATTGAAAGCCTCATCGTTATATTATTCGAAAGAACAAGAAATATTCAAGTTGATCCGAACTGGTAATTTAACAGCCTTGAAGTCATATTTTGAGAATTCTCAAAACCAGGATATCACAAAAAAAATGTGTCACCCTCTTTGTATATGTGATAAATGCAATCAGATAGCTAAGAATATTTTAGTAGATAAAGAGATTAGAAATGCTAAAAATCAAACTTTATTGATGTATGCAACTATTTTTGGATGTATAGATATTGTAGAATTTTTATTGAATAACAATGTTGATGTCAATGCACAAGATGACCGAGGTAAAACTGCTCTTCATTATGCTTCAGAAAAAGGTGATCAGGATATAATATTACTTCTAATTTCTGTTGAAAACATCGATGTGAATATGCAAAGTTGCAACGGTGATACTCCTTTACATTCATGTACTGGCAGAGGGCATGAAAGTTGTGTTAAAGCTCTGGTTTATTCTTGTCCCACACTTGAAATGAATATCTGCAATAATAAAGGAGAGAATGCTCTTCATTTGGCTGCTAAGGCTGGATATTTTAAAATTGTTAAAATTTTGTTAGATAATTTGACCTGCATTTTTTCAGAAAAAGAAATCAAAATCATTTTAAGTGATTGTCATAATTATACTATAAAAACTTATATTGAAGAGTGGTCTGTAAAAAAAATGTTTTTCTGTTATCCCCTCAATATAATTGATCCACAAATTTTTCCAGTTAATTTTGGATTTGAACCCAAAACAGAAAATGAACGACGAAAACTTAATTTATTAATTAATGCAATCAAAAATAATGATATTCCATTAGCTTGTTTCTATTTAGGATTCAACAATTCCAATAAAGGCATTATTCTATCGAAATGTCACCCCCTTTGTAAATGTGCAAAATGCAAAAATAAATATGCTGAAGAATTAGAAAATTCATCTGATTCCGATAATCAAAATCATTCTCGTACAGAAATTAATGTCAATATGTGTAATAATAAAGGTATATCACCCTTGCATGTTGCATCACAGTTTGGACGGTGTTCACTCCTGAGAATTCTTCTAGATTGTGGGGCACAAGTCAACATGCAAACATACAATGACTTATATACTCCTTTGCATCTGAGCTGTTTGTTTCAACAAATTGGTATTGTGAAAGAATTAGTTAAATGCAATAATTGTGACGTGAATTCGAAGGACTCTCAAGGAAATACTCCACTCTTTTATGCATGCTTAAGGAACGATAGTAAAATCATAGAGATACTTTTGAAAAATGATGCAGACCATGAAATTCGAAATAATGAAGGATCTACAGTGTGGGATGTTTGTCAAAGGAAAATTCTCTATTGTGCATTCAAGGCAATCAAAAACAATGTAAAATATTCATCAGTGAATCAAATAGATCAATAAAACTGTTATGTATGAAAACAAGTCATTTAATTTATATATAAATATGTACTTTTTCTTGTGCTATATTATATATTATAATTTAGAAGCAATTTTCTTGGGATTAGAGCACTGCATTAAAATTAGGATTTCATCTTTTTTCATTAATACTTTACTACATATGTTTCGGCGTACATTGAGCCTTTTTCAAGTTTACATGTTACAAATACAGTGACAATCACATTTAAAATGTATAATTAGATCATTAAGTGTTTTTTAATATTTTATGATAACCCACCTGTCCAACAATTCATCTTAAAACATAGTAAAATTAAAATCATATTCATCATGTTGTGAACTCTGTCAGTTAGAATTATTTGTTCAATTACTTCGTTGATCATGCAGTTTCCAATTTATCATTTGATATGCCATCTGTGTATATGTGTGAACATTGTTGAACAAGATATTTTATTCTTATCAATTCATTTTGATGATGTTTTCTGAATACACGCACAGATGCCACTTCGACATAAGTTTAATATTATCCAAGAATGTTATGGTAAATTTTGGATAGGTTTTTCTGTTCTATCATTTATTGAGTGTTTTTCTTTTTGAATGTATATCATTTCTTGGAATTTCCTTATTTTGCTGTTGGTTTCTTTATGCAGAATTTTAAAATTGTCGAAGTCAAATCTATGTTTATTCTCTCGTTATTGCTTTTTAAGGGCTGTGGAATTTTTTATTCAATATTTATATTATATTTTTATTTAATTTAAATTTTTATTTAATTTTATTTTAATATTTATGGCCATTAATCCTTTCTTTGATGTATTGTATTGTTAGGCCTATGTAGATTTCTAGACATTCTTTGCATTTCAGTTGGTAAACACAATTTGATATTTTTTCTCTTGGAGTTTTGGATTTTAGCTTGATGTAGAGAGGTCTCAGATTGTTTGTAGACTCAAGCGCATCAAAATTGATTCGCAATTTTGATATCTGTGTTTTCGAAAATATGGTTGATTTTTTTGGACAGGTTTTTCACGTATGGAATTGCTATGTATATTTTATCTTTTTTTGAGCTTTCACTTTGATCGGAAATATAAGCTGCATGTATTCTGTTTTTAAATATTTTCTCTATCAGTTTTTGTGGATAATTGTTTTGTTTCAAGATTTCCTTTGCTTTTTTTATTGTTTCGATGCGATGTAAGTTTTATTGATCTATCTGCAATTCCTGATATAACACTTTTTTTATATTGAATTGGTGCTGTTGATTTATAGTTTATGTATCTTCCTGACCATGTTTCCTTTGTGTGCCATGTGGTTTCTATATTTGAGCAGTTTCTGTTCTGTATGAGCGTCATGTCTGAAAAGTTTATTTTATTGTTAGTTTCTATTTCTGTTGTGAATTTAATTTTTGGGTGGTAGTTGTTCAGTTCATTTAGCATTGACGCTATATTATGTTTCGGGAAGTGCAACTATGCAGTCGTCCACATATCTTTTGAAAAATGCTATTTTATATTCTTTTTCTTTAATCATTATAGTCTTTTCAAGGTCTTCGATTACAAGTTGGGCTAATAGGACCGATAGAGATGCTCCCATGCTGCATCCATCGATTTGACCATAAAAAGAATTTTCAAACTGAAAGTAGGAGTTGGATATGTAGAAATCAATGGCTTTTAGAAATTCTACTTTTGGAATATTTGTAAAGTTTTTTATTTCAATATCCCACTAAGACCAATTGTCAGCTGTATTCAAAGTCCCACCTATAAATAGTCAAAATATTTGGCCGAATGTATTTCACCCATTATAGGTCGAAATGCATACCACATAAAAGACTCTCGGACATTCAAACAATTCATAAACTCAGTTACCCTCAATAAAAACGAAAAATCAGTGTCATTCGATGTAGTAAGTCTATATACCAACACTCCAATGGATAAAGCGAAAAACATTTCGGAACGATGGAATCAAATAAAAAATTCCACAGATCTTCCAAAAGTAGAATTCCTAAAAGCCATTGATTTCTGCATATCCAACTTCTACTTTCAGTTTGAAAAGTCTTTTTATGGTCAAATCGATGGATGCAGCATGGGAGCCCCTCTATCGGCCCTATTAGCCCAACTTGTAATGGAAGACCTTGAAAAGACTATAATGAATAAAGAAAAAAAATATAAAATAGCTTTTTTCAAAAGATATGTGGACGACTGCATAGCTGCACTTCCTGAAACATATATAGCGTCAATGCGAATTGAACTGAACAACTACCACCCAAAAATTAAATTCACAACAGAAATAAAAACTAACAATAAAATAAACTTTTTAGACATGACGCTCATACAGAACAGAAACTGCTCAAATATAGAAACCATATGGCACACAAAGGAAACATGGTCAGGAAGATACCTAAACTATAAATCAACAGCACCAATTCAATATAAAAATGTGTTGTATCAGGAGTTGCAGATAGATCAATAAAACTTACATCACCAAAACATCGCATCGAAACAATAAAAAAGCAAAAGAAATCTTGAAACAAAACAATTATCCACAAAAACTGATAGAGAAAACATTTAAAAACAGAATACATGCAGCTTAAAATTCTGATAAAAATGAAAGCTCAAAAAATGATAAAATATACATAGCAATTCCATACGTGAAAAACCTGTCCAAAAAAATCAACCATATTTTCGAAAACACAGATATCAAAATTGCGAATCAATCCACAAAAAATCTGAGACCTCTCTACACCAAGCTAAAATCCCAATCTCGAAGAGAAAAATTATCACATTGTGTTTAACAACTGAAATAGAAAGAATGTCCAGGAATCTACATAGGCCAAATAACACAATACATCAAAGAAAGGATTAACGGCCAAAAATATTAAAAAAATTTCACAGCCCCTAAAAAGCACGAACGAGAGAATAAACATAGATTTGACTTCAACAATTTTAAAATTCTGCACAAAGAAACCAACAGCAAAATAAGGACATTCCAAGAAATGGTATACATTCAATAAATGATAGAACAAACCTGAAAAACCTATCCAAAATTTACCATAACATTCTTGGATAATATTAAACTTATGTCGAAGTGGCATCTGTAAGTGCATTCAGAAAATATCATCAAAATGAATTAATAAGGATAAAACATCTTGTTCAACAATGTTCACACATATACACAGATGGCATTTCAAATGATAAATTGGAAACCTGCATGATCAACGAAGTAATTGAAAAAATAATTCTAATTGACAGCGTTCACAACATGATGAATATGATTTTAATTTTACTATGTTTTAAGATGAATTGTTGGACAGGTGGGTTATCATAAAATATTAAAAAACACTTAATGATCTAATTATACATTTTAAATGCGATTGTCACTGTATTTGTAACATGTAAACTTGAAAAAGGCTCAATGTACGCCGAAACATATGTAGTAAAGTATTGAAAAAAAGATGAAATCCCAAGAAAGTTGCTTCAAAATTTAATTTATACATATATATATACAGGGTCTTTCACGAGGAACCTCACCCATATTTACACGGGAAACTACTGAACGTATTTTCATAATATTCAGCACTTATAAATATTTCACGATTCTGATGAAATCTAAAATATTTTCAAGGCCTCCGGTTTTTCCGGAAATGACGTCAACATCCGTTTCTCAAAGTACAACACCATTTTTTTATTGTAGAAATACATTCCTTAGAAAATTTCAAGTTATTTTGATTTAACATTTTTCAGTTTTGGTTGGAAAATTCCCTCTGAGCGGGACAATTCGAAAAAAAAATCGAAAATAGAGCTCCGCTGAAACAAGAATAACTTCGATGTTTCTGGATGGAAAATTTTCATTTTTGGGATTTTTGAAGATTACACTTTGAAAATCGAAATCGCGATTCATGATACAGGGGGTGAAAAAAACGCTTTCAAAGTTAGGGATGACAAAATCGTGCAAAATCAATTTTTTCAAATTAGAACCCCATTTTTTATGGCAGATATTGAATCTACGTTAAAAAATAATGCGAGTGTAAGCATCACACCCTTGCCCTAAAGTGGATATTTTCTGAGTTATTCACAAAAAACTGTTTTTCGTCTTGAATTTTCAGCTATTTCTTTTCCCTTCACACCAAAAAGATGAAATTTTCAGGAACTGTTATTTGAACCATGCTGTAGATTTTTCATCCCTTCTTGAAACAGACTTCAAGTTACTATTAGGAGAACCATGGCAAACTCTCGCAGTTATAACTAGAGAAGATGCTCAAAGGTTTGACCGTTAATTTCTAGACATTTATTTATACGTCTCAGGAATGCTTCGTGCGTTGCCCTTCTTATTTCATCGGGAGGAAGAGATCTGCAGAAGTGTTTAAAAACCAAATTGAGTTTCAAAACTATGAATCTAAAAATCTAAACAAACCTGAGCGCATTTCTGACTAGTTCTATGCAGTCCTCTTTATCAGTCAGGGGAGTTGAGTAGACAATATTTTTATCCTACCCCAAACATAATAGTCTAAAGGACTTAAATTGGAAGAACGTGGTGGCCAAAGATGTAGACCATTGTTGGCCAACCATCGATCTTCAAATAGCCTGTATAAGATATTTGACACATTGAGTGAATTGTGTGGAGGCGCGCCATCTTGTTGATACCATAAGTCATTATGGTTCTGTACTATTCTTCCATTCCATTCTTTGTGAATTTTGATTCATCTGTCCAAATTATACAGTCCAAAAAGTTTTCATTCTCTTGAAATCGAATCATCATAGCTTCGCAAAACTCTGTTTTCCCGACGAAATCAGTTTCCTTCAAATGCTGTACCCTATTGAATTTATATGGGTGCATTTTATGTTTTTTTAATATCCCCAAACACTCGATTGAGATAATCTTAGAGGAATCTCGACATCTTTGAGAGAATTTTGAGGATTCACACGAAAATATCCAAGAACTGTAATTTCGTTGTTCTCATTTTCTACTACACTTTTTTCTCTGTGTATAGTTTTTTTAACGAAAGATCCGACATTTCTCAAGTTTGTCATGGTTCTGTTAATGGTATCTCTCATTGGTCTGGGTCGGTCAGGAAATCTCTCAATGAACAGTCGAATCGTTCTATCTACAACTTTATTACATTCTCCATGAAGTAGAATGAGATTTAAATAATCTTCATTGGTAAAATTAGGCATAGTGATCGATTTTATAACTTAATACGAATTATCGCCAAATTAATAGTAAACACAAAATGCTACTGAATAAAAAGGAATTTGGCAGATGTAATTAATGATATCTAACTTTAAAAAAAAATATATAAAACATGGTAAGTTTTTGCATATGGTACATAAGAAATTATTTATTTATTAAATTTATAAATTCGCATCTATTTAAGAACAACCTGTAACTTTTTTCTCTTACATATTATGGTAGTAAAATCTAAAACATGGTTTAAGTAACAGTTCCTGAAAATTTCATCTTTTTGGCGTGAAGGAAAAAGTAGTAGCTGAAAATTCAAGACGGAAAACAGTTTTTGATCGAATCCCAATCCGCATTAAAATATGGAAAGCAGCAGTGATAGTGACAATGAAAATGTGCCTTGGGAAATTTCCAATATAGCAGCCGCTGCTACAGCACAATTATTGCCTGAAAAATCAAAATCAAGGTATGAAAACGTGTATGATTCTGTTCACGAAATGGATGGAGATGAAGCAATGCAAAATTATAACAGAGGATGTAATGTTGGCCTATTTGGCGCATAAATCAGAAACAGTCAAATCCTCCACTCTGTGGAGCATGTACTCTATGTTGAAAAGTACCATTTTAGTAAAGAAAATGTTTCCCAAAAGTTCTCGCATTTCTTAAAAGGAAGAATGTTGGTTACAAAGCCAAAAAATCAGAAGTTTTCAGCAGTGAACAGATCAGCAAATTCATTAGAGAAGCGGATAATGATACATATCTAATGCTGAAGGTGATTTTAACAAAATATTACGATTGTAGGATATAAAAGTATCAACTTACTTTTCAGGTAGCAACAATTATTGGGTTAGCCGGCGCGTGCAGAAGAGAAGAACTGACAAAAATGTCGATTGATTTAATAAACGATAAGGAAGACATGTTGCTTGTGAAAATACCGGATTCCAAAACACATATTGAGAGAACTTTTGTTGTAATTGGGCAAGAAAACCTGCTGTTGTATAGACAATATTTATCTTTACGGCCATCTCAAATATCAGTAATTGCTCGAATTTTAATATAAATATTAATATAAATAAGAATTAGAATGTTTCTGTTAATATGTGATATTTTCTGTTCTGTTTAATTTAAATAAGAATTAAAATATATAAAAAGAAATGTGTCGTCTCATTGATTTGTTATTCTAGACGGTTGCCGAAAAATATTGTACGCAACACGCCTGAAAATGGTTTTTTTGGACTCATAGACTTCTAGACTCGCTTGCGCTCGTCCTAGAATTTTGTCTATTCGTCCAAAAAAACCCTATTTTCCGGACTTGTTACGTAAATTGATTTTTCACGATTTTGTCATCCCTAACTTTGAAAGCGATATTTTCACCCCCTGTATCATGAATCGCGATTTCGATATTTAAAGTGGATCAATCATTAATCTTGAAAAATCCCAAAAATGAAAATTTTCCATCCAAAAACCTCGAAGTTATTCATATTTCAGCGGAGCTCTATTTTCGATTTTTTTTTTTCGAATTTTCCCGCTCAGAGAGAATTTTCCAACCAAAACTGAAAAATGTTACATCAAAATAACTTGAAATTTTCTAAGGAATCTATTTTTGTAATAAAAAAATGGTGTTCTAATATGAAAAACGGAAGTTGACGTCATTTCCGGAAAAACCGGAGGTGCTCATGCCTTGAAAATATTTTAGATTTCATCAGCATCGTGAAATACTTATAAGTGCTGAATTTCATGAAAATACGTTTCCAGTATAAATATGGGTGAGGTTCTTCGTGAAAGACCCTGTATATGACAGTTCATGACCTATAAGTTTTATTCTACGTAATGCTTAAGGACATTCATTTTATAGAAACATCATTCAGTTGATGAAATGAATTAATTGCAATAAGAGGGTTGTGATATTACCAAGTATATTGTATGCATAAAAAAAGAAATTCTCATTATGGATTGAAACTCGCTAACTATTATATTTCTAGGCTTAAAAATTTCACTTATCATTAATATTCTCACATAAGTACATATTTTTTTAATAGAAATATAAAATTTAATGTTAACTAGGAGAGTATTTTATTTTGTTTATCTGAATGCTAATTTATAAGCAGGTAAACTTGTCACATAAACTACAGGGTGTCTCAAGTTCGAATGCCTATTAAACGTTCCTGGAGAACAAGACATATTTGAAATATGAAAATTGGGATTATGATATTGTTCGAAGTTTTCTACTGAGCTAAAATATTTTCGAAGTCCAAAAACTTCCGGTTATACAAAAAGTGAAAATAAATTCGACGAAAAAATTTTTTTCAGATTTTCCTGGTATGATCGAGTATTCAATAGTGAATACATTTCTGTTTAAACCATTGTATCTAATAGTTTTCAAAATATCCAAAAAAAAAACTGGAAAAGAAGTCAAATACAGGGTGGCAATTTGAAAAAGAAACAGACGACATTACAGACGAAATAAGTTTTTTCGATAGAAATGCTCGGACAGGTCGATTTCTGTTTCGAGGGGGACAACTTAAGATGTAGGTTACGGACGCATAGCGCTTCAACCCTTGCTGCTACAACCCCCACCCCCAATTTTTGAATAGGGAAGATGGGGTGAGTGATACCTCAATTCAAAGGTATTTTTATACTGATTTCAGCACAGTAATTGTTTTTTCATTTTATGCATTAGACCTCGAAATATTCATGCGTTAGTTAATTTTATCACTTAAATTAATTTTTTGCGATTAATTGATATTTCGTGCTTCCGAAACACAAAAATTTCCGTACTTTTATTTGAAATTGCAAAACATCTACCACTGGGCAAATGAAGTTATACCGTACGTGTTAATGCTACTAGGGTCAAATGTTCGACTAGCTGTTTTATTCACTGAAAATAATTTTCCCTGTAGGGTATCAGAACGATTTGAAGTATTGATCTAAGAAATAATACTTTTCAGAGTAAAGTAAATAATTTATCAAAAACCCACATAAATTAATTAAATATTCAAATTTTTCATCATTAGCTTCCATACAATGAAATAAGTTTTGTTCGAAATGATGGCGCACATTTTACAGCATTTCTGGAGTGATTTGACGACATTCGTTCACTATACGTCTTCTTAAATCTTCTATGAAATCGGGCTGTGTAGAGTAAATTTTACTCTTCAAGTGGCCCCAAAGAAAGAAATCTAGTGGTGACAGATCTGGAGATCTGGCTGGCCATTCAGTGGGACCCCTTCTTCCAATCCACCGATTTGGAAATCTTTGATCCAGATATTCTCGAACTGGTAAGGCGTAGTGTGGAGGAGCTCCATCCTGCTGAAACACAATCTAATCTTCCACATAATTTCCAGCATTGTTTTCAATAATTTCCGTCAAAATTGGATCAATGTGATTTTCCAATAAGTCCAAATACATATCTTCAGTAAGATTACCAGGTAAAAAGAACGGGCCGACAATGTTGTCACCAAATATTCCTGCCCAAACATTGAGTTTTTCTGGTTGTTGAGTATAAACTTCGTGAAAAAATCTCGGATTAGCATCGGCCCAATAACGACAATTGTGTTGATTTACTGTGCCGTTTCGAAAGAACGAACACTCATCGGAGAAACAAACATTTTACAGATAAATGGGATTAGCAGTTACTCGTTCACTCATTGTATCACAAAATTCACCACGACGGTCAAAATCATCTTCGTTTAGTGCGTGTGAAAGATGGATTTTGTAAGGATGGAATTTATGATGCTTCAAAATATTTGCAATTCGAGTTCGTGTAAAACCAGATTCATGTGCTAGCTGCCTCGTAGTTGTCATTGGACTCAGAGCAATCTGTCCAAGAACAGCAACTTCAGCTGCTTCATTTCTTTCAATGTTTCGTTTTTTATTAGCCACGGACCCGGTTTCTTGAAACTTTGACACTAATTCCAAAACATATTGGGAGTACAAATTAATTCGGTCCGTTTTTTTTCGTTAAAAAAACATTTTATTTATTATCAAAATGAAAAAACATGTTATTCAAAGTATTGTCCATCGGTAGCCACAACTTTTGTCCACCTTTCTGGCAATTTTCGGATTCCATCTCTGAAAAATGAGTCCTCTCTGGACGCAAACCATTAATCGAGCCATTCTAGAATTTCTTGGAAAGAAGTGAAGCGGTGTCCAGCCAAATCGTGATGCAAACAATAATCAGAAGGAGCAATGTCTGGCGAATATGGCGGGTGGGGTAGGACCTCCCATTTCAACGTTTTCAAGTAATTTTTAACGACAATTGCCACATGGGGGCGAGCAGCAGTCCACTGATGTAAAATCGCTTTTCAACGTCGCGCGGTTTCAACTCGTATGGGACCCAATTTCCTTGCTTTTGAACCATTCCCATGTTCTTTAAGCGCACGGAAATGGCTTGTTGAGTGACTCCCAACGATCCTGCAAGCTCTTGTTGCGTTTGACACGGATCTTGATCGAGCAATTCCTCCAATTCGGCGCTCCTTGTCTTCGACACTAAAATCTCCATTTTTGAAGCGTCGAAACCACTCTCTACATGATTTATCAGATGGCGCAGATTCACCATAAACTTCCACAAGTGATCGATGCGCTTCAGCGTCACTTTTCTTCCAATTAAAAAAGAAAAGCAAAACTTCCCGCGAATGTTGTTTATTTAGCACAAAACTCGACATATTGTATGCTCAGAAAACCAATGTTGTTGTATAAAACTCGAAGCTTCGTTGACTGAATATGGTTGACAAAGGTCAAATCTTTCTAACAATGCCAAAAACATCTATCATTATTCAGTAAACAAATCAGCCAGAGCCATTTATTGAAAACGGACCGAATTAATTTGTACTCCCAATACTTCCTATTTACATGTTTATCTAAATGTCGTTGATTGAAGAATGCTGCGTATCTATTCACCCATTGATTGCTTGCAAAAAAAAAGTGAAATTATTTTCACCCGCTCTCCGATTGAATAAACAATGGCGAACAATGAATTAGAACACATACAAGTCTCGATTCAAAACTAAGAATAATTCACATGTCAAAGAACCAGTAAGCCAACTTAATGATCTGTTCGTAATAAATAAAAAATTATCGATTCTCATTTTTTTGAAAAAGATATGAATTCAATAATCAACAAAATGAAAACATATTGAAGCGAACGAAATCGTTTCACGAATTGGAACTGGAATAATTCTGTGGCATCATTAATGATTTGATTTTCTTACCTGGTAATCTCATTAGAGATATGCACGTATTTGGACTTTTTGGAGATTTCTATCGATCAAGTGTTACCGCATGTTATTGGAAATATTGCAAATTATATCGAAGATAATTAAGATTGAGTTTCAGTAAGATTGAGCTCCTTCGCAATACGTTTTGTTTGTTCGACATTTTGATTAAAGATTTCTATGTCAGTGGATTGGAGGAAGGAAGACACAGTCATAGTTGTTTTGAAATTAAAAGCAATGACGTGAGGTCGGATTGCTTTGGCGCTCTTGTTGAGCTACTTGCGAAGTAAATTTCAAGCCATAACAAATCTATAAGCACTCTGATCAGGTGAACAATAGTCTTTTCCCGTACTATGGGATAATGTGATGCAAATATGAACGCCTAATGAATGAACAAACCTATATCTCAAATTAAAAATAACTACTAATAATTTTCCCCAAGTTTTGTTTGAGCTATTAGGTGTACAAATAAGTTTCCGCGGTTTGTCAAAAGATGGCCCCACCAGAAGGTTATGGAGGAATTGTCAGATATAAAACGTAATATCCCAAGTTTAGTCATCTGGCAACACCATAACCTTAAAGTACTAGTGATTCCGTATCAGCATCACGTAATTTTTTCGTGCAAAAATGTCAAATTTTATTCCAAATAAGCATCATTTGCGGGAACTTTTGATTTACTTCTTTAATGTGAAAAAATCTGCAGCTGAGGCGTATCGATTGCTTCTAGAAGCATATGGTGAAGCTGCTTTAAGTGAGAGAAGTTGTCAGGAATGGTTTCAAAAAGTTTAACAACGGTGAGTTTGACGTTAAAGACAAAGAACGCAGTGGAAGGCCGAAAGTGTACGAAGACATGGAATTAGAAGCACTATTGGAAGAAGATTCGTCCCAAACGCAAAAGAACTTGCACTTACTCTACAAGTGACTCAACAAGCAATTTCACATCGTTTAAAATCGTTAGGAATGATTCAAAAACAAGGAAATTGGGTTCCATATGAACTAAAGCCGAGAGACGTTGAACGCCGATTATGCATGAGTGAAATGCTGCTTGCCAGGAATAAAAAAGAGTTTTTGCATCGTATAGTCACTGGTGACGAAAAATGGATTCACTACGATAATTCAAAGAAGAAAAGTCATGGGTTAAGCCCGGCGAACCATCAACATCGACAGCTAAGCCGAATATTCATGGAAAAAACTCATGCTGTGTATTTGGTGGGATCAGCTTGGTGTCGTGTATTATGAATTGCTGAAACCAAGCGAAACCATTACTGGAGCTCTCTACCGAACACAATTGATGAGATTGAGTCGGGCACTTAAGGAAAACGCGCCCATTACTACTCCAGACACGACAAAATTATTCTTTTACACGATAATGCTCCTCCACATGTTGCGGCGCCGGTAAAAACATACTTGGAAACACTCAACTGGGAAGTTTTTCCCCACCCGCCGTATTCACCAGACTTAGCCCCTTCTGATTATCATCTGTTCCGGTCGATGGCACATGGTCTGTCTAAGCAGCGGTTCACATCATATGAAGACACCGAAAATTGGGTAGATTTGTGGATAGCGTCAAAAGATGAAGAGTTTTTTCGACGGGGTATCCGAATGTGGCCAGAAAGATGGGGAAAAGTAGTGGCAAATGATGGAAAATACTTTGAATAAAACGTAATGTACTCTTCCTTTACAATAAATTCCTAATTTTTATAAAAAACCGGAAACTTATTTGTACACCTAATATAATTCTTTTCCTAAAAACTTATGTCAGTGCTTTTCTGAATTTTGACAATGTATATTATTTCAGCCATCGAGATTCTATCTCTATGATTTCCCGTTATGAAAAATTTTGATTAACATTACGCCAACTGACACTGATTAATGAGCCCGGCATTTGTCAATCGAATATCGATCTGTTATGGTCATCGTTCAAAGAAAATCATCGGGACGTATGTCATTTCACTTTTCTCTTGGGTAAATGAAAAAAATGATCATATCTTTAGATGGAAAAGAGCTACGACAATGAAATTTGAGGATAAGTAAGATATCGACCTCAATATATTAACGAATTTTCATTGAAATCCGAAAATTATCTTAGAGATTGTGAGTATTAAAAAAATTTTTTTTGGGAATTTTTTAAAAATTTTTTAGCGTGACGAATTCTGCGAAATTTCGCGAGCCGTTTTGTTGCAGCCTGCCTCAACAATATTTCAAGTATCAACTTGATCGGATGGATATTCTAGTAGTTATTGAGGAAACAATATTTCAGATGCTTATAACTACTGAACTGGGATTTGGCCCAATAACGAACTTGACCGAGATATTTGGACAATTAACCTATTCTGAAAATATGAAAACTCTAGCTGATTCCTTTTGGATGCTAGAGAGGATACGGCCGGTCGGACAGACTCGACTTTCGCCACGAATTCTTCATCAGGAAGTCGAACCCAATCGATTGAGACCATTTTCGGCTCGATATTCCAAAATTACAGACATTCGGGCAAAATGATAGGCAGTCTGTTCGGGTGAACAAGAGTGCCAATAAACAATTACTATGATAAAATCAGTACAAAAATACCTTTCAAATGAGGTATCACTCACTCCATATTCCCTATTCAAAATTTGGGGCTGAGGGTTGTAGTAGCAAGGGTTGAAGCGAAGTTGTCCTCCTCGAAACAGAAATCGACCTGTCCCCGAGCATTTCTATCGAAAAAAATTTATTTCGTCTGTAATCTCGTCTGTTTCGTTTTCAAATGGCCTTCCTGTATGTTCAGTCAGTAATATGTTCATTATTCTTATTCTAAATACTAGTGGAAAAGCCCGTGTCGCCACGGGCGCAAGTAAGGAAGCGCGCGGTCGTTATTAGCAAATTCCCCCCTATAAGCAGCCGTTCGTGTCATTTTGTGTCTAGCTTTCATCGAGTGAAGAGGTGTTTAAAAAAATGCCCAAAAAACTTTCCGACGCCCAACTGAAACGCCAACAGCGGCGATTTCATAACAGCCTACTGAAAAAGAAGCAAAAAGAAGAAGAGCAGGGGCAATTGGAGCAACTGCAGAAAGAAAACGTGGAACGCGCGAAACTTCTTTCAACTTCAAGTTAAACACACGCGCTGTTAAGTCCAGACGATGCTCGGCTTTTTGTCATGGTTTAAGATTTTGAACTATTTCAGGCCATTTCGGGTTACAGGTAAAGTTGATGACGAGATATTGTTGATGATGGAGCTCGTGTTGAATGATTATTTGGGCTATTACCATCATCTATTGTGTTTGTAATGTTTTCCGACGTTTCGATAGACATCTTCTATCTTTATCAAGGAGAAAAGTAAGAAACCTTTTGAAAATTATCAATTTTCAAAAAGTCTGTCAATATTTACTTTTTGAAAATTGATAATTTTCAAAAGGTTTCTTACTTTTCTCCTTGATAAAGATAGAAGATGTCTATCGAAACGTCGGAAAACATTACATCCACAATAGATGATGGTAATAGCCCAAACAATCATTCAACATTACAGGTAAAGGTTATGAAAAGGTCTGGTTTACCATATTTCCGCACAATTGCCATGGCATCTTGGTAATTTTGCTGCATGTTCTGTGGACTTCCTTTATAGCTTGATGGCAAGATAATAACTCTTCCTGGAGGAACACTTCTCTGCTGCGCTTCTTGTTCTACATAATCCATTAAACCTTGATACCTTTCTGTTCTTAATTTTGGCTGATTCTGTCTTATCCAATTCAAGTTATTACTTTCTTGATTGACGTATGTACAGCAAACCTACTGCTGAAACAATTTTCCCGCACTGTGTAATGCACTAAACCCCGGTCTTACGGCAATTCGATAAGCGTAGTATTGAAGCATGATTACGCTGGCCTGTTGCACGTTCGTTTCTGTGGCTTATGTTGAGGCTGAAACCAAATTCGCCGTTCGGAAAAAGTAGTGGGTACGCCATTGGATCCATGCGTGGGCTAAGATTTGATATTGTTTGCAACGGTCCATTTTTTGCATGAACCGCAAAATCAATATATTCTGGCGGTTCTCCATTTTCGCCGACAAATATTGTTACAACACTGTCTCCTGTCGGCAAATTATATCTTCTAGGTCGTTGTCTGTCAATTGCATCTACTCGCTCATTACAACTTTGCCTTTCTGGCAACACTGGCTGAATCCATCTCGCCCTTTTCACCCCTAAAATGCAGAGCATTGCAAAATTGACACGATTCGCTCATTTCAATTGGGGAGAGTTGTAATAATCGGAATTTCATTTCAATAGACAGTGTATCTGAAAGTGAGGTTAGATCGGCAGCCCGTAAACTCAGTAACAAATTGACGGCTGGTCCAGACTTGATTCCGAGTTTCGTTGTGAAGGACTGCATCGGTGTGCTATCGCAGCCACTCAAGCATATTTTCAATTTAGTTTTAAGGACTCATACGTTTCCAACAAGATGGAAGATGGCAAAAATTATTCCTGTGCTAAAGAGGACAACTCCTCCGTCATAAGTAACTATAGGCCTATATCCATATTGTCTAACTTTTCTAAATTGTTTGAGATACTTTTGTTTAATGCCATATATCCTAAAATTAGAAGTAGCATCTCATCTGAGCAGCATGGATTCATGAGTAAAAGATCGTGCTCAACTAACTTAATTACATTTTCGCATTTCGTTTTCGACAGATTGGATTTGGGTGGGCAGGTTGATGTTGTATACACAGATCTTCAAAAAGCTTTTGATAAGATTCATCATGGAATTCTAATTGCGAAAGTTAAGAAAATTTTTGGTTTTTCCGGTGAGCTAACTGATCTGATAGAATCCTATTTGAGTAACCGTACGCAATTTGTGCAAATCGAAAATTGTAGGTCTAGAGAATTTGCGGTTTCCTCGGGGGTACCTCAAGGGTCAAACCTGGGGCCCCTTTTGTTCATTATGTTTATTAATGATCTCTTACCGAAGTTGAGTAACTTGAAGTTGGCCTACGCTGATGATTTCAAGGTCTATGCCGGCATATCATCCACTGCTGACTGTTTGAGTCTGCAGGAGGACATTGATGTTGTTAACTTGTGGTGCAAATGTAATAGACTTCAATTGAATATTCTCAAATGTAGCGTAGTATCTTACTCGCGGAGGAAACGGTTGATTCAGTTCGATTACAGTATTGAGGGTGAAAGTCTCTCCCGGCTGACTGAGATCAGGGATCTGGGCGTGTATTCGATCAAAAGTTTTCATTCATACCGCATATTACTCAACTGATATTGTCAGCGTGTAAAATGTATGGCTTTATTGTGAGGGGTGCAAGATTGTTTGAGAATTCGGCAACTATAATTCGTCTTCAATGCCTTGGTGAGAAGTAAGCTCGAGTATGCGTGCCTTATTTGGCGCCCTATATATGACTGTCACGTTCGCCGTCTAGAGACTATTCAGAGAAGGCTTTTTGAAGTGGCTTTCATTTCGCGAGGATGGACAATATCCTCCTAGAGGATATGATCATAAGATTTTGTTAACCAGATTCAACTCGAAAAGCCTTGAATGCAGAAGAGGATTGCATGCCATCAAGTTCCTGCATGGTCTTCTGGTTGGCGGACTTGACTGTGTTGAGTTGCTGAGTAAACTCGATTTTCTCGTGCCTCGCCGGGGTGCGAGAACAAAGTGTCTTTTTTATATAAATACACCTAGAACTAATTTGCTTCTACAGTCACCGATGAGATACGCTTGCACCGTTGTTAATAGTATATCAGACAGATGTGATCTGCATTTTCATTCTCTGAGTTATATTTGTAATTTGTATTCACTTGAAAATGATTGATATTATTTTGATTATGAATGAATCATGTATGGTATATTGGTCTGTTTCTTTATATTTTATGTAACTGCCTCAATGCATTTTCTGTCAGTTTCATCAGCGCGCTTTTGTCTACATTGTATTGCAGGGTGGTTTTCATGATACTCATTTTATTGTAATTTCTATGTTTTAATTTCCTGTAATTGGGTGTTCATTGCCTGTTGGAAATAAAGGCTTATTATTATTATTATTTCGCCGACAGAAAACGCGGAAATTTGGTCTTCAACCGGAGCCCTTCGCGCTACAAATATGAACGCGGCGTCGGTTTCTTTCAGTTTGGGTTGTCCAGGTAGCGTTTCGAGAACCCACTGGTCTGCCTCGTCGTCGTGTCTCCATTGTAAATTAAAATTTTAGAATTTTACACTGGACCTAACTCAAAATTGAAAAATCGGACGTGACCCGTTTTCAATTTTTACCCAAAAATGGAGAATAACCATCCAAATTTGGGTTTTCAATATCTTTTTCAATTATAATTTTCTAAATTAACTCACTCGGTAGGTTTGGAAATTAAAATAAGCTTCAAATCAAACTTAAAATCAAGCTCGTCAAAACACGAGTTACCATATGATTTATAAGTCACATGTTATAATTTAAATACAAATAAAGTTAATCAAATTACACCTCTTAGTTTTCATGTTGTATCTGAGCCGGAAAAACATAAATAATATCATATTCTGTATGCTTGATTGAGCAGACCACAGTTACCGAACTATTGTCAACAATTTGTTTTTTTAAATGTATCTTGACTTTTTTTGGCATCTTCGTTTATTTCAGCAATATAATTTGACCAAAAAAATCGGTTTGTAAGATTTTTTAATGAATCTAAATTAACAAATCGAGTTCCACTGAAAAAAATGGAATCGATTTTTAAAGTCTTCAAATACCCTGGTATAATTAAAATTCACTTCACCCTTTTAAATTGAAAGCCTACATAAAACAACTGAAATAAAGTGTGTTTCCTCTTCTAGCAATGCTACCATATGATTTATAAGTCACATGTTATGATTTAAATACAAATAAAGTTAATCAAATTTACAAATGTTTTTAATGAGTTATATGACGGTAATGGTGACTTGGAGTGCAAGAAGAAGAAATTTAAGCCCATATCAGTAAAAATTTGTTGAGCGGTGGCGCCATCTACAGCGAAAACATGCCAAACACCCTTAATTTTTAATTTTTTTGTGTTTTTCAGAGAAATTATAGATGTTTGGCACTTGTTATTATTTTTCTGCATCAGTTTAGATGCCTACCGTTGATTTAAAAAAAATTTGATGCAAATCGGTTGATTGGTTTAGGCGCTAGACCTTACTATGCATCATATTATTATATTAGATCCTGAGCGTAAACCGTTTTTACAACATCGAAAAGCAAGGATGTGAAAAGGTCATGCATCTTTTGGATTTCAAAAATATCATCACAGGGTGTTTCAAATTTTGTGTTGAAAATTGTGATCTTAAATTGGGCATAACTTCTGTTTTTCAAATTAGAACACTATTTCTTTATAATTGTGTTGGATTCTGCGGTCAAAAATAATGATAGTTATCTCACATGATAATGCTCCTAAATTCAATAATTTCTGAGTTATTTGAGATTTTCATTCATTTAACCTATGGTTAAAATTAACGCAGTGGTCAAAGACTCACACCCTGGATATAATGATAGGCAGTTTCTCTAACTGAAGTAAATATTTTAAACATATTTTTATTATTCCATAGTCAGGTTTATTTGCATTAAAATCTATAAATTCAAACCTCAATAGGATACTTATTATTAATAAATATATAAAAATCTGTATTTACAATTTGAATATCAACAAACTTTATGTGGGTTCATGCATATGCATAAACTCCTCCAAAACAGAGGGAATTTGATTTACATATGAAACTCTTGAAACAGATATAACTGCAGCACACATGCATTTGAGGCTCATGTAGTCCAAAATGGCAATACGTGAAGTAGTAAGACTATTATGTTTAATGATCTGATGAGCTGGTATCCTTCCTTTTCTATCAGGCTGATCTATATGGGCTCCATAATCTAGTAATAATTTGATGTACTGAAAAATGGATAAATAAATTAGCATTCCATGATTAACTTATATTTCAACTAAACTTAATTGAAGAAGTCTTTTTACATCAAAAACTGACAATTTGATCCATCAACGAAAATTTTATGTATGCTACTGTGAAACTTCAAGATAAACGAATTCAGCAGTCATTACAGAAGAATTAAAACTTGCATTGAAAAGCAAATTACTGAACGATTGCTGAGAATCAGGAAATACAGGGTCTTTCACGAGGATTCACCCATATTTAAACGGCAAACTACAGAACGTATTTTCATGAAATTCAGCACTCATAAAAATTTCACGATGCTGATGAAATCTAAAATATTTTCAAGGCATGAGCACCTCCGGTTTTTCACGATGCTGATGAAATCAACTTCCAAGGCGTTTTTCAAATTAGAACACCATTTTTTTATTGCAGAAATAGAAATTAGAAAATTTCAAGTTATTTTGATGTAACATTTTTCAGTTTTTTTGGAAAATTCTCTCTGAGCGGGAAAATTCGGAAAAAAAAATCGAAAATAGAGCTCCACTGAAACAAGAATAACTTCGAGGTTTTTGGATGGAAAATTTTCATTTTTGGGATTTTTCAAGATGTAAGATTGATGTATCCACTTTAAAAATCGAAATCGCGATTCATGATACGGGGGTGAAAAAATCGCTTTCAAAATTAGGGATGACAAAATCGTGAAAAATCAAATTTTTTCAAATTAGAACCGCATTTTTTCATGGCAGATATTGAATCTACGTTAAAAAATAATGTGAGTGTATGCATCACACCCTTGCCCTAAAGTGGATATTTTCTGAGTTATTCACAAAAACTGTATTTCGTCTTGAATTTTTAGCTATTTCTTTTCCTTCACGCCAAAAAGATGAAATTTTCAGGAACTGTTATTTGAACCATGCTGTAGATTTTTCACCCCTTCTTGAAACCGACTTCAAGTTACTATTAGGAGAACCATGGCAAACTCTCGCAGTTATAACTAGAGAAGATGCTCAAAGTTTTGACCGTTAATTTCTAGACATTTATTTATACGTCTCAGGAATGCTTCGTGCATTGCTCTTCTTATTTCATCGGGAGGAAGAGATCTGCAAAAGTGTTCAAAAACCAAATTGAGTTTCAAAACTATGAATCTAAAAATCTAAACAAACCTGAACGCATTTCTGACCCGTTCTATGCAGTCCTCTTTATCAGTCAGGGGAGTTGAGTAGACAATATTTTTTATCCTACCCCAAACATAATAGTCTAAAGGAGTTAAATCGGGAGAACGTGGTGGCCAAAGATGTGGACCATTGTTCGCCAACCATCGATCTTCAAATAGCCTGTATAGGATATTTGACACATTGAGTGAATTGTGTGGAGGCGCGAGTTATATATCACAGAACGATGATATAGCAAAATATCATCTTCTGTTCATCTTCCCGTGAGAATCTCGCATGGACAACAAATACGTCGAATGTGCAGTTTTCCCTCTAGTATAAGTTTACATGTTAGATCATTTTAAGTTAGTCTTGACATAGCTAGATACCGTTCATGTGTATTAGTAGTAATAAAGTTTTTTAAAAAGCTCACTGACTTATGCACAATATAACTGGCGCAGTCGACGGAGTTTTTGCCGGAGTTTTTCATCGAGAATAACTTCAGAGTTGAACTCTTTTGTGAAAACAGAACCTACCTTGTTACATCTACGATAAATGTTTGGTGAATTCCATCGAGGATAAGACAGAAATGCTGTTGTGGATATTCATTGCAAAGTGGTGAGCGTATTTTTTATTTCGTTTATGTCAGACTCATCTAATTCATCTATTGATTCAATCATTGAAAACAATTCTGAGTTAGAGTTAGATTTAGATTTTTAAATTCATTTAATAACCTTTCTCTAGATAATTATACGAGAAAAATGCCCAACACACCAGTGTTCGATTTAAAATGTTTAGGTGTAATTCCCGAATTTGATGGAAATCCTAATAAGTTACATAGGTTTATTCAAGCCTCGGAAGCTATTTTAAACCAATTTTTTGATTTAGGTAATCCTAATAATTTTCAGAATATATTATTATTAAATGGTATTTTAAACAAACTCCAAGGAAAAGCCGAAGAAGCTGTGGCAATCCAAGGAGCGACAAAATATTGGAACGATATCAAGAATACTTTACTTCTAAACTTCGGAGATCAAAGAGATGAGAATTGTCTTAATCAAGATCTCGTAAATTTAAGGCAGATTCCAGGTGAATCTCCTCAAAATTTTTATGAAAAAGTTATTTCGTTGCTAAACACAATTTGTAATTATATTGACTTGAAATGTGACATAAATTTACGTGCGAGTAAACGAGAATTTTTTACCAAACAAGCTTTAAAAACATTTTTAGCTGGCTTAAGAGACCCTTTGGGTCCTATAATAAGAGCGATGCGACCAAATAGTTTGACGCAAGCCCTTCAGTTTATTATAGAGGAAGATAATATTAAACATTACCAAAATTCTTATTTTTCTATGAATAACCTGAAAAAGAATATTGACGAAAGTAATCAAAGGAATTCTTCAAATTACTCCTCTAGATTACGTCAAAATTCAAATGTTATTCCCACTCATAGGCAAAATTATACTACTCAAAATTTTCAATTTCCTGGTAACTATTCAAATATTTTACCAATTCAAAATCAAAATTTTTCTAATCACCAAAACTTTCCTCAAACTCAGCAGTTTCCCAGCAGACCAATTACTTTACAGAAAAACTTCAATTATAAAGAGCCTAAATATTTTACAAATTACCCTCTCGGAAAGGCCCAAAACATAGAATACCACCTTTCAAGTGATAAGAAAGAATTACCATACATTACGATAGAAAATCCTCCTTTAAAGCTATTGATTGATACAGGATCCACAAAATCATTTTTAAATCCAGATTTAGCAAAGAAATTTTATTCAGAATTTATATGTAGAGAACCTTTCACAGTGTCAACAGTCTTCCAATCTGCTTCATATGATTATTGCGCTGAGATTCCTTTATTTCCTGAATTTAATCTCAAAGACCATTTCAAATTTTATCTTTTCAACTTCCACAATCTTTATGATGGTTTAATTGGACTTGATAATCTGAAACTATTAAATGCAACATTAGATTTCAATAATTCGAAATTGTTCACACCACATGCTACAATTCCAATCAAATATCAAAATTCTCTAGCTATGTTTAAATTAAAGATAGATGCTCATTCAAAAAAGATAGCTAAAATTCCAGTGAAAGAGAAACATGGAGAAATTTTGATTCCAAAGCAAATTATCCAAGAATGTGAAATACCTGAAACACTAACAATATCAAAAAACGGTTTGGCAAATGTTGAAATCCTCAATAAAACCGATCAAGATATTTTAATTATATTGAATACTCCTATCGAATCTTTTTATTTAGCAACAATGATTTTGAAATTTTTACGCTCGAAGCAGATATAAAAAAATTTAAAAACCCTGATATTGTAAATCATATTAGAACTTCTCATATGAACAAAGAGGAAAAATCTGAAGTATTGAAATTATGCAATAAATATTCAGATATATTTCTTTTAGAAAATCAACCATTGTCTTTTTCAAACCAAGTTAAACATTCTATCAACACGAAAGATGATATTCCCGTACATACAAGATCGTATAGGTACCCATTTGTACACAAAGAAGAGGTAAAAATCAGATCCAATCTATGCTAAATCATGGCATCATCAGGCCAAGTGAGTCTCCGTGGTCTTCTCAATTTGGATTGTTCCGAAAAAGCTGACGCCTCTGGTAAAAAAAGTGGAGAATTGTCATAGACTTTCGGAAATTAAATGAAAAAACTATAGATGATAAGTATCCACTACCAAACATTACTGACGTTTTAGATAAGTTAGGAAAGTGTCAATATTTTTCAACAATAGACTTGGCGAGTGGATTTCATCAGATAGAAATGAACCCAAAAGATATACCTAAAACTGCATTCACTGTAGAGAACGGTCATTATGAATTTGTTCGAATGCCATTTGGACTAAAAATGCATGTTCCACATTTCAAAGGGTTATGGATAATGTTTTGAGAGGTTTACAGAATGAAATTTGTTTAGTTTATCTTGACGATATCATAGTTTTCTCGACATCTCTTCAAGAACATTTAGTGAATTTAAAGAAAGTATTTCAACGACTCAGAGAATCAAATTTTAAAATTCAACTCGATAAATCAGAATTTTTAAGAAAAGAAGTTGCTTATTTAGGTCACATAGTAACTCCTGAAGGAGTCAAACCGAATCCCGATAAAATTGTTGCCATTCAAAAATATCCATTACCTAAGACAACTAGAGAAATCAAAGGATTTCTAGGACTTTTAGGATACTATAGAAAATTTATCAAAGACTTTGCGAAAATTACAAAACCACTCACTGCGTGTTTAAAAAAATGCAAAAATTGAACTTACTACGCAATTCATAAATTGTTTTGAATATTGTAAAAATTTATTAATCAATGAACCGATATTACAATATCCAGATTTTTCGAAGGAATTTATTCTCAGTACAGATGCGAGTAATTTTGCTATAGGAGCCGTATTATCACAAGGTCATGTAGGAAGTGACAAACCAATCTCTTACGCTTCTCGGACCCTTAATGATAGTGAACAAAATTATAGTACGGTGGAGAGAGAACTTTTAGCCATAGTCTGGGCTACGAAATACTTTAGGCCCTACCTTTTGGAAGAAAATTTAAAATTATCACAGATCACAAACCTTTAGAATGGATAATGTCCCTGAAGGAAACTAATAGTCGCCTTCTTAGGTGGAGGCTCAAACTAGAAGAATATGATTTTGAAGTCATCTACAAAAAGGATCAAAAAATACAAATGCTGACGCTCTTTCTAGAATCGAAGTTCATAATAAAGAATTTTTTGAATATATGGAAAAATTCAACGAAGAATTGTCTAAGACTAATGCGAATAATGACAACGTATCAATGATTGTCAACCTAGATGATACAGTTGGTGAAATTGAATTTACAAGTGATGATCCATCATATGAAAATTTTAAAAATCTTTTCAACGCAAAAGAAATTCATTATGTTCCTAATGTAACAGAACAATTGGGAAATCTATTTGATGCTCCAGAAAATTTTTCTCTAGCTCATTGTGTGTCAGAAGATTTGTTTATGAATAAGGGTATAGCTCTAGATTTCAAAGAAAAATTCGGTAAAATTCAGGAACTCAAATCTCAAAATAAAAAAATTGGAGAAGTGGCTAAAATTCAAGTAAATGGGAGATACATTTATTATTTGATAACTAAGGAATTATATTTTCATAAACCGCGATATGACGCAATTTTCCGAGCTCTTCTAAATCTCAAAAATTGTGCCAAAAACGAATGTTAAATATTTAGCTTTACCAAAAATTTCTAGTGGTCTGGACGGATTAGAATGGAATAAAATATTCAGTATGATACATTTCATTTTTGCAAATTCTAACATAGTCATCAATATCTATTACTTACCTGAGAAGGAACTAATCAATTCTAATAATGTTGAAAATCAATCTGATGGTAACACTGTACATTCAAATCATGAAGACCCTATTCAAGAAATACCCATTTCTGAAAAACCTCTGAATATTTTTGATAATCAAATTGTTTTTGAATTCGTTCTTCATTCCCCAGCAATCGTGAGAGTACAAAATATTTTTTCTAACAAACAAAGAATTTTTGTTCAATTATCCACCAACGATCTAAATAGAGAAACCTTAGAATTCTTCAAAACGTACATCAGACCTAATATTCTTTATGCTTTGTATTTCAAAAAAGATGATTATTATAAGGAAATTTGCGAAATTCTGAGGAAAACCTTCAAACAATCTGCGTTCAAATTATTGAAGTGTAACATCATTTTAGAAGACGTGGAGGAAAAAGACGAACAAATTAGAATTGTAAAGTTTATGCATGAAGGTAAAACAAATCACAGAGGAATTTCTGAGACTGTATCCAGAATAAAAAGGTCATACTATTGGCCAGGTATTTTGAATGACGTAACAGAATATATTAACAATTGTGACATATGTCAAATCAATAAATACGATAGAGATCCCCCGAATCAAAAGTTAATGTTAACACCCACTCCCTCTAAACCTTTTGAAATTATACACATTGATACTTTTCAAGCTCAAAGTAGGAAATTTCTGACAATTGCTGATGCTTTTTCGAAATATGCTCAAGCATATCCTCTGATATCCCTTACGGCTATAGAAGTAGTAAAATCTCTTTTGATTTTTATGACACATCACGGGTCACCCTCAATGATAGTAATGGATAATGGAACAGAATTCAAAAATAGTATTGTATCGGAGTTTCTAGATCTACACCAAATTGCTCCTCATTATATTACTGTAAACAATTCACAATCCAATGGTATTATTGAAAGATTTCATTCCACTTTACTGGAACATTTGAGGATTTTGCAAAATAAGTACAATAATTCATTAAATATCGAAGATTTAATGCCCTATGCAATTCTTGGTTATAATAATTCAATCCATTCTTTGACAAAGCAGAAACCTATCGATATAATTAATGGCCATTTAGATAGTAAAGATCCCCTTCATATTGATATAAACAAAAATATTATTAATAATTACGTAGAAAATCATAAACAAAAAACTAAGGAAATTTACAGAAGACTGAATGAACTGATGGGGGAGAGGAAGCAAAGCATCATAGAAAGTCATAATAAAGAAAGAAATGATCCGTTAACGTATAAACCTGGCACAGCAGTATTTCGGAAAATTAAATCAAATATGAGGAATAAACTCACACCAAAATTTTCTAAAGAAAGAGTACTGCGAGATCAGAAAATTAAAATAAATACCGATACGAAAATTTTACATAAGCAAAATCTCAGAAAACCAAAAACTAAGACTAAGAAAATTTTGCAGGATTCTACTGTCTCTAACGACAGCCCAGGAGATAATGATAACAGATCTGAAGGATAACCCGGGGATTCTTCCAGTTTACCTAGGAAATGCACGAATTAAGGAAAAAACGCATGATTTTATCCATTATATTGACCTATCACCAATTTATAACCAAATTATCCACCTTGAGTTCGTTTGTCAAGAAGTAATGAAATCTCAATCTTTATTCAATAATAATACAATTTATTCCACATTACAAAATTATAATAGAATCGTGAATTACCAGGTACAAATGGCTATACAAAAACTAAATAGTTTGTTACCTCACAAAAGAAACAAGAGAGGACTAATAGATGGATTAGGAACTATTATCAAAAGTATTTCGGGCAATTTAGATGCAAATGATGCAGCTCATTATGAATCAATATTGAATTCACTCCAGAAAAACCAGCAAGAGATTAAAGTTAGACTGAACTCTGATATTTCTTTAGCGGGAGAGATTATTGAAAAATTCAATAAATCTGTTTCAATTTTAGCACAAAATCAGAAAACAATTTCAAATCAATTCCAATTGGTTTCCGAAGATTTGAAGAATAAGATGTATTCTTATATAGATTTCAAAAATCTGATTGATCAAATCAGTATATCCGAAAATATCATAACTAAAATAATTAACGACATTGAAATTGCTATGAGCTTTTCGAAGCTTGGTATCCTTCACCATAGTATAATAAAATTTTCAGAATTAAAATCAATAATATCTGTTATTTCAACCCAATATTCAGAAAAATCATTAATTTTCTCAATGAAAATGAGTTTCGTAATTATTATGAACTGATTAAAGTTGATGCTTATTATGTCAATCTCAGAATCGTTTTCATTCTGCATTTTCCTCTTGCATACACCGAATCATTTTTTCATTATCATTTGTATTCCATTCCAACCAAAAATAATACCATCATCATTCCACGAAATACCTATCTGACATTAAATGAAAATAAATATCAATACACCTCAACACCTTGTATGAAAATACATCCACATTACTACTGCGAAGAAAACAGCTTAGTGAATGGAATTCAAGATGAAGACTGTCTTTTCGAATTATTACAAATCAAGAAATCAATAGGAAATTGTCAAAATCATCCAGTTGAAACCAGATTCAATTTTATCCAGCAAATCGATAATGCAAAATATATAATCATAGCACCAAATGAAATGAAGATCCGTCTTACCTGTAAAAGAAGTGATTATACATCTCTTAAGGGAATTACCTTATCACCATACCTAAAGGATGCCTATTTGAAACAGAATATGGAAAATACACAAATTCCAAGGAAGTGATCGATAATCAACCAATGTACCTGCCAAAAATTGTATCCAATTCCAATCGGACTGAACCAGATCTGTTGAAGATAAACTTGCAGAACATCCCATTAGATTCATTACATGAGCTGAAGCGAAAACAAGAAGATATGAGACCGTTGATACTCCAGGATAATAAACAAAATTCCTATACAAGTTTAATTGGAATCCTTTATATTATCCTCATCGCTGCAGGAGGTTACCTAGTAATAAAGAAAATCTTCCATAAATGCTACCCCAGAAAAGTTTCCAAAGGTGACACCCAAATTCAAGAGCAAGACACCAATCCATCGCAAGGAACGTTTTTCACCCCGTAAAGAAAGTTCTGTGGATGGAGGAGTTATATATCACAGAACGATGATATAGCAAAATATCATCTTCTGTTCATCTTCCAATGAGAATCTCGCATGGACAACAAATACGTCGAATGTGCAGTTTTCCCTCTAGTATAAGTTTACATGTTAGATCATTTTAAGTTAGTCTTGACATAGCTAGATACCGTTCATGTGTATTAGTAGTAATAAAGTTTTTTAAAAAGCTCACTGACTTATGCACAATATAACTCGCGCCATCTTGTTGATACCATAAGTCATTATGGTTCTGTACTAGCGGCTCATTAATTTGAGTCAATATGTCAGAATATCTATCTCCTAAGGGAGAACATTCTCTAAATAATGCAAACATGTGTAGTGTTCTATCTTACCAGTTAAAGTCCCATCATAAATGTGAACATCGAGAATTGCATTATTTTTGATGGCGCAAAAAACATTGAAACTCCAGGTCTCTTGAAAGTTACATTGTCTGAAG
Organism: Micraspis discolor; assembly: GCA_030674115.1. Classification (NCBI taxonomy): domain Eukaryota; kingdom Metazoa; phylum Arthropoda; class Insecta; order Coleoptera; family Coccinellidae; genus Micraspis; species Micraspis discolor. Next base: position 1,588,295 of record JARTUT010001749.1, on the reverse strand, counting down.
TGGTGGTTGTTCTCTTCATCCCAATAATGACTGTTATGCCTATTGAAAGAACCATTCTTCGTGAATTTAGATTCATCTGTCCAAATTATACAGTCCAAAAAGTTTTCATTCTCTTGAAATCGAATCATCATAGCTTCGCAAAACTCTGTTCTTCTGACGAAATCAGTTTCCTACAAATGCTGTACCCAATTGAATTTATATGGGTGCATTTTATGTTTTTTTAATATTCTCCAAACACTCGATTGAGATAATCTTAGAGCAATCTCGACATCTTTGAGAGAATTTTGAGGATTCACACGAAAATATGCAAGAACTGTAATTTCGTTGTTCTCATCTTCTACTACACTTTTTTCTCTGTGTATAGTTTTCTTAACGAAAGATCCGACATTTCTCAAGTTTGTCATGGTTCTGTTAATGGTATCTCTCGTTGGTATGGGTCGGTCAGGAAACCTCTCAATGAGCAGTCGAATCGTTATATCTACAACTTTATTACATTCTCCATGAAGTAGAATGAGATTTAAATAATCTTAATTGGTAAAATTAGGCGTAGTGATCGATTTTATAACTTAATACGAATTATCACCAAATTAATAGTGAACACAAAATGCTACGGAATAAAGAGGAATTTGGCAAATGTAATTAATGCTATCTATCATTAAAAAAAAAGAATGTAAAACATGATAAGTTTTTGCATATGGTTCATAAGGAATTATTTATTTATCACTGGAGAGAAAACCGATGCCCGATTAGTTGAAATAAAGAGGTTTCCGATAAAAATTCGAATCCAAATTCGCCATCTATTTAGGAACAACCTGTAACTTTTTTCTCTTGCATATTAGGGTAGTAAAATCCAAAACATGGTTTAAGTAACAGTTCCTGAAAATTTCATCTTTTTTGCGTGAAGGGAAAAAAATAGCTGAAAATTCAAGACGAAAAACAGTTTTTTGTGAATAACTCAGAAAATATTCACTTTAGGGCAAGGGTGTGATGCATACACTCACATTATTTTTTAACGTAGATTCAATATCTGCCATAAAAGCTCTCTGATCGGGTGAACAATAGTCTTTTTCCGTACTATGGGACAATATGATGCAAATATGAAGGCCTAATGAATAAACAAACCTTTATCTCAATTTGAAAATAACTACTCATAATTTTCACCAAATTTTGTTCTATGCTTCTCCTAAAAACTTACGTCATTGCTTTTCTGAGTTTTGACAACGCCATCAAATTCTTTCTCTATGATAAAAATTTTTGATTGATATTATGTATGTGCTTTTCTGAACTTTGACAACGTCATCGACATCGAATTCTACCTCTATGAATTCTATGAAAATTTTGATTGATATTACGCCAACTGACACTGATATCTGATCCGCAAGTTGTCAAACGAATATCGATCTGTGATGGCAAATCTTTCAATGACAAAGCTCGGACTTCATGACATTTCTATTTTCTCTTGAGTAAATGAAAAAATTTTTGAAAAATCATATCTCCAGAACTATCAGCTTGTCGAAGTCGAGAGTGGTATTTTTGTAAAAAATTGGGTACTAATTTGAAAAAAATTGATTTTTCACGATTTTGTCATCCCCGAATAACTTTGAAAGCGATTTTTCACCCCCTGTATCATGAATCGCGATTTCGATTTTTAAAGTGGATACATCAATCTTACATCTTGAAAAATCCCAAAATGAAAATTTTCCATCCAAAAACCTCGAAGTTATTCTTGTTTCAGCGGAGCTCTATTTTCGATTTTTTTCAATTTTCCCGCTCAGAGAGAATTTTCCAACCAAAACTGAAAAATGTTACATCGAAATAACTTGAAATTTTCTAAGGAATCTATTTCTGCAATAGAAAAATGGTGTTCTAATTTGAAAAACGGAAGTTGACGTCATTTCCGGAAAAAAAAAATTTCCGGAGGTGCTCATGCCTTGAAAATATTTAAGATTTAATCAGCATCGTGAAATACTTATAAGTGCTGAATTTCATGAAAATACGTTCAGTAGTTTCCCGTATAAATATGGGTGAGGTTCCTCGTGAAAGACCCTGTATATAGCATTTACATTTCAAGAAGCCTTAAAAGAACTCAACTCAGCGTTCTTGGCGTAACTTCCTCACTAAACCTTGCGACAAAGTTATGGGATTATTTTGGTTTACTGGGTGGATGCCACCAATCAGAAAATTCATCGTGAAATTTGGAAGGCAGCATTAGGAGAACACTGCCATCAAGTGAATTTTGTGTTATACCTCTAACCTTTTTTTTTAATGATTAAGAAGAAAGATAAAGGCCTAGCACAGGGCAGTATCGCAGGTCCTATTCTTTTCATCATTTACATTAATGACCTCATCATGGATGGACTGGTGAGCTTTGTGGATGACACCAACATTTTGGCTGTTGGAAAGACATATATAGAGGCGGTTAATAAGGCGGAGGCCAGTGTATCTGAGGTCTGCGTCTGCGACGAATATGAATGAGTTGGCGCTAAACTCATCAAAGACGAACCTTGTGGTGTTTAGAACCAAGAATTCCCGAATTACGCTAACTGATACCATTAACTTGAATGATGTAGATTTGAAACCAGTTCATGGTACAAGATTTCTTGGGGTACACATTGATGAGTTCTTGGATTGGGATAATCATGTGGTAGAGACTGGGCTGAAACTGGGTAGCATTGGTTATGGAATCAGAGTGGTAGCTAGACATATGGATGAAAAAACGCTGAAAATATTGTACCATGCTAATTTTGAGTCAATACTCAGATATGGAATTGTGTTCTGAGGATGCAGCTCCAACATTCAACACCTTTTGTAGTACAAAAAAGAACAATAAGAACCATGAGGCATATGAAATTCAGAGATACCTGCAGAGGTGTTTTCAAGGATATGGAAATTATGACTGTATATGGGTTATATATATTTGAGTGTCTGATGTTTTTTTAAAGAACCAGATGGAGTTCAGATCTAACTTTGTCCATAGCTATAATACAAGAACAACAAATTTCATTTATCCTTCTCATAGACTGACAAGTACAGAAAAAGGTCCCTATTATATGTGCATAAAATTTTACAATAAATTACCATCTATATGCAGATTAACTAACTTGAACAGATTCAAAAATGTAATAAAGAAACTTCTTATAAATTTAGAACCCTATTCACTTGGTCGTTTGTATAAATTGTATATTGTTGTTGACATCGTTTCATTTCTCTCCGTGTGATACTACTGTGAAGATAATTTGAAATAAAGGAATTTAATTTATTATTATTATTAATTAAATGAAATATTATTATTATTATGAAAAGATACAGAGAAGAGGTTGTTGCCTATAAATCTCAAACAAAAATTGAAAATTAAGTGGCGCTTCAAAAATAACAAAGAAAAACAAAAAGAGTATTGCCACAAGGAAAAAATATCACACAATTGTTGATGCGTCCAATTTATTTTTAAAAGAGTTTACACTAGCGGTACAAACTACATTTCGCAAGACACGCGATTCGGCAGGAAAAACTGTCTCGCACGAGCGCGGAATACCTCTTGGTAAAGTTTATATTGGTGGCCACGAAGATGATTTCTATTTAACTCCAAAATACTGCCCAGATTGCCACCAATGAAACCATCCTACGATCACTAAACGAGTCCAGCTCAAACATTTTTAGTCTCTCTCCATATGAAGGGCGAACCACCCCGAACGGAATCCTCGTTGCAGAACGCTGCACTCCCTCCAAACGTTGTCGGTCTGCGATCAGGCTAGGGTACCATGCAGGGCCAGCAAATTCCAGAATTGGTCGAACATAGGTGATGTAAAGCTGCCGGCATGTCTCGATCGAGCATCTAGGAAAAACTTTCTGCATCAAGTACAAAATATTCCGGCATTTGGCGGTTATATTGGTCACATGGGCTGACCAAGACAGATCCTCAGTTATCACCAGCCCGAGATCGATGTGCTGTGCAGCGGAGACCAAAAATTTGCCTTCGATCATATACTGGTTATGCGAATTGTGACTCCCAAGGTGAACAACTCTACACTTTTCTACGTTCACGGGAAGAAGCCACTGACGGCACCATTGCCTAAACCGATTCAGGTCACACTGAAGAATATTAAGCAAGCGAGCATCATTGAAGAGCTTGATGTCATCAGCATATTGGGATGAGTAAGACGAGAATAAACATGGCAGATCTGATACGTACGCCAAAAAAAAGATCAGACCCAAAACAGAACCCTGCGGTACTCCACTGATAACGGGTTTGAAGTCAGATAATGAGTCGCCAACTCTTACTGAGAAATACCTACCAACAATGAACCTACGCAGCCAGTCCAAAACCCTACCTATCACACAAAGTTGTTCAAGCTTGAACAGCAACAGTAGTTTCTGCAAAATTTCAAAAAATATGTATAATTTTTATAAACGCACTGCATCTTGAATACGGATGGCGTTACGAAAATTTTTTACTGAGCAAACCCCAATTGTTTTTCAGTTTTCTACATATCCTAGAGAGCGGGTCACCTTTTTTTTGAAACACCTTGTATAAACTTTCAATTATCTATGGATAAAGGTATCTCTCCTCAATCGTGAGGGTTGGAAAAACTTTCTGCGACGGACCTTTGATTCATTTCAATCAACGATATGATTTTTCTTCAAGAAAGCAGCATTCATGTAAATGGCTTCTCAGCCCATAAGTGCTCCATTAAGTGAGCCGGAAGTTTGGAGCCCGATTATTCGAAATAACGAAGTTCTTAAACCACAGATAAGTAGATAATCTCAGAGTTCTGCCAATCTTGACATTAAATGAAAATTGAATAATTTTCAGATATTTTCAGCTACTTTAAAAGCTTATTTTTTGCCTTTAGAACGATTGAAGAAGTCCATCGAAACGTTGGTATTAAGAACAATAAGAGATAGTGGCAATCAACGACAGAACAGACATTCAAGGACTTAACAAAAATTACTCATCACTAATTCAGGATATAAATAATGATAACACAAAAGAAAATGAAGAAGGAAGAACTGATGACTTCGGTACATTGCGACAACTGTCAACACATGACAAAAACTCTTACGTTGACAATTACAAACATATTTCGAGCAACACAATTTGTTATCTGATGCTCAGTTCGGTTTCAGGAGGGGTAGATGCACTTCTGATGCAATTATGACTTTTGTTGACCGAACTTTGAGGTGTTTTGAGAGAGGTGAGTATTCTCTGTCGTTCTTCCTGGACTTGTCTAGGGCCTTCGACTGCTTAGATCGTCCCCTTTTGCTGCGAAAGTTAGAGGCATACGGTTGTTCTGTTGATAGTTTAGCATTGATCCGGTCTTACTTAACTGGCAGAGGGCAGTCCGTCTACTTCAGGAATGAGTGGTCCAACATTAGGAAAATTGACCTTGGGGTTCCTCAGAGGTCAATTCTTGGCCCTCTCTTATTCTTAATATTCATCAATGATCTTCCTGAATACTTAAAAATGTATGATATATTGTTGTTAGCAGATGACACGACTGTCTCCTTGTCGTCTGGTTGTCTTCGTTCGCTGTTGGAGGGGGGCGACGCTGCGTTTGCGGGGGCTCGTGAATGGTTTACGTCAAATAGGCTTGTCCTTAATGAGGATAAGACAGTCACACAGCTTTTTACGTTACGCCACGATGGAGTGGAGAAATTAAGGGGCGACGCAAAGTTTTTGGGGGTGGCACTTGATTCTACCCTACGTTGGGATGCTCACGCTGATACGCTCGCCACCAAACTCTGTAGGAGCTGTTTTTTATTGGGGAATTTGTCCGATAGAGTGTCGAGGAAGGTTCTGAGGGTGGCCTACTTTGGAGTCTTTGAGTCGTGGACTGGGGGAATTGCGCCGCTAGACATAGAATTTTTGCACTGCAGAGAAGAGCTTGCAGAATTGTCGCGGGTATAGGTTATCGTAACAAAAGTTTGCTGATCTTAAGATTCTGACTTTTCCCTGCCTGTTCATATTGGAGGTCCTCACGTATGCATATAAGAATAGGGGTTCGCATGAGATGAATGGTTCGCATCATTCGTATTCGACAAGAAACAGGCTTGCATTCAGAAATGATTTCTGTCGGGTAACAAAGTCGCAGAACAGCGCGGGATCTCTTGGCAAGCGGTTTTTGCATGAGCAGGACCTCCCACTTATTAGGTTTCGGCTGTATATAGAGGAATTGCTTGTCAGACATGCCTTTTATAGCGTGGAGGAGTTTTTGGGGTCGAAGTTTGGTTCGTTTTGATCCGCTCGTTGGCTCTATAGTGCTCCTTGTATACAGGGTGTTCGGCACATGGACCGTCAAATTTTTTTGGGGCGTTGGTAGGGTCATTTGCTACCTTTTCAGTCTTGGAACCTGGGTCCTTAGTATTACGGTCACGGAGGTATGATTTTTTATTAGGTTTTTCTAAATTACCCAAAATATACCTTTCGAAGCCCCATGTTTTTTTGCGTGGGCTTTTACATGCATTTTTTTTTGTATTAAGTCTACATGAGTGTGTGTAAAAAAAAACATAATTTATTGTTACAGATAACACCACAAAATTAACACGAGGGCCTTTTATTAAAAAAAAAAAAAAAATATGAAAGTATGGAAACATCTCCACTCCTATTGAAATTTAAAAAAGTTACAGCTATTACAAACTTAGTTTTATTTTAAAATGTTCTTTGGTTTATAGCGTTGCTAACCATATGCTATTTACGTAAGTCAATAAAAAAATAATACTGCAAATAAGGTTGTAGTCAGAAGAGTGAAAAAAAGTCGCACCTAAATAAAAGTACGGATTTTGACACAACACAGCGAGCAAGGAAATTTTACCTGCCCGTTTTAGACGCGTGTGAATTATTATTACTATTTCTGTCCTTAGGTTGGATTGGGTTAGTGGCCGCTGACTTGACCCTACCGTCATTCGAGATTTTACTGTCTCTGCTGTTGGAAGTGTCTGTGCCGCGTTGTTCAGTTTTTAAATTTGTATTTTTTGTTTTTTTTTTTACTTTTATCGACTTTTTGCTACTGTTGTTTTAATTTTGGTTGTTGATATGCCTAATTTCACCAACGCTAAGTATGCTGATATGGTGATGGCATATGGCAAGGCCGATGGTGTTGCTCGTGCAGCTCAAAGGATTTATCAAGCCAAATTTTCTGATCGAAGATTACCCCACCACGAAACAAATTTTTTTTTATTTCTTTTAGAAGTAGAGATATTTTGATACTTTCATATTTTTTTTTTTTTTTTTAATAAAGACCCTCGTGTTATTTTTGTGGTGTTATCTGTAACAATGAATACGTTTTTTTTTTTTCAAACATACACTCATGTAGACTTAATACAATAAAAAAAATGCATCTAGAAACACACGCAAAAAAAGTTATGGGGCTTCGAAGGGTACATTTTGGGTAATTTAGAAAAACCTAATAAAAAAATCATACCCCGGTAACCGTAATATTGGGAGTACAAATTAATTCGGTCCGTTTTCAATAGATGGCTCTGGCTGATTTGTTTACTGAATAATGATAGATGTTTTTGGCATTGTTAGAAAGGTTTGACCTTTGTCAACCATATTCAGTCAACGAAGCTTCGAGTTTTATACAACAACATTAGTTTTCTGAGCATACAATATGTCGAGTTTTGTGCTAAATAAACAACATTCGCGGGAAGTTTTGATTTTCTTTTTTAATTGGAAGAAAAGTGACGCTGAAGCGCATCGATCACTTGTGGAAGTTTATGGTGAATCTGTGCCATCTGATAAATCATGTAGAGAGTGGTTTCGACGCTTCAAAAATGGAGATTTTAGTGTCGAAGACAAGGAGCGCCCGGGCAAGCCGAAATAGTTCGAAGACGAATTGAAGGAATTGCTCTATCAAGATCCGTGCCAAACGCAACAAGAGCTTGCAGGATCGTTGGGAGTCACTCAACAAGCCATTTCCGTGCGCTTAAAGAACATGGGAATGGTTTAAAAGTAAGGAAATTGGGTCCCATACGAGTTGAAACCGCGCGACGTTGAAAAGCGATTTTACATCAGTGGACTGCTGCTCGCCCCCAATATGTGGCAATTGTCGTTAAAAATTACTTGAAAACGTTGAAATGGGCATTTGTGGTAGGTCCCACCCCACCCGCCATATTCGCCAGACATTGCTCCTTCTGATTATTGGTTGTTCCGACGGATGCATCACGATTTGGCTGGACACCGCTTCACTTCTTTCCAAGAAATTCAAGAATGGCTCGATTCATGGTTTGCGTATAGAGAAAGACTCATTTTTCAGAGATGGAATCTGAAAATTGCTTTTAGAAGAAAGGTGGACAAAAGTTGTGGCTACCGATGGACAATACTTCGAATAACATCTTTTTCATTTTGATAATAAATAAAAAAATGCATGTAAAAGCCCACGCAAAAAAGTTTTTTCAAGGAAAAAAAAAACCTAATTAAAAATCATACTCCCAATACTAAGGACCCAGGTTCCAAGACCGAAAAGGTAGCAAATGACCCTACCAACGCCCCAAAAAAATTTGACGGTCCATGTGCCGAACACCCTGTATATGGTTATATCATTTGTGTTTTTATTGACGAATGTAAGCAATCTGACGTGTATATTTACATATTTGTCAACATATAATTGTTTAGCATAAAATAAATTGAATTGAATATCAGGAAGATGGTTATGGATGTCTATTAATTCTAATTTATCCATAATGTATTGTAAGCTATAAATGTAATCATTATAAGTGTGATAATGATAATAATACTTGTATTTATATTCCAGCACAGCCCGACATGTCGTTTTGTAATGAAGTGAATGTAATATTGATCATAAATAGAAATATTAATTAGCGAATCCCTGAAAATCAAGTGAACACGGAAGTGAACAATTCATTCGGATAAATAAAACTGAATAATATTTTCAGTTTGAGCTTACCTTCGTAGAATTTGGTTGATCTCTTAGAGAAAATGTTGCAATATGCAAAGGAGTTGATCCATCTTTATTTTGAGCTGTTACACATGCCCCATTGCTGAGAAGTATTTTCAATACTTTTTGGCTAGGAAATACAGCCTACAATGTGATTAACAGTTTTAATGTATCAATACTTATAAAAACCAACTATTGAGAGGCGATAAAAAAAATCTCAACCACTTACCACTGGATCTTCATCCATGAAGTAACTGGACCAAATCGTATTATTTCTTGATACACATAGATGGAGTAAGCTATCTTGAGTGGATACAGTCCGAGGATCAATTTGAATGAGGGAAACGATAAGCTCTTCTACTACATTCTTCTGTTCTTCAGAAACGGCATTCTTAATCATCAAATAGATTAAATGTGTGACACATTTAAGAATTTTATCGAAAAAATCTGCTTGTCGCTTATAAACTGGTTGAATTTTGAGTAATTCTCTCATTTCTGTAACAAATAATAATTATTATTATTCTATTATTATAATAATTATTAATTAGAGTGAATGCACTGTTTTTTCAACCAGCACTAGTACTTGATCAACAAGCGATTCAAACCAGCATAATACCATAAAAACAATTTATCATTCACAAAAACAAATAACGACTATACGTGTTCTTGATAAATCCCATTTTTATGATGTTTTTTCAATACTGAGGGTAGAAGTAGCATATCACGAGCCGAAAGTCAGTTAATTATCGTCTTTCATTGCGGTGATATGTAGTCAAATCGACAGAACTTGGAAAAATGGAATCAGAAAATTAGAAGTATTCTTTATGTGTATGAATTAATGTTTTTATTTTGTTTAATAATGATATTACTGGTCGTGTCTCAGTATTAACATTCATGATCACTTCTCAATTTCTCATATCATATCTCATGGATAATTTTACTTAAATATTGCATTTCTCCATATTAGCATGCAAGGTTTGTTTCATTATAAACTGGAAAACTCATATAGCGTGTAGGGGACATTGGAAGAATCATTTATGGCTCATGAAATAAACCTCGTTTCTGAAGAATAAGTGCGGTATAGGGTGTAAAACATCTTGTTTGAGCAATTGTGCAATTTGGCATTGTTAGTTTTCTATAATATAAAATATATATAATAATATATACAGAGTGTCTCAAGTTCGAGTGCCTATTAGACGGTTCTGGAGAACTTGATATATATGAAATCTGAAAATTGGGATTATGATATTGTTCGAAGTTCTCTACAGAGCTAAAATATTTTCGAAGCCTGAAAACTTCCGGTTAACAGGGAGTGAAAATAAATTCGACGAAAACATTTTTTTTCAAGTTTTCCATTCCCGGTATGATCGAGTATTCAATAGTGAATAGATTTATGTTAAAACCATTGTATTAAATCGAATAGTTTTCAAAATATCCAAAAAAAACTGGAAAAAAAGTCACATATGTTCAGTCAGTAATATGTTCATTATTCTTATTTTGAATATCCTGAGCTTAAACCGTTTTTACAACATCGAAAAGGAAGGATGTGAAAAGGTAATGCATCTTTTGGATTTCGAAAATATCATCACAGGATGTTTCAAATTTTGTATTGAAAATTGTGTTCTTAAACTGGCCATAACTTCTGTTTTTCAAATTAGAACCCTATTTTTTTATAATTGTGTTGGATTCTGCGGTCAAAAATAATGATAGTTTTTTCACATGATTATGCTCCTAAATTCAATAATTTCTGAGTTATTTGAGATTTTCTGATTTATGGTGTACCTAGAGTCAAATTGATTGTGCATTGTTACGGTTCGATTTTCTTGTGAAGAAAATGAAAATTCAAAAATCATTATGATGGCCCTCTTCTAACGAAGTTACTTTCAGTGAAAATTTTATTATTTTAGCATAATTCTTACTTGTTGTTGGTAGATGGCGAACGCATACCGTAGACGAGCGAATATTTTTTGTCCGGTATTCTTATCGCAATTCTTCACAGCTGGCGCGGTTCATTTCGATTATTCGATTAACGAAGACGCTTGGAAGAGATTATTTTAGATTTTCTGTGTGGAAAATTATCGAGAAATCGGATTTCGTTTTCCAAGTTCACGATAGTACGAAATATAATAATTTCATAAGGTGAAATTATTTCCTTAGGGGGATTTGAATACGTATTAAGGTCTTCAGATCATTTCAAAGCCGCACAACATCTCGTAAGTTTTTTTGATGTTTACTTTCAGTTGTATATCGTAATTTCATTATTCTCAATCTTGCAGAAGGCTTTTTTTCCTTTTGCTTGTACTTCAAGTCGTTTGGATACGAGGCGAGGGCGTGAATAATTCTTACCGGAGGTCGCTTGAATTCCTGACTATCTGAATGGAATACAGGAAAATTGGAATAGAGGAAAGGATAGGTCGAGAAAATTGGACGGAAGAATTAGACAGCCCGTAGTGAACCCGAGATCGTACTACTACGCAACTGAAGGGGTGTACTACCACCGAGAACTGTCTGCAAGGTCAGATCCAACCTTTTAACTATCTGTTCTCTCTTGTTGACAAGATCGTGGAATTTCAATCCAGACCCTTCACCCGGTTTAAACGAAGATAGGGATTTGTGAATCGCTTGAAGACATAATTATTTCTATATTGGTGTTTTCATCCATATAATCAAATAATGAAACCATTTTTTCAGGAATTTGGACCTTCAATGTTTTTCGTTGAATTTATTTAAATCATCACCGACGTTTCGGATCAACTTGATCCTTTTTCAAGGCTAAAAACAACAAAATATTTACATCGCAGATTTCACTCCGAAAAGCAAGACTAAGTACCCACCTCAATTTACTACAATTTAACAAACATTTTTGGAAGATAAATCATTTTAAAAAACCAACTTAAAAAGTATAAGAAATTTTCTTTACGAAATACGTTTTACAAGAAGTTAGGTTATAATATAACTGTATGTCAAAATTTAACCTTTTTTGGTCTTTTTCTTTCTTGAAGTTTTATGATCAGGATGGGTATCAGACACTGCCTATCAGAGCGCCATCTACATTACGTTAAACCACTTACAGCAAACAATGGAAAAGTCCTCAAAATAGTTCACAACCTACAATTATTTATCAACTATGCAAAAAATCCTACTATATCCAACATATATAAATTACAAAAACAGGGTTTCTTTTTCTCACTAAAATTAACACGTTACAACAGAGATTCTTACCATCTGAAAATGTACATTATTACAAACTAGCCAACTATTCTCTTACAGTTGATATCAGTTTTCAAAAATATAACTTGCCTATGTTTAGGAAAATTGTCAAATTTTATTAATTTTCAACCATTACTCTCAGTTATACCATTATTAATTATTAAGTTATCATAGATTTACTCAGATTTTGAGTATCTTCTCTGAAGTTCACAGTATTATGGGTTCTAATATAAATCATTTCACTTATTAACCTTCTGCTATAATGTTGTTCTATGTCTAATATCATCACATTGCTAAAGTTAAATTTATGTCCTTCTGTATGAGTATGTATCGTCAGTGCTGTTTTATGTGTATTGTCTAGTCTTTTTGAGTCGTTGGTGTGTTGTCTAATCCGTTCTTGAAGTAATTGTTTCGTCTGTCCTATGTAGCATTTATCACAATTGTAACATTCTATTTTATATACTAACTCTGATTGTTTCAAAGGAGGTGTCTTTTCTTTCAACTTGGTAAAAATAGTTTTCTATTATCTACTTTGTTATAAAAGGCAGCTGTGCAATTGTGTTCTTTGAAGATCTTATTGATTTTGTATCATAAACTAGGGTAGAATACCAATTTTGAAAACCTTTCTAATGTTGTTTGTGTTAACTTTGTCATTTGATATGATTGATCTGTGTTATTTTGAGTGACAATTCTTGATGTGGTGTTTAATTGTCTTGTTTTTTGTTGTAAAATTGATGCATGTTTTCACATAATGTATTGGATAGTTATTACTTGTCAGTATTCTTTCGACCTTTTTTAAATTCTCAACTTTATATTCTTCATCACTCAACGAAATTGCTCTATTAATTAGGTTCATCGCAATGTTTTTCTTTTGTGTGGCACTATGATTAGATAAGAAGTTAATACATCTCCCTGAATTAATGGCTTTAGTGTGCCAGTTCGTTTTGAGTTTGTTTTTATCTCTAATCACAACTATGTCTAAGAATGAAATGCTGGAATTAGTTTCTTTTTCTAAAGTAAATACAATTTTTTGGTGAAATGAGTTGAACACATTTAAAGTTGTTTCGATTTTGTTCTTGGGAACTAAGAGTAAGGTATCGTCAACATATAGGGCTCGTTGGAGAGCCCATTGCTGTACCTTCGATTTGCTTGTAATGTACACTGTTAAATGAAAAATAACCACTTTCGAAGCACAGATTCACCAAAGTTAAAAAGTTTTCTTTGTCTAGATTAGTGAAATTTTTTATGTAACCCCACTGTGATATTATGGTTACATTTACAAGTTGTTTAGGTATATTTGTATACAATGAAATAACATCTAACGAAATCAAAACATAATCATCAGGTACATCAATTAATTTAAGTTCTTCTACCAACCCAAATGAATTTTTTACATTGAAACATGAGGTCGACAGTACATTGTTTAGTATAATATGTAAAAATCTTCCAATATTATAGCTAGGAGACTTGATGCTACTGACTACTGGTCTTAAACTGATATTTTGTTTGTGAGTTTTCCTCAGAAAATATATTTTAGGTGTTACACTATTATGAGAAATTAATGATTTGTATTCTAATTCTGATATACTATAGTCTGATTTCAAAAGTTTTAAAAAATTGTTAATTTTATCTTGGATTTTTTTAGTAGGATCAGATTTTAGTTTTTCATATGTAAATTCATCATTTAACATATTTTCCGCTTCGGCGATGTATTCTTCCTTCAACATTAATACAGTAGTGTTACCTTTATCAGAGTTACTTATAATGATGTTTGGGTTTTCTCTCACAAATTTAGAAGTAGTTCTATAGTAGTTTTTCAGTGGGTCTCTTATTGGTTTTTTTTGTCTTATAAAGTTGCTGATCACTCCTACACATCTATTCCTGATTAAGTTTCTTTCGTCTTCATTGTTGGTGACTGTTTGTGTGAAGTTTTCAACATCTTTAATTAACTCAAGCTTCGGTACATGTTGTGGTATAATCCCATGTTTTGGACCAAGTCCCAAAATGATTTTCGCCTCCTCTGGTACTGTTATGTTAGTATAATTTTTTTTTAGTGAGAAAAAGAAACCATGTTTTTGTATGTTGGATATAGTAGGATTTTTTGCATAGTTGATGAATAATTGTAGGTTGTGAACTATTTTGAGGACTTTTCCATTGTTTGCTGTAAGTGGTTTAACGTAATGTAGATGGCGCTCTGATAGGCAGTGTCTGATACCCATCCTGATCAGAGCTGTGCCAAAGCATTGTGCTTAGTGCTCGTGAAAGCACTCTAAGCACTTTAGTGCTTCCGAGCACTGTGCTCGCGAGCACTTTTCAAAGGCTAGTGCTTAGTGCTTGTTTTTCGGAGCACTCTCGCGAAAATCTTAGTGCTTAGTAATCCGCTAAGCACTAAGCCTTTCCGAATTCCTGAAGTAGGGTCAATATAAGCAGGTACGGTATTTGATTTTTTTATGTGCGCAAAGATAATATGATCGTTTTGAATTAATATTCAGTATTTCTTCAGTCACCATTGATTTGACTTTATGGTTATGAAGGCTAGAAATTTTTTTGTTTTTGCGCGCTTGTTACTAGTGGAACAGGCGGGCTATCGTTCTGTCCAAATGTCTGTAATTTCCGAATATCGAGCCGAAAATGGTTTCAATCCATTGGGTTCGACTTCTTGATGGAGAAACCTTGGTCAAATTTAAGTGGGTCAGGCTGGCCGGCCCTCCGATCGTATACTCTCTATCTTCCGAAGGAGATGACCTAGAGTTATCATTTTTCAGAATAGGTTGATGGTTCAAATATCTCGGTCAAGTTCGTTATTGGGCCAAATCCATCGTTAGTTATTAGCATTCAAAATTTGATTTTCGCCTAGAATATTCATCTGATCAATTTATAATTTAGAAGGTGTTTTAATGACGTTAAATTAAATGGTTTTCCAAATTTCGAGATAATCGCCACTCTAGAAAATTTATTAAAAATTTCCAAAAAATTTTTTATTAGAACCGATTCTTTATAAGATATTCGTCAGATATCTATTATGTTTCTATGGACGTTATTGATTTCCTGAATATAATTAAATTTCATCAATCCTGAAAATATATTATAATTTTATGGAACCGAAAGGAATAGATTGGAAATTTTGAATTCTCATTCCTTGTTACTATAAGCCTTCGTGTCTCATCACAAAAAGGGATCCAAAATAGGAATATTTCTATAAACAATCTGATTATCAGCTACATTTGATTTCATAACGATTTCTGGATGAAATTATATGGTATTCATCAAAATGTGTTTTGTGCATTGTAGGTCAAATGCTTATTTTTCAATAATTTATGTTTCCATTGATGACACTTCATGACTCTGAAGTTGTTTAAGGGCTAAATTGTGTTCGTATAAATGCATGTTTATATCGTATCACTTATAGAACAAACGCGTTGAGACTGATTTGCAGCATTTTCAGATTTTTCACTTATATGCTCCATCCACACTAAAGCGAACAATGCATCACATCAGTAGTCTCGAACGTCAGAGAGCGAAAACGGTAGAAATACTTTGAGCAAATCTGTATTTTCCAACTGAAAAATGGTAAACGAGGAAAGCCATATTCTTGAATAAACTTCATTCATTACTGGTTCAAATGGTGGGAATTCGAATAGATGTGAAATAAAACGAAAATTCGAACTAGACTAGAATGATTTATTGCACAAAATATTCTGTACTCTTTTTCACTACATCATATCACTGATTAAAATGGATATTACACCATAATAAAAGAAGATTGATAAGCTCTTTTAAAATATTGTAAACAAACGAATATTTTCACAAAAACGTTAGACCAAACTGCCGTTCCCAATTGGGAATTTTTAAGCCAGATGTTCTTGTGCATATTTTTTATGACCCATCAATTTTAGCACTCTTCGGAATTTCCGTCAGCAAATTTGTTGATTATTTGGAAAGTTTGTGAAACGTTCAATTGGGCCCTAAGCTCACGGAGATATTTAAATACACAAAACCAGGGTTCAATAACTACCTTATCAGTGGCACTCGGTGGGTAACCGGTAGTTGTGAACTTCGAAAGTTATGGCAATCCTTGAAACACAGCCCTCATTTTTGCGCGCTTGTTTCTAGGGGAACAGCGAGCTATCGTTTTACCCAAATGTCTCAATCGATTGGGTTCGACTTCCTGATGAAGAACATTTGAGTATGTCCGGACGCGGGCCCTCCGGCTGTTTACTCTCTATCTTCCGAAGTAGATGACCTAGAGTCCTAGAGTTTTCATAATTTCAAAATAGGTTGATTGTCCAAATATTTCGGTCAAGTTCGTTATTGGGCCAAATCCATCGAATAGTTTAGCATTTGAAAGTTGATTTTCGCAATAATTCCTAAAATATTTATCCGATCAATTCGTACCTTGGACGATTTTTAAATAAAAGGGTTGGCCAAATTTCGAAGGAATCGACACGGTAGAAAAGTCTTAAAACATTCCCAAAAACATTTTTTTCAATACTCGATATCTTATCAGATATTCCTTCGAAATCAACAAGAATTCGTACATAAATCGAGATTACCGATAATTTGTATGCCCCAAAATTTTACCGTCGTAGCTGAGTTTTTGAATAAAACAAATAAGTTCTAGTGTGAGATTCAAACCCGGGAGGGTGGAAAAACATTAATATTAGGTAGTAATGAAATGTCAAAAATGAATCTACTTCAATAAACAATTCGAAGTGACATTTTTCAACTACATTGGAATGCGAAAAGCACTAACGTATTGTCACTCTAATCCCAATCAGAATATCTAAAGCATTAAAAAGCATTGGCGTGTCAAGATGTTTTTACTAATAAGGAATAATGCATAATTTTGGTGCTCCAGAAAACTGAAAACTTCATATTTCTTGGGCACTGAAAGCACTTCTAGAGAAGTAAAATTCATTTGCCAGGACATTTTGACATTTTCAAGCAAAAAGCTCACCCAAATTATCTTCTGAGAAACCATACGTCTGGGTAATATTCCACTGGACTAATAAATAATATTGAACAAGCACTCAAGGAAAAGATCATAATTGAATGCAATTTGAACACTCTGTGATAAAGAAAATTTAATCCTAAAATGTTTTGCAATCAATTTTGTTCAGTACCAAAGAATACCGAATGCTGAAAATAAAGTTTCAATATTTTAGTTTGTGATTAAAGACCTCAAAATAAGTAAGACATTTCAGAAAGTGGTTTTGAAGATGAAGAGATATTCTGTAGTCTAATTAACTACTAGCGTAACCAAATACAAAATTCGATTTGATTTAATTTGCCAGATGTCCTATCAACATACAATTCAAATATTCCTCAATCAGTTCACTGGAAGAAATCTCAGCTGGTCACAGACAACATATCCCTTGTTTATTATGAGGGACCTAGAGTTTTCATTTTTTCAGAATAGGTCGAGTGTCCAAATATCTCGGTCAAGTTCGTTATTGGGCCAAATCCATCGAATAGTTTAGCAGTTAATAACATTAATTTCTTGAATATTCATCCTATCAATTCGTAACTTAGAGAATGTCTAGATAGCGTTAAAAGGAAGGAGTGTACCAAATTTCGAGAAAATCGTCACGAGAGAAAATTTTTTAAAAATTCCCAAAATGTTTTTTTTCAATACACGATATCTCATAAGTTATTCGTCAGATCACATCAATTTAGGGCATTTATGCAGGGTATAGGTACCTAAAATATTTTAAAATTTCATCATCATAGCGTACAATCTCCAGAAGATATAAGAGTTTTTCTGAAAATGAAGTCACAGATTATAATTCTATCTATGAATTCACATCACATCAACTATAAATCTCTATGAGGGTGGTTTTAATTTTATGACAAGTTGTCATAATGAGTGAATATTGAGCCGAAAATGAAACTAATTCTGTGGGTTCATTTTTATGACAAACATGTCTAAAATACTGGTGTGTGCAGTTGTCATATTTTGAATGGAAATGACATTATGAATTTTGCGACAAGAGGACTATTTTTTTCCCAAATGTCTGTAATTTCTGAATATCGAGCTGAAAATGATCGCCATCGGTTGGATTTGACTCGTGATGAAGAAACGGTGGTCCAATTTGAAAATGTTTGGCTGAATATTCTCTATCTTCCGATAGACATGAGATAGAGATTCCATATTAATAGAATTAGATTATTGTCCAAATATAAGTCGAGTTAGTTATTGGGCCAGACCTGTCCGATAGCTCAGCAATTATGAATCTGAAATTCGGTTATAATTGATGACACTCAACTGCAACAACTTATATATGGTATAGAAATGTGGAAAGAATGCCAGATCGAAGAATTTGCTGAACTGTAAGTTCACTCAACTTCCATTAAAGATATATGTCTATTGATTCTTTCATACTCATTGTGCTGGCTGATTTTGAATCGCACTCTTTTTAAGTCTGAGAAAAGACTTTAGAACAAGCGCGTAAAAGCTCCTGATCTCACGTCAGTGCTTTCCACATTTTTTCAGTAATGTGTTCTCGCTTATAAAATAATTGGTCCTCGATTATTAATTCAACTTTATGCATTGACTAGGAACAGCCATTCAGATTCAGATCGACGAATAAGATTAACTAGTACCAGAATGTAAATTGAATGCATGCGTTTCACAAAACAAATAAAATGGCTTTTGAGTTTTTCCCAGTCTCGAAATCATAATTTTAGATATGTCGATGAAGCTAAAGAGTTCTCATTTCAATCAAACAACATTACATAAAATAGTTCCCACTAAAGTACTTAGTGCTTAGTGCTCGAAATATTCAATTACTTCTGCAAAAGTGCTCGGTAATCCGGAGCCTTCTGTCGAAAGCGGTGCTTAGAACTCGAGACTCGAAGCCTTTTTTTTCGAGTGCTTAGGGCTTAGTGCTCGAAGCACTTTTTTTCGGTGCTTAGCACAGCTCTGATCCTGATCATAAAACTTCAAGAAAGAAAAAGACCAAAAAAGGTTAAATTTTGACATACAGTTATATTATAACCTAACTTCTTGTAAAACGTATTTCGTAAAGAAAATTTCTTATACTTTTTAAGTTGGTTTTTTAAAATGATTTATCTTCCAAAAATGTTTGTTAAATTGTAGTAAATTGAGGTGGGTACTTAGTCTTGCTTTTCGGAGTGAAATCTGCGATGTAAATATTTTGTTGTTTTTAGCCTTGAAAAAGGATCAAGTTGATCCGAAACGTCGGTGATGATTTAAATAAATTTAACGAAAAACATTGAAGGTCCAAATTCCTGAAAAAATGGTTTCATTATTATAATTATTTCTTTTTTTATGATTATTTGGCCGATAAAAACCAATCCTGGTAATTCTGTAAAATAAAGAAAATCATTTATTTTGACAAATTATGAGATATTGTGAGAACTATAAGGGCACGTGCGTTTATAGGTCGACCTTTAAAAATTTGTAGATACGTTTCCGAATAGAGAATTTAATCACCCCGCTTTTATTAATAATTTCCTAGAATTAACACCCCCTGAGAGTTAGGTCATAGCAGCATCTAAAAATATTCAATGAATATTCTTTCGAAACCATGGGAACACTCTGTACCCATAGAAGATAAATTATCTGTTAATAATTCACAAGTGTCAGTGTTACGGCATAAAGTTCGTTAAGATAAAGAACAAGTAAAAAGTATTCTATATTTGAGTGACTATATTGTTGTCATTGAATTTTCATGCCAACCTAAAATTAAATCAGTGTTGCCAATGTTATAAAATCCAATATTCTAAATTTGAATATACAAAAAAATAGAAATTCTTATAACAAAAAAAAGATAAGAGATAAGAAACATCGTTTTTCCTTCTGGAATCTTCCATTTTCTTTCGATAGATTATTCTTGGCGAATCTTAACGCAATTTGCGGATCTAATCAAAGAAGAATTTATTTGAAATTTAGTTTATAGTTTGGGAATAATTTGATTTTATTCGAAACTACTCTTTGAGAGGATTTGAAAGCTACTTTCACATAAATCTTCGTTATAACTCCATAAGGTGGAGATCTCTATATTAAGCCACACTCCAACTTTGGTAAGTCGAAGGAGACTGAACGGAAGGTTTTCACTAAGATAATTGTTGTCTTGGTTTTTAGGCTTCTTATTTCCTCCTATCTGACACCATCCCTGCAACTCAGTCATTATTATTGGATTCTTCGGTAAGCTGTTCAACTTGAGGAAGTAGATCAACTTCTCAGTCCCCACTGTCGATCATCATAGTCTGCCCACCAACCAACCAACCAACCAACCCTAATAACAAGGTTTTGCTGCAACCCGTTTGTCTTTGCTCTGGAAAGTATCCGACAACTTGCTGAATGTACGAGCACAACACTAATAATTTGACTCCTTATTCTTTATATCATATTAATTTGCACATTTGGAACAGAACTGTAAGTACTTATAGACGTCTATAATACAATTGGCCAAATGAGTTCATATGAATTGTGTTGATATAAATTTCATTAAGCGTTTATTAACCTATGCTTATTCAGTCTACGATAAATAATCCAAACTCGTACTATCTGTCGGTCAGTTTATATAGTCCAATATTTTCAGTTGTTCTGACCTATCTCGTTAAGAGGATATTTGACAAAGCTACAAGACAAGATTATAATTAGAGAGAGCAACTAGATAGTTTCATTCTACCCACCACCCTAAGATTCATTTCACTACGTTTTCCACCATAACAAGAATAAGAAGTGATTTATTTGTAACTTGACAAACCAATAATGTTTTCTTCCTTCTTTTCTTGAAGTAGTGTGACATCAGGTGTTATTGTTATTCGTTATCTTCATTTCTCGATTTAACAAAACGAACCGTTATTCTAATTACGAAATTCTGGATCTATTTTATATACATGGTGAATGTGACAAAATTATAAGTAGAACCTGCCGGGCCTTCAACGAGAAGTATCCCCATTTACCTTCCATGACGGAAAAGATCTTTAGAAAATATGTTTCAAACTTTCAAAGTTTTGGATGTGTAAGAGCCCCTAAAGAATACTGTTTTCTCGTAACTCCGAAATCGACAGGCTGACAGAGTCTCTGAGGATTTGTGGATCGGAGACTGGTAACACAGTTTCTAAGAGATGTAGAGTGCAAAAAGGACTTGTCGGATATTTCCGGTTTCTTCTTGGACTGGATTTCCCAAATTAATGAAAAATCTCTTTAATTGAAAAGAGGTTGTACAACTTGAAACTTTATTTACCCGATGTACACCTCGGATGTCTGAATGGCACATATAACCTCCTCTTACGACCACAATGAGTCAACACACTCACTAGAAATGTAAATATTTCTTTAAGTCTTAACCTTAGTTCTACTTATGTTAACTGGCTAAATCAAACAAAACCTTGAAATATATACAAGTTCCCCCTCTTCAAAAGGGGGCGTAAAAACGGTTTGACCAAATAAATGGAAATTGCAAAACGTACAATTCTGGCCTTTCCCGAAAATACCCTGGCGGAATTCCAGCATTCGACAAAGGTTCAAATATAAAGATCTATTTCTTGGTCATCCGGTCATAAACTCATACCGAAAGTACCTCGTTGTAAATTCTATCGCTTTTGAAACTTATTGGGGTACTTCGGATATTGCAGTTCCATGACTTTTACAAATCTTAACAATGATGAGGAATGAAAATGCATCTATTCGAAATGCAGCTCATGAAATCGATTTAGACAGAAATTCAGTGCATCGAATTTTGAAAAAACACAACATGCATGACTACAAATATGATAAAGTTCATGCATTAGAACCAGGTGACTACATAAAAAGGTTGAATTTTTTTAAATATTAGAGAAACTTGAAAATTATGAAAATTTTTTGAAAAAGATGATTTGGAGAGACGAAGCAAAATTCAATAATGAAGGACTATTTAATAGAAAGAATTGCCACATTTGGAGAACTGAAAATCCTCATAGAAAAGGACAAAGAAACCCCCAGAATAAATTTAGTTTTAATGTGTTTGCTCTTTTGATGAACAATGACTCCGTCATTTGCAGGGGAGTGTGTAAGGATCACTTGGCGGCACTTCATATAGCCCCCGCGTAGCTCAATCACAGCGTTCGGTGGCTTAGTGGTTAGCGCTCAAGTTTCACACCGACTAGGTGCCGGGTTCAACTCCCGGCGGCTCCCTCAAACTCTCGAACATCCTCTGCGTCTATGGCATGGCGCACACAAGCCATACTGATGAGTCAAAATGTGTGCGCCAGGGACGAAATGCATAAGTAGGGATAACTTACGATCCAACAATTTAAATACAGAAAAATTTTTGGAAATCCTGAGAAATGTTGCTTCTGAGTTTTTGGATGAACTGCCGTTGAGTATGTCGACTACCGCATATTATCAATTGGATGGGACTCCGGCACGAGGTGTCTGAAGAACTGAATGCAATGTTTGGTAATCGGTGGATAGGACTCCGTTCTTCACTGTTTTGGCCTCCACGATCTCGTGATCTTACTCCCTTAGATTTTTATTTATGTGGTACAATAAAAAACATAGTCTATGGATCTCCTATTGCAAGCAAAGAAGATTTGAAACGGCGTGTGGAGGATGCTTTCCACTCACTAAAGGGGGAGGAAATTGAGCGAGCGACTAACCGAGGTGTTTCAAGACGTTTTCGAAAGTGTGTGGAACAAAATGGTTATCATATTGAAACTCTTACCTGATCATTTATTTTGTTAATCTGAGGATTGAAACGTATTTTTATTTTTATTATCATAATTTATTTAAAATCATAATTCGATGTACTGAAGTAGCGACTCTATTTGAAGTGTTTCCTATTGAAGAGAAAAATTCTCATTCGCTTCAAAATAAGTCGAATTACTAATTTCATAAACTGCTCTTTTTTGTATTCTTTAGGGGCTCTTACATTCCAAAATTTGGAATGTTTGAAACATCTTTTCAGAAATTAAAAAAAAAAATGGGGATACATCTCATTGGATATACTCAACATTTTGTGTCATCCACCATGGATTTGAAATAAACAATATCATTAAGTGCATTTGAATGTGTATTGCGTATTCAATTGAAAAAATACATTATAAGAAATAAATCCAAAATCTCATTATTAGAATAACAAAGATTCATTTTGTGAAATCAAAAAATTTTATAACGACTAACAATAAGACCTGTCTGACACTTGTGAATTATAAATGGGATGATTTATCGTCTATGCTCACAGAAAATTCTTATGAATCAGATTCGAAGAATTTGACTCATCGTACTACATAAATTCAGAAAATCTCAAATAACTCAGAATTTATTGAATTTAGGAGCATAATCACGTGAGAAAACTATCATTATTTATGGCTGCAGAATCCAACACAATTATAAAAAAATAGGGTTCAAATTTGAGAAACAGAAGTTATGGCCAATTTAAGATCACAATTTTCAACACAAAATTTGAAACACCCTGTGATGATATTTTTTAAATCCAAAAGATGCATGACCTTTTCACATCCTTCCTCTTTGATGTTGTGAAAACGGTTTAAGTTCAGGATATTTAAAATAAGAATAATAAACATATTACTGACTGAACATTTTTGACTTTTTTGCCAGTTTTTTTTTTAGATTTTTTGAAAACTATTCAATTCAATACAAAGGTTTTAACAGAAATGTATCCACTGTTGAATACTCGATCATACCAGGAATGGAAAACTTGAAAAAATAATTTTTCGTCGAATTTATTTTCATTCCCTGTATAACCGGAAGTTTTTGGGCTTCGAAAATATTTTAGCTCTGTAGAGAACTTCATAATTTTCAGAATTCAAATATGTCTAGTTCTATAGGAACGTCTAATAGGCACTCTTGAGATACCCTGTATATAATATTATATAAATATGTATTTTTTTTGTGCTATATTATATATAATTTAGAAGTAATCTTCTTGGGGTTAGAGCACGGGATCAAAAATTAGGACTTCATCTATTTTTTGTATATTAATTAACTACATATGTTTCGGCGTACATTGACAGCGTTCACAACATGATAAACATGATTTTAATTTTCTAAGTTTTAAGATGAATTGTTGGACAGTTATACATTTTAGATGTGATTGTCACTATGTTTGTAGCACGTAAACTTGAAAAAGGCTCAATGTACGCCAGAAACATATGTAGTTAATTAATATACAAAAAATAGATGAAGTCCTAATTTTTGATCCCACGCTCTAACCTTCAAGAAGATTACTTCTAAATTATATAATATTATATATATATATAATTTAGATTTTGTAGTGAATGTAAGACAAAAATTGTTCAGTGGTTAATTTCATTTATAGTATTTAGTGGTGGAACCATAGACTGGAGAGATTTCCTCAACCTTTTGTAGAAATATTTCATAAAGACATAAAATATTATTGAACAAATCTGATTATTGAATCAGCACAGAGTTGGATTTGGGAAAATCAGAAAATTTGGACAATATTTATCGATTTAATTCCTTTCAACTTCAAATATCTCAAGAATGATGCAATTTAGGAGAAAATATGAAGAATGATTTTATCTTCAAAAAAAGACTAATGATTCCAGGAAATACAAGATACGGACCTTTAGTTCAACGATATTTGTTTTTCATGCAATTTAAACAATCTGTAGAGTAGTAGTGAGAAACCCACAAGAAATGGAATAAATCTAATGATGCCAAAATATGCATGATTGTTATCGAAAACCTTCTGCAAGAGATCATTTCAATTGACATTTTCGTTTGAATATTACAGGTGAAATTGCAATTTTTTTATGAAATTTCATCACCCTATATCTTTTGAAAGGGGCCAAATTTGGAAAAATGTTATAGGAAGAAAATGTTTCTTTTGACGTCAAGAATCTATGGTTAAAATTAACGCAGTGGTCAAAGACTCACCCTGTATATAGCTGTGAAAGATTACAAATGCGATTTATGTTGATTATGATAATTTTTCAAGGAATCGAACTTTAAAATCAATATTTTCCGGTGTATTTTATGTCTATTTTGAAAAAACCAAGTAATGGAAATAGTAATTCACTATCGCCTGTCCTGAATTTGATAAGATAATTTGTAACTTTCCAGTGGAAACAAGAAAAATGTCCGGTCGAGGATACACTGGGATGGTGAAGATCTAGTATCGAGAAGTTTTTCCATTCTTGCTCAAATTAATAGGTTGAATAGAACAACAATGATGATACGATATTTTACACAGAACCCGTGAATTCGAGATGCAACAAAATAAGAAATTATATGAATTGAATCAATTTGAACATCCCTATTTCGTTAATAAGTCGATAACCGGTGCACAGACACTACATTCCGCATTTACATATTCATGCATTGATTTACATACCTACAATATCATCAGTCAATAGTTTGTATGTTTCAACTATGTCTTTGAACCTCTGCAGAGCTTCCAAATCATTCGCAGGTAAATGCCTTTCATTGAAATCAATCATAAGTCGAACGAGAGCTTGAGCAGTAAAGCATGTGTCTGAATATAGTATGGAATCTTTTTTTGTTCGTATTTCCAAAGCCCTACGCCACAAATGAATGCAATTCTGATGATGGACCATGTCAGCGTATGATGCCCCCCGATACATTAATCTGTAGAGAATGACATATATATACACAATATATCATTTAAGAAAAGATACACTTTATCTTGAGCCCAGTGGGAGACCACATATTATATTTTTTGTTGAGCTCTGACACTTCAAGGTATTTGTTTTGTTTAAGATGTCTAAAATACTGGTGAATACACTTCGCTTCGTTTTGTTTATCTGATGAGTAGGAAATATGTTTTCAGGCTTATATTTTACATAATAATAAAAATATTTAGAGGGAAAGGTGGAGAAATACGAGGCATGTTTTTTAAGTAAGTACCGTTTTGCGATTCCGCCGCCGTAGCGCTACGGTCGGCGTTCCACGCATGCGCGCTGGTTACCTACTTCTCTTGTCTACGCACTGGCGCCATTACAGTCTGAATCTTCATTGTATACGTTGTTTACTGAATGTTCAAGATGCCTCCGACCAGCGTTGCCAGGTGTAACATAATTATCAGATTGTAACATAATTTTTCGGGAAAATAGAGTTGACCAATGAAGTGTAACATAATCGATAATTGTAACATAATTTCGGGAAATGTAACATAATTGATAATTATTGTAACATAATACCTTAATCACCCATTTCAGCCAGAAAACATACGGAATCCTCGATTTGGTTGAATATACCTACTACAAAATCATTATTATAGAAATATTTCAAGATGGTATTCCTCTCATTATTGCGTTACCCCACAGCTGGTAGATAGTTGGTCTTTTTCGCAGTTTTGCGGAAGAGACTGTCATAAAAGCCATCTGGGTACCAATTCACGTCTTGCTACATCAGTCGAGAGGTACTTTTTCTATTGCGTGTCTGTAAATATGTTATTTTTTCTCTTTTTTTTTATGGGAATAGAGTTGAAATTCGAAAAACACAGTTTCGGTACATTTGCTTCTGGGTTTTTCCCATGGTCATTCCTAGATTTTCTAGATCTAGAGTTCATTTTTTCGCCTGCCTTCAGCATCGACAGTTATTCTTCATTCAAACCTTTTTTCATTTGGTAGTGTGTTCAGTAAATATCAAGTAGAAGTAATTTTTTGCAATTAGTCATTATAAATCATAGTTATTGGTGGCAGTGAGATATTTATTAAATATGGCAAGTAGCTCAAGATCGATTCGATTTCGCAATCAGTTCCGCTTATAATTCGAAGTATTATTAAATACACCAACTTTTGCTTTGAAGACAACAAGTACAATACCTACTTATTGAACTTTATGAAGAAAATTCCATTATATTTATATATATAACACCATTTTCCACATTATCATATTGAGGTATTCACCAGACCTGGGCTAAATTACTTTCCTGCTATTTATAGTTGTAACATAATTTTCAGGAAAATCTGATAATTTTGGCAACCCCGTACCATAATTTCATTTCATTCATCTGGCAACGCTGCCTCCGACAATTGTGAGTCCCGCTGATTGTGAAATACGGACTGTTATACGATTTCTTAGTGCCTAAGGCGTAAAACCGATCGATATTCATCTTGAGATCTGTGAAGTTTGCGGACAAAACATTACGAGTGATGGAATGGTAAGGAAATGGGTGAGAGCATTTAAAGATGGCCGCACAACTGTGCATGATGAAGAACGGATTGGGCGTCCTTCGGTCGTTAATGAAGATTTGGTGCGGAAAGTGCCCTGATCTGGCACCCAGCGACTGCCATTTGTTCCTGCCCCTGAAGAATCACCTGGGCGGTCAGCGTCTGCAAGACGAAGTCAAAACCTATGTGACACAGTTGTTAACAAGTCAGGCGGCAGAATTTTATGATATTAAAAATAAAATTATTGCGATAACTTTACACGTCTTTATTTTAATTCCAAAACGATACTTACTTAAAAAACATGCCTAGTACATTTACGATTAAGTAGTCGGAATTTATACCGTTCCCAAAATCATCAATACTTCAATCGATTTTATTGGCCCAAGGAATAAACATGAAAACTTGTCATTCTATCAGCAACGTTTTGCCTTCGTCAGGCTACAAGAAAATGGAGGAAACACAATTATGTGAGCACTTAGAAATAATAAAATAAACAAACAAACACACTTGGTGACAGGGAGAAAGTATTTAGGTCTGGAGTATGTACCAGGGTTTTAAGTGAATCGGTGTGAGTTATGAAGTCTGGTGAAAATAAGTTATATAGCTTGTAACATCCCAGGTTTTTCCAATACAAAAAAATCGTAGTCTCATTCCGCCCTATGCTGATACGCCACTGGCAGTTACCAAACCGTGGAAATAAAATTCCATGGTCGGAATAAAAGAACAAGGCTGTCACTGCCTAGTGACCGCGTCGATCTGCGAGGGAGAACAAAAGAAAGAAAGAATGCAAGATGGTGGAACCATTACCGGTGGAGTTGTGAGAGAAGTGACAGGAACCCAAAAAAGTGTAAGTGCCTTTGTGTGAGTTCGAAAACGAAGCCATCTTACGTTGAGTGGCTCTAGAATATATTTTGCAAGTATAATTGAGACTATTTTAAATGTTATTAGTTGCTTGTCTATTTTATTAACCTTTGTTGAAGAATAGCATTGGGAACTTGATTGGTTCAGTGAATTTATTATTTTCCTATTGTGTTTTTGAATTAATACTGTTATTATGCAATATTATTAGGGTTCATGGTGTATTAGGTGAGGTTTGGGATGTTGTCATTGACTCTGATTTCTTTATGAATGAGATACTTTGTTTATTTGGATAACCCGGCTCTCTTTGTGCATGTAATGCTTTGTTCAATTTGTATTACACTGCTTAATTACCTAGACTAGAACGTTAATTATATTGCCTAGCCATGTAGTTTCACCCATTCAGGCTACAAATCTTGGAGTTCGCATGTCAACTATAACAAAAGAGGGTCTACCTTCAGCTTACCGCAAAATTTACGTAATTGTACCCAAAGCAATTCTATTCATCGTACTCTATTTTGCAGCATAAATTGCCAGGGCCTTTATGTGCCAGGATCTGTGATTGAACACCATGAACGTATGGTAACGTCTGAGATCATCGACTAGTAGAGTTACTAGGATGTTTGATACAAAGTAGTGGAGGTAACCCTCTGAATGTAGCACCAAATGTTGTATCGAGTGGTGAGAAGGCTTTTGTTCAATGACTTCTATTTTCTTGCTACCATTATGTATATTTCTTATTGTTTATTATGTGTATTTCTTACTGTCGATTATGTATGGATCTTATTATCATGTTGTGCTCATATTCCTTACAGTTATTCTGATTTTATTCACTTATGGTTATTATTCTATTAAGTGATGAGAGATCCTTTGTTTATTTAATTGTATGTTTCTTGTTATCTTTGTAGAAATTGTCTTATTATTATTCATGTTGTTATCTTGCTGCTGTTTATGTCTGTTTCTTTTCTGTTGATTTATATGTTTTATATTTATGTTTTACTGTTTTATCAAGTGGTGATAGCACTTTCATTTATTTATTTCTATGATTTTGTACTGCTATCTATTTATCTTTATTTTCGTATTACATGGTATTTTATTTAGGGGTCTCGAGATTGTGAACCATTCCTATACTGTAGTATGAGATTCCTTAGGTACCTGAATCGAAGGCCTTAAAGGACCGGTTCCAACGCCTTAAGGCAGGGACCGTTACCATCATGTGCTATAAGGCATCAGAGATTATACCTTTTTTATCAACCGCGAAACTTTCTGTCATTTTTCAGAACCGCCGCTGGAACTCCATGACCTTCCCCGTGTTCCCAATTCCTTAGCTCATACAATATTATAGTTATGGCTCACATACCCTGGGGCCGTGACCATGACGATGGTCATAATTAGTCGTTTACATATTTGCCATAATTATTATCCTTGTTTTATTATTGAAGTTTGCATATTTGCCATAATTATTATCCTGTTGCATTATTGAAGTATACATTTACCATGATTATTACCCTTGTTGTCAAATTGGAGTATATATTTGCAATGATTATTAATTCTTGTTGTATCATTGAAGTTGCCATATTTACCATGTTTATTATTCTCTTTGTATTATGGAAGTTGCTCTGATTACGATGATTACTATCTGTTTTGTATCGTTAGAGTTTTCTCAGAATTGTTAGTGTATTAGTCCTACCCTTGCTAGACGATCACATTCAATGGCCAAGTCTTTGTATCTGGAATCATTCAGACTCCAGTGCCGTAGTTAGTTTTAAAATTAATATTTGTCATTCATTTCGAAAGAAAAAGTGGCGAATGTTACAAAATGTATACTTTTTTTGGATTTTTTTTACTTGATTGAGGACAAAAGTTCTTAAATTTTCTAAAAATAACTCGAAAACCGTGAATAATCGCGGAACATACAAGGAATCCAATTTTTTTAACGTCAATCTCCGGATCACTCTGTATTTATACAATTAATAATTTCAAACCATACATATATAGGTATATTTACATAAAACCGGCATTGGACAGCCACACATTGCGTTTTCCTATCAATTCGACGTCCACTCGGTATCCGACGTCCTTTATATATTTATGATCTATATAACGTCCTCAGCCTGCCTGCAAATTTTCACATATAACCTCATTTCATCTCAATATGATCGAAATCCTATATTTTAATTCAACCAACTCACGAACTGTGCGCTGACCACTATATTATAATTCGCGTATACGGTATATGCATCTTGTGTCTTTCATGGCGAGATCATTATATGTCCAGAAGTTTGGCATCATGGTCTGAGTTCGATTATATCCTTGTGCGGTGAGTAGAGGCCCGTAATATAGTTTCTTCTTTTCAATTAAACAATTTCGAGGTGAAAAGATAATGATTTTATCCGAGCCGTCAAAGAATTTTTGTTTTCCACAAGCTCAGTTATTCATTCGAGGACAACCGGTTGATAGAGTTTTCTCATAATATTATCAACAGATGACAATATTTGAATCATGTTGAATCGAAATATTTTGATCTATTGACATATCGGGTTTTCTCAATGATCATCAAAAAAGCAACTCGTGAACAAAACAAATTAGATAGAATTCTTTATTGAAATATCAATATATTAGTACTCTAATTTTTCTGAAGAGGCTGGCTATTCATCTTTATTTCATTTCTGGGTATTTCAAGAGTTAAGAAGTTTTTTCTGTTAATTTTAGGGTTTGTTGATAGTGGAGCAGTTAGCTATCATTTGCCTATATAATTAGAGTGAATACTATCAAGCAGTTGCACATGTTAATGCTTTTGAAAGGAATGAGCTAGAATTTTCAGACTGACAGAAAACATTAACTGTCCAAATATCGTGGTTAAGATCACTATTGTGCAATAGTGCAGCGTCGGAAATAAAGTGCCTTCAATCGAAAACTAAGCGAAGGCTCAGCTTCTATTGTGAGAATTGTGAAAATGGATTAAAGCAGGTTCCCTTTCTTATTAAGGCAGTTGCCGATCTGAAAGAATTAGTAAACAAATTCATGAGTGGAGATAGACCAAATAGTGCCCCTGCCTCTAAAAATGAAAAAACTATAGAGAACGACATCGACGATGTTGTCTCTGAGGTTATTGACCGGCAATCCAGAGCAAAGAATTTGATTATTCTCAATGTTAACGAATCTATGGGCAAGACAGCGGCGGAGAGAATTTCAGAAGATGAGGGGCAGGTTAGAGACCTACTGGGGGGGTACAATGTGGACAAATCGGAATTGAAAATCATAAGGTTGGGTAAATATTCTGCTAATAAAATTCGACCTATTAAGGTTATAATGAAATCGCAGGAAAAGTGGTGCTGAAGGGAACTTCTCTTAGGAGAAATGGCATCAGGGTTTCATCGGATCAGACAATCTTCTTCTTATGGTGCCCTATGCCCATTCTAAATACGTGTCGAACCATGGCATCGCGAGTACGCGGAATAAGTTGTTCTCAGTGTTCAAACAAAATAGACAGATATGATGACCCCATCAAGTGTACTGGATGTGAAAATTCTTTTCATATTGATTGTGTTTCTGTACCTGTCGATTCTTTTAACGAAATGAGGGGAAATGGAACCATAAACAAGTGGAACTGTACGAAATGTCGAGTTTCTGACGAATCTGTGCAGTCATTATGTCCCGAGAATAAATTTGTAAAAGATGAAGATCCTATTTTAATAGCCATTCAATCTATTATAACGGCCTCGGTGACTCCGTTGAGCTCTGAAATTATTGAACTCAAAAATCTAATACACATTCAAAGTGAGCAAATTACGGCGCTTATCGAGGAAATTAATATTTTGAAATCGAGTAAAAACACTTACGCCAAGATAACAACAACAGCTGGAGGAAAATCCATTGATAAGAGAATGTCGTCTCCGAATGAGTCTTCACTGATTAAGAGATCTAGTATGGAAGTACCCACACTATCTTTGTCACCTAGCGACGTGGTATCTTCAGTTGATCCCAGCGCCTCGACATGCCTAATGGGGTTTCTGGCGAGGAAATTGCTACGGATGATCCTTGTTCCAAGCACGGAGTACATGGTGTGTCTGGAGCGTCTACCAACAGAGTAAGTTCGGTTGATCCTTGTCCCGAAGGTAAAGTGGTCATATTATCGAGATGTCCTAGCGACAGAGTATCTACGGGTGAACCTTCCTCAGTTTTCTGCGGCATCGAACCACACTAATACTGAACCCGACGAATGGAGGGTAGTTGTGAATAGGAAGGAAAAATCCAAAGTTAAAACCCCAAGTCTGTTGGGGATAAAGTTATTTCGAGAGTCAATATTTCGAACACAAAAAGAAACAAACCTATTAGAGGCTCGTTGGATTCCGTTGCACTGCTGAGTGTACCTAAGAGTCAACTGTCTCATATTCATGTATCGCGACTCAGCCCGGATACATCAGTGGACGACTTGAAGAAATTCATAGACGACACTATTCCGAATTTAAGCTGCGAAAAATTGAGTTCCAAGAGGCCAGAAATTTACTCCTCATTCAAGCTGTCATTTCCATCGGAATACCTGTCCAAGGCCATGGACCCTTCTTTTTGGCCTAAAGGCATCATGGTCAACAAATTTTTTTTAAAACCCCGCCAGCCGACGACCGGGTTGGTGTAGGGATGGTGCACTACTATGTGTGGGGGGTGACCGGTTCAGGATTGCACAGATTAATGTTCAAAGTATTGCCAACAAACTTGGCATTCTGGAGATTTTTCTCGATTCGGTTCGTCCGGACTTTGTGAGTGTTGCGGAACACTGGTGTACCTCTGATAGAATCGGACTGATGTGTGTCGGTGGTTACGAGGTTGCTGCAGACCCGAGGGCGAGCATGGTGGATGTGCGTTGTTCGTGAAGTCGGGATATCAGGTGCGAAATTTGAATGTTTCTAGATTCTCGATTACTAAAATCTGTGAACTTTGCGCAGTCAAGGTCAGAATGGGGGATATATCTCTCTGTATTTTGAGTGTGTACAGACCTCCTTCAAGCGATTTCACTCAGTTTATGAATGTTATTGAAAATGCGCTAAATTACTGTTCAATAGTCTGTAATGTATTGTTCTTGTGTGGCGATCTCAATGTCAACTTTTTGGTCGATGATCTACCGAGGCGTTCACTCATCGAATTGTTCACGCGATTCAGTTTGGTGGTTGGCTCGACTATACCCACGCGTGTTTTTACCAACAAAATGGAGTCACCTCCTCCACTAAAGTCGACTATATTGCTACCAACTATTCTGGGGGTAGAGTTGACGTTTCTGTGTGCGAGCCGTTCATTAGTGATCACAGGGTTGTTTTGCTGGATTTCACTCTGCCTTGCGCGGGTCGGTCTAGTTCATCTGGCCCCGGGATGTTTCGAATGTTGTCTCCGAATAACTTGAACCTGCTTTCTGATATGCTCAGGCGTGCGGACACTCAGGTTGTTTACCGAGTTGATTCCATCGATCAGAAATTTTCGTATTTCATGAATGTCCTACAGTCGACGTTGAGCATTGCCTGTCCTCTACGGACCGTGCATGCAGCTCCCAGAAGGCGTCCTCGATGGCTCACTGTGCGGGTGAGGGAGGCGAGACGGAATCTTGTGAATCTACATTGGCTGGTTAAGCAATTAAGGACCCCGAAGTCCTTAATAAATACAAGACTGCAAAGAGAGAGTATTATCATTCTATTATGTCAGCCAAATTTGATTACTATAGAGATATTATAGGAAAATCCGATAATCTGAGTAGGACAGTGTGGAGATTGGTTCATGACGAGCTGGGAAGGCCAGCAAGGAGGAAGATCGAAAACATTTCAATCAATGTTAACGGATGTGATGTTTCTGACCCAGCAGTGGTTGTGGAAACTTTCTCCAAATATTTTGCAGAGATTGGCCAAAAGAGTTTGGTGGAATTTTATGGCTCTAGCATATCGGGAGTGTGCACCGCTCAGAAATTGCTCAATCACACTTTCTTTTTTATCCCTATCACCACGGAAGAGATATTGGGTGTGATACGTAGTCTGAGCGGGAGATGTGCCTCGGGACCGGACAATGTTTCATCCAAAATATATAAATCAATCGCCCCTATCATAGCTGAACACCTAAGTCATTTATTCAATTCGTCCATAACATCTGGCTGTTTTCCATCCATTTTAAAACTAGCTAAGGTCATACCTGTGCACAAAAAGGATGCTGCTGATGACATCGAGAATTACAGACCTATTTCAGTCCTCAGCCAGCTTTCCAAGATCTTTGAAAAATTAGTCCACCAGCGCATGTATCAGTTTCTGACCAGGTATTCTATCTTATCAAAGCAACAACATGGCTTTCGAATAGGCCGGTCAACCCAAACAGCATGCGCCGAGTTCATTGAATTCGTTCACGAATCTCTAGATGAGGGTAAACACGTGGCAGGAATATTTTTTGACTTGTCACGTGCATTTGGTGGCATGTGTTCTGGTCATGTTTGCTGATGATACGTCCTTGGCAGTCAGGGCTGATAGTCATCAAGAGCTGGTCGATGTTTGCGAGAGGCTCATTCAATGCTTCTCTGAGTGGTGCAGAAGGAATTCCCTGATTGTCAACATGAGGAAAACAAAAATCATGAGATTCCAAAGCCGGGATGCAGGTTCCTTCCTTCCACTAGTAATCCATACCAGCATTCATACCATAACATCGGTTGACTCCTTAAAATTCCTGGGTATTCATGTTGACAAATACTTGAGGTGGCATGAGCAGGTCGATATGCTCTGTAGGAGGCTTAGCAAGTCCTATTATGCACTACATCGGCTGAAAAGGTCACTTCCCTTGATGCTCTGATCGATGTGTATTATGGTATGGTATTTAGTCATCTGTGCTACAACGTCGTTCTGTGGGGTGCGTCGTCGGTGGGTGGTCGAGTGTTTGTCACGCAGAAAAAAATTAAGGTTAATTTTCAATTTACAAAGTGGCGAAACATGTAGACCTACATTCAGGCACTTCAGACTTTTGACATTTCCTGTATATATATACTTAATTGTTTATTGTTTGTGAGGCAAAACCTGGATAGCTTTGTTAGGTGCTCTGACTTCCATAATTATAAAACTAGACACCTTAACATCATATGTGTTCCAAAACACAAAACCTCAAAGTATGAGTCATCACCAAGGCTGGCAGGTATAGCTTTTTATAATCACTTGCCTAATAGATATAAA
Source organism: Micraspis discolor (assembly GCA_030674115.1). Lineage (NCBI taxonomy): Eukaryota > Metazoa > Arthropoda > Insecta > Coleoptera > Coccinellidae > Micraspis > Micraspis discolor. The sequence continues at coordinate 1,553,011 of JARTUT010001749.1, read as the reverse complement.
TTATTGAACGATAGACAATTCAAACGTGAAATTAAGGACTTGTTAATTGAAAAATGTTATTATAGTGCTGATGAATTCCTCTCAAGTAACTTAAGTTGATGGTTTGTTTAGGATTAATTTCGTTATTTTTGTGTATTTTGAATGCTGACATGTCCTTTATATCTTTGTGATATCTTAAAGGATGAATAAATTATCTATCTATCTATCTATCTATCTATCCTTAAGGAAGTTGGCGATTACATTTGCCCATCTTATTTTATTTGTTGCAGCTCTGAACAACTCTATAGAGCTCATATTAGTGCACTGTCGTAAGTTCTTAAGCCAGGAGTTGCGTCTTCTTCCTGGTCCCCTTTTGCCATTGATTTTTCCTTCGATGGTAAGTTGAAGCAGTTCGTACTTTTAGTTTGTCATAATGTGACCGAAATATTGCGTCTTTCTTTCTTTTATCAGCTGCAGAAGATCCTTTCTCATCCTCCGCATAATTTCCACGTTTGTCGTGTGACTCATGTAAGATATTCTGAGCATTCTACGGTAGCACCTGAGTTCGAACGATTCTATTCGTTTTGGTGTTGTCTCTGTCATCGTCCACGCTTCAACACCATATAGCACGGTGGAGAAAACGTAGCATTTCAGTATTCGAGCTCTTAATGATATATCTAGTTGGCAGTTGCATAATATTTTTTGCATTTTATAAAATATAGCTCGTGATTTTTCCAGGCGTGTTTTTATCTCCAATGAGTGATCCCAAGTTTCATCAAGGTTATTTCCTAGGTATGTTATTTTTGTTACTTGTTCTAATTCTGATTTGCTGATAACCATCGTTTTTGTTTTCTTTGTATTCAGTTTCATCACGAATTCTTTACACATTATCATCACCCGGTTCGTAAGGCGCTTTAGTGCTCCAGTGCTATCTGCTAGAATAACCGTGTCATCTACGTACCGAAAGTTGTTAATGCATTGTCCATTTATTATTATGCTTTGATATAATTCTCAAGTCTTTGTACTCTATGCTACAAGACCTGAGAATTTCCATTAGTTTATCGTGTTTCACCAGGTCGAAAGCCCTCTGAAAGTCTATGAAACACAGGTATACATCAGAGTCTACATCTCTACATCTTTCAACAAGCACACGTATTGAGAAAAGTGCCTCTCTTGTTCCAAAGCCATTCTTGAAGCCAAATTGCGTTTGTTCCGTGTGTTCGTCCAATTTGTTATAAATTCTATTGAATATTATTCGGAGGAACAATTTTAAAACATGATTCATCAGACTAATGATCCTATATTCTTCACATTTCCTGGAGTTTTTCTTCTTTGGTAGTTGTATAAACACCGATGTCAGCTAGTCTTCTGGTATTATTCCAGTTTCGTATATTTTATTAAATAAGTTCTCCATAACATCGATGTGTTCGTCTAACAATATTCTTATAATTTCAATTGGGATATTATCTTCTCCAACAGCTTTTTTGTTTTTTAGTTGTTTTGTTGCCTTAATAATTTCTTCCTTCAACAGCATAACAGGTAGCATAGCCACTGTTACGGATGATTTTTTCTGCTTTGATATCTATCCCGAGTTGGCTGAGTTTAAATTGTTGGAAATGAAGGACATGAGACAAATTGTGAATTCATTGGACAATTAGTATAGCCCATATGAAGTTTTAAGAACCACAATGTTGAAAATTCTGTTCTGAGTCCGTGGTAACGTAATCTTGGACTTCGTCAATACCTCACTCTACAAGAGTGTTGTACCTGATGAGTTGAAAATTAGCACCATTGTACCTATACCAAAAGTTCACAACACTTGCAAAGCGTCAGAGTTTCGACCTATTAATATATTGCCGGTAATAGAAAAGGTACTGGAACTAGTAGTTTATAAACAAATCTGGCAGCATATCAATGAGTACGAGATACTGTTTGGGAATCGGTCCGGATTCGTGCAGAACACTTATGCGAGACAGCACTCCAACTAACGATGAGTAAGTTCAAAGCACAGCTGGATAAAGACCGATTGATCGTGGTAGTATTTTTGGATCTTAAACGAGCCTTCGAGACAGTAGATTGTGGCAGGCTGTTGCGGAAATCAAGAGGGTACGGATTTGGTGGTAGAGTACTAGAATGATTCAAAAGTTATTTGAGTGGTAGAAATCACAAGAGTTAGAGTAGCTGATATGTGCCCCGAAAATTGTGAAGTTATTACGGGAATCCCTCAGGGAAGCGTCTTGGGTCCTCTTCTTTTTATTCTTTATATCAACGACCTGATCAGTTTCTTGAAGTGCGATTTCTTGAATTTTTTTGCGGACGATACCATGTTGGCCTGCTACGGGAGTGATATTTCTGTTGCAATTGACAAAATGAACAAAGTTTTAAGCATCGTAAACAAATATTTTATGGTAAATAAATTGAAATTGAACATTGAAAAAACCAAAGCGATGATTATAACTTCGAAATACAAGTATGACAAATTGAATCTGAATACTTTTTCATTAAAAAGAGGGGATGGTGGTAGGTACAGAGGTCTGTACCTAACACCAGAGGATAGTTTAACAACCGAAGCTGGTCGTGTAATAGTATTAATAAAGTGAAAATTAGACAAAAATAATTGTTTTCTTTTAATATTCAAGATGGATTTTGACAAAATAAATGAATCATCAAGTCATTCTATCTATTAAATATCTGGAATTCATGATTGATTGCAGTTTGGACTTCAGCTGCCACTTCCAATATATGTCTAAGAAGATTGGGATGGAAATATTTTATTTTGCGAGAATAACTGACAACTTATCAGTTTTCTCTAGGATTACAATTTATCAGGCTATTGTGCAGCCGCAGTTTGATTACTGTGAATCGATAATTTTTTTGTTCAACTTGACACAAATGAAACAACTTCAAAAGCTCCAAAACCGATGTATGCGGATAATTCTCGGATGTAACAGACGCCAATAAGCTGCATGTTGGGGTCTTTGAGCTGGTTCACGGTCGAGAAACGATGCTACTATATGGCTATGACATTTATTTTCAAGTTGCTGAATGGGCTGGGTCCGTCTTATTTTGATGAAGTTTTGAATTTCAACAGCCAGATTCATGATTATTCTACTCGTGGAAGAGATAATTTCCGCATTGAAAGGACTGGCACAATGAGGTCGTTGTTTTTCAGGGGATTTGACACTCATAATAAACTCCTGTCCTTATCAAGGGTGCTAAATCACTGGGAGTGTTTAAGTTAAAGCTAAGGAATATGATATGAAATCGAAACACTATTCAGATATAGGTACTTTTGTGATTTTAATTTGTAACTCTACATGTTTCGACCTAATTCAGCTCATCTTCAGGAGTATAAAAATCAAAAAAGTGAAGCTGGAAAACAACAGAAATTCATGGAGAAAACGCAAAAAATTCGTTACAGTGAAAGACATACGAAAATTCTACTGTTACTAAAAGTCTAGTTTACCACTTAATCGAAAAATTTAAGAGAAGGGTTCATTATTAGTTATTAGTAATTTAAAGAGAAAAAATAAGGAAAGTGGCATTTTCTTGATGAAGGCTGCTAAGGGTCACTGTCTAGTTCTAGTTGCTATTGATCGTTCCGTTTACGTGGATAAAGTGCTCGTTTTTCTGAGAGAAAATGACATCACTGAATTCACAGGCTCGTTGAAACACCGTTATAGTTCGTTCAAAATAGCTCTCGAAAATTTTGCCCCAATTTAAAAAAAAAACTATAAAATTACCACGTCCACGAGACTCTATGGTTTGCCTAAGTTGCATAAAACTGTTGTTCCTATCAGACCAGTCGTCTCGTAAGTTGGAAGTACTTCTCATAAATTAGCTAAGTTTCTCTCAGATTTTTTGGTGAAGAATGTTGACTATTTGTCGCCCTATTAAAGTTAAAAATAGCAACGAATTGATCGAAAGTATCAGTAGAATTTCACTCGACGAGAATTGCAGGTTGATTTCGTTTGATGTTCAGAATTTGTTCACTAATATACCAGTTTTGCAGACACTTAACATACTGAAAGATTTGCTTCTATCTTCGTCACTCAATGACGAAATAAGTGAGTCACTTTTTTTACTTATTAAATTGTGTGTTGATCAGAATTATTTTTCTTTCAAGAAAAATTTATATTTATATACAAAAGGAAGGCCTTCCAATGGGAAACCCCCTCTCACCACTTTTGGCCGAAAGTTTCATGAAATTTTTGAGTCAACTTTATTGTTCGGATCGAATGATAATTGAATGAATTGATGACTCATTTATTTTGTGAAAATCCATCCTTAATATTGAATGAAAACAATTATTTTTGTTTAATTTTCACTTTATTAATACTATTACACGACCGGTTTCGGTTGTTAAACCATCTTCTGGTGTTAGGTACAGACCAAAATATTTCGTGGGTTTAAATCTATGGGATATTCAAAAGTGGTGAATGGTTTATTTCTATTTGGGTGTTAAGTGGGGACACATTGGGAATATTGAACAGATTTCTTATTTCCATCGCTTCCAGCAAATTTAATTTCAGGCCTTTTTCGCATTTGTGAAGGATTTTAAAATTTACGATATCCATATGATGTTCTTCATTCTCGATATGATCATAAACTGCGGACTGTTTACCTGATTTTAGATGTTCTTTTAATCTGGTCTCAAAATTTCTGCCTACCTATGCAGCGTTGCAATTTTTACAACAGATTTTATAAGCAAGTTTTCTCGGGTTTAAGTTTGGATTTTGAATTATATAATATTTTACCTAGGTTTGGACGTCCTGAAGATGTTGTTTTGAAATCAAGTTTAGAAAAATAATTTTGGATTTGGATTGATAATTCTCCGAAATAAGTGATATGTATGAATTTATTAGTAGGTTTTTCTGTGGTAGGGTAAAGCATATTAATGGTTTTCAGTTTTCTTTTGTTTTCAATTAGTTTGTTTACTAGGATTCTCGGAAAATTATTATTGGTTGCAATTTCTTTGATTTTATCAATTTCAGATTGTAAGTTAGCTTTCGATAAAGGAATGGTGAATGCTCTGTTGATCATAGATTTCAGAGCTGCTAGTTTATGATTATCAGGACTGAAAGAATCATATGGTATTATGGCTTCTGAGTTTGTGTCTTTTCGGTAGATTTTAAAGTCGAATGTGTTTCTATCTCTACTTATGGTCAAATCCAGAAAGTTAATCGCTTTGTTGCATTCAATTTCCAATGTATATTTTATTTTGGGGTGAATTGAATTGAGGAAGTCAAGAAACATTTTTATTTGTCTATTTGTTCCATTGAATCCTACTATAATATCATCAACATACCGGAACCAGAAAATGACGTGTTTTTTTGATAGGTCATTTGTTTTTATGAATTCATATTCAAGGTGATTCATGAATAGATCTGACAATAATGAGCTCAAAGGTGATCGGTAAACCTGAATTTTGAAAATATAATTTGGATTCGAATTTAAAGTAATTTTGGGATAGGCAAATTGAAAATAACTCCTGAATTTCTGAAATTAAGAGAGGGTTAACTTTATTTTTACGAAGTGACTAGCCAACTAGGGGTAAAAAACATTCTTTTGCTGGAATGCTAGGGTACATATTTTCTACATCAAAAGATATTAATTTCATATTTTCTGTGCTGTTTATTTTAGATAATTTGTCAATTAAATCTTTGAAACTTTTTAAACTGTATTCTGGTGAAAATTTCGATAGATTTTTGAATTTATTAGATAAAAATTTTGATAGTTTACCTGTAGGTGTATTAATATAGGAAACTACTGGTCTAACGGGATTATCTTTTTTCTGGAGTTTTATTAAACCATACATTTCTGGAGGTCGTGGATTCATTGGAAGATGCTTCCTTATTTCCCATGGTGTAGAAAAAAGTAGATTGCAATCTTCTAGAGCTTCTTTTATTTTTTTTTAATATTTGTTGGTAGGATCCTTTGGAATTTGAGTTAAATCTAATGTACTTATAGTCCTCTTCATTTTGTTGTGGTAGTCTTCTTTGTGGAGACACACAATGCTGTTTCCTTTATCTGCTTTTGTGAATGTAAGATTTTCTTCGGTGCTTTTTCCAACAATTTCTTTAATTATCTTTGTTGTGTATTTCACACAATGTTAATTTCTGTTTCTACACCCAGGATCTGTTTATTGGATTTAGAACATGTTGTGGGTGGTGAATATTTGGGACCTTTGTTCAGTAATTTTGATTCTTGTTCGTTGAAGTTTGATGTTGAGAGATTTACAAACGTTGGGAAAAATGTATATTTGGAGAAATGTGTGTCTTCTGAGTTTTCTTTAGCTTCTGATTGAAGTTTGATGAGCTTATTGAAGAGTGAATTATATTTGGAAGCTAAAGAAAACTCAGAAGACACACATTTCTCCAAATATACATTTTTCCCAACGTTTGTAAATCTCTCAACATCAAACTTCAACGAACAAAAATCAAAATTACTGAACAAAGGTCCCAAATATTCACCACCCACAACATGTTCTAAATCCAATAAACAAATCCTGGGTGTAGAAACAGAAATGAACATAATAAAAAACACAAGTGTAATTGATAACCCTTCATTACACAAATACAAAACAGCAGAGTTCATTAAAAAAACACCCACAAAAACAACCGCCAGTGAAATACACACAACAAAGATAATTAAAGAAATTGTTCGAAAAAGCACCGAAGAAAATCTTACATTCACAAAAGCAGATAAAGGAAACAGCATTGTGTGTCTCCACAAAGAAGACTACCACAACAAAATGAAGAGGACTATAAGTACATTAGATTTAACTCAAATTCCAAAGGATCCTACCAACAAATATTAAAAAAAAAATAAAAGAAGCTCTAGAAGATTGCAATCTACTTTTTTCTACACCATGGGAAATAAGGAAGCATCTTCCAATGAATCCACGACCTCCAGAAATGTATGGTTTAATAAAACTCCACAAAAAAGACAATCCCGTTAGACCAGTAGTTTCCTATATTAATACACCTACAGGTAAACTATCAAAATTTTTATCTAATAAATTCAAAAATCTATCGAAATTTTCACCAGAATACAGTTTTAAAAGTTCCAAAGATTTAATTGACAAATTATCTAAAATAAACAGCACAGAAAATATGAAATTAATATCTTTTGATGTAGAAAATATGTATCCTAGCATTCCAGCAAAAGAATGTTTACCCCTAGTTGGCGAGTCACTTCGTAAAAATAAAGTTAACCCCCTCTTAATTTCAGAAATTCAGGAGTTATTTTCAATTTGCCTATCCCAAAATTACTTTAAATTCGAATTCAAATTATATTTTCAAAATTCAGGTTTACCGATGGGATCACCTTCGAGCCCATTATTGTCAGATCTATTCATGAATCACCTTGAAAATGAATTCATAAAAACAAATGACCTATCAAAAAAACACGTCATTTTCTGGTTCCGGTATGTTGATGATATTATAATAGGATTCAACGGAACAAATAGACAAATAAAAATGTTATATAATGTTATAAATTCAGTGGAATTTCTTTGAGTCAAAATCAACCATAAACCAGCAAAGCTCATTTATTCAATAATTTATTTTCATTCAAGTAAGTATTCTGTTTCAATTATTCGTTATTTACAAATTAATTCCAAAATGGTTAACAATTGTAACATATACAACTGCAAAACCAATGGTCTCAATAATCCGAAACTTTCTTTTTTCTCAATACCATTAGACACTGACAGGTGAGTGATACATATAGTATTGTAGAAAATGCTGTGTAGGTATTAAAAGTTCTGTTATTTGAGTAGTGCTTCACTCAACCATGGAGATTCAGTAGCCTAACCACTTACGAATAGTATCGATATTGACCTTCATTATGCTATCAGTCCAAATTTTGTATTAATTCTTCGCAGACAAACCGTCTCTTACTATCTATTTTTTGGGACTTAAAGTTTAAGAAAAACTTTTTCCTTACCTCACAAGGCTACTCTATGCAGAATAACTACCAAATCGAACTTTTCTGTTGGTTTGAATGAATATGTATTTCAAGCAATTTCGGTGAAAGTAAAAACTATGACAGAAAGAGCAAAGGATTGCATATTATGTGTTGATGAGATGTCTATCAAAACTCATTTTTTTTATGATATATCTCTTGACCAAATAATTGGATTTCACCAATGCAATGGTAACAGATCTTTCGAACCTGCTAATTGTGCATTAGTTTTAATGTATTTTCAGTTTGCCAGTATTCGTTTTATTTATAGATTAGGTACAAATTTTCTGATGGAATTGATCTTAATGCAAATTTACCACATAGCGTAAACATTCATTCTATATATTTCTTTTCACCTCCCAGAACGAAGTAATCTCATGTGTTCGGTCTTCAGAAGCCTATAGAAAATTTGTTTATTCAACATAACTTTGTAATAAGTTCCTAAGAGGAAAATCAAGATTTTATCGAATGAAAATCATCTAGCAATCGCTAGAAGAAAAGTTATTCTAACTTAATAGAATTAAAAAATTTACATAACCTATCACGAGCTATGTATCTAATTTGAATTAAACCCACTGTGAATGATAGCAACCAGAAAACGTATAGCTTATAAAGAATCATAAACATGGCCGGCAACGAGATAGCAGTACGAGAGTTGAATCTTCTCACAAAGAATAAACTTATAGATATAATATTAACGAGGAAAGTACCAGACGATATTAAAGTAAGTGAATCAACAAAGAAGCTTATCGAGTTTAAAAAGTTGGAGGTGTTCAATGAATCTGTTGAGAGTGAGCGGAAAAAACAAGGAGTTTGTGCTGAAAGTGATTTGAAACGTGCACATCTCGAAATAGAATGTCAAAAACGTATAATTTATGAGATGGAAAGATCTATTTCGCACCAACAAATAACAATTTCCTCACAGGAGAACTTAATTAAAATTATCAAAATGAATGAAAACCACATAAACAATGATGAGGATATTGCCACATCATCTGCCAAGTCACAAAATCTGGGGAGGAGATTTCGAAACATGAAGGAAGCGGTAGAAACAAAACACGAAAGGACGGGGACATCTGGTATGGCCGGCAACCTGGGTTGACATTGTGCAGAGGGAAAATGAAAATCAAATAGATATGATAAATAAACATAAACAAACCGCATCGATTAGTAACAATGATGGAGTAAATGAAGAAAATTCTATTTCCCATGTTCAAAATGAATGGAAAATCGTAAAGTTAAAAAAGGAACAGTTTGTGTAATGTAGATGCTCCTGAGAAGATTGTTGTTAGGAAGTTGAATACTTTGGGATCTAACTCTGCTTTCAGTATAGGTGCACCTAATGATGACATTTACGAATTGTTGAACGACAGAGATTTTTGGCCTACTGGTGCAGTCATAAGACCGTTCAGTTTCAATAATTTTTTTCGGAAAGAGGCAAGAGGTTAAGTAAGCATGTTTCACAATATGAGAGTACTTTCTCATCCCAAAATACAGTTTTCAAGCTCTTACATATAAATGTTCAATGTCTTCGCAATAAAATCGAACAACTCGAGGCGAATAGCTTAGATCATGATGTAATTTCGATAAGTGAACATTGGATGTCTATGGGGGAGCTTGAACAAGTTAAAATACATGATTATTCTATTGTTTCTTTTTATTGTCGTAGATTTCGTTTTAACGGTGGTGTGGCAGCCGCAGTTAGAAATCATCTTGTCGATCAATTTGTGACCAGGGATGATATTAATTCTAAATCAGTAGAGATGGATATCGAGATATGCGCATTACAATGCAAAAAATTGAAACTGATAATATTAGCTCTTTATCGACCACACCATGGCGATTTTGGAAAATTTATAGATGTAATTACAGGTGTGTTGGAATTAATAAAAGATTGTAAATGTCAAATTTATGTTGTGGGAGACTTTAATATTGACTTCCTAGTGGACAGCTCAATGAAATCTAGCATGCCTGATCTTTTTTCTATGTATGGGTTACACGCAGTGATCACCTCGCCCACCAGAGGAAAAGCGTGTCTAGATAATGTAATTACTAATAATGATGCTTGTACAGGCTGTGTGGTCGACTTGGGATTTTCTGATCATTCGGGTGTTGAGGTTTATTTTGATTATGATGGGGAAATGAAAAGGACTAACAAAGAGACAATCTCTAGACCCTTAACTCAGGTTGGAATATATGAGCTTAAACTTTTGGTTAGGAATATAAGCTGGGATTTCGTAACTGACAAAAATGTAAGCACAGATATGAAATTCGAAATGTTCACAACATTTCTAAAAAATTGTGTGGAGGTTGCTTTTCCGCAGAGGGTTTACAGGCATCCAATTTCTTGGTTCAATAAACGTTTGAAAATCATGCGTGAGAGGCTTAAATGTTATAGGGATATCGCTGAGGTAGATGGAGGGCCACACATAAAAAAAATCTATAAAGATTATTTAAAATTGTACCGCTCGGAAATTAAGAAGTCTAAAAAGCAATTCAATGATGATTACATTCGGAGAAATAACTATAATTCGAAATCTATTTGGAATGTAGTGAAAAATAATACCAACTTATTGAAGGGGACTAACAAGGTAAGTGGAAAAAATTTGGGCCCTAATGACTTCAACAGTTATTTTGTCAAAGTACCAAAAGATAAAAGATAAATAATAGCGACCATTGGTCCTGCAAAAAAATCTGCTGCTGAGTTTGTGGATGAATACTGTTGCACATTGGGGTCGAAATTGAAAAATTTGAAATTGTTCGATTTCTGTTCTGTATCGGAGGTTTCCGTAAGAGACATCATAATGAAATCCAAAAATAATAATAGTAGAGACGTCTATGGATTCAACTCCAAAATTATGAAGAATTTGGTGAATGAGATAGTTGGTCCTCTTACGAAACTAATTAACTTATGAGATAGTACTTTTCCGAAAATACTTAAAGTGGCAAGGGTTGTTCCGGTGCACAAAAAAGGTTCCCTACAGCAGGTCAGCAACTACAGACCGATATCGATAATACCTATCTTCGCAAAAATTTTCGAAAAAATTCTTCAAAAACAGATGATCGCCCATTTTGAGAACAACGGCCTATTTAGTGAATAGCAATTTGGTTTTAGAAGCTCAAGCTCTACAACAGCAGCGATTAATAAACTAATGAAAGAAATAAATTAAGGTTACAGTGGGTCTCTTTATGTGGGAGCATTTTTATGAGATCTGAGTAGGGCGTTCGATTGCGTGTCTCCGGAAAACCTTCTACGAAAATTGAAACAATACAAGTTTGACCAGGGAGCAGTTGACCTAATACGCTCATATCTAGAGAATCGGGAACAGTGTGTTGATCTCGGGGGAGATCTATCTGCCATGTTGGATGTTGACTGTGGTGTTATGCAGGGATCCGTTCTCGGACCTTTGCTTTTCATCATTTACATGAACGATATAGACAGTTGTGATCCTGACGCGGAATTTGTCATCTTTGCAGATGATACTACTGTACTGAAAAGAGCCGAAACACGGGAACTTGTGATAAACAGAATGGAGGAGGTATTGGCGAATGTGTCAGAATGGTTCAACAGCAACCAGCTCAGTTTGAACAAAGCGAAAACTGAGCTCAGATACTTCTCTATGAGAGATTTGGAGGGAATGAATTCGCCTGAGCCAACTAAATTTTTGGGTGCTTTTATAGACAGCAAACTGAGTTGGGATGCCCATATAAATTATATAAGTAGTGCGGTGTCTTCGTGTGTGTACTGAGGAATCTGCTTGATGTTGTAACTAATGGTGTATTGATAACTGTATACCGTGCTTTCATTGAGTCAAAACTAACATATGGTATACTATGCTGGGGACATGATGCATCTGTCAAAAGGCTATTTGGGTTACAAAGGAAAGCTATCAGGGTGATAGGTCGATTAAACTATAGAGATGACTGTAAAGATGTTTTCAGAACCAAGCATATTCTAACAGTTCCTTGTTTATTCATTTTACAATTCCTCTTACATGTTAAGTCTCACTTAGAAGATTACAAAACACATCAAGATATTCACGCACACAACACACGCAATAAAGAACACATTTATACAGAATTCCATAGAATAAACAAAATCAAATGCGGTGTACCTGATAACTGTACTACAAGTTTAGATTAGACTGAACGAATCTTGAGAAAAATTTATTAAGGCAAAAAAATATAAACAAACTGGGAGAAATCCACTAACAAGTAACAAATTATATGCTCTGATGTTGATTTAATCTGGAAAATTTACTACATTCAACTAGTCGCATTAAACAGGATTCCTAAGTTCAAAAGAAATTTGAAGCAAGAACATTTATATGGGGCTTATTACAGAAATCAATGTTTTTTACAACATTTCATGTTGAGGGGGTTTGCCGATAGTTAAGAATTCCATAATCAAATTCCTCTTTTCATAAATTGTATATAGTAAAAAAATAGTATCAGTTCAAACCAAATCATCAGAGAATTCATAGAAGAATTTTGTTCAAAACAATTCAATATAAAAATACAGTTATTTTTCATGGACTTGAAGATAAATGTTTCAGTGAAATTATAAGTAATGAGGATTTGATATTAAACACATTCGATGCTTTCAACCACCAACTACTTATTTTTCCATATAAAACCTACTTTTTGACTCAATCTTCGTTTAGAAAAATTTTAATGAGTCATTTCATTTACAATCCTAAGGTACCTATGATTTTTAACATATTTCAAAAAGTTTCAGAGGCACCGGTTCTGCTGTTTCTGAGAACACTATTGAGTAAATTTAATCACTAATTACTGTTTCTTTCAAAGTGATATTAAAACCACAATAAAACAATATATCTTTTATTGAATGCGTTATGTTAGTGAGGAAATGTGATTATATTTACGGTTACATTATGAGCGGAGTCATAATTTTTATATGAATATAGACTAAACAATGGTCTATACACTCTAAATATCACTGTGCTTAAATCAAAATATTTAAGTTTTCAGATAACGCAAATAATCTTTTCTAATCAATTTTCACATTCGCGGTCCTTTAGGTTATGCGCAGGGAGGAATTCGCGAGTTCCCTTTGGTGTAAGCGATTTCAGTTCAAAATCGACGGAGTGCGACTACTGCTTGGTCCCTATACTGTGCTAATACACCTGATAGGACTGATAATGTAATAAAAATCTTAGCTTCCCATTAAAAAAATATGTTAATGACATCATAACTTTGACAAATTTGACTTGTTATTTTTGTAACTTATGACAAGAGATGCGGAATATAAAACTCCGCTTAACGTGTTTTTGCATTTTTTTCAAAAGTAATCGTTGTACGTTTTATGAATTTTGTGCATTACTTTATCATAACCCTGTATATATGAACAATTGAATCAGACATTATTTATCTAGGAAAAGCATGTCAAAGTCCAACAAGGTTGAATCAAACATTTCATCAAGTAATGAAAACTTGTTTGATTGAACTTCCAAAATGTTTGAATAACAGTTGAATTAATTTTGAGACTATTTGTCAGAAATATTTTGTTAAATTTTAAGTGGGAAAATGTAATGTTACATTTAAGATGTGTGGGATTTCTATGTGAAAGTCAATTTTCCAATTTTGGCAATCTCTGCGGAGCTATCTTGTACAGGAATTGAGAATTTACGTGAGAGTTTTAAACTTCTGAGTTTTTCTAAGTATAATCAATACAACATACATCTTGATAACGTATTATTATTGTACTCGCAACATACAGGGTGGCCATTTGAAAACGATACAGACGAGATTACAGACGAAATAAATTTTTTCGATAGAAATGCTCGGACAGGTTGATTTCTGTTTCAAGGGGGAGAACTTAAGATGTAGGTTACGGACACATAGCGCTTCAACCCTTGCTGCTACAACCCCCAATTTTTGAATAGGGAAGAGTGATACCTCAATTCAAAGGTGTTTTTATACTGATTTCAGCACAGTAATTGTTTTTTTTTATTTTATGCAGTTCTCGAAATATTCTTTACTAAGTATTTGAAAATGAAGTGGTGTTTTCATGGCACTTGTAGTGTTTTTTTGTGAAAAATCGACATTTTGAGCTTTAAAACAACCATGACTGTGGCTTCCTTCCTCCAATCCACTGACATAGAAATCTTTAATCAAGATGTCAAACAAACAAAGCGTATTGCGAAGGAGCTCAATCTTGCTGAAACTCAATATAAATTATCTTAGATATAATTTGCAGTATTTCTTTCGAAACGGCACAGTAAATCGACACAAGGCACAGTAAATCGACACAATTGTCGTTATTGGGCCGATGCTAATCCGAGATTGTTCCATGAAGTTTATACTCAACAACCAGAAAAACTCTGTCACCACTAGATTTTTTTCTTTGGGGCCACTTGAAGAGTAAAACTTACTCTACACAGCCCCATTCCATAGAAGATTTAAGAAGATGTATAGTGAACGAATGTCGTCAAATCACTCCAGAAATGCTGCAAAATGTGCGCCATCGTTTCGAACAAAACTTATTTCATTGTATGGAAGCTAATGGTGAACAATTTGAATATTCAATTAATTGATGTGAGTTTTTGATAAATTATTTACTTTACTTTGAAAAGTATTATTTCTTAGATCAATACTTCAAATCGTTCTGATACTGTACAGTTGGAGAATCATTTCAGTGAATAAAACAGTTAGTCGAACAACTGACCCTAGTAGCATTAACACATACGGTATGACTTCATTTGTCCAGTCGTAGATGTTTTGCAATTTTAAATACAAGTACGGAAATTTTGGTGTTTCGGAAGCACAAAATATCAATTATTTGCAAAAAATTAATTTAAGTGATAAAATTAACTAACACATGAATATTTCGAGAACTAATGCATAAAATGAAAAAACAATTACTGTGCTGAAATCAGTATAAAAATACCTTTGAATTGAGGTATCACTCACCCCATCTTCCCTATTCAAAAATTGGGGGTGGGGGTTGTAGCAGCAAGGGTTGAAGCGCTATGCGTCCGTAACCTACATCTTAAGTTGTCCCCCTCGAAACAGAAATCGACCTGTCCGAGCATTTCTATCGAAAAAACTTATTTCGTCTGTAATCTCGTCTGTTTCGTTTTCAAATGGCCACCCTGTATAAGAAATCAATTGATTGAATGTTTTTTGCTTGAATTTCCCCTATAATTAATGATAGGCCACCCAATAAATATCTAAATATATAAATAAACGTTTACATTGTCCCAATTCAGTCACTGTGGTTCAAAATTTTTTGCGAGAAATAAATAATCTAACAATTTCTGTCCAAGTCCCAAATTGTTAGGAGAAACAGACAAATTTTTCCCACTGGGCATAAGGTGACGTTCTACTTAAATAAAGAAAATTTTACCTGAATATTGTGTCCTTATGGTTAGAACCTAAAATTCTTTCAGCAATCAATAAGCTTTGAATACGCATAGCATCCAGATCATTGTTCATATTTTCTAATTCTTCTATTGAATGAAATTCCCTCTGATGGCCATAACTTTCTAATAACGGCAGGATAGGTCGTTTAGGAAATAGGCCTAAAGATTTCAAGTCCTTGAAAACTTTCAAACTAAAAACCAATAAATCTTCTCACCATCGCTTTGTCTTATAGTTAGGGCTAAGTTCCAATGTTCTAAGGCCTTTAAGGGATCATTATGCTCATCTAAGTAAGTGGCACCAAGTAATTCATGAGCATTTGCCATTTTTTCAGAGCTGTAGGGGAAAATTGTTGTGAGGTAATCAAAGATCCAACCAGCTCCTCTTAAACAAGCTGTTTGTAAAGCATCATCACCATATCTAGATTCAGCATTGATATCTGCTCCATTTTTTATGAGTAATTTGGTTGTTTCTAGCCTTAAAATCCATTTATAATTAATTACGAGATAAAGGATATAAAATATTTAAATGATTAATAGAATTTACATACATATGTTCCTGAATAGCATAATGTAAAGCAGTTTTATTTTGTATATCTCTTGCATTTACATCGGCACCATTTCTTAGCAAAAATTCACAAAGAACAGAACTTTGTACAGAATTGATCAAGCAGGTACCACCATTATAGTTGGGTAAATTGATGTCTGCTCCAAAATCTACCAAGTACTTAACAACTTCCAAATGTGTCATAAAACATGCTGATCGAACTGGTGTAGACCCAGAATCAGATACTGCATTTATATCTGCTCCTTGCTTGAGTAGATATTCTACAACTTTAAGTTTTCCAGATACCGCCGCACACCAAAGTGGGGTTACCATATGTGTTGACCTATTTAAAAAGATCAGTTGTAATATTTAAGAATAGAAATTTTCTCATAATGCACATTTCAGCAAATACCTATCATCAGGAACTTCATACAATCCTCTCTGCTCAATATTTGCATTGCAATGAGAAATTAAATATTCAACAATTTCAGTCTGGCCTCTTCTACAAACAACAAATAAAGGGGAACACCCAACTGTATCTGACTTATTAACAATTTCCGACCTTTCATGTACCGAGAGTTTTGAAAGTCTATTTCGCAAGTTGCAAGAAAGCCTAGATCCTGGTGCTGAACTTTTGCATTCATTCATTAATGTGACGAATATAGAACTTTTGTCCTGTAAATTAACTAATTTAGATAGTTCCCACATTTTTCTAAATGTGTAGATGGTTTCCACGCGTGCTTGAAAGAGATTTTACCAAATTTTAGTAATTTTCATTTGGTGGATTTAAATTTATCCATCTGATGACAACATAGATAAATAAAATTATGACCAACAGTAAAAACAAAAACCAGTGCAAAGACAGCAGGCTGAGATCCCAAAGTTACCATATCGACCAGTGGCGTCGGTGGTGAATGACACGCTACGCTCTGACCCTGAATATTAATTTACTGCGTTTACGTTCAATAAGAAGAAATCAAGTCTTGTTTATTTTTATTTTAAAATACTTCAGATGTGAAATCGGGTTTAAGGCTTATTCAGAAATGTGGTACGCAACAACAGATATTCAAGGCTAAAATCGGTTACTACAGGAAGCTGGAGATACTGCAGAACCTATAGTCTAAGTGCAGAATTGATTTTGTTTTTGGACAAACTATTCGATAGATTGAACACCAATAATATGTTGGCTCCGAAGGAGCTCTCAATAATATGAGTGTATTTTTGACCAAACATTGTAATATTGATATTGAGTTCTCTAGGGAAATACCTCAGGTACCTTATATTCCCTGTATCAAAGTAACTCGCAAAACCAGAGTGGCCAAAAATACATTAGTCGTTTTGTAAAACGCCTCTTCAAAATTTTGAAATGTTTGGCTTGTAAACAGCTTTTGGAATCTAATCGTGAACATGTTCAAGATATTGATTTATTGAGGACAAAAAATTTACAGAAAATTCCGCTATGATGGTGGTGCCTGGCAGTTTTTTATTACCTACTTTACCGGTATTTTTCACATTTGTATTATCTCATTCCACGCTTATGCCACATTGATAAACTAGCATTAAATTTTGAAACAATTTTGTTTGCACAAGTAAATTTTGGGCCAATCAATTGCGAATTGCATCCGGAGTCAGCAAACACTATATGCAAATTCATTGTAAAGTGTGCTATTTATTTTTTGTATAAGCGAGTTGATGCAATTGTGAAGGGCATAGACACTAAACATGAGTTTGTCCAAAAGACCCAAACGAAAATAAATTTGTTTTTTATTAATTGTTTTGTATATATGGGTACTTCGGGTATTTCCATTATGGATTGTTGCTTTTTGTACAATTTCTATCCTATTTTTTCTTTTTCCAATTTTTTTTATTTTTTTTCACACATACCTTAAATATAGATAAAAGATTATAAATTATTATATTTGTGATTATCCAAAACCCCATTATACATATTACATTACAATTTTCAAGAAAAATACTGAATATGAAAGAAGACTTATTGGAATACAATGGTAATATATAACTTGAAAGTTTCTTTAAGCTATATATTACTGTATGTCCGTATTAGATTGTTTCATTTACAAAACATTCGGTTCAGTTGCAATATCCATTTCAAACGTCCCGCCTTTCAGCGTTCAATTCATTTTGACGCCGCATGAGGTCGCTGATAGCAGTGACCAAATCTTATAATGGCAGTTACCATCATAGAATATAAAATACCAGGAAGGAGCACACCGGGTTCTCTCTTTGAAAATCTTGTGAACGGAAACGGCCATCTTAGGGAACCAGGTGTGACTCATCTGTTAGTTATTCTCTCTCAACATTCCTGATAAATAACCTAACATTTGTTGTCAAAGTTGTGAAAGAAGTGAATTCAAAATGGTTAGTTGTGTATCTTGTTATTTCATTCACTAATCATCACCATCAATATTTATTTATCCCTTCCTTTTTCTGATCAAATAATTTTTTTTTTGGATTTGAATTCTAATGATTCCATTTATGAAAATAAAGTATATAGTATATGCTTCTGCAAAGAATAATCATTCTTATAATATTTTACCTACTGGTAGAAGTGAATCTTTTTTCAAAAATATAATAAGCACATACAAAACCTGTTGACAGGCATTGGTATTGGTTTTATTTTTTCCAGTTCAAAGCATTCTTCTACATGCTGATAAATATATGCCAAAAAGTTGGAAATTAATTTGGTAATTGAACTATTGTTCACTACTTTCTGTAACAATAAATTACCTTAAGGTTTATGCAGCCCAAAAACGGAAATTTCATTAAAAATAACAAGGTATGAACTATCATTTGTTCATTTCAAAAATTAAGTACAAGTTTTACTAATCGCCCTTCCATACTACTTGTATACAAGTTCTATTTTAATTCATATTATTGATTTTTGATCAGAATAAACGACTTCAAAATCGCGTTCTTTTATATGAAACTGTTTTTTTGAACTGAATCAAGTCTTTATATCAACCCATCCTCATATACCTTTTCCATTAAAATGCAGTTTCTACGTACTACGCCACTGCTTACGGAAACAGAAGTCGGCCATATGCGGGAACCATCCCGGTCCCCAATTTCAAATCTTATGCTCCTTCCTGTGGTTCTTTATTCTAAGGTTACCATTCTCAGGGCATGCCAACTCCTATAGAAAAAAATTTGATCATGTTTTTAATTCACAAAAAGACAGCATTAATTGTGAGACCGTTAGTATCGCAGCAAATGGAATTTTCTATGACGATAACTAATCAATTTCAAGCGAATGACCAAGAGTAACCGAAGATGACCGGTCATCTCTGATCATTGTTGGTCATGACGGACCGTATTCAAGCGGCTTTGCTCATAATCCGCGACGTCATGAATTAGCCCTTTTCTAATTATTAATTTGTGGATAAAAAGATTTCAATGAAAATGATTGGGAACCATAGACCATAAGATTTCTGCTGATTTCCAATAACGAGAAAATAGTCCTCTTGTCACAAAAAAAAAGTAGCAATGGTGAAGTAAAGTTCTTAGAAAATTGAAATAGCTTGGGAATCAATAATGATGAAGTCATTCAGAATATTCAGAAGAAATAAATGAGCAGATGGAAATTGTATCAGTCAGGAACTGAAGGTATATTTGTATAAAATAATTAAAACAAGATTCATTGAAATTGAAGTCATCGAGAGAATGTTTAACTTTATTTGACTTCTAGGATAACTCTGAATTGATTGAGAAGAAGAAGCAGTGATCTCAAATGATGTAAATGTCATTTGTGTGAAACAATAACGAGGATAATGATTTAGAAACCACAGGAATCATCCTAAGATATATGGATCATCAAACAACATTCAATGGGAATTAACCCCTCTTACTGAAATTATTGAAAAAAACCAATTTCTTAATTATCAAGACTTCTTCATATTGTAGTCAAAAATGATATTTGGTAATTGTAAATCAAACTTATCATCGTTTTGATCTGAAAACTGAAAGCACATTTAAATTAAACCTAAACTCACAAAGAGTTTATGTAATTACTACTACATACTAAGTATGTTCCAGAATAAGAGGATTAAACTGAGCCATTTCGAAAATTACATATCTTCTGTCCGACTCCAAAATGAGATATTTTTTCCACTGGCTGTTATTGTTTTTGATTCATAATTTTTATTTCTTCACAAGTTAATTTTTATATATACACAATGAATTTTTTAGCAATAAATATTTATGACCAATTGAATGTTTCATTATTTGATGTACTGCATTAGGGCTGTATCAGTAAAACAATACATACTTTTTTCATAAAGTTAGACATAATTATTACCGTCTGAGGGTATGTTTCATAATAAAATTTTGAAAAGAAGAATTAATAAATAGATTAATGTTCAAGGTATAGTTGCTTAAATAGATCGCCAAAGTCATCTGACCTCACGTCAGTGTTTCCTAACTTTTTTAAATAAAATATTCAAAGAGGACCATCACCTGCTTTTATTACCTCAATTTATATATTAAAGACCTACCTATATTAACACCCTTTTTTTGTGCTCTTGTTCACCTTAATACAAAGCCCAAAATGTCTGCAATTTTTGGGCAAAACTTCGTTTATCTCTTTGATAAAAATCCACACTCAAAATAGATTCCACCCGTAAGCAAAGTAACTGTCGAACGGAATAAGCAAGTCTTCAGAAACTTTCAGAGTGCATTTAATGAATCAAAATTTGGAAGTTTTTGGATAGAATCAAGTGATTTTTCAAAGTTTAAGTTAATAGAATTCGGTATTATCGAGATTATTGAATATTCATATTATATAAATTTAGACTTTACGGGAACCCTGATTGCCCTAGAAATTCAGTGATATTGTTCAGCAAATTAATAGAAATAGACGGTAAACTTTCACACATTTCTACCTTTTCGAAGCAGGTAATCCTTTTCAGTAAGCTGTTTCGCAATTGGGGTAATATTTATATTTAAAAGCAAGTAATACGAACTCTGATGACCAAAACCTCGGTAACGTGCTTTCAAGCGATAATCTATGGTCATTCGTCTTGGTCATCGAAGGTATAATCAAGGGCTGAACAGCAATGACCAGTAATGACCGCTAGAACGACCAAAATAATGACCAAAGTGTCGCTTGAAATTGATATTTGTCTATGGTTAATATTCTGGTCATCCCCACTCCAACAAAGGGCTAATTCATGATGTCACTGATTATGATCAAAGCCGCTTGAATGCGATCCATCATGACCAACAATGATCAGAGATTACCGGTCATCTGCGGTCACCCTTGGTCTTTCGCTTGAAATGGATTAATGATCGGTCTTCCGCTTGGAATTGATTTTTGTTCTGTGTTCTAACCTAAAATGCACTTTTATTTAAATATTCCTAAAAGAATTTTTGAAGGGTATTGATGTAATTAATTTTTTGCAAGTAAAATATAAATGCATAAATTGCAGAAAGATGGTGCGTACAAGAGATAGGTTTGTTCGAAGTAAGTTATGTTTATTCTCAAAAATTGAGTACAGTTCAAAGCTAATATTAATTTAATTTCTTGGCATGGATTTTATTTTAAGCTCATATACTGAGAAAATATCTATATTTCAGCCGTGGGTGGTAAAAGTAGTGCTAAAAAAGGTGGTGGAGAAGGAGGAAGTAGGAGCAATTCAAATCCTAAATCTAATAGAACTTCCAGAAAATCAAATCCCAGCAGTAAAATAATTTCAACTGATTAATTTTAAACTCACATTCATTGTACTGATTTCTAGTTGGTGGCAATCCAGTTTGTCATAGGGAGACTCCAGGATGGCAAAAACCCATTACAAATTTTTTTACTAAGATTGATCATGTGGAAACTTTGGGTGAAACTAGTGCATCAGGTAGTACTGATAGCAAAGATATTGAAAGTGGATGTTCTTCTGCACATCTAGATTCTTATGATTCGTCTACAGAAGATAAAAAAGAAAATGAGGATGTTGATCTTAGTGACATTACAGTACCTGTTGGAGCTGATAATAAATTATCAAATGAAAGTCCATTGAAGAAGAATAACGAATCTGAAAATAATATTATTGAAGGTGTTGCATGTAAAACCCCTACCTCTGAAAAGAAACGTAAGACTGGTATAAATATTTTGACTCCAAGGAAGATTCAAAGCAATGAATAATATAATTAATCCAAAGTGAGTTTTGCCATTGAATCTAGACAATGTGCTAATTAGGAACTATGTTTGACTTCAGAAATAGTGAAGAAATATCTATTTCATTTGAATTCAATTTCATACCTATTATTTATGCTATGTATCAAATTATTTTATATAAAAAAAATCAATTACATTTTAGTTTTTTTAGGGATTTATTCCATTTAGAATTTTCAGGAACTACATTATAATTGTGTAATTTCTATTTTTGTGTTGTGTTCAAATTCTGAAACAAATATATTTGTGATATTTCATTTTGCTTAGTAGCAGACAGGAGGTTTGTTTGGGTTGCAGTTCCTAGTTATTCTGGGGTCATAGAGTACCTGGTTCTGTAACTCGTGGAGTTTCACAAGTTGTTCTATGACACGAATGAGTGAGAACATGTAGGAAAAGATAGTTTCAGAATTTTTTTATTAAATTGCAGATCATATAGCAGATATTGTTATTAATACAGTGGAATTCAATTTGATGATGAAAATAGTTACAGGTTGTAATGGTCAAAAAAAATTTATTTAAATTGATTTGATTATTTTGAAATTGCTCCGGCTAAGTAGGGAACAAAACCATCTCACATTTACCTTTAGAGAGATTAAAAAGATGCTCCCACCCCAGTCAAGGATAGTCGATACTCGAACAATCAAAATTTATTCCATTCTTTTCCAAATACTAGATATTCAAAGTATGTACAAATCTTAAATCGTCCAAATCGAAAGCTGCAAGTGGAATTGATTAATTTCTGGCTATGAAAATCAACCGGTAATTGTTGCTGGATCTTATCTTGTCTGTCTTGACTCACTATTCATGCGGTAATAGGACCATACAACCATCCTGGGTGTTCAGGATGAGTCTTGTGTCGAAAATGGGTCTTAAGTCTTAAGACAAATTTTTCAACAAAAACTACCTCCTCTTTCAGTTCTCCAGTCCTAAGGGAAACATCTGTTACTATGTCGTTACTTCGGTAAATTTGTTCGGCCTTGACAAGGTATGTCCAATTCGCTAATATTCCGGCAGGTTTGAAAATCAATTTCATCTCAACTACCCAGGGCCAGATTACCAATTAGGCACAGTAGGCACGTGCCTAGGGCCTACGAAGGCCAAAGGTCTTAGGGCTTTGAAAAAAAATATATTGAAATAAAATACCCCAAAAACTTATAAACATTTTTATATTATTATATAGTGAAGGTCAAAATAATATATCTAAATACAAATACACAAAAATACGAATACAAAAATAATAATAAATACTAAAATAACTCCTTTTTTTCGGGATTTTGACACAGCGAATTCGTGTATTATATCTTCAAAATTAATGCCGCGAGCGACATCACTTCCAATACACAGAAGGCCCAGTGATGAAGTTCTCTCTTGACCCATAGTTGAACGCATTAAATTTTTTATAAGCTTCAACTTGGAGAATGATCTTTCTCCTTCTGCATTCGAACCCAATATCGAAAGGTATATGCGCAATGCAATATTAATATTTGGTAAACTTGACACAAGTTTATCCTTTATTTGTAATTTGATGAGATCCGTTATAGAGGTGGTTTTGGGGTACAAATTTGAAAAAATCAAATACTCATCAACAAAGTTTTCTTTTAAGTCAGACGGATACATTTTTACCAGAGCTTGAGCCTTAACCTTGATAATGTCCTCGGTCAGTGTATTATCCGTAAGAAAACTAAAAGGTATTTCAAGCGACGAACCAAGAGTAACCGGTTATCTTTGGTACATACCTTTTGCATTCAAGCGGTTTGGGTTATAGATCCGTGACGTCATGAATTAACCTCAATTTGATCGAGAAATGTCAAATCAAACCAAAATCGTAACCCTGCTCGAGAGCAGGGTTACGATTTTGGTTATTAGAGCAAGTAGGGTTAGATGTGTATAAACATGAAAATAGTAAACAATAGCAAGGACTTTGAATTATTTGGAAGTTGAAAAACTGATCTTGGTAGAACCGAAAGACTATTGAATATTTCACAGAGATAATTAATAATCCAAACTACAGCAACACGAATTCTATTTAATAAAATGGAAGTTCAACTCCAGGTAGGAACTAAGGCAATTTAAGATAAAATTAAAAATAATACGCTCTTCCTAAATTCACAGGTTCAAAAGAAAACTTAAAGAACGTGGGTGAAAAGTTGTGTTGTTTGGATGGAAAGAACTCATCAAAAATGGGACCACAATGTAGAGTTTCTTTAACATAATAAAAACAGAGCAATTATGAAATACAGTTCTTGAAAGAAGGAAATACTCAGGATCTAATATAATCATGTGCTTCTGAATAATGTTGCTGAAAATCATGTGGAAATCGTAAATTACAGTTCAGTAATACAACTGGTCTGTCAACTGAAGGTGCGTTGAAATGAAACTTATAAATCCAATGATTTTCTTGAATTTTAACTTTGAAGGCTGTAGGTATTTGATCACAATTTAAATTTTAGGAAAACTCAAAAATAAAATTGGAAGCAGAAACTTCAATGGAGAAAATTCCATTTCTATAAATCACCTAGTTAAAAAAATTATTTGGAAACCATTAGAAGCATTGTAGAATGTACAGATTAGATTTGCTTTTCATTAGAGAAAAATAGAATTCCTTGTGTATTTTGTTAGCTGCAGTAATCAAAAATTTTATCAGCAGCTGCAAACATTGAATGTAAAGAGAAACTTAACCAGTCATCAACTGAAAGTATGTTGAAGTAACACAGGAAAACCATCTATTCTTATTGAATTTGTTATAAAGATAATATTCAATTCTATTTCAAATTTCAGGATAACTCTATAAGAGAAGAAATAAAAGGCTCAAGAAGAAAATGTCATTTGTGTGAAGCAATCTATATTGATAATAATTTGAAAATTACAAGAAAAACCTAAAAATTAAAGCCATATCAATAAAAATCCTTTGAGAATTCTGTTAATGAAACTATGAAAAGTTGCTTCAAATTTATGTCATGTGTGCAATACTGAGTATCTGCAAAGCATCGTATCAATAGTTTGGGTGTTCTGAGAATGCACAATATGGTAGCAATGAGGAGAAATTTTAAGGTAGATCATTAAATTGAAAGAAGAACCAGTAGAAGTGACCAAATAACTCTTTTTTTTTAAATTGGAATAAACTGAAATTTACAAATTCAAAATATTGTTTGTTAAAACCATCATGAGATTTGTCATTGCTGTTCCTAAAGTTAAGAGATTAAGAAGTTCTTTCATTGCCTTTTTGTGTTTGTTTCAAATTTTCATCAAGTATAATCTCGAAATAATGGAAAAATAGATTTAATTTTCTTCGTTTTACTAGCTGTTAATATTGATATTTTTCATTTTAATCATTTCTTGTCATTTTCTTCATTCCTAGTTAGGTACTCACAAAATAATTTTTTATGATCATTTTTTTACATGTATAGATATTATGAGTCTAATTTAGTATTTTTTCCTTGTTAAATTTATTGTAGTTTCAGTAATTCCATTATAAGGATATATTGGCTAATAAAATATTGCTTATAAAAATGTCTTTTTGTTTATATAAGCTTCGGGAATGGGCCCTTTTATCTGAATCAGATAAATGCTCAGATAACGTGTTATGCAGATAACCTATGAGCATAAATAAATAAAGCGAAGCAAAAGAATGACAGCACGGATAACCAAACCCGAGCATTCAAGCGATAATTTCTGGTTATTCTTTCTGGATTTCGAAGGAATAACCAAGAAGAACCAGCAATAACCGCTAGATGGACCAAAATCATAACCTGGTTACTCTTGGTTCATCGCTTGAAATACCTTTTTATGTGTCATAAAGGCTGGTATACGCGGTGCGTCTCTTTGTCATTTCAGCGCAAAGCACATCCAGAACAATAAAAAAAACATTAATCTTAAAGGAATCTTTGGCACTGCGAGAGGGAGTCTCATTTGGTCCTTCATCGAACTGTCGTTTTCTCTTACGAACTCTAGTTTCGGATTCTTTAAATTCTGAATCTGGTGCAAGGGCTTTTGCCTTAAGATAATAGCTATTATACATGTCCTCAGTTCTGCAGTGAGATAAATATTGAAGTAAACTGTCGTAAAGTCGCACCATCGTGTTAAATTCGATGCCAGGTTCTTGAAGAGATTTATTTACAATATCGACGTGTTTTAGTAGATCTTCCCAAATAACTGTGAGTAATACCATCTCCAAAGTATTCATTTGATGGATTAAGGTTTGTGTCTCAATCACTGTTGTAGGTTTCATACCTTCACTAGTTGAAATATTTGTAAGAATACCACGTATATCATCATAATGGGCACATAATGTTTTTACAGCCTCATAACGTGCTGACCATCTGGTCTCTGAAAGTCTTTTTACAGAAATTTTACTTCCCAAAGACCTTAGTTTAGACCATCTTTGAGGGGACGCTGCAGAGAAATTGTAGAGCGATTGCAAAATTTCAAAAAATTTTACAGCTTCTAAGCAGGTTTCTGCCGCCGCTGTGCCAACTAGATTAAGACTATGAGCTCCACATGGTACCCAAGTGGCTGCGCTGTTGATTTCCCTAAATCTAGTTTGTACTCCCGAATACACTCCGCTCATATTAGCCGCATTGTCATAAGACTGACATCTGCAAAATTTTGGGTCTATTCCCTGATTTTCTAAAACTGAAATTAGAGTGTCAAAAAGATACTTGGCATCATGTTTTTCTATTTTAACAAACATCAAAAATCATTCATATATATCTCCAGTTTTTGAGACATATCTAATAACTATGGAGAGTTGATCCGTATGGCTAATAGTCCAGTAAAGGAAGGGCTGAAATCACTTTTTCTCGGAAAGAGCTGCATTTTTGATATGTTGATTGTTATAATGAAAGAAGCATAATATGGTCAAAAATGCAGGTGTTAAAATTTTCAGGAACATTGAAAAATCCTTGAAAATATAGAGAAAAATGCGGTTTTTCTGATATTTTCGCGAATTAAAAGGTTTAGTAAGAAAATGTTTTAAACAAAAGTTGTAGAGCGGAAAATTCTAGTCCAAATTATATAATTAGCGTTCTGGAAAGTGAATTTGTATACTGATAAACAGCGTATTTCTTTAGTAGCGCAATACCAACGAATTTTAAATTTGGCGCTCGATGAAATGACTACCTGTTAAGGCCGAACCAAACATCTGGAAGATATTCGCCAGAGTTGGACTCTACTCGTTTTATTATTGTATTGCTTTTATTACATGGAACCCTATCATATAATGTTGAGTTGTTTGGAAACGGACAGTTTGGGTAAAATGATGTTCGGTTTTCTAATCTGATGTGCTAGCGAAGGCGATATAGATTCTTCAATGGAGGCTAGAAGTAATATGAAAAATAGAAAAGTCAATAATTGGATGAATTATAAAAGGAAATTTTGTAATTTGACGAAATTGAAATTGAAATTTTATTAATTCAAAAACTAAAATAGTTTTCAGCCGCAATTATGAACAAATTCCTAGCTGAATTTCCTTAAGATGCATACGATATACGAATAATAATTCAGACGGAGGTAGGTATGTTTGTGATAGTAATAGTAATTCTTCGAAAGAAAGAAATTTATTCATAGTAATGGGATAAAAGAGTTTAATTAAAAACTGTAGTAATTATTTGAAGAGCCATGGCATTAATGAATAATAATTAAAGTTTCTGCATTGAATAATATCAGGAAAAACTGTTTTTTCATTTTTACTAATAATTCTTCAATTAAATGCATCAATATCATCTCCCTCACCGTCATCTAGATCCCATTCGTCTTCATCGACATCAGAGTTCATTTATATTCTGTTTATCAGGTCAGAGACATTTTCACAAGTTATGCCGTTACACATTTTGCAGAACCTTGTACATTTCAGTCCTGCTTTTTGCAACTGTAGGAGAAGTATCACATTTTCCATTAAAGCTGCAGAATACCTTAAACAAATGTGAATAAATAAAAACAAGAATAAGCGTGAATTTCTGAAATTTTGAAACTAATAAAACTAGGGTGTGAATGAATTTGATCACATTATTCAATAATTCCTGTGGAGCTACTACTTTTGTCATAATTTTAGGAAGTAGCATACAATGTGATCTATGCCAACCCCAATGTTCAGGTTTCAACGACGGTCGTCCTAGCCAAACCTGAATTTGATAATAAACTCGTCTGGTGTGTTCAATCAATGCTAACTCTGTTGGAGGAAGCATTACTAGGGGTGATGTTTTCCTGGTTCGTAAAACTGGGGTTGTGAATATTTTATATCTCAGTTCACCGATGCTAAAATTTTCCCCACTTGTGTTGTACAGATATCTCACTATTTTTTCCGTGATCTATTGCTGTGATCTGGTGTTAGAGATCTACGTCACTGCCAATCACAGCAACCGATTCTGGAGAGATGGCTGCCATTACTATATCTACGTCGGCATCTTTTTCTGCTACATTTACTTCTACAATATGTTTTCGTAGAAAATTGGACAGTATTTTGATAAATGTATATTTATTCCCAATATTTGACAATTTTATTTTGTGTCATTGTTACTATTTTGTCTTCATCAATTTGTACATCAGAGGGAACAACTTTTTCTTTTCGACGGAATCGTTCATACGATATTATTCCGACGATTTCATCCCAATAACCGCTAAATACAATTTTACAATTCTGTCCCAATTTTTTCAATATGGACTATTTATATATTTCTAACACATCTACGAATCTCTTACTGTGAGGCCATACAACTTGGTGTAATAACTATTCACCATCTTTAACATATATCATACCAGTAAGCAAGGATTGTAATTGAAGATGCGTTGAGAATAATTTATAGAGGTCAGAGTTAACAGTTTTTCTTATTAATCCATATTCGTCGAAGGGAGGTAGTGGATATGGCGACAATTCGTAAGAAATTGCCTCTTTTTTTCTTTGATCCATTCTCTGCAACAATGCAGATGAGTCTTTAGAAGATGTACCTCCAGGAATACGAATTTTATTCTGGCTATCGCATAAATTCTCAACTTTAAATTTTGATGACAAAGTCATATTTCACAATTTTTTTCCAACGATTGCTTCCATTCCTTTGCGTCCTTGAAATGCCATATGACAGTTAATATAGTCGCTACCAATAACACCTGTACAAAGAGACATCAGGCAATCTCTTTTCTCAAAAGGATTATGGCATTTTAGCCAGAATACAATTTTTTCTATGTCTTCTTTATCTCTCTTCATACGACTTTCAGATAAATTCACGTGCTGTTCACTATTCGCTGTTCTCAAATCAGCCTATTCCTCCAAACATTCCATGACGTCAAATGCCGATGGCATCCCCAGAAGATAACGCGCAACAACACTGGGTGTGACTCCTCTACCATGCCTTAAATCGGTACCGAAAAATCTATTTAGTGTTTGTTCTATACACATATCACTCCAGACACCACTCCAAGCTTTGTATGTCCTAAGAATAGTGAAATATCCTTCTTTTGTGAACCTGTCGAATTCTAATGTATCCATCGTTGTTTCCAAATGCACCATATCCTGTAAGTACCATTGAGCACTAACTGCTAACATTTTCATCACACTGCTTAAGTGCAAATCTCAATCTCCAATACGTTCTGCTTCGAGAAACTGGAGTAAAATAATCACGATCTTCAAATATTGAAGTGTTTCCTCGAATTTCCAAGTTGAACATACTATCATTGGGCCAATATTACAATCGCCCAAAGTAGGAGAATTTTCCTTCCATTTTTCGAACATCATTTTCACTTGTTTCTAATTACATCAGTCGGAGTTGTATTGCTTGTTTTCAAAATATGAATTCCTATAGCAGTGAAAGTTAATATGTGAGCACGTAAAGCTCTGCTGAAAGCCTTTCAGACATTTTCTTCACTGATTATGCAGCGTATGAAGTAGCCCAAAGATCTTTCAAACCACTCCCATCCATGATAAAGCCAATGGCGCCCATATATGACATCAATAAATGGAACCCTCCTAATCTCACAGCAATATTCCTAAATTCAGGATTGCACGACTGCACAATGATAGAGTTAGCTTTGAAATAAGGATGCTGATCGAATGTTACAAAAGTTGTTCTACTTTTATTTCTCTTCGTTTCTTCCACTACATAGAGCAAAGCTGTGTGTAATGTGGTTAAACTGGATGGTGGTGCATTAATGAATGGGAGACAATTAACATGCGACATCATATATGTAACGTCTCGTGATAAAATTTCATGAAAACCCTGCCATGTTGGAATATTTTCTATTTCGAGAGATTTCGCACATAAATACGCAACATATGATTTTGGAACTTCAGGTTGTACTTTTATATGAAGTTTTGATTCATCAACGAACTCTACACTCTTTAATTCATCAGGATTCGTGTAACTGAATGGTATCAATTATATCTTCTTATGTGAAGCAAAAATAGAAGCAGGTGGCATTTCCATCAGCCTTTCGGAACCTCCTTCATATTCAACATCCTATTCTGGTGTAATACCCCCCAAACAGTGAAATGTTTCATGACCATCCGACGTATTTACATTGTGATATATGTTATCAAAAACGAATTGAATGAAAGAGTTTGGATGCGTTAATTTTGCAGGTTGCCTAATAACGAAAGCTTCATATAATTGAATATTGTGGTATGAAGCCGATACTCCTAATTTACTCGTCTTGTCAATTATCAAACGAGAACCTGTTTTTCTGTAGACATAAGTTCCTACAGCTAACTGAAATTTGGAAATGAACATTCTTGAACGAACAATGGAAATTATGGAATGTGCTGTTGTATCACGTTTCACATCTTTACTTGCACTTCATTTTGAATCTAGTAAATGGAATAGGGGAGTTTTCAAACTTTCCGGAATTTCAGATATAGTGCTATCCAAGAATTTACTTGAGAGGGGATAAATTTCATAGTTATAATCTGGTTTTTTTTTATATCAGCTCCAACGATTTGACCAGCTATCCGTAAAATTAAATTTTTTTGATAATTACTGAGAGAATCGGGATTAAAAGCCAATATTTACTAAGCTCCATTATATTGGGAAATTTGTAAAAGAAAACCGGTTGCTACCAACTATGTTGTTCGATGATAATGACGTTACTATATTTCTCTTTAAATTTTTTTATGAAAGTATTATTGTTGAGAAAGTTTTCCCCCATAACTAACTATATAATAATCTGTTCTTGTAAGTATTCAAAATCCCGTCAACGAGTTATTTGAGAAAATGAAGTTTTGGTGGGGCAATTATTCATTTCAATGCGTCACCTAAATATCGATTTCACACTAATGAGTTTAAACCCAATGATTACATGTTATTGATATCCCAAGCGAGCTGTTATTCATTCTAATAGACCAAGAATTTCAAATCACACTCTCCAGACAACTTGTGCTGAATCCTACCCTGTTCTAGAACTTCAGATGTCTAGGACCGCTCACTCGGGTTTGCACTAGGCGCCAAATTTCGAATTCACTGTTATCGCCGCATTAGAGAAATACCTTAATAATCAATATACAAAATCACTTTCGAGAACCTTAAAGTACATCATTTGGACTAGAATTTTACGCTCTACAACTTTAGTTTAAAACTTTTTCTTACTAAACCTTCTAATTCATGCGAAAATATCAAAAACCGTATTTTTCTTTATATTTTGAAGAATTTTTCAATGTTCCTGAAAATTTTAACACCTGCATTTTTGACCATATGTTTCTCTCGTTATAACAATCAACATATCAAAAATGCAGCTCTTTCCGAGAAAAAGTGATTTCAGCCCTTCCTTTACTGGACTATAACGTCAGGTGTAGAATCCACAGTGATTCCATAATACTTGGCTTCTTTGATTTCTGTAACTATTTTTTCTAATACTTTTGACCCCAGTAAAATTATTAGTTCTTCATACGTTGTGGAGGATAAATATGATACTTTTCCGCGGCCTGGATTACCGTATCTTCTTACATGTTCTTCTAAAAACGGATCAAATTTGGCTAAGAGATCGATACACCCAAGAAAATTGCCATTATTAGGATTACCATGTATTTCATTATCGCCTCTAAACGCTAGTCCCATTTCGGCCAAAAACTTAATTATTTCCACTAATCTTCTTAAAACCGTTGTCCAATATGTGCTTTCTTTTTCCTTGACAATATCAAACGTCTCATCAATTTTTCTAGTTTTTAAACTAAAGATTGACTTGGGGTTGAGCGTGATTAAATACAAGCACAGGCATACACGCTCTATTGTAGTGTTTACATATTAACTTATTACACAACTGAGCTACTAAAACAAAAGACCTTAGCAGCAGGGAAAACCTCTCGACCCGATTCGGGGTCTACGCTGCTGGAGTGCCTAGGGCCTACGACACCCTTAATCCGGCCCTGTCCATGAAAAGAATGAAATTGGCTGTGCTTTGTGCTTCTTTAGGCAAATTGTTTTCTGGAAATTTCGTGGATGTTCTCATACATATAGCCAGGTTATTACAGAAAAAAACTCCCAAGTGGGTGAGGTACTCAAGTGAAATCCGTCTGCGTAGAGAATTCCCACAGGGGAACGTCCACTGTCCGAATTCAAGGCCCCACAGTAGAGTCGGTGTCCTTGGGACTCTCTGTGACGGTCAGGAAGAGGAGGGGGTTTAGTGGGTGGGAGTCCCACACGAATCCGTAGCACCCGCGAGCCCGCTACGTGAGAAGGTCATAATGACTTCCCCACACCTTAGGGCAAAAAAAAAAAAAAGGTTATTACAGAAGGTTTGGGCTGCTACGAAAACCTTCATTTTTCTAGTATTATTTACGTGATGGATTGTTAGTTTTTTATACTTTTTTTCCACTTTAATCGAAACATACAGTAAAATATTAAGGAAAACATCAAAAGTACAAAATTGTCAATAACAAGAACTGTAAGGGTACCTCCAGAAACTTACTCTTTGAGTAGAGTAATAGTAGTTTTATCACAATCACAAAAATACTTGAATGTATACTTTGCACGACAAAAATATCAATCTAATTACTTCATTTCAAATCATATTTATAAAAAAATTTTCAACGAATATCGAAAATGAGTGAACAACTTTAAAATTGAAAAATTAAAAGGTAGATTTGCCGTAATAATATTATCTTGCTCAAGAGTTGAAAATTGTCAATATTGAGGGTTATCCTCTATGGTTGAATTGTCAGAGTATGAGATTACACAAGAGAAGAGAGCACATGGAGTTTACTTTGAGTAAGTTTATGAACGCACATGGTATAAATGTTATTACGATAATCTGCTAGAACCAAAAAGTTATTTCGAAAATACGTATGATTTTATTATCTAGATGATGTCCAAGCCAATAAATCTGTAATATATTAGAGAACATGAGTGTAGTATATTTTACCACATAAGAATAGTATATTCTGTAACAAGGGCAGAATGAAAATCCGATAAGAGTGAATCATTCTGAGGGCGAGCCTGAGCAATCACGAGTATAAGATTTTCATTCTAATCAAGTAACAGACTATACTTTCTCCACGACTGTTGAAATAATAATACTAAGATTAGTAAGCCAGTAGATCCATAGGCTCGCAGATCTATAGGCCAGTAGATTCATAAGCCAGTAGTTCAATAAGCCCATATATCAATATAGACCGTAGATCAATATAGAACATAGATCATAGAAGCGCACAGAAACACGAAACACTGCAAAGAAACCCATTGAAAGCAAAGAAACTCGAAAGAACGCGAAGAAACACGGAAGAATGCGAAGAAACACGAAGAACGCGGAGAAACACGAAATAAAACGAAAGAACGCGAGAAAACATGAAAAGACCTGAAGAAACACGAAAGAACGCAAAAAACGTAGGGGAATCCAAAAAAACTCGAAGGAACGCAAAAAAACCCGTTGAGAGCGAGAAACATGAAATAACTGGAAGAAACACGAAGAAACGCGAATAAACACGAAGAAACGTGATGAAACATGAAGGAACGCGAAAAAACACGAAAAACCACGAAAAAACGCGAGAAAAAACGAAATGAGCCGAAGAAACACGAAAGAACGCGAAGGAACACGAAAGAACGCGAAGACATACGAAAGATCGCAAAAATCCCAAAGGAACCCGAAAAAACCCGTTGAAAGAACTGTAAGGAACACGAAGATACGCGAAAAAACACGAAAGAACCCGAAGAAACACGGAAGAAAGCCATAATACACAAAAGAACGCGAAAAAACACTAAAGGACCCGAAGAAACACGAAAGATCGCAAAAAGCCTAAAGGAACCCTTAAAAACCCGAAGGAATGCAAAAACCCTGTCGAAAGCGAAAAAAACATGAAAAAACTGAAAGAAATCCGAAAATACACGAAAAACCACGAAAGAACCAGAAAATACACGAAAGAACGCGAAAAAACACAAAAGAACGCGAAAAAATACGAAAAAACGCAAAAAAACAAGAAAGCGCCTGAAGAAACACTAAAAAACGTGAAGAACACGAAAGATCGCAAAAAGACCAAAGGAACCCGAAAAAACCCGAAGGAACGCAAAAAACCCTGTCGAAAGCGGAAAAAACATGAAAGAACTCTTCCTATTGTATACTTCTGATCTTCCTCGTCTTTTTCGATCAAGTTGCGCGATGTTTGCTGACGACACGAAACTTTATAATTGCCCATTAGTTGATGTGGGATGTCTTCAGGATGACCTCGGAAGGCTTTCCGAGTGGTGTGAGGAGTGGTTGTTGCCTCTAAATGTCGAGAAGTGTTGCATTCTTCATATGGGCAGGAGTAACCCTAAGATTCCCTACTATATCGGCCGGCAGAGAATACGTAGCGTTTCTCAGCATTGGGACCTGGGTGTTACCGTCGCTGATGATTTGAGTTGGTCCACGCACATTTCAACTGCTGTGTCAAGAGCGAGACAATTTACCTACCAACTCTGTCTAAAACGTTCGCTGGATGTGATATAGTAACAAGCAAGGCTCTCTACACTACATATGTGCGTCCTATCTTAGAGTATGCTGGTCCCGTTTGGTGGGCTAATCTGAAGGGCGATCAGCAACTTTTAGAATCTGTGCAGTGATGGAATACCCGTATACCATTTGGCGGAAATCGCCCAGACTACCAGACAAGGCTGCAGTTGTTTGGTTTGCCCTCCTTTTCGGAGCGCAGGGAAAGGGGAGACTTGATAATAACTTACAGAGCACTTCATTCCTTCTTTGGCTTGGACATGATACACCTCTTCCCACTCAATCGGAACCGATTATTGAGGGGACACCGCTACAAGCTTGCCAAGGAAAAATTTGGTACCACACCGAGGCTCAACTTCCTCCCCAACAGAGTGTTTGAGGCGTGGAATCGACTTCCGGATGGGATTGTTTCGTCACGATCGGTGAACTCCTTTAAGAACTCTCTGGATAGATGGTCCAGCCAGCGACAGCGATAGTTTTTTTGTTTTCAACCAATCAATTAAACATTCAATCTTGTTTGTCGCTTCTTGGGTTACTCTTAGTTTCATATTGTATTTTTTTTAAATTTTGAGTTTATAGGTTTACCTTTACTCTTGCCAATGTAATAATAATAATAACTTTAGGAATCACGAAAGAACCCGATGAAACACTAAAGAACGCGAAAAAACATGAAAGAACCCGAAATAACACAAAAGAACGCAAAAAATCCAAAGGAACCCAAAAACCCCGAAGGAGCACAAAAAACCGAAAGCGCGCGAAAAAACTCGAAGGAAAGCTGAAAACCCCGAAGAATCACAAAAAACCCTAAGCGCGCAAAAAAATTCTGAAAGAACTTGTAAATTGCACACCCTGTATATCAATCGATCGCAAATTCATTGTAAATAGCACACCCTGTATGACAATTTATTGAAATTAGTTTGAGATCTTGAAAAAACTCTGGTGAAAGTCAACGCTAGGAATGCGCAACTCATATGTGACATCCTATATGTGAATCGATAATATTTCATCGAATTAAGAAGCCGTAAGCAGAAACAGCCGAAATAACTCGATCGAAGGTAGCTGTTAGAAATAGGCAACGCATATGAGACACTCTGTATATAATTGATTCGCAGTGGGTGCTTTTTCCATCAAAAAAACCAAAAGAATATCGTTTCAACTCCAACGATTCGCTCTTGGTGAATTTTACAAAGGTAAAATAAAAATTATTCGATAAAGGTCTAAAGGTGTAACCATGAGCAGAGTGCCTCGCTGATTACTTCGAATTTCGTTCCATTCGTTCACACATAAACTAAGTGGATCCGATTTACGTCTAGAATATGACATAAGAATCTAGGTAAGACTAGAATGTCAACGACAATTGTCATTTCAGAGTAGGAATTGACAGGGATGAAATGAATTGGCTAGGGATTGCAAAACTGTTTCTATGCTGGGTAAATTTTTGAATTTCATAAATACACATACGGTTGCTTGGCGTAGTGTGCTTTGTTGATCCTCGATCCTTAACATCTTGATTTCTGGTTGTCAGACATTGCTTGTTCGTTGATACTTGATCCATCACATCACACTTTCCATTATCCGTGGCCCTCCTGCTTCTGTGTAAGTCTTTCTTATAGGCCCAAGAAAGTGAAGAGTCCTAATTGTATTCCTTCTCCAGTCCTCAAGTGCGTTGTTCCAGATGGCTCGTTCTTGTTCCGTTTGCGCTAAAGATATTTCAAACGCCCAGAAATATTTGTCGTGCGTCAAGTGTAGTAGGGATTTCCACTTAGGCTGTGTTAATACACCTGATGAACAGAGTGGTTATTCGAGGGGAGCTACTAACGTGTGGTACTCCTCTGCTTTTATTATGAACGAGCGAATATTGCGTAGTAACTCTGTGGGTGGTCGCCCGATTGCCCCGTCTCCGTCAAAACCTTCAATTTCACAGGTTCCATCTGGTGAACCTTTGACTGTCGAGCATTTCAACATGCTGATGGAGCGGATGTTGGCTTTGTCGTCGGGTGTTGATCGAATTGAGAAACGACAGGACGACTTGTTCGAGCGGCTTTCGGCATGTACGGACACTCTTGCCAAACATTCCAACACCCTGGCGGAACATGAGTCGGCGCTTGCTCTCCATCGTTCCCAAATTGAATTGATCCAG
Organism: Micraspis discolor; assembly: GCA_030674115.1. Classification (NCBI taxonomy): domain Eukaryota; kingdom Metazoa; phylum Arthropoda; class Insecta; order Coleoptera; family Coccinellidae; genus Micraspis; species Micraspis discolor. The sequence goes on along the minus strand of JARTUT010001749.1, from coordinate 1,515,914 downwards.
CGTGATCATGTAGTGCTTTCAGACAAGATATATGATATTTCCCATGATCTGGGTGAGCTCGGGTTACTTTCTTCAGCTGGTCCACAGTTAGCTATGGTTCCCGAGATTCTGGAGCGTGTTGAGAGATCCCATAATCTTCTCGTCCTCAATGTACCAGAGGGAGCTACCCCTTCTGATGATGCTAGTGTTGCCTCCCTATAGTGAACACCATTTCTGAGTCGGCTAGCCAAAGTCTGCTTAGCGTTGTTCGACTGCCATCTAGGGACAGATCACGTCCTGCCTGGTTGAAGTTGAGATTCTCCGGTCCCCGTATGGTCTCTATTCTGCTACGAAACAAATCTCGTCTATCCGCAAATAAAAAATTTCGTTACATCATATTACGCAATAACAAGACAAGGTGCCAGGTGGCAGAGCTTGAAAGATTGAGAGAGGAACTTAACAGAAGAAAGTCCATTGGAGAAAAAAATATTACAATAAAGTATGTGAAAATTATTCTTTGTATCGTGACGATAACACCATAACCGTGGGTCACTGCGGAGTATGTATTTATGTTCGTGACACCATTGTTAGTGTTTTCAACATTGAGACTTCTCATTATGATTGGCCTGGTGTTGATAACATATTTGTAAAAATCCATAACACCAAAATTTCTCTCTTTGCTGGATGCATTTATCGCCCTCGACTTGTCCGGGGGACTCGGAGTTTGTGGAGTTTCTTCGTGATGCAGCATTTCACCACAGCAATATTTTCATAACTGGAGACTTCAACTGTCCAGATATTGTATGGCCTCTAAGAGCTCTACCACCTTTAGGTTCTCTCTCCTTTGCCTATGCAGACCTCATCAGTAAGACCGCCTACCAACAACTGGTTGATAAACATACTAGATTCAGGACTGGACAGGTTCCGTCAGTGTTCGATATCATTCTAGTGTCAGACCCCAGTCTCGTCTCGGATATCCATTATTTGCCTCCGTTCGGTAAATCAGATCATTCCACCTTGGCAACCGAGTTGCAGTTTCGACTGTTAAGTCCAAATTCTGAGTCCTTTAAGAAAGTTCGAAGTGTAGACTATGATAAGGCATCTGAATTATTGGAATCAAAACCTGGTCCCTGATATTTGGAGACGAGGGGGATGTTGAGGAGATTTGGCGCTCTTTTATGGGGGTAATCGATGAGGTTGTGTCCGCTTGCACGACCAGTTGTTGGGTTAGAACAAACAGCGCGAAGCCATGGATCAGTAAGGGACTATTGAGAATGTCAAGAAGAAAAAAGGCACTGTGGCAGAGGTTCCTCCGGACTAGATCAGTCCGTGATTTTCAAGATCATCACGAATATTCAAACCACTTCTCTTCACGTTTAAGGCAGGCAAAGATCCAGTACGAGAGGCGACTCGCATCTGCGAAAAACCGAAACAAATTTTTCAAGTACCTCAAGATGTCTATGAATGGAGCAGTTAGCTTTCCGACCGACCATGGCCGGGCAGACCGTCCCTGTGAGGATTCCCTTGAGACCGCCGAGGTGTTTGCCGATGTCTTCTCCTCTGCATTCGTAAGGGAGCCCGACGGACCTCTTCCAGAGGTTAGGTTTGCTAGGGTTTCTGGTGAGATTTCCGATATCAAGATCGATGAGGAGCTGATTCGGGGGTGCTTGGCTCAGCTCAGGGATACTGCTCCAGGTCTCGATGGCCTTTCTTCCAAGCTTCCCAGAAGCTGCGAGGGTTCCCTTTCTTTTCTCCTTTATAGAATTTTCTCTAGTTCCCTCAAGTATTCGATACTGCTTTCATAACACCCATTTTAAAAAGGGGGATAAATTATCACTGCACAATTACAGACCCATCAGCTTGCTTTCTACGGCTTCCAAGGTCTTGGAAAGGATCGTTTCGGACCAGATCACCCAATTTGCGTTATCAAACGAATTCTTATCTGGTCGGTTGGTACCATAACCAACCTCATTTTGTGCATCAATGAGTGGACTAAAGCGTGGGACCGGGGGGAGCCTGTGGATGTTATCTACCTTCCTTGACCTCTCCAGGGCCTTCGATAGAGTCCCTCACTGTCGGTAGCTTGCTAAGCTCTCTCATCTTGGAATCAGAGGAAGTGTTTAGGTTGGGGTTTATCTATCCAATCGTTTTTTCCACGTCAGGGTCGATCGTTCCTTCTCCAGTCTCGGGAACTCTTTGTTATCTGGTGTTCCACAGGGTTCCGTCCTGGGCCTATATTATTTTTACTATACTCCTCCGATCTACCTAGATTACTCCAGTCTTCGTGCTCTATGTTTGCAGATGATACCAAAATCTAAAACTTTCCCTTATCTAACTTCAATACTCTGCAACTTGACCTGAATGAATTAAATGTTTGGTGTGGTGAATGGTTACTTCCTTTGAATGTGGAGAAGTGCTGTGTACTTCATATTGGTAAAAACAACCCGAGGAGGAGATACTTCATCGGCGGTGATAGGTTGAAACAAGTTTCAAGTCACTGTGACCTGGGTGTAACTGTCTCCGAGGATCTTCGCTGGTCAAATCATGTAAGCATCATCACTGCCAGAGTCAGACAGTTGACTTATGCCATCCAAAAGACCTTCAACGGATGTGATGTTGCTACATTGAAGCTTCTCTTCACCACCTACGTTAGACCATTGTTGGAATATGCTGGCCCAGTTTGTGGGCGTCCACTCGTGCCGATGAGCATTGCCTCGAGTCGGTCCAGCGCTGGATCACTCCTATACCCTTTGGAAGGATTCGCCCCACCTACGAGAACAGGCTCATCACTTTCGGATTGCCGACTTTCCTGTCGCGGCGCGACAGAGATGATTTAATTTTTTCTTTCAGGTCTTTACGTGGTCACTTTGGTGATGATATCCGTGGCTTATATACTTTAAACACTAATGATCTGAGAGGTCACCAGTTCAAATTGGCAAAGGAAAAGTTTGCTACTTCCCAGCGGTATAGTTTTCTTACCAACAGAATCTTTGAGAGGTGGAACCGTTTACCAAGTGCTGTGGTTGATGCTCGTAGTGTCAATGGGTTTAAGAATGCCTTGGACTTGTTTTGTGGTGGAGCTGTTCAAACGTGAAACAATTAAATTTAATTTGTATTGAGTTTATAGGAAATTTCCTCTACTCTAGTTATTGTTGTACTAATAATAATAATAATAATAATGACTGAAAGAGATAATGGACATGCGAAATTCGTAAGACGTAATAGAAATGAGACAAAACGAAACTAAAATGACGCACCTGTGAAACACATTCACTAATTTCCGTGACCACTGAAACACGTAGTAGCTCAAATGTAGATCGTCGAGACAAATCTGTCGTTGTTGAGGTTAATTCCTTAAAAGTCATATCAAATTATTCACGAAATCATAAACAACAATCAAATCTGGTCAATAACAGGTGCTTCTAAAGAACTTCCTATTGGCAGTGAAATAAAAAAGTTAGATTTGTTTGTATCTTGGATAAATCCTACAACATCAAATGAAAACTTTACAACCGCGATCAGAAATAATTTCCCTGAGACTAACTGTGAGAAATTAAATTCTGAATACGCTGATATTTATAGCTTATTTAGGTTATCGATTGACGAGTCAAGTTTGGAGAGAACATAAAATACGGAGAATTGGCCTGCCGGTTCCGAGTTTTTTCGAACAATTTCGAACACACGAAGCAGCGAAGCCCAGGGTTTGTGAGACTGTATTGGATAGAAAGTTTTTTACACCTGCATATACAGGGTGTTCTTGGAACGGAGGGAGCATTGGAGGTTCTTGTGGACAAATGGAAAAATATTCAAATTGTTAGTCTTTCTGAGCACTGGATGTCTGAAGAAGAGGTAGCATCTTTTTCTCTTGAAGGCTGGAAATTGTGACACTATTTTAGTAGAAAAAGAGCGAATAGTACAGGATTAATTATCGTTTGCCCCCCATCTGTAAGTTATGATTGCTTTAATATTCTGACTAAACTTGCCATTGAAGTTGATTGTGAGATTTCATCAATTAGATTAGTAGGTTTCCAATTGACTGTAATTTCTGTGTATAGATCACAGAGTACTGAATTTTAAAAATTTCTGGATGTTTGAGAGAAATTATTTGCTGATTTCGAGAACTTGACTGAATCTCTGGTTATATTGTGTGATTTCAATTCATGTGTTCGATCTCTCGTGTAATTCATCGAACAGATATATTTGTTAACCATAAACTATCTTTCCCGAGAAAACAATTGGCTTGAGTGGTCGGGTCATTTAAGGAATGCACTGTCACGATTTCAAAATTCCCGCTCTAGTTAGTACCTGCAAACCGAACTGGTGGCGTTAGTCGCAGTAGTTTACCAGCTTATCTCGTACGTTTCAATGGACGGTTGTCGGTGGTCCTGTTCTGTACATGTGACGTAGGTTGTCAATTACATCCTTCTTCCGGCATATATTTGGTTGAGCCCTGAGAGAAATCTTATCATGTTGGTTTGGTTTGTTCGTTGGTGAGATTTTTGCGCTTTAGCGGAGTGGAGTATTTGTTTGGAAAAACGACGTGGGATTGGTGAGTTAACCTATGTTTGTCACGAGGTATTTTAGATTTTTGTTCGTATTTTTAGCATCATTCTGCTTCGAATTGAGAATTATTATTGTACCGTTGCGAGGTACCGCAGATTCTGAACTCTGAACTGTCTTTGAAGTCTTCGAGCTGTTTGTCTAGGCTGTCTTTGAATTACCGTCGAGCTGCCGTGGGAGCTGTCTTTGGGGACCTCCACCAGATTTCGCCATCTAAGATACCACACCTGTCGTCTACCCAGGGCGCATTACTGTGAGAAATTGTACTACGTTGGCCCAGGAATATATTTGAGCCCAGTTTCCATCTACGAGACTGTGAGAATAATTATGGGTTGAGAAACTATATCCTTTTGTACTTCAGTCAAGCCACGACCTAGAGTGTTATAGAAGGTTAGTCTGTAGAATTTAGTTAAGATTGATTATTATCAAAGAGGCCCAATTCAGTGAATACTGTTTAGTACATAAAACTCGACCTATCGAGAAGGTCGCTTAGATATAAGTAAAGAGCTATTTGTAACGATTACCATCGAGGCTCTAAGTATATACCTTGGGGTGATATTACTGTTTGTTTAGTAAGAGATAAAGCATTATATCGAATATTCGGGTTGTGAAGTAAGAACTAGTTAGTGATCTACCTTCTGTAAGATATATCCTCGTTTTAGGGGCCTTGTGTATTTCATTTGGGCTCATTATATTATTAAATAATTGCTCTATATTCTTTCCACCAGCCACTACCTCCCGCTTGTGTGATCGGGCTCGTTTGGCATCCTGAGAGTGCGTTCGTTATTTTCTCTCTTTTGCGACCCTGAGATCTTTAGTGTACTTTCCTCTTTTTTTTTCTTTGTATTATCATAAAAGAGAGTGGCGCCCCTTTATAAGTAGTCTCAGCTTTAGAGCTAGCTGAGGAGGTACTTTGTGCACTCTCTGGAGCCGAGTGGGTTTGGTGACAGCACCCTAATTTCAGGGTCGAAATATATCAATAGAGTTGTGTCCGATCTGTTTTTACTCATGGAACAGACAGATACATCTGTCGACTATCAGGACATTTGGCCACTAAGATCATTCAAAGCATAAGGCTCAATTTCAGTGTTAACAAATATACAGGGTGTCCGGGGAATAACTGTACATACTCATACCAGAGATAGAGTTGGACTAGCTGATTACGAATTGACTATAAAAAATTAATTTCTGGATTTCCCTAGGGTGATATTCCAGCTTCATGGAAATACTAAGACCATCATAAAATCCAAACTTATTGATGGATATTATTGAAATTTCCTAGGCTATTGGCATATGCTAAGGCCGAGTCGGAAAGATATCAATTATTCCATTATTACAGGACCGGACTCATTAATATTCATTCAAAGTGTTCAGGGTAAAAAAATCACTTTGTATTTCGAATGACAAATAACTGATTCGCTTTTTAGAAGGAATTATGCTTCAATTGTAATATTGCTCAAAGTTGTCACATCAACAATAATTTTTTTATGAATTTCTTATTTTGGATAATTTTCGAAAACTTTAATTCATTTTCCTGAACAGGACTTAGTCATTTTATGGAGGTCGAAAATAAATAAAAAACTTTCTTAAAATAGTCACTGAAGGTGAGGAAGACTATAATTATTTGTTGATATACTGGGTGGCCACCCTAGACACGGACCTCATTGCGATGGAACTAATGAAGGTAGATTTCGAAAAAAAAAATTGGCGATGTGTATAGGTTATACATAAGCATGTTTCAAAATTATTCGTATGTATACCGGGTGTTCGACAACAAAGATATAAGTAGACCAAAGTGACACTTCTTCTAATGTAAAAACCTCTAACTGAATTAGTAAATCGAGTAGTATGAGCAGTGATTTTTCAACTTGTTAGTCTGTTTCTTTAAAGTTTACTTATTCAATATTAAATATTATGAATTACTCTGAGAAAGAGGAGATACGATTTTCAGTTTGGGAGAATGTTTCAAAATATCTTATTAGATTCAAAGATTCAATCTCAAAAATGCACAGAAATAAAAATCTTTCAACATGAATTCCTATATACTCATATTACAGGCTCATTAAAACAACTAAATTGAGATATAATAGTGAACTAATAGAAAAATCTGATAATAAAAATAAAACTTTATGGGGCTTGGTCAATGCTTTGAGCGGCAGAGGTACCAAAAAGTGTCGACCCATTGAAATTGTTGTTGATGGCGTCTTATACGCTGAGGCTAAGGATGTAGCTTCGATTTTTGTCGACTATTTTTCAACCATAACTGCGAGTATGCTGAACTCTTATTATAAAAATTCATTATGTCCATATGGTACGTCATCAAGAATGCTAAACTCAAATTTTTTCTTCTTTCCGGTAACAGAGTATGAGGTCTCAGACACTATAAGTTCACTCAATAATAAGAGTAGTAGTGGAAATGATTCTATTTCCTCTCGTGTTTTAAAACTGATAGGCATTAACATTGCTTCGCACTTTGCCCATATAATCAATATATCTGTGAGTAGTGGTATATTTCCCCATCTTCTCAAGGAGTCCATCGTTGTTCCAATTCATAAAAAAAATGATGCTCACGACATTGCTAACTACAGACCTATCTCCATTCTTAGTGTGTTCTCGAAAGTCTTCGAGCGGATCGTCTTCAATAGAATGATGAATTATTTGGACAAACATCAAATTCTTGATACTGCACAGCATGGCTATCGATCAGGCCGCTCTACTCAGTCGGGGGCTCTTTATTTTGTCGAATTTGTCTATGAATGTCTCGATGATGGCCAATTCGTCGCGGGGTTATTCTTCGACCTCTCACGGGCTTTTGACAGCCTCTCTTTCCAAGTTCTTCTCGACAAATGCTATAGTTTAGGCTTCAGGGTGTGTTCCTAAATTGGCTCTCCAGTTATCTTGAGGAGAGGACAATATCCGTCAGGATGGCCGACTTTGTTTCGGATAAGCGGGAGTTGAACCACGGAGTACCACAGGGTTCGGTTCTGGGACCACTTTTGTTCCTCATTTTCATTAATGATTTACCGCCCAGTTTGAGGAAATTAGTGGCGAATTCTTTCAATATTCCAGCTACATTCAATGTTATTGATTTGGTAAGAATTCTTTTATTCGCGGATGATACCTCGATATTGGTTGCTGCCGCGACCTTTGATGAACTGCAGAAGCTGTGTCAACGGTTGGTGCAGTGCTTCGGCGAATGGTGTCATTTGAATGCCCTGATGATAAACATCCAAAAAACCCAGTGTCTTCATTTCACTTTAAGTACTGGTGAGCAAAGCTTGTGATACACCATCTTGATGGAACTATTCTGTCGGCTGAGCACTCGAAATTCCTGGGAATCTATATTGATTCCAATCTAAGATGGGTAACGCATGTGGATCACTTATGTAAGAAACTCAATAGTTCATATTACGCAATGAGTAGAGTCAAGAACTCGCTTCCCCTAAGTAGCATCATAAATATATACTACAGCCTGGTCCACAGTCACTTATCTTACAATATAATGCTCTGGGGTAACTCAACTGATGTTGGAAGAGCATTTATAATTCAGAAGAGGATTTTACGGATGATCTACAATATTCCTCCGAGGTCCTCTTGTCGTCCTATATTCATAGAGAGAGGTATTCTTACAGTGGCTTGCAATTACATTTTTAGATGTCTGGTTTATGTGAAGGAGAATGAGAGCTGTTTTACAAGACTTTCAAGCTTTCATAGCTATAACACCAGAAATGGTGAATTGTTCCATATTCCGAAGCATAATACCACCAGGTTTGAATATGCACCCACATATCAGTGCATCAAACTTTTCAATCATCTTCCTAAAAGCGTTAAGACTCTAGAGCTGAAAGAATTTAAAAAAGTAGTCAAAAATAAACTCATTGAGCAATGTTTTTATAGTGTAGCTGATTATTTTCAGTCGTAATGCGAATTTAATAGGATTTATTATTATTGTATTGTGTAACTTTTTTTTTTTTTTTCTCTGACCTGTCCTATACATATTTGTTTATATGTCTAAAAGGATTAATAAATATTATTATTATTATTATTATTATTATTATTATAACATATTCTTTGATAAATTTCAAACATTTTGACAACTGAAATTTAAGATTGTTCGTTGCTTGTGTTTTGATTATTATGAAATAGTGAAACTATCAAAATGGCCAATTTCACAAATAGAGAATATGCTGATATGATGTTCGTGTATGGTAAATGTGAGGGAAATAGTCGAGCTGCTGTGAGAGACAGTGCCGTAACTAGCCTTTTATGCACCCGGTGCGAGCTTTCAAAATTGCGCCCCTGAAAAATGCTCTAACCAGGCTCTGAAAATAAAATGGACAAATGTGCATACAAATAAATCTATCTATTTAATGTTTACCAAAGTACATTTATAAGTACCTACTTAGTATATATCTTTAAGATAAAAATTGTTTAATCAAAAATATTTGCTTAAATACCGAAATGAAACAAAGTACCAACTCGATAGTAACCCAAGGCTGTCCTTACTTTAAGATTACTTAAAGATTTACTTTCCGCGCTTTTCTCATTGCGAAGTCCTTGATTACATTTTCATATGACAGGAGCCGTGCTATGTCTCGTTCAATCGATAAAATCGCTAGGCCAGACTATCTTTCTTGACCCATCGTCGAGCGCAGGTACGTTTTTATTAATTTGAGCTTACTGAATGATCTCTCGCAAGAAGCTACAGTCACTGGCATCGTTAAAAATATCTTTATAGCGACTACTACATTGGAAAACATTTCCTTTAAATCCAGTTCCACTATAGCTTTGAGAAGACCCATACTTGACTGACATTCACATTTATCAAATAATGTAGTCGCTTCAACTTGACTCTTCAAAGTTTCTATTTCGGACCAAAATTCTGTGGCATTTATATCTGCAGAATATTTAATACTCAGATCAGCTGCATGTCTTTTTAGTTCTTCAACCGAATATGTAGTAATGTGTTTTAAGGTCAAAAAACCGAAAGAGTTTTGTATGTTGTATATTGCTTCATTTATCTGAATTTTGAAACTTTGTTGCTGACTAATGTCGCAGCCGGTGTCTGAACTTTCACTTAAATCGTGTCTTTGCTGCAAGTTATTTACTTTTTTATTGTTTTTAATGAGGGATTTTCAGACAGCAAATTAAAAAGTAAAAACTATAGTACAAGGATTGGTCAAGAGGTGAAATGTAGGTGTGTCTAAAGCAAATATACGCTTTACGTAAAATGATAAAATAACTCTGGTTACTGTCACTTGGTGAGTAAACAACAAGAGAAGCAAACACAACAAATAAAATCAAAGTTTGGTATTTTCTTTTGAATATAAATTTAAATATATGTTATTTATATGTCGTTCCATCAATAAATCTTTATTTTTTACATGCCAAATAAACGCATAGGGCAACATCTCTTTATGATTTATATTCTCTTTTTTTTTAAATTACCTAGCTGTCTGAAAATTCCTCATTAGCACTTGACTTCATTTTGCCTGATGGACCTTTAACCTTTAAATACAATTTTCTAACTTACCCAAACGAGTTTATCGACGAACAACAAATCAACAATAACCTTATTCACTCTCACACACAATTTTACTTTAGATTAATGAAATTTTATACGAATAATGACAATGGTTGACAAAACAATCAATAACTGTAACCTCCGCTACGGTCGGCTATTAGTCCAGTCAAATTGGAGTTTACTCGTAACAAAAGTGAGGGAGTAGGTTTCTCAACTGGTTTCTATGTTTTTTGGGTCGCTGAATCCGAATTTGAAAAGTGCTGACACCTACCTGGTCCGCGTCAGGTCGAAAAACGCAAAAAACCTCAAAATTATGGAGGTTGTTTTGGTTTTTCGTGAATATCATGGAAACTAGGTATCTGTCGTAAAATATCACTCTTATCAAAGTTAAAGAGCTTAAAATTCTGCGTCGAATGACCCCCCTAACGTCTTATTTTGATCAATTTCTATGACCACAATCGTCAATCAAAAAATGCCCGTTTTTTCCAACTTTTGTAAAAATAGCAGTAAGGTGACTTTTTGACGTGTGCGATTCGTAAATACTCATTCTATATGAAAAACTCAAAGAAACAAAATTGTAGAGCATAAAATTCTGCGTTCAGCGACCACCTAAATTTTAAATTTGGATCAACCTATACAATAAAGCGACAATTTTTCATTTTCTATCTAAGCGCCAATGTGACCATTACGAAGGGTTTCAACGAATATAACTCTTACTGTTGTTAAAATACCATTTACTATTTTATACTATTTACATATAACCAAAAAGATACAGAAAAATATAATAAAAAAAATTATGCAATTCTTTGCCGCTTTGATGAGGTAGGGCCTGGCACAATATTGATATCTGGGGCAGACGATGGCCCAGGCTCGTCGATTGGTCGGCTCGTCGTTTCATGCTGTGGTGGTAGTAGTTCTTCACCTGAAAAGAAAGTTGACATCCAGTTATTTGTCTGTTGAAAAACATGGCACATCAACCATATCAATTCGTAATTACATGAAATTCAATTTGAAAGCAGGTGAATTTTAATGGTAGATACCTTGCAAACTGTGTATGGCTTGGCCAACAAAAGAATCTCCAAATTCATCATCTTCTTCTTCTTCTTCGAATGCAGAAGTGACATCTACATTTGTACACAAATCTGCACAGTTTACAAACAGTTGCGAGCAGAAAAGGCCTGATCTCCTGCAGCCGCATCGCCCACCACAATCTGTGCGACATTTGCATGAAATTGACTGCATTAGTTTGTCAGGAGCGGGGGTTTGTCTGTTGCCAAAGGAGCAATCCATTTTGGTAGCCTTCCATCCCCACAGCACTGGAGGCAGAATGTTTCAAGCCACTGCTGCACTTGGAAGTACACCCGCAAGCTGTGCTGGCGTGCAGCAGCAGCAGTTGGGGGATGGAAGCTATGTTGCTCGAAATTTTAAATGCAGATGTTACGTACATTTTGTAGCGTAGCTCATCCAAATTTGTTTTTGTGGTCTCCCCATAAAGGGCCACTAAAAATGATTCTCCAGCAGCAGCAATATCAGCTGGCTGGGCTGAAGGATCTAAAAATCTCTCGACATTCTTCTCTAACTCAGGATGTTTAGTGAGCGTTTTTAGGAATTTAGTTTTTCCTTGGTTGAAAATGGCTGACGTTGAATCACATCCGCTCATAGCATGAAGAAACATCATGTGATTGTAGAGGCCTTCATTCACAGCTGATTTAGGGTGATACAGGAGTGGAGGATCTTTTCCACGCCCTGGCTTGAGCAGGTAGATATTATCTGAAATCCGAAGACCCATCATAATTACAAGAATATCAACGTCTTCTGCCACAACTGCTACATTTTTATGAAATGGAGCCAAGGATTCAGCTGTTTGAACAATTAGTCCATCAGCATCTTCAGTTGCTTGGTAGCAAGTAATCCCTGCTTCTTCACACATAGCCATCAGCATGGTAATCAATCTACTTTTTTTTGGAGTTTGATAGAAAATTTTCCTGAGATAATGTTGGCGTCATCGCTTGGCTGAACTGTATTTCAAAGGAGATTTTTTTCCTGATCTCCTCAACCTCTCCATTGCTTTTGTCCCTCCATGTTCTGAGGAGTACCCATCAAATACAATATACGAACTTGGGCCATACTTTTTCTGGGTGTAATTTATATATGCTTTTGCATATGTCGTTAAAGGTAAACCCTCTTGACCAAACCACTCGGTGCAGCAACAATCCACCATCAATCACAAATGCTGTACTGCTGTCCAACGGAGTGGCATCTTGAAGTGGCTTGAAAGTTTTGTACAATGAAGATTTTGTGCCTTTTCGTAGGAAACCATCGTCAAATAGTGCAGGAGGGTATGGAGCCAATTCGTATGTTAAGAACTCCTGCAGTTCTTCGTCTGATTGTTTGGTGATTACCATCCTTTGAAACAAAGTGGTTGGCTTAACGATGACCGGTCGATCCTCAATGAAGAGAGCTGAGTTGACAGTTGCAAGTGGGAGAACTCGGTCTTTCCTTCTGAATGTCACTGCTGCAAAATTAGTGCCCACTATTCGCATGATACCAGCAGTTCCCACTTCTCTGGAGAGGTGACAGTTTATTTTTTCATTTCCCATTACCCCAGTGCTGATTGACATGATTTCCTTGGTGTCTTGAAATGCTGGGTGTTGCTGAAACCACTCAACCATTTTTTTGTGTGCAAGTGATGTCAAGGTTCACTCTAGCATCACGACTGTCTGCATGCTGATCAGATGTTCCGAAACGCACTCCACAGAAGTCCTCAATGTCATTAGCCACGTGCTGAAGTGAAGTCATTCCCAAGGTCCACCGTGATAAAATGCCCTCACTGAATCCACGAGCTGTAGTCAGTCCACCTTCAACCTTCATGTTCTTCATGAGCTGCTGTTCAATGCACATATCACTCCATGTGCCGCACCAGCATTTATCACTTCGGCGAATAGTGAAACTTCCTTGCTTAGTGAATGCTTGGTATTCCTGGAGTGGCATCCATTGTTCCAAGTTTATCATGTCCTGGATGTACATGTGGGCACACTTTGCATATAGGTAGTGACCACTGGCATGGAAATACGGGAGCATGTCATGTATGACTTCCAGATGAAGTTTCCAGTTTCCCATTCTTTCTGATTCAATGAATTTCATCATCAATGTTATCATTTCAAAATATTGAACCCACAACTTAGCAGTGGGCCCCAAATTGGATAGATTCAGGAGCTGGTCTTTAAACGACTGTTCAATTTCTTTCCACCATCCTGTTTCATGAGAATTCAGCAGTGCATTCCAATTTTCTGCGTAGACAACTTGATCGATGTCGAACTGAAATGAGGAGGAGAAATTTATGGAATCCATTATCACCTTAGCAAGAGCTGTTGCAGCCAACGTGTGTCCTCTGACAGCCCTGGCGTAAGCATGGCCAGTCATAATTTTTTCTGTGCTGTTGGGTGCATATACAGTATTAAAGAGTTCTGTCAAACCACTCCCCTCCATTATGAAACCCACAGCTCCCATAAAAGACATGAGCAAATGGAACCCTCCAAGCCTTATAACTACACCCTCTAACTCTGGATCTCCCTCTCGACTTGCTAAGATTTCTTTAGCCTTTAGATAAAGAGGCTGGTCAAATGTGACGAACGTAGTTTTTTGCTCAGGACAACAAGACCTCGTCCTTTGGACAGCAGTTGTCAATGATGTGTATACTGTGTCGTAGTCACTGGGGGGTGCATTAATGAATGGTTGGCAGTCAATGGATGTTTTTTCATAAGGTATGCCATCGGTCACCTGTTCCATGAACCCATTCCACCCACGAATTCCAGGAAAACCTTTAGATTTACAGTAGAACCATACCAACGTACAGACTAATGGGACAATTATTTCATTGTGTGGAAATTCTGCTCTCAAATCACATACCTTAATTTTGGCTAAGCCAAGAGGATCTATCTTCTCGAAGTGTTGTAATGGCACTGCTCCCAAGCTCCCTAAATCTGCCGCTGATGGTATAGTCTTCAGACGGGTAATCTTTTGATCAGGAACTACAGAACTGCTTGGGGTGACACATCGGATACTCCCCATACTGTGAAAAGTGTTACGTCCATCGAGTGTCTGGATGTTGAAATCTGCGTTGTCATATACCATTTGAATAAATGCTTGTTGGCTTACAGCCAGAGGAGGGCGCATTATTGTTGACACTTCAAATCTGGTAGTCTCATTGTATGCTGCACAAAATCCGAGGGATGACAGCACATCGATTAGTTTTCGCGAACCATATTTTTTGTACAAGAAAGCACCTAATCCAACTTGAAGAGGAGAAACGAAAGACCTTGGACGCACTGCAGTAATCAAGCTATGTGCGATTGCTACAGATTTCTTCTTCCATGGTTCAAGATCCCCTCTATCTTGTTAAGCACAACACCTTCTACGAATATTCGGGTAGTCTCAGGAATTAGGTCTTTAGCTCCCTCTAGAAATTTATCACATGGGGGGTATTCAGTCAGGTTGTAGATTTGTGATCGAATATCCTCAACAACTATGGCAGCAGCGGCTTCAACTATGTGGCGCCTTTTCTCTTCCTCTGGCAAGCGAATTGCTTCTTGATGCCAGTTCTCAGTAATTATTTTGTGACCAGTTGCTTTGAAACACACAACGTATGGTTTGTGTGTGGTGACAACAATATCATCACCAAATTTTTGAATGAGGTGCCTCCTGAGGGTGATTGGGTGAGGTCGGAAATCACCTTCAATTTTTCCATCAATTCATCAAAGGTGAATTGACATTCTTCATCACTGTTTTTAGAAAAGTGGTAATGGAATGTATAGCAGCTTCCATTTCATTATCAACAGGTCTGCCAGTTGGCTGGCCTTGTCGATGTGGTCGGTACAAAGCCTTCATGCAGTCTCTGTGGTATTGTGCATCCACTGCAACCAAATCATGTTCTGGCTCAAGGCGAGTTACTATTCCTTGGCTTAATTCATCTTGACGACCGGCTACTAGGCTGAGAACTTTTTCTCTCATGGACAACGTTGTCACATTGTACACCATGTTGCGTTTATTGGGAGGATTTTTTTTGTTTGTTGTTGGTTGTGATCTGTTGCCACCTGATTTCCGCATATAAAACAATGAGTTTTAAAGGAAAACTCTCTAGTAATTGAACGCTTATTTTTGGGAATATGTTGAGCTGCTCTTTTAAATAGGCTGCTATTGATCTTTCTGTGGTGTAATTCTTCCGGCATCTCACATGAACTTGTATTTCGGTTCTCTCCTTAAAAGTTTCACCTTACCATCTTTCCTCTTTGTGCTGGCTTCTATGAAGGACTGCAGCCCTTTCTCCTTCACGACACATAATTCTGTCCCATCTTCTAACAAATCATCACACAGACAACACTCCCGGCGCGACATTATGTGCAGGCATAAAAAACTAAGTAATAACGTACGATGTTTACACACAATTTTAGTTACATCTACTTCTTGAGAGCTAAAGACAGACTGAAGTGAATCTGTAAAGCAGATGTGAGTGGGAAGGAAAGAAAAGAAGAGCTCTTTGAATGGGGTGCAGGTATTTCGGACTCCAGGTTCAATACAATACAAGATCGAAACAAAAGAGAAGGGTCGAAACAAAAGAGAAGGGTGACGACCTACTTTCAGCCCCTTTTTTCTCGCTATGAAGCTAAGTTTTCAGATTCCCTCAAACGTTTTACAAACGTCATTCCATCCTTGTCCTGGTCATTCATGAAACCTTATATATATATATATATATATATATATATATCTGTATAAATATATACTATTTATGAATCATTTTATGCGTAAGAACTGTCAGCGTGATATCCGTTGAAACCCTTCGTAATGGTCACATTGGCGCTTAGATAGAAAATGAAAAATTGTCGCTATATTGTATAGGTTGATCCAAATTTAAAATTTAGGTGCTCGCTGAACGCAGAATTTTATGCTCTACAATTTTGTTTCTGTGAGTTTTTCATATAGAATGAGTATTTACGAATCACACACGTCAAAAAGTCACCTCACTGCTGTTTTTACAAAAGTTGGAAAAAAAGGGCATTTTTTGATTGACGATTGTGGTCATAGAAATTGATCAAAATAAGACGTTAGGGGGGTCATTCGACGGAGAATTTTATGCTCTTTAACTTTGATATGAGTGACATTTTACGACAGATACCTCGTTTCCATGATATTTAGGAAAAACCAAAACAACCTCCATAATTTTGAGGTTTTTTGCGTTTTTCGACCTGACGCGGACCAGGTAGGTGTCAGCACTTTTCAAATTCGGATTCAGCGACCCAAAAAACATAGAAACCAGTTGAGAAACCTACTCCCTCACTTTTGTTACGGAAACGCCACTTCTTAACCCAATTTGACTGGACTATATCTGAGAATGCGTAATTCGCGATATATCGGGGAATCCCCGAACATTGAGCGGCACGGCAGGATCGAACGTTTGAACGCGTTCAGATATTATTGAATATTGGATGCGTTCTTAGAAGGACAAGTTTACATAGTAACTATTTAGTAATCTTTGGTTTATCTCTGTCATGTGTTTTACTTGTTATTCTCTTTTTATTTTTATGACAAATAAAAATATTTTTAGTGGAGATTTATTTTGTTGTGAGGTATCATTGAAAATAACGGTATAAGTAGGTACTTTTGTTTGTGTATGTCATATTGACAGCAAGATTTAAGGTGGATATACATTTGTCTCATGTGTCGTGCGTGACGTGACGACTGACGAGTTAGAACTGTATCGGTTCCATACATAATCCATCACAACACACGTTACGCACTAGTGTGAACGTTACCAAGACGTTACCATACTAAATGTATCAAACCGATAATAATCCAGCTTTACATGTATTGTGTTGTTGTTTTAAGATCTCTCGAAAAATGTGATATAGATAGTACAGTAGGGCGCGTCCACATCATGTTCGCAATAAAACAAAATATAACTGCCAGCTACCATGCATGAGATAAAACTAGATACTAGTCTGGTCATTTCTGCGCCCCTCCAGGGTCTGCGCCCTGTGCCTGGGCACTGCTGGCACCGCCCTAGTTACGGCACTGGTGAGAGAGTATCGTCTGAGATTTCCTACTCGCAGAATTCCCAATCACCAAACATTTTCTGCAGTATTTAGTTGTATAGGGCAATATGGTAGAGTGCCAGATAGGAAGAAGGATCGCCAAAGGAATCTAGAAAGAGGTGATGAAGTACTCCAATTAATTCAAGCACAACCTTCAACTAGTATAAGGACAGTAAGTGCACAATTACATTTGCCGAAGCATAAGGTGCACAGAATAATCAAAGAGGAAAATATGTACCCGTACCACATACAACAGGTACAACAATTAGAACCTGGCGATAATGTCTTAAGACTGAATTTTGCACATTGGATTGCAAATCACAGAGTCACTTTGTACAGAACAATATTCAGTGATGAGGCTCAATTCACCAGAGATGGTGTGTTCAATACTCATAACTCGCACTTTTGGGCCGAAAACAATCCACACAGTATAAGACTGAGAAAATCACAACAAAAATTTTCAGTAAATGTTTGGTGCGCTGTGATAAACAAACATTTGATCGGACCTCATTTTTTTGACGGTAGCCTCACAAGTGCGATTTATCTAGATTTCTTGCAAAATATTTTACCCGGCATGCTATAAAGAATAAATATTAGATGAATTTATTTCCAGCATGATGGAGTTGGCCCTCATTTTGGCTTGGAAGTTAGAAGTTACCTCGACAATACCTATCCAAATAGGTGGATAGGTCGAGGAGGACCTATTCGATGGCCTCCTCGATCTCCAGATTTCAACCCGCTAGACTATTTTGTATGGGGAGAATTGAAGAATATGGTATATTCTGAAGAAATCTAGTCAAGAAAACAGCTGATGAACAGAATTACCAACTATTGCGATATTTTAAGAAATAATGGCGATATGATTCGCAAGGCTGTATCCAATTTGAACATTCGGCAACAGAAATGTATACAAGCTAATGGTTTTCATTTCGAACCACTTCTAAGATAACGTTGAATCAGCAATTCATTCGTTCCTATTTTCATTTTTATTAGGTACTCTTTACTGTATTTTAGTTTCTTTCATTTGTAATTGTTTAGTTATGGAATGTGCTTAATAAAGCTCTGAACATTTTTGAAAATTTTCTACTAATACCTTCGCATTTTATATTCAAACATGTGATTTTCAGTTCTCTTCATGGTGAAATATTCAATTCATCGAACCTCTAAATTAAAAATTCATAATTAAATAATTGTTGATGTGACAGCTTTGAGCGTTACCACAAATTGAAGCATAATTTAGCTTCTTTCTAAAAAATGAATCAATTATTTGTAATTCGAAATACAAAGTGTTTTTTTTTACCCTGAACACTTTGAATGAATATTAATGAGTCCGGCTCTGGAATAATTGATAACTTTCAGACTCGACCTTATCATGTGCCAATAAGTTTGGATTTTATGATGGTCTTAGTATTTCTATGAAGCTGGAATATCACCCTGTAGCTTTCTAGGGAAATCCAGAAATTAATTTTTTATAGTCAATTCGTAATCAGCTAGTCCAACTCTATCTCTGGTATGAGTATGTACAGTTATTCCCCGGACACCCTGTATTGAAAGAACCTTTTTTAACTATTTTATTTTAAGGAATGTAACACTTTGAACGGGGAACATGTGGTCCCATTATATACTTGAGAATGGATCTTCCAAGAAGGCTCTTGGAATTCCCTTAAAATGTTCTCGAATGTTTGTACCTCATTTTTGCACCAGAAGGATGAGAATATAAAAACTAAAATCAGATGTATTTTAGAGTGAATCACGCAAACCTCCGTACTGTAAACATCAAGCTCAGTCATAGACTAACGAAACAATAATTTTCTATTATTATTATATGCCTGAGAAATTCTTGAAAATGAAAGTTTATTTTGTGTCAACTTCCGGCATAGGGATTTTAGTGTTAATAATTGTTGAATTAAAGCAATATTCTGTGCTTTAATTTTTCACTGAATCTTCAGTCGTTACAGTAAATAACAAATTTCACTTATATTGGGCTGCAGTTGATGGCTGATCAGGAGAGTGCTGATGTGGTTGCTGTAACAGAACACTGGAAATGTGAAGAGGAACTAGCTGCATATCATTTGGATGGTTATAATTTGATATCAAGTTATTGTAGACAAAGAGGCAAACATGGTGGTGTTGCCATATATAGTAAGGACAAGCATGTTTCTAACAGTAGGTCAGATTTTAAATCAGTAAGCATCTGTAACGTCATTGAGTGTACTACTGCACAGCTCAGCATCGGCAACCGTAAACTTCTCATTATTTGTATTTACAGGCGCAACACGCAACCACTAGCAGATGTTGAGGTATTTCTTGTAAAATTAAAAACTATTTTAGAACGCTGCTCTGAGGAGAAGGCAAGCCAGTGGCGGCTCGTGACAATATAGTATGGTGAGGCACATATGAAAAAAAAATTAATAATGTAATATATATATATATATATATAATTTAAGAAAATTCGTGACTGAATATAAAGTATATAGATGATTATCGTGGGTTAGCAGTCAAATAAAAAGTAGAAGACTCTTTTATCCTTTACTCGAGCTAGTACTAAACAAAACATTACCATCTTTCACATTTCAAGTTCCATTTTGTAAAAAGTTCATGGACGATATTATTACGGCAATACCTGAAGATCAAATACATGTATCTCTTGATATTCTCAATAATTTCCATTCAAAAATTCAATTCACAGTTGAGACTGAATCTAATAACTCAGTTCCTTTTTTAGATACTAAGGTTATCAGAGATAATAACATTCTTCTAGTAGATTGCTACCGAAAATCAATAGCATCAGGAAGATACATTAATTTCGCTTCATATCATCCAATGAAAATGAAAATTAACATTATCAAAAATTTGAAAACAAGAGTTTTGAGAATATCGCATAATAAATTTAAAGATAAAAATCTTCTGATTCTCAAAGATCTTTTAATAAAAACGGTTATCCTATTAACTTAATCAATAAATTATTATTCAATACACCTAATGATCTACCACCACGATTAGATGCTGATATACAACCTTTATTACCATCAGAACAACAAAGATTTTTATACCTAACACTACCTTACATAGAAACCCTTACATATAATCTCAAAAGAATACTACCACCTGATAAAATTAAAATTGCAACAAAAAATGTAAAACCAGTTAGGTCTATATTCACTAATTTGAAAGACAGAGATAAGATCTTAAATAAATCTAATGTTGTCTACAGCATTCCATGTAAGGATTGCGATCAAATATACATAGGTCAGACTTCCACCAAACTTCAACAAAGGATAACACTACACAAAAGCAATATCAGAACTCTTAAAAATTCCTGTGCTCTTACCAATCATGTGAATTCTGAAGATCATCATCCTGATTATGAAAATATAAAAATATTAGATTCAGAACCTAATTTCAAAAAAAAGAACATTTATGGAAATGGTGAGAATATCACAATATGATAACTCCATGAACTCTAGGAAGGATATTAACTCTTTGAGCACAATGTATTCTTACCTGATTTCTATAGAAAAAACAAGAAATGTGACTAACGTTTCAAACTTAGATATAAGTGAATAACAAAATCTTTTAACACCGAACATATGTTCTTATTCTAAGTAATCTGATTCTAAATTAAAGCTTGTATTGTATATCACATATGCCTAGCTCTCAAGATTCCACTTCGATGTTCACGTCTTTAAATGACATCCAAAAATTGTCAATCATTATTATATTTTTGAGCTATCATAATTTAAGGTCTTGAATTCATGTTAATTAGATTAATATTTAATAAACATCATTTCATAATCAATCTCGCTATCGTAAGTACTGAAGATCTGTAACCTGTTCACCAATTGATTTTTAATAATTTGCAGCACTCTTGAAAAGAAACAAATTGTTTTGAAAGCTCGAGTAAAGGATAAAAGAGTCTTCTACTTTTTATTTGACTGCTAACCCACGATAATCATCTATATATATATATATATATATAGGGTTTACGTGGCGAACAAAGTTTATATAGTGAACTCTATTTCGTCAGTTGCATAATAAATATATTAAAAAAATTTTCTTCACTAATGCTTGGAATTTTTTATGAATCCTCAAATTATTTATAGACATACCACTTTATTTTATTCAGCAAAAAAAGCCATTAATTTAATTGTCCCAATATATTATGAGCTTATTTTTCGATATACTAAACAACTCAAAAATATGAAAACCGTGGAGAAGTAGAGCGTTCCTGCCAGATGTGGGATGAGAATGGTGGGAATCGGAAATCGGATCAGATCAAGTTGGAAATTTTCAAAATAACGAAAAAAACTCAAAATAAATAAAATAAACTCTAAAAAAATTAACACTGAATAAAAAAATAAAAAAAGCAGTGTAAAATAGGATATATTCTGAAAGAAATTTGAGTTTTTTAAGAGATCGAAGAAATGTAGTTTTTCAATGTCGCAAAATCTAACTTCTATTTGAGTCATTATAACGTCCAGAATTTTAAAAAAATATTGTCATAACTGTTGTTCTTTATCTGCAAATTTAAATCCCTCCCGACGTTTCGAATATTAATCTGCGGTATTCAGTTTTCTATAAATTGTATAGATATAAGTGCCGCTACTCCTGAATTCACGTATTCTATTCAATGTTGTTTGCAGTAAATTTCTCGCCTTTAAAATGTCTATATTTCTATTTCGTAAAACAGCAAAAACAGTATCGGGTTGATCAAAAATCAATACAAACGTTTCTAAAAAGAATATGTTACGAGCATCTTCTAAAAAAATCAAAATCGCGACTATTACTATTGATTATGAAATAAAATGTTTCAAGTAACTTATTTCTATTATTGAAAACTGTATGAACGGCTCGTGATGTGAAATTCCAACGAGATGCCTCATTCGAAAGAATACGTGTTCCTCCAATTTGTTCTAACATTTGGGTACGCTTTGTTGATTTGGAAAAATATGATGAAAATCCTGACAAGGTTGAGAAAAAACTTTAACCTGTTGAATTGAAC
Source organism: Micraspis discolor (assembly GCA_030674115.1). Lineage (NCBI taxonomy): Eukaryota > Metazoa > Arthropoda > Insecta > Coleoptera > Coccinellidae > Micraspis > Micraspis discolor. The sequence goes on along the minus strand of JARTUT010001749.1, from coordinate 1,493,761 downwards.
TGCAAGCATTACTTAAAACCAAATTGAATACATGTGCATAGCAATGAGTAAAGATTGCTTGTGGTGCTATAGATTTAATTTTTGCTTATAACCCGTTCACTTCTCCGGACATAACACTCGCTACGTCGTATGTTTGAGCCACTAATTTCGAACGCAAGTCAAATTTTCCGAATTTTGAAGATAAAAATTGAAATAGATCATCAGCAGAACGCCCAGAACTAACATCATAAAATCCCATGAAGCGCTCAACAAGTTGGTCATCTATTACACAACGAAAAATGACTGACAACTGGGAATGACAGCTTATGTCAGTTGTTTCATCAACTTGTCAAGAAAAAAAGAATGATTGTGAAATTTCGTCCTCGATTTGTTTATTCACAACAAAAGCAACCGAATCAATTAATTCATTTTGAATGGTTTTAGATGTACCAGAAAATACCGATAAACTGTTGGTGTCATTTTCTAAAAAGGTTTTGGAATTCGTGTCAAATTTACCAACAAGAACTACCAATTCTTTGAAATTTCCGCGATTTAAAGACTAATTCGATTCATCGTGCCCCCTAAAAGGTAACTCTTGCATAAACTTCTTAGAATTTGTCGATTTTCTTTGACTCCAGCATTGAAATTTTTAATTTATATTTGACGCGCATTGTCTATTGCTGTGGCGATATTTTTTTTTTGCTTTCCCTGGGGTACGATTCCGCACGGCGCAACTAGTGTCCGTGAGCGACAGAACCCCTCGAAGAGAACTGCCAAGGCCCAGCCCAAATCGGAGTGACCGGCGATATGGTGTGCGCATGCGCAAACTACCGCGCGTCCACCCGCGATGATGACAGGACCGAGGTCGAACCAAGTGCCTGCCGCACAGCAGCCCACGCCACGGAAAACTTCGGTCTCAGCACGATTGAGCTTTGCTCATCTCGCACATCAACGTCAGCTCCGCGAGATGGACAGCAAGAGTCCGCCAAGGTAAAACGGCCCACAATCTAGGGACGATTGAGCTCAGCTCATCTCGGCACCCAGATGTCGGGTTCGCAATACCGGCTTCAGGACCCAGCCGACACCCGTGACGAATCCCGCACCCTCAAAGACCGGGCAAATCCAGTGCCTGCCGCGCAACAGCCCACGCCACGGAAGACTTCGGTCTCAGCACGATTGAGCTTTGCTCATCTCGTACCTCAACGTCAGCTCCGAGAGATGGACAGCAGGAGTCCGCCAGCCAGATGTAAAACCGGCCCACACACCCGTGACAAACCCGCGCTCTAGGGACGATTGAGCTTAGCTCATCTCGGTACCCAGATGTCGGTTCCGCAATAGCCGGCTCGTAGGACTCAGCTCCGAAGATGGACGTGATGCCCTAAACGCCCACCTGGGAGCCGTCGTTCTCGGTCTCAACGATCGAACCTCACACTCACCTCCTGGAATTTCGTCCTCCAATCTCGTCCTCCAGTGGTCCTCCGGTCCCCTCTCTATACCCCTTTCCTACCTTGGTATGTCTGCCTACCACTGAACTCACTACCAGCACTAACAACACTGGCTGGACCCTCCCCACTAAACGGTAGAGGCTTTCCTCTTATTTTGAGTTCCGCGCCGTACGAGGAACTGCCGTTCCAGTGCTCGACTCGCCTATAAGTACCATTCTCGATCCCCCCACCAACATAGGTCGTGCGCACTGCAGATGGAGGTGGGAATGATCGGTCGGTGTCTCCCCACTGTTCGGCGCGATCTCGCCGGACTCGATCGAGGTCAACGGGTTTCTGCCACGCAAACAAAACTACTTCGTTACACTCTCCCCTTACTTCCCTAAAAAAAAAAGAATTTTTTTTTTCTCTTTCTTTCCTGACCAAAAAAAAAGAAGAAGAAAGGACCTTAGCGTAATAAAACTCAAGAGAAAATCTTAGTCCAAATCAACAATATAAGAGAAAATCTTATCCTAAAGCAACAATATATGAGAAAATCTTAGCCTAAATTAGTAACTTTCTCTACTGTTTGTCGGCGTTTGTGACGCGCACCATGCGTTCATTTGAGAGGGCTGTCATCGCGCACTACTGTCATGTAGGGAAAAAGAACGCGCACTATGCGTTCATTTGGGAGGGCGGTGACGCGCACTACTGTCATGTGGGAAAAGAAAAAAAAGTACGCGCACTATTCGTTCATTTGGGGGACGGCGACGCGCGCGGCATGCGTACCGACCATTGTTGGTCTCGCGCCGGTATGAATATCTGTTTTACCGCGCCGCCCAGGGGCATCCGAATTCGCACACGACACTTCTGGTCTGGTCGCCGATTTCGAGGTCGATACGCCTGGATACGCCTCGCGAATTCCGCCGACCACTGTTGGGGTCTGTGCTCTTCTAGATACCGTTGCACGCTAACACTCACCGTCAGTATCTCATGTTTGTTAGACGGTCCGGCACCTGGCATCTCGGGTTGTCTCTGAATGGTATTTAACTTTGAGGCTAGTCTTTCAGAGGATTGCTGATGCCTCGTCCTCGCGCAATCCTCACTTAGTTTTCCGAACAACCACATTCTCCTGCAGAAACGCCATCTCTCCCACATCGTGGACAGGAAATCTTGGGGGGGTTTCGGCAGTTTATTCGCATATATCCTGTCTCTCCACATCTAAAACATACCATCGTGTCCTCTTTGAATCTCACAGTTCTTCGGTTGGGACTAGCCCGTGGTTCCTGGGCGACAACGTTCGTTCTAACGACCGTGTCACTATTCCTGTGTGGTAACTCCATCGACGTTCTAGTCGGTACCTCAGATATATCCGTGTCCGATACATTCGGTCTGGTGTTACTATGGCATTCTGTAATGGAGGTGGTTTATACTGTTGTGCCTGCCAATGTACCAACTCAAACACCTTGCCTTTATTCAGTAGTTCCTCTATTGTATCGGTATGCTGAAATACGAGTGCTCTCTGAAGATGTGGCAACAAGCCTCGTCGGATAATTGTGACTTGTTCGGTCTCAGTTACATGGTTATGTTCCAGCTTCCGAAATAGGTTTTGCATTCGAGTCACGTACAGTACAAGTTTTTCATCTTTGCCTTGCGTTCTCTTTTTAATATCTTCGAGAAGCAACTCTTCGTAATTTGGTGGCAAGAAGGCATCTTTGATTTTGGTCTTAAAATCTTCCCAGCTCTCTAAGTTTGCTTTTCGTGGTACATACCAATCTCGTGCATCACCCCTCAATATCTCATAAATTGACTTAAATAAATCTCCGTGTGTCAGGTTTCTCGACTCGGCTAGTTGTTCGATCTCGTCCAGAAACGCTGTGATACTTCCCAAGCCGTCATAATGTACGTTCCACATATACAATGGGACTGTGGGGGCACGAGTGGGGTAGATGTGGTACATACTCCTCTCGTCCTCCCGTGGTGGGGAATTGGTGTTTCTCTCTCTTGTCTCCTTGTCTGCACCGGTAGTGGGGTAACCACAGACTCCACTGACTTTATTGTCTCCCCTACGATGTTTGCATTCTGTACTGATGCTCTCCTCGTTGATTCAGTAAATCCACGTCTTGGTATCTCTGTCGTCGTTGGCACAGTCTCTCTGCGCACCCGGCTGCGTAATGAATCTAAAATCCGGCGATTGATAGAACAAGTCGTCGTTCGTATCCCACAAGGTCGCCTATTTGTCCCAATCGTTCGAAATTCCTCGTCTCTGCCGTCGATGTCAAATGACAGCATCTGGTCTCTAACTTCTCCTGCTCGGTAAGTTCTATCGGTCATCGGTATCAAAACTGGCATATTATCTCCAGGTATCGGCGCATCAATTAAAGACGGCGTCTCAGTCGCCTCCGTGGCCAATCCAGCGATGCCACGTGCATCCTCCAACGCTATTCGAGCGTCCTCCAAAACTTCCATCATTCTATCTCTCGTCAGTCCTTCCTCCATGGTGCCCGGCCTCACCAACCTCAATCTATGCTCAACATGCTCCAGACGGCTGAAAATCCTCCTATATACATTTCGTGCATTTCCAGTGTCAAATTCCGGAACATCTTCCAACAATTCGCTCAGTTTCGTATCACAGACCGCCAGCTCCAATCGGGTATTCAGCTCCACATCCTCGGGAATGTCTATCCCTCTTGACAGCGCTCTCCTCAGCATCAGCCTATCCTCATCCTCAGTGGATCCAACTTCCAACCTCCGGGCACGCAACTCCCATACGAGTTCGTCACTCCGAAGCATATCCACATCCATCCTTACTTCCTCAGGATATCCAACAACGTCCAAACTCCAACAACCAATGTCCAAAATAAAGAAAAATCTCTATTATATTCCAACACCAGCCTCCAACAACCTGCTGTCCCTGCTCGGGCGCTAGAATTGTAACGCCATAACGTGCAGTTCCTTTATTAGTAAACTCGGGCTCCAGACTATTTGCTTCTGAGGGCGTCACCCTCACCTATCGAGCTCCTCCGGAATGTCCAGAAGCTCGAGCCTAGGTAGACTCCAGTGGAGAATGAAGTGGGTAGCTGTTGGAGGTGGAGGTGTCACCAATAAAACACTCGGTTATCTAAAAATATACTCTCTATTCATACTAAATAAACAAACTTTCCAAAATAATGGGTCTCACAGTCCTTAAAACAAATCAACAGTTCGTATCAGGTACAACAGTCCTTAATCTATATCACAAAATCTTCACAGTCCTTAACCTCTAATAACCCAAGTTCCAAATCTACTTGTCAATCACCAAAAGTCCAGTAACATTCCGTGAAGGGGGTTAGAGTGCACATAAAGCGATTACAGTGGCGAGTTACTCAATGTATTAGGCATCAGAAAGCATTAGGCAAACAAAATGACGTAGGCATAAAAATGGCATACCACGATGAATCAGGCAGAGAATGATAAGGCATTCGCTCATCAGAAAATTGCTCATGCATGAAAGTGACTAAGGCCGTGTGAAAAAAATAATATCTCAGAGGAAAGGGGGCGGAAACCAAAGCCTCACTCAGGCCAACATGGACCATCCAAGCGGGGGGTCCCTGGGGCACGATTCCGCACGGCGCAACTAGTGTCCGTGCGCGACAGAACCCTCGAAGAGAACTGCCAAGGCCCAGCCCAAATCGGAGTGACCGGCGGTATGGTGTGCGCATGCGCAAACCACCGCGTCATCACCCGCGATGAACGTCCGAGCTCCGCGAGATGGACAGCAAGAGTCCGCCAGCACGTAAAACGGCCCACAATCTCAGGGACGATTGAGCTCAGCTCATCTCGGCACCCAGATGTCGGGCTTCGCAATACCGGCTTCAGGACCCAGCCGACACCCGTGACGAATCCCGCACCCTCAAAGACCGGACAAATCCAGTGCCTGCCGCGCAACAGCCCACGCCACGGAAGACTTCGGTCTCAGCACGATTGAGCTTTGCCCATCTCGTACCTCAACGTCAGCTCCGCCGAGAGATGGACGATTGAGCAGGCACCCAGAGTCCGCCTGGCTACAAACCCAGCGGCCCGTGACGAATCTAGGGACGATTGAGCTTAGCTCATCTCGGTACCCAGATGTCGGTTCCGCAATACCGGCTAAAGATGGACTCGTAAAGGACGTGATGCCCCTAAACGCCCTCCCATGCTGCCGTCGTTCGGTCTCAACGATCGAACCCTCACACTCACGGTCTCAACTCCTGGAATCTCGTCCTCCACAAGTGGTGCTCCGGTCCCCTCTCTATACCCCTTTCCTACCTTGGTTTGTCTGCCTACCACTGAACTCACTACCAGCACTAACAACACTGGCTGGACCCTCCCCACTAAACGGTAGAGGCTTTCCTCTTATTTTGAGTTCCGCGTCGTACGAGGAACTGCCGTTCCAGTGCTCGACTCGCCTATAAGTACCATTCTCGATCCCCCCACCAACAAAGGTCGTGCGCACTGCAGATGGAGGTGGGAATGATCGGTCGGTGTCTCTCCACTGTTCGGCGCGATCTCGCCGGATTCGATCAAGGTCAACGGGTTTCTGCCACGCAAACAAAACTACTTCGTTACAAACTCAAGGAAATTCTTGATAAGCTCCTTATCGTGTCATCGGTTGATCGTACATTTGAGGTGACCTACAGATCAATCAAGAAAAAATATGATTCTCTCCTTACTGTGTCAAAAAAGAACTATTTCAGTGACTTGGTACTGAAATCTGAAAATAAATCACGAGCGTCATGGCAGATAATAAAAAACCTTACAAAAAATAATAGTAAGAAATTTTCATTAAAATCCAGTGATCTGTCAAAACTAGCGAACGATTTCAATAGCTTTTTCATTGAAGTTGCCACCTCATTAACGCAGAATATATCTAAATCACCTGACCCTTCTCTACCCTCTAGATTGGACAGATCATTCTTTATTTTCGAGATTGACCAAGAGGAGGTTATCCGGTGGTACGTTCACTAAAAAGTAAATCATCTGTTGGTCATGATGACATCTCCATTAAGGTAATTAAATTATCTATTGAAATAATAGTTAAACCCCTAACGTTTATAATGAATCGCTCTTTTATGGAAGGCATCTTCCCAGAGAACTTGAAGATAGCCATAATTAAACCCATACATAAGAAGGGGAGCATGGGAGATCTAAATAACTACAGACCAATAAGTATTCTATCATCATTTTCCAAAATTTCCGAAAAAGTTCTCTACAATAGATTATCAAAATTTTTCCTCAAATTTAATGTAATACCTAAATGCCAACACGGCTTTGTAAAAGGTAGAAGTGTAGAAACAGCTATATATGAGCTCACTAATGAAATTGTCAATACCTTAGAACAAGACGAGATTCCCATAGGTTTGTTTTTGAACTTAACAAAAGCGTTTGACTGTGTTGAACATAAAAGGTTACTCCAAATACTCGAGAACTGCGGGATTAGAGATAATCAGTTGAAACTAATCCAGAGCTATTTAAAATCTAGAAAGCAAGTGGTCATTATAGAGGTTGAAGATGAAATTTTCGCATCTGACAAAAAATTCACCACCATCGGCTTATCGCAGGGTAGCATACTAGGACCATTGTTGTTCGTAATTTACGTCTGTGCTCTGTATATTTTACATAGGGGACTGAATTGTAGATTACTGATGTTTGCAGATGACACAAACTATCTCGTTAAATTACCATCCATAACAGCACTTAGAGATCATGTTGGAAATTTACTGAAACTTATAAAACAGTGATTTGGAGATCATAATTTGATTCTGAATGTTCACAAGACCGATTGTGTTATATTCCACAGTAAAAAAGCGAAATTAAACTTTCCACAGTGTATAAACATGGAAGATGATGATATTGAGGTTAAGGATTGTGTAAAGTTTGTCATGAAAATTGATTTTTATTTTTTGTATAGGAAAATCATTCTTCATATTAAGTATTCCGATTATTTTATATATATTTTCCGTTCCCCTGTATACACCTTAAGATTCGAAGTCGTTGTTTCCAGAGTTTTTCGGTGAGAAAAAAAGGCCTGAAAACATAAATTTCTCTTCGCTAGAATCCGATAAATCTGTTTTTACGCGATAAACCGAAATCGAAGATGATTTTAGGCGACAAAAAGCCACATCTGTGTGTGTCCGTTTCCTCTCCCCACCAGGAGAGTATAAAAGGGGGTGTTGTCTCCAGATTTGATTTATTCATAATTCATTATTCAGATCAGTTTCATTAATTATTATTCAGTTTGGCAGATTAATTCCGATTTAGTGATTGTGGTTCCGGGTTAGATATAGATTTTAAGATAGGTAATTTTGTTCAGTTTTCAGTTAGATTCATTATTTACAGGAGTTTATTTTATTTTTTTTGTTATTCAATAGTAGCGATTTTAGCTTATCTCATCAGTGCACAGAGTGTGGTTTTGTCGGACGTCAGTGTCCTGAGCGACGAAAGAAAAGAAAAAGTGAGTAAACGAATACCCCATTGCCGAAACCCCTTTATTTCAATTTCATCAAAATCGCCTATTTTTCCGAGTTCGATTTCATTCCTTTTACGGGAATTCTGTGGACTTCCTGTCCACGTGGGCAGTTAGCAACCCTCAGTCTGTATATAATAATTATTCTTAGCTCTTCTCGCGAGCCAGTAAAATATTTTATTCAGCTTACCGTCAATCACAATTTGTTGCGTCCTATTTGCGAGAAAGTAGCGTTCGCAGCCAGATTGATTTTGATTTAGAATTAAGTTCATTTTTATGCATTTCACTTGTAATTGTTAATGTCCTTAGGAAGTGTTATTTTCACAAGTATAACTGAATTCTTGTGTTCTGTTTAAATTGTTACAGTAGATTACCGAATTAATTTATTTTCACCTTTCATACTGTCAGTTTAAATCTGTTATTTTGCTGAATTAATATATTTCCACATTTCATGCTGTCAGTTTAAATCTATTATTTTGTTGAAATACAGCTGATTATTTACCTTTATTTGTATTCAACATACCGAGGTGATTTTCTGTACTTATATATCGAATTAATTTATTTTCACCTTTCATACTGTCAGTTTAAATCTTTTTTTTTGCTGAATTAATATATTTCCACATTTCATGCTGTCAGTTTAAATCTATTATTTTGTTGAAATACAGCTGATTATTTACCTTTATTTGTATTCAACATACCGAGGTGATTTTCTGTACTTATATATAGAATTAATTTATTTTCACCTTTCATACTGTCAGTTTAAATCTGTTATTTTGCTGAAATATAGTTGATTCCTTACGTAATTTGTATTCAACATACCGAGGTGATTTTCTGTAATTATATACCGAATTAATATATTTTCACATTTCATGCTGTCAGTTTAAATCTATTATTTTGTTGAAATATAACTGATTACTTACGTTATTTTTATTCAACATACTGAGAGAATTTTCTGTACATCTATTCCGAATAAATCATATTAAATTTTTACCTATTTGATTGCTCAAATTATCGCTAATAGCTTAGATAAAACCGAACTCTGTCTTCGACTAGAAGCTACCTTGGTAGGTTTGCTATTCTCCCTGATAAGCAAAGAATATCTGGCGCCCGAAAAATATATAATAGGTAAAAAAGGGTGTTACAAGTTCTTGGGTCTCAGACTTGATAAGCATCTGAAGTGGGGTCCACATATTGAAAATCTAAAGAGTAAATTGAATTCTGCTTGTTACACCCTTTTTATGCTAAGAAATCGAATAAGATCAGATATACTTAAACTAGTTTACTATGCAAATTTTCATACTGCAATATCTTATTGAATTATATTCTGGGGAACCTCATCTCATGTAGAGTCTATTTTTATTATACAGAAAAGAGCTATAAGATCTATGCTTAAGATGGGTTACCGGGAATCATGTAGAGGAATTTTTAAGTCAAGTAACATACTTACTGTTTATGGTTTGTATATTTATAAGGTTCTGTATTTTTTTAGAAAACATAGTGAATATTTTGAGGTGTATAAAAATTTCAATAATACGAGGAGAATTTTTCCTTACAATGTACCAGCTCATAAAACAACTTTAAGAGAGAAAAGTGTACAATACATGGCCATCAGTTTGATCAATGTTTTACCACCTGAATTAAGAAAAGTTGCCAGTTTAGTGAATTTCAAGCGAAGGTTGTATGATCTGATATTGAAATATGAGCCCTATAATTTAGAGGAATTTAGGGTATATTGTAGAAGTCAATAATTTGTAATTTTTGTTTTTCATTTGACTTGTTCCAGTTTTATACATGTAAATACTTTGGAATTAATAAATTACTCTTACTATTACTATTCTCTTCCGTCTAATTGGACTTTGTCTACCTGTAGTCACTGCAATGAATCATTTGACCGCCGTAAATTTGATGCTCTGGCATATGTGCAAAAACTTATCAGGCTAAATGTTTGGGTATTTCCCCTGATATTTTACGATGCTTGAAATCACCTGGTTTTTGTTGGTATTGCCCGGACTGTAATAAGACCCGCAACAAACATGAGGACCAAATGAGAGCATCATTCGATGTAAAAATGAACCAAATGTTCGGAGATTTCGAGAACATGTTCAAGGTGTTTATCGAAAAAATCTCAAAACAGGCTACTGAAACGTTCACTCAAATTACAAATACATCAAGACCATCCACCGATATTCCCTCCTATGCTAAGGTTGTCAAGGCAAAATCAATGGTAGTTATAAAACCTAAGGATTTAGATCAGGCGAATTCTAAGACCAAGCTTGATATTATGAAAATACCGACCCGAAAAGAAAATCAAAGATGAAGGCATTCTCATTGAGTGCGATGATTCTGATAGCGCCGGAACTTTTAGGAAACTGGCCAATGAAAAACTCTCAACAAAATCTCTGATATAAAGAAGGTATTACCTAAAATTTGAATTGTGGGTCTTGTTGAGAATTATTCAGACGCAGATATATTGAAGTTTTTAAAAGGACAAAACAAAGTATTTTCCAATTCTTCTCATTTAAAAGTTGTGAAGACTTGGGCCACCCATAGGAATCCGTCCATTTTTCAATCATTAATCGAACTTGACGCTGCGACCCATAGTTTGGTAATGGATCAGGGTAAACTTTTTATTAATTTCGATGCTTGCTCTATCTTTGATGCAACTGAAGTAAGGATCTGCTACAGATGTAGTGGCTTCAATCACAGCCAGTCTAAGTGTTCCTGTTGAAAATAACAAAAATGTATTTGCCTTCTCTTCAAAAAGAACTATGAAGTTCTGTGTTCGTCACTGCCCCACTCTATGATCATGTATGCTTCGAGAAACTCACTTCTTTACTTGTAGTCGAGTTGAGTAGAGTCGAAGTTAAGCAACCAGAAGGTATGTAATCTTATTTACTAGAGACAGTATTAAAAGCCATTAGTCTAGTGCTACACGTGTTTTTGTTTCACCCGTTTCACCGAGTTTTAATAGTTCCCGAAGGATCATGTGTCCAAAGTGTGCCGGTGATTATACTCTAAATTGTTGTAACAGTTGCACCTGAAAATGTAACAATTGTTCTAATGCTAATTTAACAGATTGTTCTCATATTATATGGGACTCCATTAAATGTCCGATTTACAAAAAGAGGCTGGATAATCTTCAGTCTTTTAACTTTGGCTCTAAATAGCAGTCAGCGGAATGAAAACTCCGCATCACGTTCAGCAAATTTTAAATGTTATTATCAAAATGTTAGAGGCATCAGATCAAAGACTTTTGATGTATATGAAAATATAGCACGAAATGATTTTGACTTAATATGCTTGTCAGAAACCTGGTTATCTTCTGATATATTAGATACGGAAATTTGTAGCGAACGATATTTTCTATTCCAATGTGATCGAGACCATGACCTCACCGGTAAGACTAGAGGGGGTGGCGTGCTTATTGTAGTGAAATCTACCTTACTAGCCTTTCCACTGGAGCTGGGTTCAATTAGAGAGGCATTCCCCGGAATTGATATAGTCGGTTTGAGATTGAATCTACGAAGTTCCAAATATTATATCTTTAATATATATAATCCTCCAAATACGTCTACCGACCACTATGTGGCTATTTTCGAGGCCATCTCCAGCCTCCCTTACTTGCTGAATGAAAATACTAACCTGATCAATCTCGGCGACTTCAATCTCCCGGAGTATATTAGTTACAGAAGAGAGGTCTGCGTAATATCAAAATTGAGGCACTCGTGAATTACATGAACTTCTTCGGACTGAGTCAGCAAATTGAAATTTTGAATGCTAAGGACCGGAGATTCTATTATCATAAAGGAGTCTTCGTTGCCTTTTGTAGCGGTGGATACCCATCATCCCCACTAGAATTTCTTCTTACGCTCACTTCAGGTCTGAATAGGTATCATAGAATCAACCAGGAGTGTTTCAACTTCAGAAAGGCTAATTTTTCTAAGCTTTAAGACAGTATATTGAACACCAACTGGGATATTTTGGATGCATACGATAATGTTGATTTGGCATATGATGCATTATATAGCATAATGAATTGCTTATTTTCCGAATGTGTCCCCGTATCGAAAAATGGGAGGTCTTCTTATCCGCCCTGGTTTATAAGTAATATTATTACTCGTCTCAAAACCAAAGACAAAGACAAATATAGGTCATCAGGAAACATTAGTTTCTTGAAGGAGTATAAAGACCTTCGTAGAGATTTAAAAAGGAAATAGCTGCGGCTCGCGCTAATTTCACAAGAAACGCTGAGGCCAACATAACAGACAATCCATCTGATTTTTGGGCCTATTTGAACAGCCTTCGTAACACTCCTTCCATTTCTGAATCGATGAACTCTGGGGGTCCCTCCATTACTAGTCCCCAAAACGTCGATGCCTTTGCATCATTTTTTCACAGTTCATTCATTAATTCCACTGATTTTAACACACTGGATGGCTCACCTGATAGCTCCTTCGCACAAACTCTGACTATCCCGTAGATAACGGAAGATATTGTACTCAAGAACCTCAAAAGCTGCAAATCTAATATGACAGCAGGTCCTGACAGAATTCCATCTTTTCTGTTGAAGGACTGTGCGATTGACCTCGTCAGACCTCACACCATTATTTATAGACTGTACCTTTCTACACACCATTTTCCTACCGTCTGGAAAGAGGGTAGAGTAAGTCCAATATTCAAGAAGGGCATAATCAGCGATATTGAGAACTATAGACCAATTGTGATTCTGAACAACTTCAGCAAAGTTTTCAAAAAATACTTTACGACATCATATATGTTCATGTGAAGAGCAAAATTTCTAATTGTCAGCACGGATTCATCAAAGGTCGATCAACAGTAATCAACTTGGCTTGTTTAACTCAATATATCGGTAGTGCATTGGATCAGTCTTCTCAAGTTGATGTCATCTACACGGACTTCACGAAGGCATTTGACAGATTGGATCATGGTATACTTATCAAGAAGTTGTCTTCTTTCGGGTTAAATCTTGATTTTCTATATTTTTTTGAATCTTATCTTTCCCGTAGAAATCTGTATGTTCAGTGTTTTGGTTATAGGTCTTGTGCTTTTGAGGCTACCTCAGGTGTCCCTCAGGGGTCTATATTGAGTCCACTCCTTTTCTTAATCTTCATCAATGGTATCTGTTGTTACCTGACCAGTTCCTTTCTTCTTTATGTTGATGACTTCAAACTATGTCGTCGCATTCTTTCTATTGAGGATTGTTGGGACCTCCAGGGTGACCTTGATTGGCTAAACCGTTGGTGTAGGGACAACTTACTTCCCTTGAACGTTCAAAAATGTAGCGTAATATCCTTCAGTCGTAAGAGAACTACAATAGATTCCCTTTATAACATTAGTGGTGGCGTTCTAGGAAAGGTTGTTGAGTTTAAAGACCTAGGTATCTTATTCGATCGTAGACTTAGTTTTGTTCCCCATATAAATTCAATCACCTCGGGAAGTATCAAAACACTTGGCTTCATCCTAAGGAACTCAAAGTGGTTACAGAACACCAGAACGCTACTTAAACTATTCAATGCACTTGAGAGGTCAAGGCTCGAGTACGGGTGGCTAATTTGGAGCCCTGGTTTTAGTGCACATGTCAATAGATTAGAGAATCTACAGAGGCGATTTCTGAAGTATCTTTGTTTCAAAATTGACGGTATTTATCCGAAGCGTGGTATACCTCACGAAAATTTCCTGAGAAGATTGTAGGTTTATTCGCTAGAACGTTGTCGCACCTATTTAGGTGTTTTATTTCTGCGAAATATAATGTGCCCGTTAATCGATTGTCCTTACCTGCTGGGTCTAATCTGCGTACACGTACCTAGATTACCCATGCGTACAAGCAGAATATTTTATTCACCTAGTCCACGATCTAACGTTCTTTAGTTTTCGACCCTGTACGGAATATGTCATGAATATATGTCTTATGAAAATATCGTGGATATTTTTGCTTGCGAACCGGCAAGCATAAGAAGAGCTATTTTGGGCTCACAAAATGTGTGATAAATCTAGGTGTGATCTTTCTCATATTGACTTATTTTTTCTTCTTGTACTGTAACGCCCTTGCGTGCAGTTCCTTTATTAGTAAACTCGGGCGCCAGACTATTTGCTTCTGAGAGCGTCACCCTCACCTATCGAGCTCCTCCGGAATGTCCAGAAGCTCGAGCCTAGGCAGACTCCAGTGGAGAATGAAGTGGGTAACTGTTGGAGGTGGAGGTGTCACCAATAAAACACTCGGTTAACTAAAAATATACTCTCTATTCATACCAAATAAACAAACTTTCCAAAATAATACGTCTCACAGTCCTTAAAACAAATCAACAGTTCATATCAGGTACAACAGTCCTTAATGTAAATCACAAAATCCTTGTAGTCCTTAATCTCTAAAAACCCAAGTCCCAAATCTACTTGTCAATCACCAAAAGTCCGCAACATTCCGTGAAGGGGAGGTTAGAGTGCACATAAAGCTATCAGAGTGGCGAGTTACACGATGTAATAGGCAACAAAAAGCATTAGGCAAACAAGATGACTTAGGCATAAAAATGGGTTAGGCATCACGATGAATCAGGCAGAGAATGAATCAGGCAGTCGCTCAACAGAAAATTTCTCATGCATGAAAGTGACTGAGGCCGTGTGAAAAAAAATGATAATTGCTTTCCCTGGGGTACGATTCCGCACGGCGCAACTAGTGTCCGTGAGCGACAGAACCCCTCGAAGAGAACTGCCAAGGCCCAGCCCAAATCGGAGTGACCGGCGGTATGGTGTGCGCATGCGCAAACTACCGCGCGTCCACCCGCGATGATGACAGGACCGAGGTCGAACCAAGTGCCTGCCGCACAGCAGCCCACGCCACGGAAAACTTCGGTCTCAGCCCGATTGAGCTTTGCCCATCTCGCACATCAACGTCAGTCCCGGGAGATGGACAGCAGGAGTCCGCCGAGGTAAAACGGTCCACCACCTAGGGACGATTGAGCTTTGCCCATCTCGGCACCCAGATGCCGGGTCCGCAATACCGGTAGAGGACCCAGCCGACACCCGCGCCGAATCCCGCACCCTCAAAGATCGGACCAACCCAGTGCCTGCCGCGCAACAGCCCACGCCACGGAAAACTTCGGTCTCAGCACGATTGAGCTTTGCCCATCTCGTACATCAACGTCAGCTCCGAGAGATGGACAGCAGGAGTCCGCCGAGGTAAAACGGTCAACCACCTAGGGACGATTGAGCTTAGCCCATCTCGGCACCCAGATGTCGGTGGTCCTCCGGTCCCCTCTCTATACCCCTTTCCTACCTTGGTTTGCCTGCCTACCACTGAACTCACTACCAGCACTCACAACACTGGCTGGCCCCTCCCCACTAAACGGTAGAGGCTTTCCTCTTATTTTGAGTTCCGCGCCGTACGAGGAACTGCCGTTCCCAGTGCTCGACTCGCCTATAAGTACCATTCTCGGCCACCCCACCAACATACGCCGTGCGCACTGCAGATGGACGTGGGAATGACCGGTCGGTGTCCCCACTGTTCCGCGCGATCTCGCTGGATTCGATCGAGGTCAACAGGTTTACGCCACGTAAACAAAACTACTTCGTTTAGCAAATTATTATTGAAAAGAGTACAGGAAAATTACTGTCATATCGGAATTAAACAAATGGAAAATAAAATAAGACCATATTATATTACAAAAAACTTAATACAAAATATAATAAACATCTGTAAACACTGTGCGATATGCATAAAAAACAAATCCCGAGGACAAAAGAAATTTGGTCTACTATCGCAACTAGGCCCCGCAAAAAAACCTTTTGAAATTGTCTCAATCGACACTACTGGAGGCTTTGGAGGATCAAGATCAACAAAAAAGTACTTACACCTTTTAGTAGACCACTTCACAAGATACGGATACATTATGACATCGAAAACACAAAACGCAAATGATTTCATCAAATTAACCAAGAAAATACCAGAATATGATACTATAGGTATGGTGTTGTCAGATCAATACCCTGGTATAAACTCTAAAGAATTTAAAAATTTCTTAAAAGAAAACGAAATACCGATTATTTTTACAGCAGTCAATGCCCCATTTTCAAATGGTCTAAATGAAAGACTGAACCAGACATTAGTTAATAAGATAAGATGCAAGATGAATGAAAATAAGAAGAAAATATCATGGACAACTGTAGCGAATGAATGTATAAGAAAATATAACGAAACTGAACACACAGTAACAGGTTTTTCTCCAGAATACTTATTAAATGGTATAAGATCGCCAATATTACCAAATGAACTAAAACAGAATGATCCAAATGATAACCTAGAATATGATAGGAAAATTGCCTTAGAAAATAGTATCAAATACCACAATTACAATAAGCAACTATTTGACAGAAATAGAACAGATTATAACTTTGAAATAGGACAACAGGTTTACGTAGAAAATGGAAATCGACTAAACCGAAAAAATTGGATGAATTAAGAATTGGACCATACAACATAATAGATAAAATTTCAAATTCGATTTACAAGGTTAACACAGGCCATAGGATATCAGAATCAAATCTATTTCATATCACTAAGCTGATACCAACTACAGACTTTGCTTTGGATGCACAAAATGCTTGAATATCATTCTCTGAGGAGGGGAGATGTAAGGAAAGCACATTATACTTTCCTAACTTTATTTCAATCTACGACACTGCGTAGTAATCGCGTAGCAAAATGTTCAGTGACCATGCACTGGTCGGCAAGGCAGATCGCACCGATGATAGTGAGAGAGAGAGAGAAAGACAATGAATCAAGACGTGGACAGGCGAATTACGACGTCACAATAGATTAATAAAGGATTGTTGAAGATTCAAATAAGAGCAAAGTGAATAATTGACATTGAATGTTGTTTCTTTGTTTTACAGGTAAAATTTGTAATAGTATATTGTTGTTAATTTAATAATAAATAAAAATCTTTGTTTTACAGAGAAACTATTCTGTTTGGTTATTCATAACCTCATTCACAAAAAAATAATAGGATAAAAATATATGGAACATTATATATTGTTGAATGATCCCAAATACTACACGAGATTCGAATTTTTTTTGAGAACACTCGTCTTCGGCTCGTGGTATTTTAAGGATAACTTTGTTTCGTGAAATTTAAACGCATAATTCCCAAAAAATCAAGAGTGTTCTCGAAAAATTCTCACCTCTAGTGGTATTACCCTTGAGAATCACGCAAACCTCCGTACTGTAAATTTCAAGCTCAGTCATAGACTGACGAAACAAGAAAGTCACTTTACTGTTGTTGTTGAATAGTGTTTTTTACTTTGAGCTAAGCCAGCAGTATAAAATGAAATTTCGATAAACCGTTTTGGTATTGACGTATATAAAGTATATGAGAAAAGGCTAATGTCATAAGACCAAGATAATTGAACATTTCAAAGCGGGCTAATTGAACCAATGTCAAGAGAATTTCTCATATACTTTGTATTAAATGCGATTATTCGCTTATTGGGAGAAATTCAACCTCCGGGGTACATTAAAAATGCCTCGATCAAGGCAAGTGTACTTTCAGGAGAAAAGAATAGAACGTTGAATGATGTCTTGAGGACTGATTTGGAAAGAATTACAGATGTTTGACCGCTAGATGGCACATGATGGTCTATATGGTTCCGGTTTGAGTTAAGTTCTGTGGGTTCATTTTTGGCCGTCATCATCAATCAAGTTAAGCGACACTGATGAGGAATAATAATTCCGAAACTATAGTCTGCCTGCTACTTGTGATCGATGACGACACGTTCTCCAGCCAATTCTCTTGACATTGTTTCAATTAGCCCGCTTTGAAATGTTCAATTGACGTATATCTTTGAACCTCTAAGATATACATCCCAACTGAGTCAATCGAAGATTGGTTCACCAAGAACAGCCCCAGTAAACTAACTGTGGTACGCAATATCATGTTTTAATAACCCTGATCATAAATGTAATGTGTTTTGTGACTTAATTGCCTCAAATGGCTTTGTTCGTTGAGTCTTTTCACACACTAGAGTTAGAAATTGTATTGGCAATATATTCGTAAACAAGAACAACATTCTTTAATTTTTTCATACCATCAAAATATTCAAGAGTGGTCTTCTATTGATGGAGACAGAGACTTCTTCAAGGTGCTCACATTGAATCTGGAAATAAAAAGACAAAAGCAGAAAAAAGAACTGAATAACGAAAAAACGTATCATATTCGTTTGAAATTTATAACCCATTCCAAGAAAGAGTCGGAAACATCATGAATAGCCCTAAAACTATCTTGAAATTTATATCTGGGATAACTATTGATGAGATGAGGTATTGTTTCTTCTGCTTCTCCACATTCACAACTTGCGCTAGGAACTGAGTTCCATCTAAATAGCATGCTATTGGTACGACCATGACCTGTTCTCAAACGATTAAGAACTGTCCAAATTTTTCTTGGAAGATCGAAACCAGGAACTTTTTCAGAAGGATCAGAAACGAGATACTTATTGAACATTTCGTAAGAGTTCCACTCAGTCTTTCATAATTCTTTATCACTTATGTTCATATTGAAGAACGTATTATGCCATAATGGTTTACGTGACTTCAATCTGGGAATTCTATTTTGTGGAAAATATGAAATAATTGGGAATAAATTGGGAAAAGAATGACATTTGTTCCAAGAATTCAGAGCTGCAGTCTGTCTGCGACTATGGGGAGGGACAATGTTAGAAAAAACTGGTAACCAATGAACCGGTGTAGATCTTATGGTGCCAGTAATTATTCTCATGGATGTATTCAATTGTGCATCAATTTTTTGTGTATGTGCACTATTAAACAAAACAGAGCAACAATACTCAGCTGTAGAAAAAACTAGGGCTAGAGATGCTGTGCGAAGAGTGGAAGCATCAGCACCCCAAGATGATCCAGCTAATTTTTGAACAATATCATTCCTAGTTTTCAGTTTTAGTCTCAGATCATTTAAATGAGCCTTGTAATTGAGAGATGCATCTAATTTAACTCCTAAGTATTTTGGATAGAAATTATGTTCGATAGTAAAATCATTGAAAGTTACAGCTAATTTTCTATATTTTTCATGATTATTCAGATGGAAACAAGATACCCCTGTTTTGTTGGGATTTGGACATAATCACCACTCAACAAAATAATTGTTTAAAATTTCCAAATCAGATGACAGTATGTTTTCCAGAGTATGGAAATCCGAATGTTGGTAAGCAATAGCAATGTCGTCAGCATAAACAAACTTTTGAGATGATGTCGTGGGTAAATCACTTAGATATAAATTGAAAAGTAAAGGAGCTAAAACTGATCCTTGAGGAAGACCGTTTTTCAATGTTTTGAAGATTCTACTCTTATTGTCAATAAAAGCAGGAAAGCTTCTATCAGATAACATATTTTCTAATAATCGTACCATTTTCCCACACTTCAGATGGGTATAGAGTTTGAAAATTAATCCATATTTCCACACAGTGTCATATGCCGAAGATAAATCAATGAAAGCAGCTCCTGTTTTCAACCTATCATTGAAGCCTGATTCTATGAAAGTTGTAAGGCTGAGAACCTGATCTGATCAATTTCTATTTTTGCTAAAGCCTTCCTGGAAATTTTGCAGAGCATTTTTCTATAGAAGATTCAATTCTGAAAAGAATTAGCCTTTCTAATATCTTGAAAGAAACACTCAATAAACTGATGGGTCGATAACTACTAGGATCCCAAGGTTTTTTTTCCTCGTTTCAAAATACCTATTACTTTAGCCTTACGAAATTCGGAAGGAAAGTTTCCCGAATTCAGAATATTGTTATAGAAAGACAATAACCAAGACAAGGCCTTTTTTCCTAAATGTTTGATGAATTCTGGATAAATTCCGTCAAAACCTGCTGCTTTTCAAGATTTGGTAGATTCGATTGCAGCCCTCAATTCACCAATATGGAATGGATGTGACACATGTTCTAAAGTAGAGCTGATCTCCTGAATATCTGTAAGTTTTTCTTTATATTCCTCATTTTAGATAGGAAAATGTACTGATTCAGATACGGCGGTGAGCGATTAAACTTGGATCAATTTTTGATCACCTAATTTTCTTAATATAGCCCATGAACTCCTATTCGAATGTGTAAAATTCATTTTTGATACAACACCATCCCATTTCTCTTTTCGGCTTGTATTGATAGAGTTCATAAGCCTTTCACATTTATCAACGGATGGTGATTTTTGATAGTCCTTGTACAAATTATCGGTTTTTTTCGACCAACCTGGAATATAATCTTTCCGGAAACCTCTTGTAACGAACTTTTTTGCTGCGGTTTTCACAACACCTAAGAATCTGTGATAGTTATCGTGAGTGGGTTTGATCCATCTAATATCACTGTCTACCTTCTTAGCAAATTCAATCCAATTCGCTTTCTTGAAATTCCAACGAGGTCTTCTTAAACATTCTGAATATTGAATTAAACTTCTTGAAGTCAACAGAATAGGCCTATGTTGGCTATTGTCACAAGACACTAGGCAGAGACCAGGATTGTAGACTCTATTCCATCGAGAAGAATGAAAAGAAGGTACATCTTTTCCATCAAAAATCAAATAGAAATTTTTATCTTCCATCCAGTCAGCTAAAGCTATTCCACTTCACTTCCACATCATTATTATTACAACCCCACATTACGTGGTGAGAATTAAAATCACCGCAATAAATTGAAGGATGAGGAAGATTCATTTCCAAATTTCTTGGCCAAAAAGTATTTAGAGGTTTATAAATATTAAAGATAGAAATATCACAAAATTTGAAAGAGATAAAGAAAACACACTCAAATTCACCTTTTTGGATTAACTCGATATTGTGAATCAAGGATTTTTTAACATAACAAGCTAAACCGTAAATTTTACTAAGGAGATAATCAATGAATACATAACCCTTTATGGTTCCTCTTTCACGAAGATTTTTTTCAGTATTATTAGATACCTACCTGTTATTGCTTATCAGGTCGTTTCATATTTCACATATTATCAAATCTGATATTTCGTCACGAAAACCTCAACGATTTGGATTAACGGATTCAAGCGAACGTTGCACCTGACAGACATTTAGTAGAGTCTAATATTTTACACTACACATTTCCATATTTCGCTGACGAGGGTATACGATTTCCATTTGACGAATTAAAATTTGCATCAATGAGAGCAGTCATGTGCATTCGACCAACGTCGGATTCCATTCTTTCCCTAATGAGTTTGTATTGAAATGAGTGGGTTGACCGAGTGTTCATTATTATGCTTCGTGAATTCAACGAACTTTCTATGACATCGTGATAGGCAGATGAATATTTGAACTAGGTGCTCCTGAATTTTTTACATGTGAGGGAATTCACAACATCAGGTTTTCAACTAGACTTTCCTAATTCATTCAGTTTTTACCAGTCTCGTTGATACTTATATCCTCTTTTACTGTAGTAAACTAATGAAATCGACCATGCTTAAGCTGAAATCACATCGGACGGAGTTCTCTCATGAAGATCGATTTATGTGATCTAAGTTTAATGCAAAGCTATAATTGTAAGATAACTCCTGCTACCTTGTAACATCCTAGGTTTTTTCAATACAAAAAATAGTAGATGACGAGATATTGTTGATGATGGAGCTCGTGTTGAATGATTATTTGGGCTATTACCATCATCTATTGTGGATGTAATGTAGTCTCATTTCACCCTATGTTGAGACGCCACTAGCATCTCATGTATCTCGAAGGAGAGTTCATGGTCGGAATAAATTTTTTGGGACAGCGTGACGACTTGTCCGATGCCGACGTTTAATCAGGCCTCAATCTGCCTACTCCTGATTAAACCAGAATAACAATGAAAGTCAACATGGCTGACTAGGCCTCAACCTGCCTACTCCTAGTCAGCGGAAAAATATAGTTTTCTAACTAGGCCTCAATCTGCCTACTCCTAGTCAGCGGAAAAATATAGTTTTCTAACTAGGCCTCAATCTGCCTACTCCTAGTTAGATAATGAAATAAAACGAAGAAGACATGGATTATGTATATGTTAGGCCCGAAGACCGAAAACGCTCAGTGGCCGGAAAAAACGGCCACATCGCGTTCTGGCTGCCTTTGAACGCACAGAACGCGTTTTGGCTGTTTTTAAACGCTCGCAACGCGTTCTGGTAATTGTTAAACAGCCGGAACGCGTTTTGTCAATTGTTCAACGCTCACAACGCGTTCTTAATGTTCGACTTGTATTATTTGCCGCTTTCTACCTGCGTAGGATAAAATTTATATTGTCTCTCATAAAACAAAGTTGAAAATTGAAATACATTTCAATTATTGACAACTACAATTGGATACCAAAGATGGGTTCGGTTTTTCTTGCCGAATCATTTCAACAATATTAAATTTCTTATAATTGTTTTTCAGTTCTAGGAAGAAAGTTACGCTAATAAACTTATATTGTCGAGCATATAATACTATATATAAATGCATGAATTAAAAAGCGAAAAGTTCTTTATTGATCAAATGAATTATTCTGGAGAACAAAACAAACTTGAATTTATAACTCTTTTAATTACTTTATTAGAAACAATTCAATTATTGAAAACTACAATTAAATACAAACGACGGGTTTTTGCCGAACTTTTGTGTACTTTACATAGGTAAGTTACTTATTTTTACAAGAACTGTTTGAATGACATTTCGAATTACATAGTACATTTAAATTGTATCCGTAAAGTATGGAACAAATTCATTTTTAGCTAATCAGACCATTTTAAGAAATAATCCTATAACACATCGATTTTTATTTCAATTTACCTTATTTTAAAATAATAATCTAATATACAGCGTGAATTATTTTCGAGTAATGACATCATCGTCAGTTTTTTTAAATTGAACTATTTTGTCTCCATTTCCGGATTACTCTAGCTGAGCTGATTCCAAAAATGTATCACATGTTGATTCCAATAGGTACAGGGTCGACAAATATACAATAGTTTTGTATGTGCTCTGTGCTCATAAAGAAATGCTAGACCAAAAGTACCAAACATGTTCGGACACAACTTATTTTTATTATTCTAAAAATGTAAAAAACTACAGGGTCTTACATTTGAACCAATTGCCGTTAGAGAAAGGCGTTCCGGCTGTTTAACAATTACCAGAACGCGTTGCGAGCGTTTAAAAACAACCAAAACGCGTTCTGTGCGTTCGAAGACAGCCAGAAAGCGATGTGGCCGTTTTTTCCGGCCACTGAGCGTTTTCGGTCTTCGGGCCTAACATATATAATAACAATAAACAACCCAATACACTATAAAATTTGAGAACTGCAATATATTATGACTGTTCTGATGTTTAGTTTGCGTCCTCGACTATATATTCCAGATGGGGACTCTGTTTCGAGTGGTATCTATTCCGGGGAGCCATCTATCTGTTGCCGTTAGTAGTTGGGCCCCCTGGTGGTGTATCTCTGCATCAAGGGCGTAGCGTAGCGTTTGGCGGCGCCACCATGACCATAGCGTAGTAATCACGCCACAGATGCGCCTTGACCTTGACGGTGAAGGAAGAAGTAATCCCCTCAGTACCCCCTTGCTAGTGATTAACGATACCAATTGTATTACAGCCCTGCCTGGAAACGCTCGGGGAAACGAACTTGCCGACCTGATCTGGTCGTGTAAGCTGCTGGCGCTTGCGTTACTGTCTCTGGTTCTGCTGGTGCAGGTGGGATAGGTTGTTGGGCCGGAGGTGAGTTTTCGCCTGGCAAAAAGAAAAGAATTCCTTTGTCGTCGTCGGCCTTGTTTGGATTTACAGCGTCCTCCGGTGAATTTTCGTTGACCATGATGTAGGCTGGTTTCAGCCTGTCGATTGAAACCGGGACGTTGGTACCGTGAATTTGGAGGGTGTAGTGTTTTTCGATTCGAGAAACCACCTCAAATGGTCCGTCGTAGGGGTGCTGGAGCGGACGCCGAACGGCGTCGTGCCTTACGAAGACGTGGGATGCGGTGGCGAGATCTTCCGCTCACCGTGCCTGGTGCCGTTGACTGGTCGGAGCGCCTGAAAGTGCTGGCGCAGGTCGCGAACGAAATCGTCGGAGTTATCCAGGTTTATGGTAGACGTTGAAACCAGGAACTCACCCGGAAGACGAAGTGGTTCTCCGTATATCATCTCAGCAGAAGTGGTTTGGAGATCTTCTTTCCAAGCGGCGCGGATCCCCAGTAGTGCAGTGGGTAGTGCGTGGGCCCACGTGTCAGAATCCAAGCATTTAAATGAAGCTTTGAGCTGACGGTGGAGTCGCTCGACCATTCCGTTGGCGGCCGGGTGGTATGCCGTGGTTCTCAGATGGTCCGTCCTCAGTAGCTTGTTCAAGCAGCGAAATAGGTAGGGCTCGAATTGACGTCCTTGGTCTGTAGTTACTCGGAGCGGAACGCCAAACCTGGCAACCCAGTTAGTGTAAAATGCTCGAGCGCCGGTTTCTGCTGTCTGGTCTTGGAGCGGTATCTGGCCACCGAGAAAATCGATCTACGCAGGTGAGGCAATACCGATATCCTTTGGAAAATGGCATCACGATCAGGTCGATGTGCACATGTTCGAAACGGCTCGACGGCGGTGTAAAGTTACCGATCGGAGATGAAACATGTCGTGACACTTTTGACCGCTGGCACTGGATGCAGACTCGGGACCACGCTCGACAATCTTTGGAGATGGAGGGCCAGATGTATCGTTGCTTCATCAGCTTTGTGGTAGCCCTGGCGCCTGGATGGGACAGACCGTGGATGGCGTCAAAAGCTGGTTTCTTGAATGGACCTGTCAGAAAGGGTCGTGCATTCGTGGTGGATATATCGCAGAAGACCGTAACGTTGGATCCTGGTATCGTGACTTGGCGCAGGAGTAAGCCAGAATCTTGCTTCTGGTGGAACTCTTGGAGCTCTGGGTCACATTGCTGGGATGCTGCGAGGGCCTCGAAATCGAGTGGTGCTGCGATCTCGTCCACCCTGGAAAGGGCATCTGCGACGACGTTTCCTTTTCCGGATATATGCCGGATATCAGTGGTGAACTGCCCAATGAAGTCCAGGTGGCGGTAGCGTCGTGGGGAGCATTGACCAACTTTTGACTGAACGCGAAGGTCAGCGGCTTATGGTCAGTGAAAATGAAGAAGTGGCGTCCTTCAACCATGTGTCGGAAGTACTTGACCGACTTGTAGATGGCCAGGAGTTCCCGATCATAGGCGGTGTACTTGCACTCAGCGCCAGCCAGCTTCTTCGAAAAAAATCCAAGTGGTTCCCACTCGTTGCCTACCCGTTGGTGCAGTGTGGCTCCAATGGTGTGGTCTGATGCATCACAAACCAAGGAGACCTCGGCACCAAGTTTTGGGTGTGCCAGAAGTGTCGCTTTTGCAAGTTCTTCCTTGCAGGAGGCGACTGCGGCAACAGTGTAGTCGTTCCAATTCACTGGGGTCTTCTTTTTTTATGTTTCCTTGCAGCAGGTCATTGAGTGGCGCCTGGGTTTTAGCAGTCCCGGGCATGAAACGCCTGTAGAAGTTCAACAAGCCCAGAAATTGCCGGAGATCTTTTGCTGTTGATGGCCTGGGATATTCGCGGATCGCAGCGACTTTCTCGGGGAGCGGTTTTGTTCCATCACCAGATACTAGGTATTTAGGTAGAAATTTTGCGAGCCGTTTGGTTCCAGCCTCCCCCAACAATATTTCAAGTATCAACTTGATCAGATTGATATTCTAGTAGTTATTGAGGAAACAAAATTTCAGATGCTCATAACTACTGAACCATCCGTATTATTTTGCCCAATAACGAACTTGGCCGAGATATTTGGACAATCAACCTATTCTGAAAATATGAAAACTCTAGCTCATCTCTTTTGGATGCTAGAGAGGATACGGCCGGCCGGCCGGACAGACTCAACTTTCGCCACGAATTCTTCATCAGAGAGTCGAACTCAATCGATTGAGACCATTTTCGGCTCGATATTCCAAAATTACAGACATTCGGGCAAAATGATAGGCACTCTGTTCGGGAGAACAAGAGCGCCAAAAATTGCTTGTAAACCGATGAAAATCTTGGAGGGAACAAAACTGCTCTCACAACAAAACATATCGTCTATGGCTACATCAATCAATCTTTGAAAAACACATACGATTTTTGTTAGGTTCCAAAGTCATATAGTTAAAAGTAATCATGCATCTAGTCGAAAGGATAAAATGAACCAAACTGCAGGCACAGGATCCATTATATTATGGGAAATAAAACAAAAATGAAAAAATTGGCAGACGACGGACCAGGTCCGCCAGTCCGCAGGTACCAATCTGCATTTTCACAGAGTGATTATTCTTCTAGTTGTTTTTGGTGTGGGCGAGACATTTTCAGGCCGGCAGTGGCGGCGGTGGGAACATGTTATAGCAGTTTGTATGTGTCCTTCATATTATTCGTCAGCATGGCATTTATGGTTTTGTATTCTCTGTTAATAGGATATTTGTAAATTTCAACCTCTGAAATTTACAAACGATATGGAAGGAGAGCTATGTGATTCCCATTTTAAATCTGGAAACAGGAATGATATCACAAACTATCGTGGAGTATCATAGTGTAATTCGTTTCTGATTGATGAGCAGCATGGATTTCGTCAGGGCGTCCTTTTTTTTCTAACCTGGTGTTATACAGGGTGAGTCTTTGACTACTGAGTTAATTTTAATCATAGATTCTTGACGTCAAAAGAAACATTTTCTTCCTATAACATTTTCAAAAGATATAGGGTGTTGAAATTTCATAAAAAAATTGCATTTTCATCTGTAATATTCAAGCGACAATATCATTTGAAATGATCTCTTGTAGAAGGTTCTTGATAACAGTCTTGCATATTGGCATCATTAGATTTATTTCATTTCTTGTGGATTTCTCACTACTACTCTACAGATTGGTTAAATCGCATGAAAAACAAATATCGCTTGAACTAAAGGTCCGTATCTTGTAATTTCTGGAATCATTAGTCTTTTTTGCAGATAGAATCATTCGTCATCTTTTCTCCTAAATTGTACCATTCTTGAGATATTTGAAGTTGAAATTGAATCGATATAATTTTGTCCAAATTTTCTGATTTTCTTAAATCCAACTCTGTGCTGAAATGATTCATTAATAAGATTGGTTCAATGTTGCCATATTTTATGTCTTTATTGAATATTTCTAATATTTAATTAGATTAGATAGATAGAATTAGAAATATTAGAATTTAATTCTAATATTTCAATAAAAGGTTGGGCAAATATCTCCAGTCTATGGTTCCACCACTAAAAACTAATAGATGAAATTAACCACTGAACAATTTTTGTCTTACATTCACCACAAAATCTAAATTGTCATTTGCTGTATTCATTGTTAATGATGTCTAGCACCTTGTTTGATTTTTAATCCAGAGTAATATTCCATAATTATTAGAGAAAAAGTTTTCCATCACTCACATAGGTACTTCGGTATATTGTCGTAATGAGCGTTGAAATAGGTAATGTATTTTCTGGCAGGACCTGTTAAATTGAAGACTTGTCTTTATGAAGAGCTGGGTCTTTATAGCTTCAGACTTTCAGGGTTCATCAAATTATATCGATTCGATGCTTCAAATTGAGCTCATATGAGTTTTAAAAACTTCGAACCCAGTCTCCTAGATATGTTTTGTACCTTCATAGAAGATCTTTCACATCTTTATTACATACACCGATTCAACCTGGTTCACAAACTTAGGAGATAATAGAATTTGACTTAGTTTCAATATTTCTGAAAGTTTGGTATGATGCATGGTTAATTAAAATCCAATCAATATTGAAACTGGAAGCTATACGCTCATAAACAAGAAAGATTAGAAAAGAATGCATTTTCTGACCTTAATCATTTCATACTGAATTGAATAATTTCAAACCATCGAAATTATCTTTACAAAATTTTCCACATTTTTTTAAAGAAAGCTACAAATAACTGTAGACAGTTTCAAACACATTATTAAAATTTGACATAATCTATGAATCTATGATCACCAACATGCTGTCGTGTACCAACGATTGGAGCAGGATGCTTGATGCTCGTGTACCGGTGGATGTTTTGTATCTCGACTTCTCAAAGGCCTTTGACCATGTGCCCCACCGACGTCTTCTCTTCAAGCTTGAGAACCTTGGGATTCGTGGTGATTTGCTCCGATGGATCGAGGCTTTTCTTTCCGATAGGACTTTTCGGGTCCGCGTCGGTAGCTCACTGTCTTCTGCAAGGAGGGTGGTGAGTGGCATCCCGCAGGGTTCCGTTCTGGGCCCGCTCCTCTTTTTATTGTACACATCAGACCTGCCTTCAGTGGTAAAGTCGGCTTGCTCGTTGTTTGCCGACGATGCCAAAATCTACGGGAATCCCTTCACCCAGTCCCATCTTTTACAGGGTGATCTCAATACAATTACGAGATGGTCCAATACATGGTTGATCCCACTCAATATAGACAAGTGTAGAGTTCTCCACATGGGTAAAAATAACCTACGATAGATATGCCATTTGTCCAATCATGTTATCGAATCTGTATCATCCTACCGTGATCTTGGAGTAGTTATCACTGAGGACCTGTCGTGGCCCGAACATATTGTGGCTATTACCAGCAGAGCCAAACGAATGCTCTACATGATTCGAAAGAGTTTTGGAAGATGTGACCCTCAGACCTGCAGAATCCTTTATACTACTTTCATTCGACCAATCCTCGAATACGCCGGTGGGCACCTGTTTTGCGCAGAGATGCCCGTTTACTTGAATCTGTCCAGCGTGGGGTTACTAGGATGTCGTACGGATTTGTGAGACTTCCCTACGAGGAAAGACTATCCGTGATGCACCTCACGTCATTCGAGGCCCGCCGTCTGCGGGGGGACCTGATCACGGCATACAGAGCCTTACATGGCTTGTTCGGTGTGGATTTGTCTTACCTATTCAGCCGTAATCCACTGAATTACTTGCGAGGTCACAGTTTGAAGTTGGCGAAGGAGAAGTTCAACACCTCTGGAAGAGAGCACTTTTTACCAAACAGGATTTTTGCTGCGTGGAATGCTCTGCCAGAAGTTGTGGTGAACGCTGCGTCGGTGAATGGGTTCAAGAGTTCTCTGGACCGATGGTTCGCTGGTTTAGTTTCTCGTTAATTGTTCTTTACTTTTTAGTTGTATTCAGTACTGTGACATATATTTCATTGTTAAGTTATTTTGTGAGTTTATAGAATTTATTTCTCAACTCTTCTCAAACTGTAATAATAATAATAATAATAAAACCATAATTCAATATTTATGTTTTTGCTTACGTAATTAAAACAGCTGCTCTGATTATAAAAACCAAAAATTTACTCATGTTCAGTAATCAGTAATTCTAGTCTAAACAGAATAGATTCATATTAATGATTTAACAAAAAATTCTTTATCAAAGAACACCTAGTTGATTCTTCAGAATCAAATTTAGGTGATCAAACTCAATTTCTTCAAGCAAGTATAATTGGATACCTAAATCTAGGAATACTTGTAATCTATTCAACTATAATAATAATAATAATAATAATGTTTATTGATCCTTACAGATATCACATAGATATATAGGACAAGTCATAATGAGAAAAGAAATTCAAACAAATTTTAAATCAATTTATCAGAGAGGAACTCTCTTGGCTCATAGTAACCCTTAGAACGCAAAAGTGACTTAATTTCCTTTTTGAATTGCCTATCGGTACCTGTTTTATATCTGTCAGGTAAGTGATTGTAGAAGGAAATTCCGGCAAACCTAGGTGAGGACTTGTACTTAGTCGTTGAGTGCTTCGGTATACATAATGTATTATGATGCCTAGTTCCATAACTATGAAAGTCTGAACATTTGGACAAATTTGGCAGGTTAGATCGAACGTAAAGAAGACAACTCAAGATGTACATACTGGATAACGTTAGGATACCGGAACTCCTAAAAACCTCCCTACATGCATCAGTAGGTTTCAAACCGAACATAAGGCGAATAATTTTTTTCTGCGTTATGAAAACTCTTTTACTCTCCGATGCCGCCCCCCACAGTAGTATGTTGAAGTTCAGATGGCTGTGAACGAGGGAGTAATAGACACCTAGGAGGGTCTCAGTTGGAAGAGACTGCTTCAACCGGTGTAAGGCATAGTACCCCCTGTTGAGAATTTTACATAGAAAGTCGATGTGAGAGCTCCATCTCAAAAATCTATCACAGTAGATTCCAAGAAACTTCACGCAGTTCACTGTCTTGATGACACTACCGGCGACATTCAACACCAGTGGTGGGGACTGACCCATCTCATAATTTTGAAATCTGATGATCTGGATCTTATCGGGGTTCATGATGAGAGAGTTCTGGCGACACCACGATTTGAACCTCTGAATAAACTCTTCACAGAGACATACCAGTTGGTCAATACTTTTAGCTCGGACAGCTATGGACGTATCGTCTGCAAATAGAATCAGTATACTTGCGGAAAGGTGTTCTGGCAGATCATTTATGAATAGCAGAAATAACAGAGGCCCCAGGACTGAGCCCTGAGGAACCCCTAAGTCATTCCGATACCCCTCGGATAAACAATCATTACAGCTCACGAACATAGTGCGATCAGAAAGATAACTTCGAATCCAGTCGAGAAAGATTCCCCTAAATCCGATTTGGTAGAGCTTATCAAGTATGAATTCATGTCGTAAACAATCAAAGGCGCGCGATAGATCGAAGAAAACTCCCATAACATGATCCCCATCATCAAGGCACATATGTATAAAATTCACGAACTCAGAGCAGGCAGTCTGGGTAGATCTACCCTCCCTGAATCCATGTTGTTGGCTTGACAAAACGGAAAACCTCTTCAGATACTCATACATCCTCTGATAAACTATTTTCTCAAATATTTTGGATAGGGAGCTCAAAATTGAAATCGGCCGGTAGTTGACTATATCGTCCTCACGCCCTTTTTTATGTACTGGAATAACTTTGGCAAGTTTGAAAATAGATGGAAAACGCCCAGATTCAATTGAGAGGTTAAACAGGAAAGTTAAATGCTCAGCGAATAGCGGAGCCACTGATTTCAATATTTTTGTCGAAATGCCATCGTGACCTGAACTATTTCCATTTTTTAAGTTTTCAATTACAGACAAAACCTCTTCTGTGATGACTGGAAAAAAAAAAGAAATTATTATTCATCAGTTTATGTCTCGTGCAATTGACCGATAGGGCAGACCCCTAGAACTCACGTAAAGATCGCTCACTGATCTTCGAAAAGTACTCGCCAAAAATTTCACAGATCCTCTCAGGACAAGACAATACTTTACCATCGACCTGAAGGGATGTGATTTCATTTTTCACAGACTTGCGGTTTAATTCGTCATTTACACATTTCCACACGGTTTTATTTACATTCGCAGATTTGGCAAAGAGATTTCGGTGATATTCAAGTTTTGCAAATTTCAGCTGCAGATTATATTGATATTTCGCCCTTTTGTATTTCTCATTGGTCGTTACTGTATTACAGTTGCGCACAAGCCAATGCAGATTACGTAATACTGCCCTAGATCTTATAATATGCGAATTTATCCATCTTGGATGTTGCCCATGAGAACTTTTGTAGATCCTAATGGGACAGGCAGTTTCAACAGACGACCTAAGAATATCCACAAAGCAACGAAACCCATCCTCAACCGACAGGTCATAGCTGGCACTTTCAAAGTCAACCTCTCGGACGAGGGAAAAAAGATAGTCTAAGTTGCCCGGAGAAACCGATCGAGACAACTGAATCCCGGACGAGCACTCTAGGCACGAAGTACTTAGAGAACAATCAAGAATGACCGCCTTGTGGTCACTGATGACCGGTTCCTCAACAGAAACTAGAAATCTGTCAGAGGTTAAATTGGTAGCAATATAGTCCACCTTACTATTTGAAGTTATTCCACGCTTGTTAGTGAACGTTCTAGTAGGTTGACATGAGCCAAGATTTAGATTAAAACTTAGTAACAATTCTTCTAATAATTTTTTCTGATTATCATTAGAGAGAATGTTGACGTTTAGATCACCACATAAAAATAATACATTCGAAATTTTAGCACAGTAGTGCAATACATATTCAAGAGTACGTATAAAAATCATCAAGTCACCAGATGGACGTCGATAAACACTAATTATGCAACAGATTATATCACCAATCTTCACTTTCAGTCCACACAATTCACAGTGCATTTCCACCGAGAATTTATCAATGTTCAAAGAATGAGTTACATACCCAGATCGAGCATATAAAGCACATCCTCCACATTCCGGTTCCAAGCGGCAATACTGAGCAGCCAATCGATAACCAGCCAGTTTCATAAATGGTATCTTATCCGGACTGGACCAGTGCTCAGCAACGCTGATGAAATCAGGGCCAGCCAGCGTGAGGAAGACATCAATTCGATTTATTTTGTTTATTAAACTTTGAACATTTAGCTGCAAAATTCTCAACTTGGCTTCGAAAGCGACAGAATTTACCATGGTCCTATTATCACTTTCCATGGTTTTTGGTGCCCCAATCTCGGGATCGCAGAAAAAACCTATTTACCATAATTCCTTCTGGCCAAAAGGACGGCTCCATGACAAGGGACACATACTCACTTGGAAAAGATAGCCGGAACGAGGAATATATATACGGTTTCTTAGAATTCAACCTCTCAATCAGCAAATCAGGAATACTATCGCCAATAAAACTTTTAAGATCACCCACAGTCGAGGTAGGACTAAGCCTCGATACGTGAACATGAGACAATCTTTTTTTAGGCACAACTGACAGAGCTGTCGAATTCGATGAACCAAAAATTGGTTTGCGCTGAAGTTTTGCATTGGCTGGTTCAGTATTTCCATTCTTAGATGTGTCCTTAGATCTTAATTTTCTTTTATTTTTCACAATCTTCCACTCATCAGTTCGATCCACAGTTGTAAAGGATGCATTTCCTGCGACAATATTCGCATGCGAAAGTAGTTCACACTTATCCGGGACAGCTGTAGATAATTCACCTGTCGGAATCGAAACATCCTGAGGTGAGCATATTAAAGGTTCGCCCGGTCTTTGACCACCATCATCTGGGGAATCCCGCTGAGTTGATAAGATAAGCGTGTCACTGTTTTTGTCATGTCTCAACATCTGAATTTCTTCGATAAGCGAAGATATTTGTTTGTTTTGAATTAAAATAATATTTTTCAATTAAAAAATTTGAGAATGCAATGGTGTAATTAATTCATTCACAATTTTGTGGAGTGTAGTGAAAAGTAAATCCTCACCCACTGTTTGAGTGCACTGAGGTATAGTTGATAGAATTGGGACCATCACAATTGCCACAAGCCCACTTTGTAATAAGTTCATTTTCACGCATTTCATTGAAACTCTCTATTGATATATCACGACATTTTATGTGGAAGTTATTTTCGCACTTATAGCATTTAATAGAATCATCATATCGACTTATTTTAAAAGAACACTGAAAGCAAGCCGGTCCACACAAGAGCGACATGTTGAATAACTAAATTGTTATTGGGATTCAGTACAGAAAATAATCATCAAGCAAAGTAACATCACTTTAAAATAATTATTCGTAGTGACATCATTCATCGTTGTTGAAGATTTCGAAAAGATTTTCATATTTTTAACAGTATAATATCAAGAGACCTCAAAGACCTGTTCACTGGTCTCTGTCAAGGAGAAGAAAGAAACTTCAGAAATATCAGTGTTTGAAAAACTATAGATGAGTTTTTCTTGCTTTGAGTGAAAAAAAAGTACAGTGACAACCTCTTGCCTTGGAAGTTTTCATAGAAATGATGGTTTTCATGATTTGGAAATTTCAAGAAGAAAATTACAAATGTATGATGATAGCATCCAATAATTTTGAGGTTTTTTTTGGAATTTCTCTCTAGAAAGGGATAGTTTATAATCTTGAAGTAGAAAGAAATTATAGTAGAACAACAAAAATGTTTATGGTGTTGAATTTTTTTTACCAGAATATTAGTATTTTGTTTCTTCCTTCTGGATATTGACCTCATCGGATGAAACATGACTGAGTGAATAATTTTTTAAAGGGAAAATAATGGTTTTAAACAATTCAGTATCATCAGTGGATGCTGTGGAAGGTATTTTTCATTCAAACTAAACTGGACTACAGAGGGGTATTTGCCCGATGTGAAAATTTAAAATGCTTAAATCTTTTTAACGCAGCTCAATTTGGAAAAACCGTAATGGAAAAAGTGTTTCCTTTGATCTCAAGAACCTATGGTTAAAATTAACGCAGTGGTCAAAGGCTCACCCTGTATACTGAATTAGGACAGTGGAGCTTGGTGTTAGGTAAAGTATATTTCAGATGTTGAATGATTGTTTGGGCTATTACCATCATCTATTGTGGATGTAATGATTTCCGACGTTTCGATAGACATCTTCTATCTTTATCAAGGAGAAAAGTAAGAAACTTTTTGAGAATTATCAATTTCCAAAAAGTCAATATGACAGAAGTCATGAAAGAAAAATGAACGATGTTATATACTCATCTGTGATATGATGATCTTTTTAAGTTGGATCGAACTATCGGCGTCCAAACTTCTGGTAGATCTATAGATGGAGCACTTATGTCATATTGACTTTTTGGAAATTGATAATTCTCAAAAAGTTTCTTACTTTTCTCCTTGATAAAGATAGAAGATATCTATCGAAACGTCGGAAATCATTACATCCACAATAGATGATGGTAATAGCCCAAACAATCATTCAACACGAGCTCCATCATCAACAATATCTCGTCATCAACTATATATTTCAGATGTTATAATAATGATAATAATAGTAATGTCTTTATTTTCATATCTGACCTATACAATATGAAAAATGGCGGAGTCCAGGTGAGCCTCCAGAGAGACTCTCTGATCTACTCAACCATGAAAGTGAATGTGAAAATTTATTTATTTATTTTATTTATTTATTTATTTAACACTGCATTAAGCAGGAACAATGGGAAACCCCCAATATGAACTTTACAATAAAATACAAAATATACATATTTATAAAATACAAAATGCATAATATACACAGATAAGAAGCTCACACCAACGGTGACCCATAGAAGATCTCTCTCAATCTCGAAAGAGTCCCAGCTTTAAATGTCCGCAGGGAAGTCGAAAAAAAAATGGATATTACCGCATCATAGTCGGCTCCGAAATAGCTGAACACTCCTGGTTGGTCTCGGAGGAATATTAAAATCAATAAGCCCAAGGATACCTGGACAGTCAGCAGTACCATTAATCAACCTGAACAAAAAGCAATGGTCCGCCAACCATCGACGGACCTCCAGGGTATCCAATCGCAAGCATGCCCGAGTGCACTCAACATCTCCACCATATATACCTCCAAGTTTAAAATTAAGATAACTCAGAAACCTCCTCTGAATCCTCTCAACTGAACGGGTATGACAGGCGTAAAAAGGTGTCCACATAGGTGATCCATACTCCAGTATTGGTCTGACCAGGGAAACATATAGGGTTCTTAACGTTCCCACAGAAAACTCTCTGGAATTACGCAAAACAAATCCCAGGATCCTGTATGCACTGCCGGTTGTATTGACAATGTGCTCCCTAAAATCAAGATTACGGTCCAAAATCACGCCCAGATCCTCAACCACCCCAACCCTGGACAACAAACACCCATTAATATTGTAGTGATAAGAAACAATTTCATCTCCACGGTAAAAGCTCATGATCTTGCACTTAGTGATGTTCAAGTACAAACAATTACGCACAGTCCAAGCATAAAGAAGGTCCAATTCTTTCTGCAGCCTCAACGCATCCGAAAGACCGCCGACGACAGTGTACACCTTCAGGTCATCCGCAAACAGCAAAAACTTCAATCTGAGAACAGTGTCGAGGTCGTTTATGAATATGAGGAACAAGATTGGTCCCAAGTGGGACCCCTGAGGTACGCCGGACGAAGCAGCGAAGTGTCCTGACGTGAACTTCCCGCATCTAACCATCAGGGTACGACCAACCAAAAAAGTACTGAATCACTGCAGAAGCGAACCCGAAATACCAACCGCCTCTAACTTAGCAATCAGTATGTTATGATTGACCCTGTCGAAGGCCTTGCAAAAATCAGTGTAGATAGCGTCAACCTGTGTACCCGACTCGAAACACTCGACTATATCGTTCACAGATAGAACTAGATTTGACATAGTTGACCTACCCCTCCGAAAGCCGTGCTGCTCGTTTATCAAAACGTGCTGAGATTCCACGATAAAAAGCTACATAGTAAGCTATCCAGAAGTTTAGGGATATCGGACTGAATGGAAATACCACGATAGTTTTCAGCGTTGGACGCCAAACCGGACTTGAATATTGGCACCAAGAAACTTCTTTTCCAGAATTCAAGAAACACACCACGTTCAAGGGAGACATTGAACAAAGAACATAGTGGCATAGTGACAAGGTATTCATACATTTCTTCAGGACAAATGTTGGCACCCCATCAGGACCGCTAGACAGCCTTGACTTTATGCTGGATATTTTCTCATATACCTCGCCAGGGTGAAACGGCAGGAACTCAGGCCAACATCACGAGCCAACCTGACCTCGGGAGGCACAATCACCTCGTTATTATATACCTCAGCGAAGAAACCTGCGAAGAGATCAACAATATCTGAACCACCAGTGGCCACCCTTCCCCGAAAGGTCACCTGCTCCGGCAGACCAAGAGTTTTCCTCCTGGAATTGAGGTAGGACCAAAAGTATTGTGGGTTAGAATGAATGTTATCCTCGACGGTCCGCAAGTAGGAATTGAAGAGAGATCTGCTAAGCGTCTTACAACGGTCACGCAACTTCGAGAATGCGGCATAATCACTGCGGTGTCGTGTCCTTACAAATTTTTTATGCGCTCTCCTCTTCGCACTCACCATTCTAATGAGTTCACCACTGAACCAGACCGGAAACTTCGTGCACTTTTTAGACTTCATCGGTATGAAGCGATCTAAGCCACTGTACAGTATGTCATAAAATTTACTCACCGATGCACAAATGTCCTCCCCAATAAAATTCCAATCCACAGAAGCCAAAAAATCATTCAGTCCGGCATAATCGCCCTGTTGAAGTCAAACTGCCGCACCTCATCCTCACCCACTACCGCACTACAATCTGAAGCCGTCGAGATCGAGAACTGCAAACCAGTATGGTGCAAGCCAGCCGCCTGCAATGGGTCCGAAGCCACCAACACCTCCGCTGACACACTATTGGTAAAAACCAGATCAAGGTACGTTCCGCGACTATTAGGTATCCCACAGATTTGAGTCAATCCAGCAAAGTGCAGGGAGCCCGACATTAACGAATATTTCTCACTATTCTCCCCAAGCGAGAAACGATCACCGAAGAAGCCCGCATCCCTAACATTATAGTCACCACAGATAAACAACCTAGACTCCGGATATTGCAACGACAACTCCTCGACCGCCAGACCATGCTCGGCATAGATCTCCTCAGCACTATTTGGCGGTAAATATACTCCACCGATTATAAAGTGTTCAGTGCCCTTAACCAGTAAAAACAACTGTTCAACACTGCTATGCGACTGTTCAATTATATTGGAGCTAATATTAGATCTCACAAAGATAACAATGCCACCGCCACGAGATCTGGTACTTGTATTGATATTTCTGTCCAAACGAAACACATTATAGTTATTCGGGCATATTTCAGAGTCCAGGACATCAGAACCAAGGCAGCTCTCCACCAAAATCACCAGATCCTAGATTAAATGCTGCAGCAAAACATAAATTTCCTCCAACTTAGTGCGTATTCCACCCATATTATGATAATATACCAAAAGATTCTCTGGGGGACAAGTTAGTTTCCCAACCCAGACCCCGATCGAGGCTGAGCAACTGTACGATCCCTCCTAACTGCTGGTCTATCAGATCTCACAATAGTCGGGGTGCCACCTCTAAAAACCATAACTAATCTCGGATTCCCGCAACTCCCGTAACCTGTCTGGCGATCTGTATATCATGATCTATCCTGACCTCCAGCGAGGTAACCTGAGATTCACCAGCCTTGAAAACAATTATGTTATTAGCCTTGTAATTCCTCTCCTGTAGTTCTCTCCACATGTCTTCGGGACCTCCCTGGGTCTCGATCTCAGAAGTCACCTGAGTACGGCCCAGGTCCTGTGATTGTAGACTATCCCTTATGCTATTTATCTCATCCTTCAGTGATGACACCTGATTCTCCAACAGAGCAATCTTGTTTAGGAGCATTGGGATCTTAACAAAGGATTCCTTACAGCCACCACAAAAGAAGATCATTGACCTCTGTTTCTGCAGCTGCATAGCTCTCAATTCAGTCGGCGACATCATGGTGCACAGTTTTGTGGTATGAAAAACAATCCTGCAGCTGTTGCAGTAAACAAACTCCTCATTTTCCTTAATTCTCGACTTACACTTTTCACAATTTATCGAAGACATTTCCTTAGATACAGGAAACCAGACGAGTCCGGCAACGCCGCAAATTATTCGCTGACGGCGCGCACAAAGGAATTCCCAATCACAGGACGTAAACAATGATGTTTGAGGATATTCTGTTCAGCAGATGTTGCGAAAAAACGGAACAATAGGATTTAATTCGAGTAGATATTTGATTTTTTTTTTCGGTTTCTGAAAGTTCCTCTAGAGAGTCGTAAAAAAGATTCAGGGAGACCATTGTGAAATCTCGCAATGTTGTAGGAAAAACTCCTCTCAATCATTGCCGTTCTGTGAAATGGTGGAGTTATTTTTCCCCTGAATCTGATGTTAAGATTGTGGACATGGATTCTGAAAACTATTAGCCTGTAAGGATAAGAGGGGCACTTGAGTAAAATTATATCTATGAAGAAGCATGCTGTGTGTAGCATTCTTCTTTCTTCCATGGTGAGCCGTCCCGTCTCCTTAAGTTTGGGTGTAATCGACTCATACTTTCTCACACCATGAATCAGTCTCAGACAACAGTTCTGTACACGAGGTATCCTCATTTTATCAGACTGTGTGAGACAATTTCCATAGACCAAATCACAGTGATTAAATACTGACAAGACCAAAGAGTCACAGAGAATTACCTTGATCCCTCGAGGAGGCGAATGCCGATTTCTATAAATCAATTTTATCCTTCCATAAGTTTTTTTTATGCATTCTATCACATGTGAACTGAATCTTAAGGAACTATCAAGAACCAGACCAAGATTCCGCGCTGCGTTCATCACAGGCAGGACCACACCGTCGACCTCCACCTTCACCAAGTCCCTCAGTCCCAACACCTCCTGCTCAGGCCCGATAAGCAGCAAAGTGGACTTATTCGCATTGAGCTGAAGGTAATGTTCAAGAGCCACAGTTCTCAATGCCTCAATTTCCCTACTTAATATGGCTGTGTATTCAGTGACATTATTCCTAGTAAAAGATAAGTATACCTGTGTATCATCGGCATAGAATTGAGATGAACAAATTTTCAATGCCTTCGGCTGGCTCAACGAGTATATAGCATATAATAACGGCGTAGAAACGGAACCCTGGGGTACCCCCCGATAGATATCAGCGAAATCGGACATGAGTGAGTCAATCACCACGCACTGGGACCTACGCGAAAGGAAGTTCGAGAAAAACTGTACAGCTCCATCACTAAGTCCTATGAAGTGGAGAATTGCCAAGAGTTGTTGGTGCTGGATTGTGTCGAATGCCTTAGTGAAATCCAGTAAAGCCAAAGCTGTAACCTTACCCTCATCAGCGGCCCGAAACATATCGTCAGTTACATTACTAAGTGCAGAAGAACACCAATGACCCCTTCTGAACCCTGATTAGGCTTCGGGAAGTATATTGTTGGCTTCCACAAAAATCGAAAGTTGTTTATTCACGATCTTCTCCAGCACTTTCGACACACAAGACCATATGCTAATAGGACGTAAGTCCCTATTCTCCCTGGGGGCTGAAACTTTAGGAAGAGGCACCACGAGTGCACTCTTCCAAGATTTTGGGTAAACAGAATGAGGATGCAATAATTAATAATATGAGTGAGAAATGGTAGGATAAAAGGACAACAGAGTTGTAATATAAATATATTGATGCCATCCACTCCCTCGGATCGAGATTTTATTGCATCTACAGTTCTCAAAACCTCAATCTCATCTACCTCCGTAAAGCTGAAGGGAGTAATCTTTGCGTCCAATATATTGTCTCTATAAAAGTTCAGTGT
The DNA here is from genome assembly GCA_030674115.1 of Micraspis discolor. Classification (NCBI taxonomy): domain Eukaryota; kingdom Metazoa; phylum Arthropoda; class Insecta; order Coleoptera; family Coccinellidae; genus Micraspis; species Micraspis discolor. The sequence goes on along the minus strand of JARTUT010001749.1, from coordinate 1,453,620 downwards.
TGAAGAGTCTACCACTGACTGAACACCAACGACAGCAGTAAAGAAATCATTCAGCTCATTTGGGTTTTGCAGATGTTCTGGTATTTCTGAATTTCTAGAGCCAACAATGTCAAATTTCTTCATTTTACTCCAATTGTTAATTTTTTCCCGAATTGGTCTTCAAAAAATGCTCTCTTCTCATGCCGCATCATCAGAGTCGTTTGGTTTCTCAACGTTTCAAAATATTCCCAATGGTAGGGATTTTTAGATTGTCTAAACCGAGAAAGAGCATTATTTCTCAATCGAATTGTAGCGCGAATGCTTTCAGTCAACCATGGTGGTCTACGTTTAGTCAATTTGGCTATTCGTTTCGGTGCATGCAGATTGAGTAATGCCACAAGGTTTGAATTGAAGAACTCAAGTTTTTCGTCAACATCCACGAAATGATATACATTCCGCCAGGGAATCGATTGGAGGTCGGTGTAGAACTGTTGCACGTTAATATTTTTATAATCCCTATATTCTCTTAAAACCAACTCCTTCCGTAGACCAGAGACCCCAATATCGCAATATACAAGTTCATGATCCGATATGTCGGGAACATGGATTGCTACCAACAATAATAAAGTCTTTTAGTGAAGTGGAGCCGGCCGTAACTCGTGTTGCCTTATGGACAAGCTGGTTCAAATCCAGGGCCTCCAGAACTGTATAAAAATTTTTAACTTGATTTGAATGTATATCAAATAAGTTTATATTGAAATCACCAACGCAAAGGAGGTTATCACACTGAGGATGAAGCTCAGACAACCGCTCCTCGAAGCTCTCAAGAAATGAAAACGCGCTGAAATCAGACGGTCGATAAATGCACCCCAGGATAGATCTAGTTTTCCCCAGATTGAATTTCATCCAAACTTGCTCATAACCGGCACACCTCCCAACAGACACACTCTGTGCATTAATATTGTTTTTGAAATAAATTCCAACACCACCGCCTCTCCCCAATCTGTCCTGTCTTATAAACTTGTACCTCTTTGTAAAAACTGATGTGAAAACAGCCGAGTAAGATAGCCGAGTTTTGTACAGAATTTTTCGTACGCCACTGGAATATTGGCCGGATAGCGATGCAAAAAATTTTGATTCGCCGAGATAATTTGGGATTTTTCTATTTTCACGTTGGAGTCTGGATACTACGATCTCTACTACGATGGCCCATGATAAATCCATTACCAGCACTCATTCCACAGCACCCCCGGGTCGAATATGCCGAACGACGAACGAGTTTTCAATAAAAATATTCTTATCTGGCAAACAAGACATAGAATTGATGTAAAATTTGGCAATAGCGTCCAGGAAAATAAACAGATATTATCTTCATATGCCACTTTTACTTGCACCTCCCAGGGGGGTCAGTAGGTAGTCGGCCTGATTTTTAAAAATTCATATAAAATCAACCATAAATGAGAATGCCATCAAACTCCTGCAGAATTATCAACCTGTCGATAAAAAAATAATTGAGTAGTTATATCTGACTTGCAACCCCTTGGGGGACTAAAATAACGGCTTAATGATTATTCAAGCAGATACGAATATCTCGAGAACTAGACATAGAATCGACACGAAATTTGGTATTTATTCTTCTCTCTTAATACAGAGAATAACTCTATGACTCACTTTCACTAACTCGGCTAGCCTCCCTAGGGGGTGTAAGTGGAAGTGAGTCATAGAGTAGAGTTATTTTCTGTATTAAGAGAGAAGAATAAATACCAAATTTCGTGTCGATTCAATGTTTAGTTCTCGAGATATTCGTATCTGCTTGAATAATCATTAAGCCGTTATTTTAGTCCCCCAAGGGGTTGCAAGTCAGATATAACTACTCAATTATTTTTTTATCGACAGGTTGATAATTCTGCAAGAGTTTGATGGCATTTTCATTTATGGTTGATTTTTCATGAATTTTTAAAAATCAGGCTGACTACCTACTGATCCCCCTGGGGGTGTAAGTAAAAGTGGCATATGAGGTTAATATCTGTTTATTTTCCTGGACTCTATTGCCAAATTTTACATCAATCCTATGTCTAGTTTGTCAGATAAGAATATTTTTATTGAAAACTCGTTCGTCATTCGGCATATTCGACCCGGGGTGCTGTGGAATGAGTGCTGGTGATGGATTTATCATGGGCCATCGTAGTAGAGAACGTACCGTATCCAGATTCTAACGTGAAAATAGAAAAATCCCAAATTATCTCGGCGAATCAAAATTGTTTGCATCGCTATCCGGCCAATATTCCATTGGCGTACGAAAAATTCTGTACAAAACTCGGCTATCTTACTCAGCTGTTTTCACATCAGTTTTATAAAAACCAGGTCAAAACAAATGATGTCACAAAGCCAGGTTTCAGAAATATACAGAATGTCAAAATCTTCCAGTAGTAACATTTCCTTCAGCATATCAAATAATAATAATAATAATAATAATAATAATAATAATAATAATAATAAGTTTATTTACCTAATAAACTGAATACATTGCTGAGGTATATAAATATTATAACCTGTGTGCAATATTAAATTAATAATCATTCTAAAATTGCCCCATTAGAGTAACAATCAACTATCCGAGTACAAAGAAAAACAAATGTAAATAAGGGAAGTACCCAAGCAGTTAATCACCCCAAAACCCAGTCCAGGTATCATACACGCCAAATTTACAAAACAGGTAGGTGAATATCTAATCTGTTATTTGCCTTTGATGGCAAGTTTCTCAAAATTCAGTAAATGTAAGTCTTATGCTATATAATATCTGACATAGGTGTCAATAAGTCACGAATACAATGTTTATGTTCGTATAAAAAACAATTTATACACATAAATATATCTTAAAATGACATACAAAATATACACACATATAATAGATTTCTTCTCTTCTTTTAAAACTTAGGTTGAATATATTACATTTTCGATTACAAGCCTTGTTCCACTATTCATCCATACTTTAAGTTTTCTCTTGAAAATTCGCATATTTTCCATATCTTTCAAATTTTCTGGAATAATGTTGAGAATCTTTGGTGCAAGATAACTATAGCATCGCTGCCCAATAGTCTTCATGCATCTAGGTGTTTGGTATGTAAGATCTCTGTTTCTTGTTGCATAATCATGCTGCAGGAGGTTCACTGATATTTTTTTGGTCTTAACGCTGGATATGACCTTGATAGCGTATAACTGTCCTAAATCATGAACTTCAGCCAGCTCAAATAATTTGTCACTTGAAAAGGTTCGTGGTTTTCTGTGAATTAGTTTCAAGACCCATTTTTGAATAACGTCCAATGGCCTCAAGTGGCTTCGGTAAGTACCACCCCATCCAATAATGCCATAGCTGATTTGTGTCTGTACCAAAGCTTTGTAGAATATTTTCAAATATTTAATATTAGTCAGATGGGAACGTAGGTATTTGAACTTGAATAACAGACCTCTTATTCTATTTGTAAGATCTTTTATATGTTCATTCCATTTTAACTGCTGATCAATCGTTACTCCAAGGTACCTGATATTTTTAGTTTCAACCACAGATGTTTCGCAGTCAATCACAAGTTTTCCCATACTTGGTAAATTAGAGGTATAAGAGCTGAAGACCATATACTTTGTTTTTTCGGTATTCAAAGTGAGTTTATTGCTTTTGAACCATTTGTAAATTTCCTGAAACTTTTCTTGTGCTTTTTTCTTCAACTCTTCCCAAGAAGATCCCCTGAGATGAACAACAAAATCGTCTGCGAAGCAAATTGCATCTTCAGCTTCCTTCAACTCTAGCAGACCATTGATGTATATAAGAAACAGTATGGGTCCCAAGACAGTACCTTGTGGTACTCCATACGTTACTTTCTCCTCGAAGCTCCTTGAACCAGCGATCTCTACAACTTGTCGTCTATCTGATAAATAGTTCCTGAGTAAATCATATATGGGACCTCTGAATCCATATCTTTGTAATTTTTCCAGCAGTCTCTCATGGCAAACAGTGTCGAATGCTTTGCATAAATCTACAAATATGCATAATGACGGAATTTTCCCATCAAGACATTCGTACAATTTTCCAGCTAACTCCCTTATTGCGTCCTCCGTGGAGGAACCTTCGACGAATCCATACTGCTTTTTATCTATAATATTATATCCTTTAAGATAACTCATCATGCGTCCTTTTAAGCATTTTTCAAAAATCTTTGCCAAGTTTGATACCAACGTTATAGGACGATAGTTAATAATCTCAGAACGATTGCCGTTCTTAAAAAGTGGTTTGATAACGCCCATCTTCAATGCGTCAGGAAAGCATCCCGTCTCAAAACATTTGTTAACTAAATAAGCCAAAGGTGTAGATATCTCATGCTTTATCTCCTTCAATGTTTCAGACCTGAGCGAATCAATTTCGGCTTTCCCTGACTTCAACTCCCCAATGATATCTTCTATCTCTAATGGGTCTACAGGAGTCAAATAAAAAGTGTTACATAGACTTTTACAGGGTTCAGTATAATCTGGTGGACAAGTGATTTTATCTGCATAAATTTTTCCGATGTTGCTATAATGCTTATTGAATAAATTTGCTATTTTCTGTCTATCACGAATGAGTTCTCCCTCGAAATTAATGCTTGCAATATCTGTTTTAGAATTTTTCACGCTACCACATAAGTTTTTCATGCATCCCCATACTGCCTTCGATTCGCATTTACAGGCATCGACTATTTTATTCAAATATTCCCTCTTGGAATGCTTAATTAATATTTGTACTCTATTCCGATATTTAGAATATTGTGATTTTAAGATTTCGTCGTCTGGATTGTTTTTTGACTGTAAATAGAGTTCATTTTTTTTTGTAATTGCTTTCAAAATCGTCGGGGTAATCCACTTTTTACGAGTTCTTTCCTCTTTTTTCATTTTAACGAAATTGGTTTTGTTAAATATATGTTTTTCCAGTGTGTCAATGTATGAACCTAACATTAAATTAACATTTCTTTCTGAATAAATTCCTAACCAGGACTCCTTATGTAAATCTTTTCTTAAATTATTATAATTTATAAATTTCTTTATGTTTGATTTCCTGATTTTGCATGTGTTCATTTTATTGCGAAAATTCATTGTCAATATGATAGGAAAATGATCAGTTATTAAATAACCCAGAATATATCCACCCACACTTTCCAATTGATCTTCTAGGTGTTCCATTTTAAGAAATATATGGTCTAGACAACTTTTCCCTGCCGGTCTTGTGCATTTATTTATTATCGAAATGAATCCAAAGGTATATAAAACATTTTTATATTCATCAACAAAGTCACAATCGTCGAGAAGGTTGATATTTATATCTCCTATCAACACGTGTCTTTTAACATGCTGCATATTTCCCAGATACGAATGAAGATCCGAGTTAAAGGTATTCACACACGTACTGGGCGACCTATAAATTGCCGTCAATGTGAGGTCATCATCTCCGCTTATACACATTTCCAAGGATTTAGTTTCTCCCAAGTTGATTATTCTATAGGTATAGTGGGGTACTTTAAGATATACTAAAACGCCATCATTTCTATTAAATGACCCACCACTGTATATTGTTTGGTAACCTTCAATGTTAAAAATTTCGGTACAACTCATTTGGAATGTTTCTGTCAAAAATATAATATCAAATTTTAATGAAAGTTTTTCCAAAAGAGCCAATAGTTCGTCAAAGTTTTTCACGGTGCTTCTCACATTCATATGGAAAATGTTTAGCTCTCCTATGTTGCCATTGTGTTCTAAAGTGTTGATGTCTTCTATTATTCTTGTATCGTATTTCACCTCCTGATACTCCCTTATAAACGAATTCATAGTTACATATAATTAATTGAACAACAAAATAAACTATAATTCAAACAACAATAATAAATGATGAAAGAAAAAAAGGCAAAAAATGAGTTGTTACATACAGTTACATTCTGTTCAACACAGTTCTGAGTCTCGTAGCTACTCTGGAATATTTTTTCTTCGGTGTTTTCTTCCTAGGTGGCTTCTCAGTTTTTTGGATTTCAGATGTTTCACCAGTACAGTCAGGTATCAAATTCGTGACGTTTCCAGATGAGTCACCCCTTCCACAAATCCTCTGTAGATTCCCAATCTGCATCAATATCCTCACTATCTTCGGCCCTTTCTCTTCCCTCTGGTTTACCAGAGGTTAAAGGAGTAGGTGACCCACTTTGGGGATTCCTGCCTTGACTATCGTTCAGCAGGTCTTCAGTTGTATATTCCTTGTTACCTACTATTAGACGATTTCCTCTGATAAATGATTTGACAGATGTGTCCTTTCTTGCTCGGAGGAGATTCGTCTTCAACACCCGGTATTCGCCCCGTTGAGACTCAGTCAGGTCGTTGGCAATACTAACACTTGTTCCTTTCAATTGTTTCACCTTGGAGAAAATATCCTTTTGCTCAGATGTGACACAAACTCTACTTTTATAGGGGAGGTTTCCGTCCTTCCTAGCTTATAACAATCGTTTATATCCCTCTTACACAGGTCCACTCCTAATAATCTACGTAGTTCATCACAGATCCAATCCGGTGTAGTTGTACTCAACGGTTTTTTCAATCCGAAAATTATTATATTATTTCGTCTATTCCTTTTATCTAAACTCTCGAAGCTCGCCTTAAGGATGTGATTTTCTTTTCCAGCCATCAAGATCTGCTTCACATCGTATACGTTTTCTTGTTGTTCCATCCCTTGCATATACATTGCCGTTCGATGTCCATACTTCTCTAAAACCAAGCCGAGATGCACCAATTTTAAGGAGATTGTAATTTGGCGACGTGAGATTTTCAGTTATTATGAGCTTGATTCCTTTCATTTTCCGTTTGCTTCTAAAAACTATATCACGTGACTGCAACGATGAAAAACTTATTATCACTGGTGTATTATCCTTTGACTCTGCCGACATCGCTTTCATTTTGTAGCAACTGTCGATATTTATTTCATCTTGCTGTAAATTTAATTTGGAACATAAAGTCTGTTGGACTAATGAAGTCAAATCTTCATCTTTTTGTTCTTTCAATCCCAATAATCTTAGGCTCCACCGTCTACTATATTGATCAATCGAATTGAGTTATTTCCGTATAATAGCGTTTTCCTGTTCTAGGTGACTCACCCGGGATTCGAACATATCGTTCCTTTCTTGAAGGGAATTCCATTTATCATTCAATTCAGCAAAAACCAGATTGGCGACAGTCTCGGCCAGTGTTGATAAGATATCCTTATCATTGAACATCTTCTTGATTAACTCCTTCACGTCGTTCTGTTGTTGTACAGTTAATACCATTTTTATTTTTCAATATAAAATAAAACAATCCAGCAGCGTAAATTCGAATTACCATAAATTCAGACAATGCTGGATATATGATAGCAGTGGATATAATTTTCGAAGTGTTAATAGTATATTATATACCGCAGGACTGAAGTAGTACATTTAATCCTGAAGGTAAAGTTTATGGCCCGACCGCAGGGAGGGCCATAATTTACCTGAAGGATTAAATTTACTTCAGTCGCAAGGTATATACTTTTCGTACTTCCGGTATGATTTTATTAATTATTTCAATAATTTCAATCAGTTTTTTCTCTCTTCAACTCATTTAATAAACTGTCTTTAAAATAAGTTACCATAGTAACATTGCGTTGTGACAATTATAATTTAGAAACATTGTCATTACTAGTGTCATTGTAAAGAAACACTGTTATTGATAATTATTGGTATCATGAGTGAAGAAGGTGTATCTGATATTGATAAAAAAGCAGCCGAAGTAGGTGAAGAATTGTTACCACCGAAATCTAGAAAACTATACGAGCAGCAGTACGATGCTTTTAAAAAGTGGTGCCGCTTAAAAAAATGTGAGACAACCTACTGAAAATACGCTGTTAGTCTACTTCAATGATAAATCAAAAGCGGTTTGTGCCTCAACTCTCTGGGCACATTATTCAATGCTGAAATCGGTTATTAACATTAGAGAAGATATTGATATAAGTAAATTTCCAAAATTATTAGCTTTTTTGAAGAGAAGAAATGAGGGATTTAAGCCAAAGAAGTCAAGAATTCTCACGTCTGAGCAGGTAGATCAGTTCTTACGGGAGGATCCGGATGATAAATATTTAATGCTTAAGGTAAATTTGGAAATGTGTTTATATTCAGAAATTTCAAGAAATCAATTTTTTTGTAGGTTGCACTTATTTTGGGCGTTGCGGGAGCTTGTCGTGGAAAAAAGTTGGTTGATTTAGAAATCGACGATGTGAGAGATTTGGGCGATTCTTTCCTAATTGCGATTAGAAACACCAAAAATAAAATTGACCGAAAATTCAGAAAACAGTGCCATCAGTTTTGTGGCGATATTTCGAAAATATGTGGCATTGCGAAAGACAGGGACACCTCATTCAAAATTTTTTGTTCAATACATCAACAAAGAATGTACTACGCGAGTAGTAGGAAAAAACATGTTTGGTACATTTCCACGGCAAATAGCAGCTTTCTTGAAATTAGAAAATGCGACGTCTTATACGGGACATTGTTTTAGACGCACATCTGCGTCTTTGTTAGCTGATTCGGGAGCAACAATAGACGTGCTGAAGAGACATGGAGGATGGAAATCCTCCAACGTGGCCGAGGGATATATTGAATCGTCTATTAAAAATAAACAAAAAATTTCAGATAAAATATTTGATCAAGTCGCCGATTCGTCCACTATAGTTATGCCACAGTCCTCATTCTCGCTTCCTGTTTCCGCAGGATCTTCGAAACAAACACCAGTTCAATATGATAAGGACCTATCTGTTACTCGTCAGTTACCTGCTGCATTAACCCAGGAAAGACTGGTCAATATGACGAACTGTCACAATATTAATTTGAATATTAACGTTAATTACCATTCTAATTAATTGTATTTTTCAATAAAATATCCCTTGAATTCGTTTGTTTGTGATTTAATCGTTCCGGGAGTTTGGTCAATATTTAATCCCGGAGGGATTAAATGTGACACTTTAGTACCTGTCACAAGGGAGTGAACTTGTCACTTTAGGCCCGGAAGTACGAAAAAAACGTTTCTTCATACGAATTAAACAAACAATTATGGAGCGGAGTGAAATGCGACTATTGGCCGGTTTCTGAACTCGACAAATAAACGTCAGATAGTTATCCAGCCGTTAACTGTGGTTAATTTTTATCGGCTCGATAAACGCCGCACGGGTTTCTGATGTCAAATTCACGCTTCGGTTAGTTATCGATTCAATAACTCCACAGTATCGATAGTATAGTTAGTTCATGAAAGTGATAATAGATGTCACTGTAATCAAACCTTACATATTTTAAACATTCAATATAATTTCAAAGAGAGACTAATTCACAACTATAAAATAATCATTCTCTTATAATCCTATATGGAAAAAATTCTTATTTACAAATCGTATCGAAAGCAGAACACAGAATCAAGAGATGGATTCAACATTCTGTGACGTTGTTACAGCGTCGAAGATTGTGAATTCAAATTCAAAAACAAAGGAAAAAAACAATTACGCAACAAAATGAGTAGACAACGAGCTAGAAATTTCACTGAGCGTAAAAAAATTTTATTACTGGACATTGTCAAAGAATTTATAAGTACAATCGATAACAAAAAAACAGATGCAGTAATGTGAACCAGAAAAACCAGGCCTGGCAGAAGATAGCAGCAAAATTTAACGCCGCTGGAGAGGCTGGTCGGCGGAGCGAAAAACAGCTACGTGCTTTATATAACAATATAAAGAAAGAAGCAAAAAAAAATTTTGCTGACGACCAAGTAGGTATAATCAAATTTCAAATACATAAGTAAACACAAGCAGGAGGATTCTATTGTTTTCATAATTTCTATCGATTGGCAGTGAGAAAGATACAAAACTGGTGGAGGGACCTTCACAACAAAGGCAGCGGAAGTTGATGAGAAAGTAATGGATTCGTTGCAGCATCACTTCACACCACTAACAAACCCTTACGATTCGTCAGCTGCGTGTTATGAACTTAGTGAATATGAAAAGGAATCTGGATAACACTATAATTATTGCGCCTTCAACGAAATACTGCATATAATCAACTATGCAATTTCGAATGAACTAAAAAATAACATATTTCAGATAAGGAAGAGAGGGAATCAGCAGGCTCTGCCATTGTGCTACCTCCTGCAAGCCCTGAGATCTGCATCAACATGCCTTCAACCAGCCAGCAGGGTATGGTTCAGTACTTGCAGGAAGAATCATCCTGTAGTGCTACTTAGCAAAGTGAGTAATTCTTATATATATGAAATTCGTAACAATTGAGATATTCGAATCAAACAGGTAACCATAATACAAAAGATATTTATTTACCTAAAATACATTGCAGATATGCAACTGAATTTCCCTGAGGGGGTAATTCTCTCACAGGAAGAACCCTCTTCACATAATAGTCCTCTGGCGACTCCTGAAACTCCTAGAAGACGACCAGGTGAAAAAAGACCAGCATCTAGTCCATTAGGGTTAACTACAACAAAAAAAAAAAGCTCTCATTACAACAAAAAACACAATTATGAAAAGAAAAAATGCAAAGCAGGCCAATGTGGACTTATTAACAGAAGAAAAAGTGGAGTTAATACAAAAACAGATTGATTTCGAAAATCTGAAGGCCAAGAAAGAGGAATTCTATTTGACAAAGAGGAAACAGTTGGTGGAAGCAGAACTTACGTTGAAGATAATAGAAATAGAAGAGGCGAAATTGCGTTCAGAAGTGATGAAAACAAATTATAGGAAAAACAAATAACTTAAATTAAAAGTTCTCTTATTTACCCCTTGATTAAAAAAACAGGTATTCTCTTACATATTGCAGAGAGATAGAAAGTTCTGAAGTCTCTCTCACACAAAGTGTCGTTATCTGAGTTGCAAAAACAAGCTTTCAGTTAAGAATTTCCTCGGTTATCACACACTTTTTGCTATAAAATATGCATATAGTTTTTCCTACTAATTACGGCATTTCTCCTCATTAATAAAGGTAATAATTTCATACTATTGTACCAATTTGAATACTTGCTATTTGTGGCTCAGATGACTTCAAAAAATGAGAAACTAAAATACGAACAAAATTAAGAAATTTGAAAAGAATACCTGTTTATATACCCTGCCACTCACCTAAATATTGTAAGCCAAAAGTTCAAAAGAATATATATATATACCTAAAATATTGAATTGCTATTAATCTTCTGAATGAATTTCTTTCAATAGTAGCATGTATTGACTCAATCAATGCAACCAAGTACATTTGGAAAGCCTGCGATGTTATAGAAGCCCGCATTAGTTTCTGAAATTTCGGTATCATTTTTTGGCATACATATAAAACTTTCAGATAGTATGGCTATTTCCTTGCTCATATTGAAAATAACTCTAGATACTGTTGATTTGTGAACATTGATATCATCACCTATAACAATTTGAAAAGTGCCTGTGGCATAGTATCCTAGAGCAATGCACACTTGTTCTAAAACAGATAATGCCACTTTTCTCTGAGATGTCGGGGATAAAACTGGGTTCAGTTGACCACATAAATATCCCACTGTGCTTTTGTTCAGTCGGTATGTATCCCTAAAAAAATTTGAAGAATCAATATCATATTACGAGAATATTTCTAATAGAAAACATCCAAGATATACTTTCATAAACAAATAAGTAATGTTTAATGTTAGATTTTTGTAAAACTATATTACTGTGCATTTTTAATACGCTAAAAGACCTCAGGTCGATGGCCAATTGTTTGCAATAAAAGACAGTTACTACGAGTACTTACCTAAACTCTTCATTTGAATACATTTCCATCGGAGATCTAGGATCCTTATCTGTCGAGGTATTGCTATTTTATTGATGAATTCCAGGATTTCTTCATCTGATGAGGAACTTGAAAATATTTCTTTTGTCAATTCCATGTTTGAGTTGTATATGAACTTAAATTTTCGAATTTTCGGAGATATAATTTTGAGGTTATCTTGGAATTGTCATGTAAACATTGAATAGTTAACGTCGAGATAACCCGTCATCGGGACGAGTTAAGAAAAATGGAGTTTATGTGTAGTTTATCTGTCGGCGTGATAATAATATAATAATAATAATAATAATAAAGGTTTTTATTCACATGATTGTCCACTTACAAAGAAAAAAAAAATTTACAGAATTTCTTATTGTGAAAAGGCGAGATCCAGCGCACTATAAAAGTGCACTGTTCTATCTAACCTTAGATTCACCCAACACCCAACAATCGATATACCCGCCCATATAGCAAATTTCGAAACAAATATAAAATTAAAAATATATATATATACATATATAAACCCAGAAAAGAATAGTCTCGATATCCACTTTCTCTTCCGTGATGTTAGAAAACAAAATGACACACTTCAATTCAACTCGACTCAACCTCAAGAATTGTAACCTGGTCAGCACCCAGTCACAGCTCCATCCTGCCCACCCCAGAGCCTCCGGAACAACAAGACCCTGAAACGGCTCAGGCCAGCAACACCTTTAATGTTCACGGACAGACTATTGATACATGATGCGATGTGGTATGAATAAGAACGCCGAAAAAACTGGGAAGAATACAAAGGTGGAGTAAGAGTTCCCTTGAATCGAATATTTAAATTATGTACGTCGGTCCGGAAGGTGATCTTATTATAAAGATAAGGTGGAGTCTTAGTAGTGATTATCTTCATGAACAAGACAGCTGCATGGAGAAATCTTCTATTTTCCATGTTGAGCCAGTTCAACAAACTAAGCGTATGACTTATTCTATCAAATTTTCTGATTCCAAAAATTAATCGTAGACAGGAATTCTGTAGTACCTGAATGCGTTTTTTATCAGAGTATGTCAAACATGGTCCAAAAACAACATCTGCGTAATTGATATGTGAAAGCACCAAAGACTCGCACATCATTATTTTTACCCTTCTCGTTAAAAACTCTCTATTTCGGTAAATGATCCTCAACACACCATAGGCCCTCTTCAAGCATAAAGACACATGATCAGTAAAACGTAACTCGCTATCCAAGCAAACACCCAAGTCCTTAACCTTCTCCAGCAGCTCAACCCTCTCCGATCCAATGGTTACACAGTTCTCACTTTGTAGAAACTTCATCCTGGCACTCTTCGCCCCAAACAGGATGGCAACTGTCTTCTTTGCATTGAGGTGCAGACAGTGTTCTTCAGTTACCTCACGTATTCTATTGAGATCATAATTCAAGGCTCTGACAGCCTGATCCATATAGATAGATAGATATAGATAGATATAGATAGAAAGATATATATAATTGGGTATCATCCGCATAGTAATGCAACGAACAAGAAATGGTAATTTTATAAAACTGTGAGATGTACACAATAAAAAAGATGGGTTCCAAAATAGAGCCTTGAGGAATACCTTTATATATCTCTAAGAAAGTTGAAATGCAACCCCTAAGAAAGACAGCCTGATAGCGGTTAGCTAAGTATGAAGAAACAAGAGCTACAGCTTTTTCAGAAAAACCAATATGTGTCCATATAGCTCTAAATGTCAAGTGATTTAGACTATCGAAGGCTTTAGAGTAATCTAAGAGTGTCAACAAAGTCAACTTTCCCTGATCTGTGGCTCTAATTATGTCATCAGTTATGTGCAGTAATGCTGTTGTGCAACTGTGACCCACCCTGAAACCTGACTGAACAGTTGGTATTATTTTATTCGAATTCAAATGAGGCCAAATTTGCTTGGACATAACTCTCTCGAGAAGTTTCGACAGAGTAGGTAGAATGCTGATAGGCCTCAAACCATTCAGGTCCTTAGGGTTAGGGACTTTAGCTACAGGTATGACAAGAGCTCTCTTCCATTGGCTTGGAAATACAGAATGCTTCTGGATTCTGTACCCGACTTGTCCCCTCATGGTGAATTGCTGTCCTTTTACTCTAGTCAGAACAATGTAATCGCTGCCAATCTTGGAACTTATTAAGTCCATTAAGAGTAGAGCAATTGGACACGACGGTGTCAACATACTAACGCTGAAATTATTTACTCCCCATATTCTGCCCCATATTACACATGTTATAAATTTCTGCTTGAGGCATTCTGTATCAGAAACCCAATTCGACAGTTATCTCTCGTTTAAATTTATCGAATAGATAAACTGAGTTTATTTTGAGTTCAGAAACCGGCCATATATCAGACGGTAACACATTTCAGAAGGTTAATTGTCATGTCTCCTTTGATTTTGTTTAGTTCATTTTGGAACTGATTGTTTCACGGTGTTCTCTGTATGAATAAAAATCCAGCAACCTCTCATCCGGGACTTTGATTTAGAAAAATCCCGTTCCTCCACAATACCTTCAACTTATTTACTTTGATTATATCGAACTAATGAAATTTCATGGCTTCAGTAAATTGAATTTCTACCGCAAAATCTGATCGAATTTCAATATATCATCACATGCACCTGAACCAAGAACGTTAAATAATTCCTCGTTTTTCATCACCCAATCTCCATCAAATCCGAGATTTCACAAAGAATCTAACACGAAAGAATAAATAAAAGCTCCCAGGTCCCCGGGAAGATATCAGAATCCGGGGAACAGGGGTCCAATAGTGGTAAGATTCTCGATACTCACCCGGATCTAGCCCTGCGTCGGTGGCGGTGGGTCGTTCGGATGACACAGGCCTCAGTCCGTGGCAGCCGCTTTTGGCCCAGTTACTCAGTCTGCCGACGAACATTCGCGCGGGCGGAAGCCGTGGACTCCAATTTGCACCCCAGGTGCCGATCGAACGCGATTACCATTGACATTTTGAAAGCGCGGTGCCGCACGTGATTTCGTTTCTCATTCATTTTAGATGGTTCGATACCCAGTGTATTTATTTCATTATGAGTTGACACCTAAGACAGAACCCTTCGATTCGGTGAAGGGATTTGTGGATGATTCTGAATTTCATTTCAAAAATGCCGATAGTTCCAAAAAAAGTGTTCTGTTCTGGTGGCAATCAGAAATATAAACTGAAAAATTTCAGCTCCCTTGTATTTAGTTCATGGATAACATCGTCTTCAATGGAACAAAAATGCATTTAAGCGATTGTGAGTTATATTTTACTTTCCATGTCTTTCATTAAATAATGATTGCAGGATTTTGGACAAATTTAATGTAATCAGAACTTTAACACATCGCCAACCTTTCGAATCTCTTGTTATTCTTTTTCAAGGTTAAAAAGTCAAATAATTGCTTAGGTATAAATGGAAAAATAGATAACATTTTCCGCGAGTACAATTGTGTTGCAGCTTCCTATAATGTTCTGAATAACAAAAAGAAATTTCACACCAATCTAAAAGAAAAAACACCAATTTTACAACGATCCGAAAAAACAGCTCTCACTGCACACTTGACTTCGACAACGTCAAAATTTTGGATTGCGAGCCTATTTACAGTAGACGCTTAATCAGTGAAATGATTCATATAAGATCCACTAAAACAGTGAACTTTAGAGAAGATATCCAACATCTGAGTTTAATTTATGATAGTTAAATTCTGTGCAATAATTCATCAGGGCACAAAATGGTCAACAGTGAGTAGTGATGGAAAGAACTGAAGGAATTTCAAAACCCCAATATGTATACAGGGTGTCTCAAGTTCGAGTGCCTATTAGATGTTTCTGGAAAACTAGACATATTTGAAATCTGAAAATTAGGATTATGATATTGTTTGTCCTTCTCGATTTCAATTGTGAATTTAATTGATTCTTCTTGATTGTTTAGATATTGAAGGAATCCATCTATAGTGTCTCTTCCATGTTGCCAAATAATGAAAGTATCATCCACATATCTTTTCCACAGTTTGTTTAAATACATATTTTTCTAATGCCTTCTGTTCGAAAATTTCCATATATAAATCAGCTAAAATTGGTGATAGTGGTGAACCCATAGCCATTCTCGAATTCTTGTTGATAAAGATCTCTTCGAATTGGAAATATGTTGTTTCAATACAAAGAGAAAGCATTTCCATAATATTTCACTAATATTTCGACAGATAAAACACTTATCATAGTTAGGAAAAAGCTTGAAGAAGATCAAACCCTTAATGAAAGAACTACACTAAGCGTCAATGCAATTATGGAAATGCTTTCTCTTTGTATTGAAACAACATATTTCCAATTCGAAGAGATCTTTTATCAACAAGAATTCGGAATGGCCATGGGTTCACCACTATCACCAATTTTAGTTGATTTATATATGGAAATTTTCGAACAGAAGGCATTAGAAAAATATGTACTTAAACCCAAACTGTGGAAAAGATATGTAGATGATACTTTCATTATTTGGCAACATGGAAGAGACACTATAGATGGATTCCTTCAATATCTAAACAATCAAGAAGAATCAATTAAATTCACAATTGAAATCGAGAAGGACAGACAACTTCCATTCTTAGATGTACTGTACATAAACAAAATGGAATCCCAAGAACCACTGTGTATAAAAAGCCAACGAACACAGGACAATCTCTACATTTTGAGTCAAACCACCAACTAAACACTAAATTGGGAGTAGCAAAATGTTTATTTGATAGAGCAATAAATATTTGTTGCACTGAAGAAGACCAAAATGAAGAAATAAATAACATCTCAAAAACTCTTAGAAGCAATGGCTACCCCAAAAGATATTAGAAAAAGCTAAACGAACAAGAGAAAGTCAACCTGAACCAACAGATATAAATCAGACCATTAAAACCGTAATTCCATATGTAAAAGGTTTGTCGGAGAAAATGAGAAAAATTGGAAATAGATACAACATAACGACTGCATTCAAAACTCAAGAAACTATCAGAGCTAAACTTACAAAAGTTAAGCCTAATAATGAGACACAAAGGACAAAGAACTGCATATACGAATTACCTTGCGAGTGCGGAAGATCTTCCATCGGAGAAACTAAACGCCCTCTGAATGTACGAATAAAAGAACATCAGAAGCTTCTACGAGTACTAGACAGCGACAAATCCAGGTTAGTCCAACATGCTGTAGATCAGAATCATCGTATAAAATGGGATGAAGCATCAATAATATCCAAGAAGAAGAAAACTTGCAAGAAGAAAAATCAAAGAAGCAGCATTTATGAAAATAACACCAGATTCCATAAGTGCTCCATCTATAGATCGGCCAGAAGTTTGGACGCCGATAGTTCGATCCAACTTAAAAAGATCATCATATCACAGATGAGTATATAACATTGTTCATTTTTTTTCATGACTTCTGTCATATTGACTTTTTTGAAAATTGATAATTTTCGAAAGGTTTTTTACTTTTCCTCCTTGATAAAGATAGAAGATGTCTATCGAAACGTCGGAAAACATTACATCCACAATAGATGATGGTAATAGCCCAAATAATCATTCAATATTATGATATTGTTCGAAGTTCTCTACAGAGCTAAAATATTTTCGAAGCCCAAAAACTTCCGGCTATACAGGGTGTGAAAATAAATTCGACGAAAAAATTTTTTTTTCAAGTTTTCCATTCCTGGTATGATCGAGTATTCAATAGTGAATACATTTCTGTTAAAACCATTGTATTAAATAGATCATTCAACACTATACTACATCGTCCAATGAAATCGCTCAATTTTTGAAAACGTACCAATAGAAACAAACTGTATCTGAAAACACTCAACCTCACAGTGTTTTCACTTTTAGAAATTTGTTTTTATCAAATGCCTAATCTGCATAGGAATATTAATACGTCCGGATAGCTTTGGCCGTTGGTGGAAGTAGCGGTCGTCATGGATACGATAAACAAGCAGTTGTTAGCGATAACTTCAACAGCACATTTGGCAGTTCTGTCAGTTTATTTTCGTATTTTACCATAAGGTAGATAAAAATGAAACATTTTGGGAATTGTAATATTACTTCAATTGAGGAAAGTGTGAAGAAAAGTGAGCCGCTTAATACAGTGAAGTCAAGATCCTACATTTGGAAACAATTTGAAGAATTCTATGCTGCCCGGGAATACATCGTAAATGAAAAAACAAGTTTGTCAGAGCTCAATAAAATTATGCTAGACTGGGCTTTCAATATGAAGAAAAGAGATGGATCAGACTACAAGGAAAGTGTCGTAAAAACCTTGTGGAATAATACTGTCAAACAGCTGCAGGAAATTCTATTCCGAATGGGGCCTTAGGTTCGATCCATTCACAGACGTGGCTTTTAAAACGGCGCGGGATGCACGAAATGCCAAGTAGCGTATTTTGCAAGTGGACCCTGAGAAAAGAAAAGTTAGGGCCAAGCCGCTGTCTTTGGAGCAACACAAAAAGATAGTCAACTTTGTAAAGAAGATAATCCAGACGGTTTGAACAGAAAATTTTATTTTATTGCTGCATTGGAGCTTGTTTGGCGCGGAGGAGAGGGTTCATCATGCCTAATTTCGCATTTCCAATTCGAAATTGAAAACGATGGTAATCACACGGGTCGAATTGCCTACAATCCGATATTTTCTAAAACAAGACAAGGTAGTGCCCAAAAGTGTGCGGAAACGAAATGGCTGACTCCCAATATTGAAGAAGATATTTGTCTGGTGAGGTTAAATAAGCTACTTATATCCAAAAGAACTGCAAACATAACCACTGAAAGACTATTCTTTTCTCCACATAAGAATTGGAAATATGGTTCATGGTTCAAAAACTCACTAGTCGGTCCCAATACGATAGCTAAATGGACAAAAGAATCGGCAGAACTCATTGGCATCAACAAAACCAAGTCGAAGATAACCAACCACTCGCATCGAGCTACTGCTGTCAGCCAATTAGCCAAAGCAGAGATAGGCGAGGAACAGCTGATAAAGATAACAGGCCCTTCTTCTGCAGCGTCAGTGAAACCGTGTCTCCAACTGGATCAACAACATCACAAAAAAATAATCACTGCTATAAGGAATGAAAAAAATGTCCTTCAAGAATCAACATCAGTATCTACTTCATCATTCGAAAATAATGCTCGTAATGTGTATAATACTTGTACTATCAATAATTATTATTTTGAGAATAAAGATGAATAATTTGTTGTTATGCTTCTATCTGATTATTTTAGAATAAATAAATAAATAATTGTTTGGTGAAATTTAAACGCATAATTCCCAAAAACAAGAGTGTTCTCAAAAAATTCTCACCTCTAGTTGAATAGTTTTCAAATTATCCAAAAAAAAAACTGAAAAAAAAGCCGAATATATTAAGTCAGTAATATGTTCATTATTCTTATTTTAAATATCCTGAGCGTAAACCGTTTTTACAACATCGAAGAGAAAGGATGTAAAAAAGTCATGCATCTTATGGATTTCAAGAAAATCATAACAGGGTGTTTCAAATTTTGTGTTGAAAATTGTGATCTTAAAATGGCCATAACTTCTGTTTTTCAAATTAGAACCCTATTTTTTTTATAATTGTGTTGGATTCTGCGATCAAAAATAATGATAGTATGTAGAGTCAAATTCTTCGAATCTGATTCATAAGTATATTCTGTGAGCATAGAAGAAAAATCATCCCATTTATAATTCACAAGTGTCAGACAGGTCTTATTGTTAGTCGTTATGAAATTTTTTGATTTCACAAAATGAATCGTTGCTATTCTAATAATGAGATTTTGGATTTATTTCTTATTATTGTATTTTTTCAATTGTATACGCAATACACATTCAAATGCACTTAATGATATTGTTTATTTCAAATCCATGGTGGATGACACAAAATGTTGAGTAATCAATGAGAAGTTTTCTCATTTTTTTCAATTTCTAAAAAGATATTTCAAACTTTCCAAATTTTGGAATATAGGAGCCCCTAAAGAATACAAAAAAAGGAAAGTTGATGAAATTAGTATTTCGACTTATTTCGAAGCTAATCAGAATTCATCTCTCCAATATAATAATAATGTTTATTTCGAATATAAATATAACTACAGTGATTTACATACAGTTCCACAAACATCGTAGAAACCACAGAAGCATCAAATGTTGCTTGTATGTGGTGAAGATAAAGCAGAAAAATTGAAACACGACAATCAACACACTACATAGATAAATCATGAACAATAGATCCATGGCCAATATAAATCAAATATCAATAATATAACGTTGTAACAACACTGGGTGTATTTTTGACCGCAGAATCCAACACTTCTTCTCTTCTTCTTCTTTAAATAGGACGATGTCCTGGTTTTTTTTACAGCCCCTGCTGCGAACCGGAGCTCCAGCACTCATGCCATCGCTTTTTTGGCCTTCCTATGGGTCTTCTGGTATTGGGCTTTTGTGTTTTTGCCCAATTCGCCATACGTTCGGAGCCCATTCTGTCCACGTGGTCTCTCCATAGGCGTCGTCGTGCTCTTGGCCACCTCACCACATCCTGCACACCTAGCTCCCTTATCGTATCCTCGTTCCTTACTCTATCTCTGCGTGTAATAGCTCTTATAGCTCTTAGTGTTCTCATCTCTGTTGTTCTCATTAGTTGTTTTGTCTTTGTTGTCTCAGCTCTTGTCTCAACCGCATATGTCATCACGGGTCTCACACAGGTTTTATAAATTCGGACTTTGGCTCTCAGTACTTATGCACTTATTCCGCCAGATTACATCTCTCAGAAAGCCAGATATTCTCGATGCTTTCATTGCCTGCTGTTTTGCTTCTTGTAGTAGTTGCCTATCGCTCGATATTTCCACTCCTAAGTATTTAAAGTTTGAAACTTGCTCTATTATTCGGTCGTTCACTACTAGTTTGCATCTGATTGGATCTTTCGCTATTACCATCGATTGGGTTTTCTGTGTTGATATTACCATGTTATATTTTTCTGCTGTTACTTTGAACTTTTGTAGTAAGCGTTGTAGGTCGTCCTCATTCTCGGCCATTAGTAAAGCGTCTGCGAAGCACAGTATTCTCATGGTTTTGTTACCCATCCTATAGACTTGGTTCACTTGGTTGACACCTGCTATTATTTCATCCATGATTAAATTAAATAGGCATGGGCTGAGGCTGTCACCTTGTCTAATCCCTGCGTTAATTTTAATCTACATAGTACGTAGTTTTCACCCCGAAGGCAGGCTAGTACCCGGTTTATTTTTTCAGAGTATCTTGAAGTCAAATAGAGGAATATAAAAACACAAGTTTCATTTTGACAGTCATCTGCTCAATATGGGAAAAAAATTAATGATGTGTTTTTTATCAGTTTGGTGTAGTTTTCACCCCGAAGGCAGGCTAGTACCCGATTTATTTTTTCACGGTAGTTTGAAGACAGCTAGAGGAACTTAAAACTACTTGTTTCATTCTGACAGTCATCTGCTGAATATGCGAAAAAAAATTAATTGTGTGTTTATTATCAGTTTGGGGTAGTTTTCACCCCGAAGGCAGGTTAGTACCCGATTTATTTTTTCAGAGTATCTTGAAGTCAAATAGAGGAATATAAAAACACTAGTTTCATTTTGACAGTCATCTGCCGAATATGCGAAAATAAATAAGTATAGTATTTTTTTTTCAGTTTGGGGTTGGTTTTACCCCAGAAAGCAAGCTTGTACCTGATTTATTTTTGACTAGTAACATTTTAATGTGATAATAATGCACTCTCGTTATTCTGAGAAAAATTATACCTAAAGATCAATTATGGTTTCAGATATTATCTTTCATTTAAAAAAACTTTGCAATTATTATTTTTTTCGCTTCTGGGGTTCGGTAATAAAGTGATATTCTATGGTAAGGTATTGAAATTTGACATAATCTATGAATAACCATTATTCAATATTTATGTTTTTGTTTACATGATTAAAACAGATACTCTGATTATAAAATCCAAAAATTTACGCATGTTCAGTAATTAATTATATTCTAAACAGAATAATAGAAAAACAGAAAAAAGAATAATTATTCGTAGTGACATCATTCATTGTTGTTGAAGATTTCGAAAAAGATTTTCATATTTTTAACAAAAAAAAAAAATCAAGAGACTTCATAGACCTGTTCACTGGTCTCTGTCAAGGAGAAGAATCAGAATCAGTAATATCAGTGTTTGGAAAATCAAAGATGATTTCTTCTGGCTTTGAGTGAAAAAAAGTAAAGTGACAACCTCTTGCCTTGGAAGTTTTCATAGAAATGATGGTTTTCATGATTTGGAAATTTTAAGAAGAAAATTACAAATGTATGATGATAACATCCAATAATTCTGAGGTTTTTTTGGAATTTCTCACTAGAAAGGGATGGTTTATAATCTTGAAGTAGAAAGAAATTATAGTAGAACAACAAAAATCTATGTTTATGTTTTTTTTACCAAAAAATTAGTATTTTGTATCTTCCTTCTGGATATGGACCTCATCGGATGAATCATGAGTGAGTGAATCATTTTTTAGAGGGAAAATAATGTTTTTAAACAATTCAGATTCATTAGTGGATGCTGTAGAAGGTATTTTTCATTCAAACTAAACTGGACTACAGAGATGTATTTGCCCAATGTGAAATCTAAAAACTTTATAACGCAGCTGAATATGGAAAAACCGTAATGGAAAAAGTGTTTCTTTTGATCTCAAGAACCTACGGTTAAAATTAACGCAGTGGTCAAAGACTCACCCTGTATATGATATGTGGTACTTGCAGATAACCATTCCGTGCTGCGTTCCAACATTCGCCGATGTCAGTGTCCGTACGTCAAGTATTTCTCGTGGGTGAATTTCCCTATTGGTGATCACAAAGTCAATCATCGATTTTTGCCCTCTTGTGTTGGTAAATGTGTATTTATGTTTGTCTTTGTGGTCGAAGTACGTGTTATTTATTCGGAGTTCATTATGTGCACATATCTCGAGAAGTATGTCTCCATTTTCGTTTGTCGCCGCTTCATTAAACCTCTGCATAATTCCCGGGAGGGGTGTATTCCCTATTCTTGAGTTAAAATCTCCCATTATAAATATTTTTTCTGTTTTTGGTATTCTATCTAGTGTGTCCTGAAGTGTCTCGAAAAATCCTTCCCTTTCATCCTTTTGATGTAGTTTACATTTCCTATGCATTAGTATGCCAACACCTGCTTGAGTCGTTTTCTTGACATGTCGTTATCGTTAATCCGTCCGTTATCAGAGGCTGCTGTAACAGTTCTTGGAGCAATTTTGGTTTTATAGAATGGTAGGGTGCTAACCTTGCCTTTCAACCCTCCTCCTTTATCCGGGCTTGGGACCGGCAGTGAAGTCGACTCTGGGCTACTCAATCCACCCATTGTCGACAACCCAGGCGGAGTTAACACAATTATAAAAAATAGGGTTCTAATTTGAAAAACAGAAGTTATGGCCATTTTAAGATCACAATTTTCAATACAAAATTTGAAACACCCTGTGATGATATATTTGAAATCCAAGACCTTTTCACATCCTTCCTCTTCGATGTTGTAAAAACGGTTTAAGCTTAGGATATTTAAAATAAGAATAATAAACATATTACTGACTGAACATATTTGACTTTTTTTCCAGGTTTTTATGTACATTTTGAAAACTATTCGATTCAATATTTTAACAGAAATGTATTGAATACTCGATCATAGCAGGAATGGAAAATTTGAAAAAAAATTTTTTCGTCGAATTTATTTTCACTCCCTGTATAACCGCAAGTTTTTGGACTTCGAGCATATTTTAGCTCTGTAGAGAATATCATAATCCCAATTTTCAGATTTCAAATATGTCTAGTTCTCCAGAAACGTCTAATAGGCACACGAACTTGAGACACCCTGTATATAAGGGTTCATCACTGTGATATCTTCTTCTTGTTCGATATTGTATTGTCAATGGCTTTAGCAGTGTATCATTCGTCAATGGGTCATCATAGAAGTTTTTAAGCACCTATTAATATCTGTAAATACTTGATAAAGTTTTTTTGTGTCAGTGGTGTATAGCAAACCAAAATTTAAGATTTATTATTTCTTGATGATTACTTATATATCATATGTTTGCATTATTTCCCTTAATATCCAATATTTTGGGATTCTAGCTGTCAATTTCATGGCTAGCCAAGTACCTTCAACTTTTAACCTCATCTAGCTCCGGTCAGCGTGCTAAGGGACGATCAGAATCAATTTATGTAATTTTTTTCGCAAATCACCAGGAAATTTTGACATTTCTGTCAAAATTTCTTGAAGAAAAAGTCACGACTTCCTTACTGTAAGGAAATGATATTTCTGTACAGTTGTTAGTGTTCTACATAAATGATAGAAAACACATTGCTTATAAAGAATTAATTTATATTTTGAAAACATCAAGTCATTGCTGAATACATTTTTAAGATCAATTTGTTATATTTACAGTAATTTGACAGTTAGTACAATTATTGAACATTGGAGGAACACTCTTAGAACTATGAGAAACATTTTGGACAACATGCAGGGTGGAAGGGTCATTTTGTTGAATATTTTGTACTGTGAAAATTTTATTTGCCACCTCAACCTTATTGTTAAGCGATTCTTCGATATATCCTTCAGCAACGTTTGATGACTTCCATCCGCCATGCCTCTTTAAACTAGTTATGTCGGCACCAGAGTCAACCAATATTGTTGCAGAAGACCGACGAAAGCAGTGATCAGTATATTCTGTCGGATTTACCAAGTTCAAATAAGTAGCAACTATTTTGGGCATTTTTCTAAATTAATGAATTCCTACCACTTGTCTACAACCCTTTCCGCTTTGATATTTAAAGAAAAATCGGTCACTGTTCATATTTTCTGGTCTTAACGAAACATACTTTCGATAAACATTCAAGTAGATCTGATTAATTACAAATGATCTTGGTTTGTTGGTTTCCGAATCAGGTATGCTGATTAAAAGCTTAGATTATAAGTCTTCTATATCGTGTACAGTCATTCGGACTAACTCATCCATTCTACAGGCCCCAGAAATACCAAATATTACAGCCACCTAAAAATAAATAAAGCTATAATCTAAATAGAAATTAAAAACTTGTAAAATACCTTTATCATTAAATTTTCTTTATCTGGAGCTTCCTGGATAAATTTTTCAATTTCTTCCTTCGTTAAAATCTTAGGTTTCTTTGCCCTAACCTTGAGCTTGCCGTTTCAATAAAGAACGAAGTTTTGAGTATGTAGATATATCTACATTGTGTTTAAGTGCAAGGGTTGACTTCAGCATTGAATAATTGGCCCATAATGTTGAAGATTTCATCTTCAAACAAAGGTCTAGGAAGTATGCCATTACCACATTTTCTGAGAAAGAACTCGTATTTTTACTCATGCGATAATCCAAAAACGTCTGTATGCATTTTCGTACTTTTCTCTTTATTTCTTTGGCAATAATTCTGATGAAGCAGTATTCACTGCCTTAACCAGCTCTGGAGGAGTCCCAGGAATGGAAATTTCATCATCACTTATCATTTTACTTTCGAGAACACCAGCAATTAAATTTATAAGCGTCAAGTTTCACAATTGAACCTCAATACGTTTCCATAGTAACCCAAGTAATTTTATTAGGAATTTCAAAGCACCATTTATTTGGGAATAAAATTAACGCGTTTTTTTCTAAATCAATCAATATCTGTCGAATTTTAAACGATTTGCGGAAAAATAGTATGTTTACCTCGTAGGAAAAGCCACATTCCTGGACTTTGTGTTGCTAAGTCTCGGCTTGCGCCTCGACTTAGCAATCTTCACAGTCGTCCAGGAATGTTAAGCTTTTCCTACCCGGTAAACAATGTACTATTATTCGAAACTTCGATTGAAACTCCCATTTGGACGAATTGGTGAGCATTATTTTCATGTGCTCAAGAGCGCAAGACATGAAAGTACAGACATTCTGATTCAATAATAACCGCACTCCTTCAATCTCAAAGAAAAGATATTCGGCTCTCTCGACAGACCTATGTTGTTTCGTCAGTCACTCGAAACTGTGGCGTGACGATTCTGATAGAATTGCCCACGTCATTATTCTTTGCCCTCAAGTTCGGTAAAAGGCCTATTTAGTATTTCTCTAGCATTCTATTCGGGAAGCTGGAAACTTTTTCCTTCAAAAGAAAGAATGGACTTTTTCCAGTCCGGGATTTTGTGGAATTGGTGATTTGAAATTCTGGTGTTGTGTGAAGGAATCCCCTGAAACTTTACGTTGTTCTGAAGCGAGCATGAAGAAAACTAAATCAATTTTGGAATATGGAAGATGAAACGATGAACACGGTTTGAAGAGATTATGAGAGATCATTGAATTTCAATAATGAATGCGATAGACTAATGAAATTTCAGAAAAGCAGTGGCGTGAGGTCAGGAGCTTTTGCACGTATTCTGGAAGAATGTGATACAAATACAACAGCGTTTCTTCTGGTAGAAGGAAGATAAAATAATGAAATTTGAAAATATGAAAAGACTTTAATAACGTCTATACATGCACAAATTGTTGTTTGAATTGATCCAATATCTTATGAAGTATAAAGTATTGAAATAATTGTTTTTTGTAAATTTTTGAACTTTTCTAGCATGTCAGTTTCTGCGAAATTTTGCAAGCCCTTATGTTTTCATCTTATTCGAACATCTTTCTAGTAACAATTCGATCCGATGAATTTTCTAGAGGTTACAGAGAAAGCCAAATTTCCTAGGCTCATAACTGGTGCGGTTCATTTAGTTGGAAAAGGTTAGGCAACTTTGTAACATGACAAAGTGCCACTTTAAATGACTAGCATGAGACTCATGAGCGTAATCCAGCAACGGATTACAGCAACACTTTTATCGCTTCGCTGGACGGTGCCTTGCGCATGCTGTATCTATTGATCCCGGCTGAAAATTTGCTCTAAGGAATTATTCGCTCCTGAATTTCAACAGTTGACTCATTGAGTTGTTATTATAGGATAATAAAGGAACTCTATGATTCAAAATGTTCGGCGTGATCCATTGCCATGCGCTTGAGGTTTTACAAATAGAATTTGAATCTTTGGAATGGGCTATTTGATAGAGTAAGACGAATTCCTGAAAAGACGTTGTCGCATATATTTAATGAATTTAAGGTGATATTTATGACATGAATAATCATTAGAATCGATAAAATCCAGCGTCGCGCTTCGGGGAGGGTACGGAGGGATTGGAAAAAATGCAGAGTCCATCAATAATCAAAAAAGCGTTGTAGCTCCATCTGACGATATTGAAGTTGTTGATTTTGATATTGAGAATATTCTGTCATCAATGGAATCGATTGTCGGGCTTCAGGAAGGGCAGGACCGGACTTTGAAAATTTTTACTAAAAAAAATTCAAAGTTCAATAAAAATCAAGTATCCTTAATATCAAAATTTACAACCCCAATATCGTGAGATGGTGCGACAACGCTTTTCTTGATTTTATTGAACTTTGAATTTTTTTAGTAGAAATTTTTAAATGTCTTGTCCTGCCCTTCCTGAAGCCCGACAATCGATTCCATTGATGACAGAATATTCTTAATATCAAAATCAACAATCCCAATATCGTCAGATGGTTCGATAACGCTTTTCTTGATTTTTATTGAACTTTTCAAAGTCCTGTCCTGCCCTTCCTGAAGCCCGACAATCGATTCAATTAACAACAGAGTATTCTTAATATAAAAATTAACAACATCAATATCGTGAGATGGTGCGACAAAGCTATTCTTGATTTTAATTGAACTTTAAATTTTTTTCAGTAGAATTTTCAAAGTCCTGTCCTGCCTTCCCTGAAGCCCGACAATCGATTCCATTGATAAAAGAGTATTCTGAATATCAAAATCAACATTCCCAATATCGTCAGATGGTGCGACCACGCTTTTATTTGTTTTATGTTGGACTTTAAATTTTTTTTAGTAGAAATCTTCAAAGTCCGGTCCTGCCGTTCCTGAAGCCCGACAATCGATTCCATTAATAACAGAGTATTCTTAATGTCAAAATCAACAATCCCAATATCGTCAAATGGTGTGACAACGCTTTTTTAGTTTTATGTTGGACTTTAAATTTTTTAATAGAAATTCTCAAAGTCTGGTCTTGCCGTTCCTGAAGCCCGACAATCAATTCCATTGATAACAGAGTATTTTTAATGTCAATATCAACAACCTCAATATCGTCAGATGGTGCGACAACGCTTTTGTCTGATTTTTGATTAACTTTGCATTTTTTCCAATACCTCCGTATCCTCCCTGAAGCGCGACACTGGATTTCATCGATTCTAATGATTATTCAAGTCTTAAATCTCACCTTAAATTCATTAAACATATGCGACAACATCTTTTCAGGAATTCGTCCTACTCTATCGAATAGCCCATTCCAAAGATTCAAATTCTATTTGTAGCACCTCAAGCGCTAGGCAGTGGATCACGTCGAACATTTTAAATCATAGAGTTCCTTTATTAACCTATAATAGCAACTCAATGAGTCAACTGTTGAAATTCAGAAGCGAATAATTCCTTAGAGCAAATTTTCAGCCGGGATCAATAGTTACAGCATGCGCAAGGCACCGTCCGCTAAGCGAAAAGTGTTGCTGTAATTCGTTGCTCTTTTCACAGTCGGATGAGACTCTACTCTTAATTCTCTCAGGGTGGGCTCAATTATCCCAGCAACAAAACTCCCCTCGGTTTTTGACAAATATATTGAAGTGTATAACTACAATTCACAAATAACAATTTTAAGGAATGTCTAATCTCCCAAGTAAAACAGAACACTAGGGGCTTATTTTAAAGATATCTGAGTCGAAAGCTTCCTCCTAGCTCCCAGGTACAAAATAAAATCCCAGAGGATATGACCTGCCAGTTGACCAGAAACAGGTTGTATAGTTTCAACACAGATGTTCCAGACAGCGACTCGATGACTCCAATTTTCATCCCAATTGAAGAATGTGCTCCACGGCAAGGTGGTTATGCCACAAGCTCCAATTATGTACTGCTCGAACCAGGGACTGAATATGATTTAATCTCTTATGGTGGAATGCATATCAATCTTGAACTAGCATGTGTCTTTGGCCTCGTAATAGAATATAATTTGGCCCCCACGGAGGAGCTATCTCAGGATGAACGAAAGAACATTAGAAACTGCAAGTGCGTGTATAACAAGGCTCCTTCTCGATCTCTTTTAGACAAATATTGAACAAATCATAGTAAAATTGCATTATCTTAACAAATTAAACCGAGAAGAAGTCATGTTGTGGGGATCATTGGAAGCAGTCAATGCAAAAACGTGCTCTCATGTTAAAGTGCCAAAAAGAACTAAAATTTCGGTTCCTGGGACGAAATAAACAATTACCGAGAATAGTTATGTATTTATCGCAAATCTCTAATAATAATAATAATAACATAGTTTATTCTGAATATAACATATCATAAATACAATACTTTATATTAAACTACCAACAATTGTAGAATAGACAATAGCTCGTAGAGACATCAGAAAATGTCTGTACGCGATATATACAAAAACGAATACAACACTTAGATTTCCTTCGACGAAGCAACCACCATTCTCTCCAGTTCCTTTTCAATTCCGAGTTTATCCCAAATCCAATCCTGTCTCCTTAGCGAATTTTCGATTCCTGCTAATTTTAAAATTGATCACTTGACCTCCATCAGTCCGCGAAAGTTTCCCCTTGTCTCACCCAGAATCCATTCCTTGATTCTTTTTCTGGAAGTTTTCACATTTTTTAGGTTCTTTATTTCGCTTGGTACCATAGCATAAAGCCTTGGAGCAAGATAAGAAAATGATCTTTCTCCAATTCTCTTTTTTGGCGCTCTTGTTCACCTGAACAGAGAGCTTATCAATTTGCCCAAATGTCTGTGACTTTCGAATTTTTGGGCAAAAGTGGTATCAATCGTTTTGTTTGGACCTACTGATGAATAATCCGTGGTCAAAATCGATTCTGTCCGTCCGTCCGTTCCGTTCCAGAACACGATAACTCTCGAACGGATGAAGTTAGAGAGTTGAAACATTCAGAATAGGTTTGAGGTCTAAATATCTCGGCTAAGTTCGTTATTCGGTCAAATCGGCCGAATAGGTTGGGAGTAACAAAAAAAAATTTTTTCAAATGACACTGTTCAAATAAAAAAATTTTTATGGTGCAGTTTTATTAGACGTATACAAAAATACCACTCTCGACTTCGACAAGCTAATAGTTCTAGAGATATGATTTTTTCATTTACTCAAGAGAAAAATAGAAATGTCATGAAGTCCGAGCTTTGTCATTGAAAGATTTGCGATCACAGATCGATATTCGTTTGACAACTTGCGGACCTAGATATCAGTGTCAGTTGGCGTAATATCAATCAAAATTTTCATAGAATTCATAGAGGTAGAATTCGATGTCGATGACGTTGTCAAAATTCAGAAAAGCACAGACGTAATATTAATCAAAAAATTATTTATCATAGAGAAAGAATTTGATGGCGTTGTCAAAACTCAGAAAAGCAATGACGTAAGTTTTTAGGAGAAGCATAGAACAAAATTTGGTGAAAATTATGAGTAGTTATTTTCAAATTGAGATAAAGGTTTGTTTATTCATTAGGCTTTCATATTTACATCACATTGTCCCATAGTACGGAAAAAGACTATTGTTCACCCGATCAGAGAGCTTATAGATTTGTTAAGGTTTGAATATTTACTTGCAAGTAGCTCAACAAGAGCGCCAAAGCAATCTGACCTCACGTCAGTGCTTTCTAAATTTTTCACTCTCTTTATAGCAAAGCTGTTAGTCTTATTTCTAGTATCATAGGTATGTTCCATAGGTGCAATTTTCAGTTTCCCATCGACTAGGTATTCGGAGGAGGGCCTTAAGTGAAAAAATTTGGAAGGGATCCATCACATTTGCAAGACGATAGATATCATCACTGGGAAACATGAGTGGCTTACCATAAATAATTCGTAGAATCCATTTCTGTATGTTTTCAAGCTTCTTCACCTGATTATAATAAGCTCCTCCCCAACAAACTGCTCCATACGAAATCAGCTAGTGAACAAGCGAGTGGTACAGAATACGCAGGTGCTCTATCCTCATAAATCTTTTTAAATATCTGAACTTAAATAGTAGTCCCCTAATCCTCCCAACTACACATTCCACTTGGTTTTCCCATCTTAAATGCCTGTCAACAATAACACCCAAATATTTCACTGTGTCAGCTTCTGGTATAGATGTTTGGTCATCAACTTGCAACGGGCCCATTCTTGGAAGACCCGAATCATAGCTTGCAAACGGTAAGTATTTTGTTTTATTTATATTTAAACTTAATTTGTTATATCTGAACCAGTTCTGGACCTCTTTTAATTCATGTTCAGCGAGCTTTTTCAACAGCTCCCAGGAGTCCTCCTTGAATAAGATGACCGTGTCGTCCGCAAAGCTAATAACCTTTCCCTTCATTTTCACAAGTGATAAACTGTTCATGTATAGAAGGAACAGAACAGGGCCAAGCACACTGCCCTGCGGCACTCCATATGTAGTTTCAATACTCTCACTCAACCTGTCCCCTACCCTCACATACTGCTTTCTCCCACTCAGATAGCTCCGCATCAAGTCCAGCACTTTTCCCCTGAAACCATATCTGTACAATTTGCTAAGCAGTTTCTCATGAGACACGGTATCGAAAGCCTTCGCAAGGTCTATAAATACGCACAGCGTTGGAGTTTTCCCATCCAATCTCCCATACATACCCCGTCTAAATCCGTATTGTGAACCCTGTAGTATTTCATGTTTTTCGATAAATTTCGAAAACTTGTAGTATTTTTAAAAATGTTGGGCGTGTAGAATTATTGAATCGAGCAAGCAACTCGGAATATAAATGAACGAATTCAACTACTAAGAGGCAGTAACAGTTACCTTCTGTATTAACCCGAACGGAAATAAATTTTTCGTACTTCCAGGCCTAAAGTGACAACCTCCCTTGTGACAGGTACTAAAGTGTCACATCTAATCCCTCCGGGATTAAATATTGACGAAACTCCCGGAACGATTAAATCACAAACAAACGAATCTAAGGGATATTATATTGAAAAATACAATTAATTAGAATGGTAATTAACGTTAATAATCAAATTAATATTGTGACAGTTCGTCATATTGACCAGTCTTTCCTGGGTTAATGCAGCAGGTAACTGACGAGTAACAGATAGGTCCTTATCATATTGAACTGGTGTTTGTTTCGAAGATCCTGCGGAAACAGGAAGCGAGAATGAGGACTGTGGCATAACTATATTGGACGAATCGGGGACTTGACGAAATATTTTATCTGAAATTTTTTGTTTATTTTTAATAGACGATTCAATATATCCCTCGGCCACGTTGGAGGATTTCCATCCTCCATGTCTCTTCAGCACGTCTATTGTTGCTCCCGAATCAGCTAACAAAGACGCAGCAGATGTGCGTCTAAAACAATGTCCCGTACAAGACGTCGCATTTTCTAATTTCAAGAAAGCTGCTATTTGCCGTGGAAATGTACCAAACATGTTTTTTCCTACTACTCGCGTAGTACATTCTTTGTTGATGTATTGAACAAAAAATTTTGAATGAGGTGTCCCTGTCTTTAGCAATGCCACATATTTTCGAAATATCGCCACAAAACTGATGGCACTGTTTTCTGAATTTTTGATCACAAAATTTCGGTAAATTTTATTTTTGGTGTTTCTAATCGCAATTAGGAAGGAATCGCCCAAATCTCTCACATCGTCGATTTCTAAATCAACCAACTCTTTTCCACGACAAGCTCCCGTAACGGAAAGGTGAGAAAAGAAGGTAGATACAACTTTATTACAATATAATGACACTCAGCCTGTGTAATTATTTTAATCCGTAATAACGAAATCAATGAGGTAAATTCCTTCTAATTCACAAGCCAACAACGAAGAAGATTAATTAAATAATAATCATGAAAATATCTCGACCTCGCAATGATTCACATCCCCTACACATATGTTTTCTATACGCAGTATCGAAGAAACACGCTTTTTATCCAGGTACATTATGTTATTATACAGGGTCTTCAACGAGGAATCTCACCCATATTTATACGGGAAACTGCTGAACGTATTTTCATGAAATTCAGCACTTATAAGTATTTCACGATGCTCGTGAAATCTGAAATACTTTCAAGGCAGGAGCACTTCCGGTTTTTCTGGAAATGACGTCAACTTCCGTTTTTCAAATTACAACACCATTTTTTTATTGCAGAAATAGATTCTTTGAAAATTTCAAGTTATTTTGATGTTACATTTTTCAGTTTTGCTTGGAAAATTCTCTCTGAGCGGGAAAACTGTTCGAAAAAAAATCGAAAATAGAGCTCCGCTGAAACAAGAATAACTTCGAGGTTTTTGGATGGACAATTTTCATTTTTGGGATTTTTCAAGATGTAAGATTGATGTATCTACTTTAAAAATCTAAATCGCGATTCATGATACAGGGAGTGAAAAAATCGCTTTCAACGTTAGGGATGACAAAATAGTGAAAAATCAATTTTTTCAAATTATAATCCCATTTTTTATGGCAGATATTGAATCTACGTTAAAAAATAGTGTGAGTGTATGCATCACACCCTTGCCCTAAGGTGGATATTTTCTGAGTTATACACAAAAAAATTTTTTTCGTCTTGAATTTTCAGCTATTTCTTTTCCCTTTACGCCAAAAAGATGAAATTTTCAGGAACTGTTACTTGAACCATGTTTTAGATTTTACTACACTAATATGCAAGAAAAAAAGTTACAGGTTGTTCCTAAATAGATGTCGAATTTGGATTCGAATTTGTATCGGAAACCTCTTTATTTCAACTAATCGGCCATCGGTTTTCTATCCAGTGATAAATAAATAATTCCTTATGAACCATATGCAAAAACTTACCATGTTTTGCATTCTTTATTTTTAATGATAGATATCATCAATTACATCTGACAAATTCCTCTTTATTCAGTAGCATTTTGTGATAATTCGTATTAAGTTATGAAATCGATCACTATGCCTAATTTTACCAATGAAGATTATTTAAATCTCATTCTACTTCATGGAGAATGTAATAAAGTTGTAGATAGAACGATTCGACTGTTCATTGAGAGGTTTCCTGACCGACCCAGACCAACGAGAGATACCATTAACAGAACCATAACAAACTTGAGAAATGTCGGATCTTTCGTTAAGAAAACTATAAACAGAGAAAAAGTGTAGTAGAAGATGAGAACAACGAAATTACAGTTCTTGCATATTTTCGTGTGAATCCTCAAAATTCTCTCAAGGATGCCGAGACTGCTCTGGGATTATCTCAATCGAGTGTTTGGAGAATATTAAAAAAACATAAAATGCACCCATATAAATTCAATAGGGTACAGCATTTGAAGGAAACTGATTTCGTCAGGAGAACAGAGTTTTGCGAAGCTATGATGATTCGATTTTTAGAGAATGAAAACTTTTTGGACTGTATAATTTGGACAGATGAATCTAAATTCACAAAGAATGGTTCTTTCAATAGGCATAACAGTCATTATTGGGATGAAGAGAACAACCACCACTTCAGACAATGGAACTTTCAAGAGACCTGGAGTTTCAATGTTTTTTGCGCCATCAAAAATAATGCAATTCTCGATGTTCACATTTATGATGGGACTTTAACTGGTAAGATAGAACACTACACATGTTTGCATTATTTAAAGAATGTCCTCCCTTAGGAGATAGATATTCTGACATATTGACTCAAATAATTGAGCCACTAGTACCGAACCATAATGACTTATGGTATCAAAAAGATGGCGCGCCTCCACACAATTCACTCAATGTGTTGAGACGTGCTTTCCAGGCTATGAAATTGAAGAAATCAGTAATATATAACTCAATACTAGAAATATTGTTTATTTATCAGGCGGGGTTCATTTTCCCTCTCTAGTGAACCTTGGAATGGCCTAAACTAAAGTTTCCATTATAATGTTTATTCACAAAATCAATGTTCAATTTACAAGAGTACCAGGTTATTCGGATTCTAACAATAAAAAAAATCAATATAATAAGGTGGGCCTGAAATTGGGATGGTAATTTTTAACCTGTTTTCACTGACAATAGGTGAGCTTCCACATCAATCATTCTACAGTCAAAAAAATCAAAAAATAACTTGAACCAATGTACTGAATGGTTGATTAGCAACAATTGTTTTAATTTAAAAAATAAACTATAAGAAAAGTGATGAAGGTAGGTAAAGGGAAAAAAGCAATAAAAAGGACGGGATTTCAAACTTAACTTTGAACGGAGAACTTAGCTGGAACAATTTGTCTTCTCCACAGGAAAAACGTGGTGAGGTGTTGACTGCGTGATGACAGATGAAAAAAATATGATGTCTTCCAAAATCCTCTAATTAATGATGTTACAAGGTGGATAATGCTCCGTTCAGAATTCTTCCTAGCCAAATTGATTCTTATCGACTCCAAGAATAATACGGAAAAAAAAAATCTAAAGGATTGAATATTAAAATTATTAACAAAAAAGTTCTGATGAGTAAAAAGAATTATTAACTTACCCCAGAATTACGAGGATTTAAGTAGGCAAAGGGTGATTCAGGCAATCCGAATTTAATCGTTATATTAAACAATATACGCCTTTCAAAAGAAATATAATCTTCAAATATATCATAAATCTACTACTACTACTTCTTTTGAATTCACCACTTCTATTCTACGTCTGTATTCTATGAAATTATTAACAAGAAAGAAAGATACTCGAACATCTGAATTACTGGATTCATGAAAAAAAAACTTATAAACTTAGACAAAAAAATCTGGCATATCTTGATAACGCGACGAAGAATTTGTTTATTAAACATAATAATAATTTGAAATGAAAGGTGTCGACATCTATAAATTTTTCCGAAAACTAGGATCAGTTAAAAGAAATGAAAAGAAGAAATTTTGAAATATGTTAAGATATCTGTTATTAAAAGTTTAATTGAAGTTTACGTTAAAATAATGTACATATTAATCGAATTCTGAGCCGTAACAGTGTCAAATATCCTATACAGGCTATTTGAAGATCGATGGTTGGCGAACAATGGTCCACATCTTTGGCCACCACGTTCTCCCGATTCAACTCCTTTAGACTATTATGTTTGGGGTAGGATAAAAAATATTGTCTACTCAACTCCCCTGACTGATAAAGAGGACTGCATAGAACGAGTCAGAAATGCGTTCAGGTTTGTTTAGATTTTTAGATTCATAGTTTTGAAACTCAATTTGGTTTGTAAATACTTTTGCAGATATCTTCCTCCCGATGAAATAAGAAGAGCAACGCACGAAGCATTCAAACGAAAAACAGTTTTTTGTGAATAACTCTAAGGGTGTGATGCATACACTCACATTATTTTTTAACGTAGATTCAGTATCTGCCATAAAAAAATGGGGATCTAATTTGAAAAAATTGATTTTTCACGATTTTGTCATCTCTAACTTTGAAAGCGATTTTTTCACCCCCTGTATCATGAATCGCGATTTCGATTTTTAAAGTGGATACATCAATCTTACATCTTGAAAAATCCCAAAAATGAAAATTTGCCATCCAAAAACCTCGAAGTTATTCTTGTTTCAGCGAAACTCTATATTCGATTTTTTTTTCGAATTTTTCCGCCCAGAGAGAATTTTCCAACCAAAACTGAAAAATGTTACATCAAAATAACTTGAAATTTTCTAAGGAATCTATTTCTGCAATAAAAATATGGTGTTGTAATTTGAAAAACGGAAGTTGACGTCATTTCCGGAAAAACCGGAGGTGTTCATGCCTTGAAAATATTTTAGATTTCATCGGCATCGTGAAATACTTATAAGTTTTGAATTTCATGAAAATACGTTCAGTAGTTTCCCGTATAAATATGGGTGAGTTTCCTCGTGAAAGACCCTGTATTCTATCGTTCGATAAATGCTCTCGCAGAAGGAAAATGAAATTAAACAATATCGAGATTATGCGAATCTACAGGAGGCAGTGGCGACGACGCGCTGCGTATCATAGACTACCTATAGATAGGCAACTCTGGCATGAATTTTGGTCCCGGCTTAGAGCTCAACTTACAGCGCCATCTTTCGTCATCTTAGAGTTGATTACAGATTCCATTCGCACAACGTTCCGTCTCGTGGCGCCCTCTAGTGCATTTTATAAGAGTTATCATAGGATTCCAGGCAAGCGCAGGTTGAATACCATATGTTTATTGGATTTGAAAACAAATACATTTGAAATGACCATAATTCTTTTAATCTGCTGTAGATTGTCACAATTTCAATAAAAAAATATCATTTGATTAGAAAATTGTGACAATTTGCAGCAGATTAAAAGAATTATGGTCATTTCAAATATATCTGCCTTTCAAATCAAAGAACATACTAATCTTTAGAGGATGAAAGGAAATAAACAAAAAAGAAACTTTAGAAATATATATATAATGCAGTAAATTATCAATTTACAAAAATTTCAATATCGAGGGAAAGAATAAACGAACCAACAATAATTATGCAACAATTACTCATCAAGTTATGAAAATACATTGAAAGAATAAGTTAGAATATTAGTGACAGATACATCAATTTAAGCATGAAATGCATTAGATTTATACTTTTATGACAGAAATAATTTCTAAAAGTCTATTTTCTTTTAGATACTTTTTCGGATGCCATAATCATTATTGGATCATAAGATCTTATTGTTTTTTTTTCCCGATAAAATTTTATAAATAGTTCTGTCATAAAAGTACAGAAATAATATCATGGCAAAATCAATAAACTTATTAACTGAAATTCCTTGATTCCTTGAATTTCAACGTTTTCTCACATATCCGTTGAAGTATTCTAGGAATCTTCTGATAAACGATTTTTATGAAACCTACTATAAGTGGAATACCCAAAACTATAATCAATGACCATGAGCAGTTCACTTATATATAAATACCTTGTTGCCTCAAAGTTTCTTCAGGAGTTCTGGAGGGTAGACAAAATATGCTTACATAATCTGAAAGATTATTGAAATTACAAAAATGATAATCATAGGGAGTAGAATGAATTACTTGGCAAATGAAGTGTTGGTAGAGCAAATCTTTTCAGCTTTCCATGAGGGTCTATAAAATCCATATGAAAATGCTTTATGCAAATAACACTTTTGGATGAATGAAAACATGGATTTCTGATTCTTTCCAACCAAACATTTCTAACACCCTCAACTTGTGTAATGAAAAACCTAGAAAGAAAACAGTGTTAGAAACTGTCCCAAATTTTTACTAATCAGGAATTACTACACGAATATGAAACTGCTACAGAAAATATTAAATCACAGTACATTTTTAGTGAGTTATAAGTTAATCCAAAAATACTACTTATATGAATGCAACACATACCTTTTGACATTACTATCACTGTAGCAATTGGGAACACAGCAAGAATAAACCATTTCATTCAACCAGTTCATGCTCATCATAAAATAGTTTCTTACTCTTCACAAAGTCCACCAATAGTGAGGTCCGATAAAATCCGTTTTTACCGATCACTACTGAGAAGTCCTAGTTTTCCATTCCGAGGTTTTGAGATGACAACAGATATCTCTACCGCTCGTCAAAGAAAAACGTGACCACCTTTGTAGTAGGCGAGTTCCCACCCCCTGCTGCGTATGAAGGATTTTCGAAATATTCCGTAACAACCATTGCGCGGGCAATGTTTGATGCCCATGTGAGCGCACGTTAGATAGACATATTTACTGATCTCAGGACCATAAAGTAATTACATAGAGATGTGTTCTGTGCTCAGATCAACGTTTCATGAAGATCATCATCTGAATGCACAACACGTTTCTCTTACCTCAATGCAGTCTGGCTGCGATATATTGACTATAGTGGATCTAAAAATTCCAAAAGAACATCTGACACAAAAAATAATTCTGCTGCTTTATAATGGACAGTCTCATTAGGTACGTTCCCACGCAAAATAATCTGGAGTATGAGGTTCTCTCTGCTTCATGTTCGTTGAACATATTGTCTTGATGTTGCCGAGATAATCCTTTGTTCCACATTCATTTTTCACTCATTCGCAAAAATAAGCAGGGCGGAGGTAAAGTTGCGCTGACAAAAGCCGAAAATCCGCCAGGTTGGTAGGGAAGCGTTCACTCTACCGGGATTATTTCATTCCGGCTTTGCATCTGCTGATTTATCACATTTAATATTATTTCATGCAAAGATATCTCATTACACGCTTTTACGAGTTCGTTGATCGAATAATTCATCCTGATAAGTTCTCCAATTTCATGGCATATTGAAAATCGTTGAGAAAATTCAGATAATATTCAAGAGGTAATTATACAGGGTGAGTCTTATCTGACCACTGCGTTGATTTTAACTATGCATAGATTCTATAACGTCAGAAAAATAAAAAAAACATTTTCTTTCCTATATCATTTTTCTAAATTTCAGCCGCTATCACATTTCAAAATTGATATAGGTTATGTGTTGAAATTTCATAAAAATCCAAAGGCCATGTATTTTCACCTGTAATTTTCTTTGAAACGACAATATCACGTCTGAAATGATCTCCTGTAGAAGGTTTTTTCATAACAGTCATGCATATTTTTGCCATCATTAGATTTTGGCATATTCAGTTTATTTTGGGTTTCTCACTACTACTCTAGAGATTGGTTAAATTGCATGAAAAACAAATATCGCTTGAACTAAAGGTCCGCATCTCGTACTTCCTGGAATCATTAGTCTTTTTTGTAGATAAAATCATTCCTCATCTTTTCTCCTAAATTGCACCATTCTTAAGTTATTTGAAGTTGAAAGGAATTGAATCGATATAATTTTGTCCAAATTTTCTTGTTTTCCCAAATCCAACTCTGTGCTGAAATGATTCAATAATCAGATTTGTTCAATGTTGCCATATTTTATGTTTTTATAAAATATTTCTACAAAAGGTTGAGGAAATTTCTCCAGTTTATGGTTCCACCACTAAACACTATAGATGAAATTAACCACTGAACAATTTTTGTCTTACATTCACCACAAAATCTAAATTGCCATTTGCTGTATTCCTTGTTAATGATGTCTAGCACCTTGTTTAATATTTAATCCAGAGTAATATTCCATATTAAATAGAGAAAAAGATTTCCATCACTCACATAGGTACTTCGGTATATTTTCATGATGACCGTTGGAATAGGTATTTTCTGTCAGGACCTGTTAAATTGAAGACTTGTCTTTATGAAGCTGGTTCTTTATAGTTTTAGACTTTCAGGGTTCATAAAATTATATCTATTCTAACAGGGGAATGCTTCAAATTAAGCTCATATGAGTTTTAAAACCTCCGAACCCAGTCTCCTAGATTTGATTTCTACCTTTATTATCTTTATTTCATACGTCGATTCAACCTGGTTCACAAACTTAGGAGATAATAGAATTTGATTTAGTTTTAATATTTCTGAATTTTGGTAATGATGCATGGTTAATTAAAATTCAATCAATATTGAAGCTGGAAGCTATAAGCTCATAAACAAGAAAGATTAGATTAAAATGTATTTCTGACCATAATCATTTCATACTGAATTGAATAATTTCAAACTATCGATATTATCCTTCCAATATTTTCCACATTTTTTGAAAGAAAGCTACAAATAACTGTTGACAGTTTCAAACAGAATCAAAACAACAAGGAACCACAGAACACTATTTTATTGGGAACTGCCCACCACAGAGACGTTTAAATATTTTAATGTGTTAATAATTCACTCTAGTCATTCTGAGGAGAATATTATTATAACTAAAGATCAATAATGGTTACAGATATTATCTTTCATTCAAAAAAACTTTGCAATCATTAATTTTTTTCTCTCCTGGGGTTCGGTAATAAATTAATATTCTATGGTAAGGTATTAAAATCTGACATAATCTATGAATAACCATTATTCAATATTTATGTTCTTGTTTACATATTTAAAACAGATACTCTGATTATAAAAACCAGTAATTTACGCATGTTCAGTAATCAGTAATTATAGTCTGAACAGAATAGATTCATATTAATGATTTAACAAAAATTTTTTTATTTGAAACACCTAGTTGATTTTTCAAAAACAAATTTAGGTGATCAAACACAAATTCTTCAAGCAAGTATAATTGCACACTTATAATTTATCCAAGTAAATTGTTATTGGGATTCAGTACAGAAAATAATCATTCATTGTTGTTGAAGATTTCGAAAAAGATTTCCATATTTTTAACAGTTTGATATCAAGAGATCTCATAGACCTGTTCACTGGTCTCTGTCAAGGAGAAGAAACTTCAGAAATATCAGTGTTTGGAAAATCATAGATGATTTTTTCTGGCTTTGAGTAAAAAAAAAGCACAGTGACAACCTCTTGCCTTGGAAGTTTTCATTGAAATGATGGTTTTCATGATTTGGAAATTTTAAGAAGAAAATTACAAATGTATGATGATAACATTCAATAATTCTGAGGATTTTCTGGAATTTCTCACTAGAAAGGGATCGTTTATAATCTTGAAGTAGAAAGAAATTATAGTAGAATAAGAAAAATCTATGTTTATGTTGTTGAATTTTTTTTACCAGAAAATTAGTATTTTGTATCTTCCTTCTGGATATGGACCTCATCGGATGAAACATGAGTGAGTGAATCATTTCTTAGAGGGAAAATAATGTTTTTGAACAATTCAGATTCAATAGTAGATGCTGTGGAAGGTATTTTTCATTCAAACTAAACTGAACTACAGAGGAGTATTTGCCCAATGTGGAAACTTATAACTTTTCAACGCAGCTGAATATAGAAAAACCGTAATGTAAAAAGTGTTCCTTTCGATCTCAAGAACCTATGGTTAAAATTAACGCAGTGGTCAAAGACTCACCCTGTATATTGAGCTAAGATTATTGGTATCTTTTTTTTTGTTTATAACATCATTATTTTTGTTTATTTCTATCATCTCATGCACCAATCTCTTTTGGTAATTAATTTCTGTCTTTAACACAGTGACATTGTCGAAATCCATTGTGTGATTCCAATTATGTGCATGGCTGGAGCACATCTTTGGTGGTGTTTGGTTACATCTGATTTATGGAGTGCTACTCTATTTATTACCTTTTGGGATGTTTGTCCAATGTACTTGTTAATTCAATGCAATGAAGAATCATGTTGGAAAAATGGTGATTACAAAGATTATCGTCTTATTTTCCGGTGGGAAATATCTATATTGCGTTCACATAGTTGTAGAAACAATTTCATAAGGAAGAAAAACTAGTTCTGCAATTAAATATTGTTAACAAGAAATATTTTATGATGGAACTCTATATAGAATTATCATTTGGGCTATATCCATCACCTTTTATTGTTTGTGCTACCGAGTTTCGATAGGAATCTTCAATCCTTGTCAAGGAAAGGAAATTTTTAATCTCCATTTGTGTCTATGGAAACTTGGGTTTCAACACTTCTTCATGTTTTTTTATTCAATGAAAGGATCAGTAATATTATGTTTGCTAAGAATTTAGAATGAAATGCTTGTTGCTCTATCAAATCCAGCGATATTTTTAGACATGTGGTAGGTGAATTGTCTCGCTCTAGACACAGCAATAGAAATGTGCGTAAACCAACTTAAATTATCAGTGACGGTAACACCCAGGTCACAATGCTGTGAGAGGCTATCTAGCCTCTGCTGGTCGATGAAGTAGGGAATCTTAGGGTTACCTCTGCCGATATAAAGAACGTATCACTTCTCAACATTCAGGGGCCAAAACCACCTTTCACACCACTCGGAAAGCCTGCTGAGGCCATCTTGAAGATGTCCCGCAATAACCAATGGATAGTTATAGAGTGTCGTGACGTCAGCAAACATCGCGCAATTAAACCGAAAAAGGTAAGGAAGATCAAAAGTATCAGACTCCGCCACAAAAACGGACGCTAATTTCTCGGCCATCACATCAGCCACCTAGGTGAGGTCCTCCAAATGAGTTACGTACGAAGGGTATTCCCACCTTGCTGTTCATAGAAGAACGAAGGTCCTTATAAAGTTTGTTTCTTATTCCTGGAGCAGACCACACCATGTTCAAACTTTTTCTTGGCTTGTTAGATGATGCGATTTTGGAATTTGAATTGTAGTTGTGGTAATCCTCATCTGCTCTGCTGCGTAAGTACCATTGCCACAATGATTTCTTCTTACGCTTCATACTCCATGGTTTCAAAGGATAGAATTTTGCCACATAGAAAGACGTACAAGTAGATACAACAACATTGATTATATCGGTAAACACCCCCAGGCATCGTCCATGGACGGTTGTAAAGAGTTGAGGGCAGATACTTGCTTTTTTGACTTATAATCATGATTAGATATTTAATAAAAGATTTGGTGATCCTTCAGTTTTGATTTATTTCTCAAAATAGCTGTTACACAACTAGGAGATAGCTCGAATCCACCTTGGTTTTCTATTATCTTGGAACGTTGCATATAATGAGATTGTAAGATTTTCTTACTCGTTTCAGAATCCCTACCATATCATGGTCTGAAGGATGACAGAAGCAGTAGTGGACGAAACAGCATCGAGTTTCAGACGAACTTCCGCCATCTCATCGTACGTCGAGCTGGCCTGTTGTGAACCGATAATCTTCAACTGACAGCCATCGATAGCGCTCTGATGCTTGGAGAGCATATCACTATGCTCATTGATTTTTGAGGTACAATTTCTCAGTTGTTTGAAAATGTAACCTTGGCGTTTTTCAATGCGCTCAACACTAGTTACGAACCTTTGAATTGTTTCGAGACGAGTGTTGAAGTGCTGAGTGATAATTGGCATGATACTACGGGGCATGTTTCTTAAGTAAGTACCGTTTTGCGATTCCGCAACCGCAGCGCTACGGTCGGCGTTCCGCGCATGCGCGTTGGTTACCTACATCTCTTGTCTACGCACTGACGCCATTACAGTCTGATTCTTCGTTGTTTACTGAGTGTTCAAGATGCCTTCGACAATTGTGAGTCCCGCTGATTGTAAAGTACGGACTGTTATACGATTTCTTAGTGCTAAAGGTGTAAAACCGATCGATATTCATCGTAGGATCTGTGAAGTTTACGGACAAAACATTATGAATGATGGAATGGTAAGGAAATGGGTGAGAGCATTTAAAGATGGCCGCACAAATGTGCATAATGAAGAACGGAGTGGGAGTCCTTCGGTCGTTAATGAAGATTTGGTGCAGAAAGTGGACGAAAAGCCCTGATCAACAGCTTGATTTTGGATCTCAGGTGGACTATATGTGTAAAAAACTAGGCAAAAAAATTGGATACTTATACAGAATTTCGAAGAAACTATCTTACTGGAGTAAAAGAACAGTTTATAATACTATAATCCATTCCCACTTCAACTA
Source organism: Micraspis discolor (assembly GCA_030674115.1). NCBI lineage: Eukaryota > Metazoa > Arthropoda > Insecta > Coleoptera > Coccinellidae > Micraspis > Micraspis discolor. The sequence goes on along the minus strand of JARTUT010001749.1, from coordinate 1,409,296 downwards.
TTGTATGTCACTCTTGATAGCATGTAGTAAAGAACGTGTATGTAGACTCCAGATTCTGCTGAATAAGGCAATGCGAATTTTGCTGAGGTGTGCCAGGAGTACCTCTGTTGCTCAAATGCTGAAGAAGTTGAGATTTTTGGATGTGGCTCAGATGATTGAGGAGGCAAATCTCGTCATCAACCAGGCAAATCTAGTATTAATTTACAAGGCATCAAATGGATTGGCTACTTCTTACCTAGAAAGTCTCCTGGTTTGGGCTTAGGGGAAAATAAGTAAATATTCCTTTAATTTACTTTCCATATATTAACTCAGACCAGTTATCTACAAGGCTATTTCATGAGCCCGTAATTCTATGTTAAAACCGTAACAAATCAGTAGTTTGTAAACAAATTTAATGCTTTCATCGCTAATATACACTATTTCAAGTATTTCACTAAATATTGGTTCAGTAAATTGGTCTTTACCTATCTGAATAACTAATCCAGGTTTATAAACAACTCGATTTACCTTAACCCAAGTGATAGTTACAGGATGATCCAACTTGTTCAGTGAAAGATATGGGAATTCTTCTTGAATTGAAATATGTGAAGAGCCTACAGAAATATCATCTAACAAGAAGAATCCAATATGTCTTCTAACAATTTAGTTACTTGCAGAACCTCCGATGTTGTTTCCATTTTCACTACACTTATAATTAATAATAATAAACTAGGTTTTTGAAGGTACACTTTAGCACAAGACAACTGATCTAATTGTAACCCAAATTCGATTTATTAGATGAAGATACCTATGATTATACAAATATGGATAAACTGGAGCTAGAAATGAAATACTATACCGGTTTCGGAAACGGGCAAGTATCGGCTCAACAACTTGAAACTGCGCGCGCAGTGACTGCGTGTACCATTGCACAAGGGGGTAGGTCTTACAGCTCCATCTTTCGAATGTTTTGGTACTCTAAACAAAATATTTCGTAATTCATAAAGAGATATATTATTGTTTAATATAGCATTTTCAAGGCTAAATATTGATAAGTATTCAAAATTGGTAAAGAATACTTGGTAATATTATCAAAGTGTTATTTAGCAGCAATCGATATATTCTAATAATTAACAATCCCCATTAGCGAATAACAAAATAAGTAATATCAGGTAATGAGTAAATTTTAAGGGAGTTATGGTACATAATTTAGTAAGTTTCAATTGAGGATATTAGAATCTACAAAGTATTCGTCAAATAAGGATTTTACTTTTTATAAACAAATCAAATTGAGGAATCTGGAAATTATGAATACAAATTATTTTATGTAAATAATGCCGAATATTGACAACAAAATATTTCTGAAACAAGTGTTTATTACCAATTACATCGTGTTTTTTTTTCAGTGTGGCCCTTTGAAAACGAAACAGACAAGATTACAGCCGGAATAAATTTTTTCGATAGAAATACTCGGACAGGTCGATTTCTGTTTCGAGGGGGACAACTTGAGATGTAGTTTACGGACGCATAGCGCTTCAACCCTTGCTACTACAACCCTCACCCCCATATTTTGAATAGGGAAGATGAGTTGAGTGATACATCATTTGAAAGTTATTTTTATACTGATTTCAACACAGTAATTGATTTTTCATTTTATGCATTCTTTCTCGAAATATTCTCAACTAAGTATTTGAAAATGAAGTGGTGTTTTCATGGCACTTTTTTTTTGTGAAAAATCAACATTGGACTTATTGGAAAATTACATTGATTTAATTTTGACGGAAATTATTGAAAACAATGCTGGGAATTATGTGGAAGATCAGATTGTGTTACAGCAGGATGGAGCTTCCTCCACACTACGCCTTACCAGTTCGAGAATATCTGGATCAAAGATTTCCAAATCGGTGGATTGGAAGAAGGGGTCCTACTGAATGGCCAGCCAGATCTGTCACCACTAGATTTCTTTCTTTGGGGCCACTAGAAGGGTAAAATTTACTCTACACAGCCCGATTCCATAGAAGATTTAAGAAGACGTTTAGTGAACGAATGTCGTCAAATTACTCCAGATGTGCTACAAAATCTGCTACATCGTTTCGAACAAAACTTATTTCATTGTATGGAAGCTAATGATGAACAATTTGAATATTTAATTAATTGATGTGAGTTTTTGATAAATTGTTTACTTTACTTTGAAAAGTCTTATTTTTTAGATCAATACTTCAAATCGTTCTGATACCGTACAGTTGGAGAATGATTTCAATGAATAAAACAGCTAGTCGAACATCTGTCCCTAGTAGCATTAACACGTACGGTATGACTTTATTTGCCCAGTGGTAGATGTTTTGCAATTTCAAATACAAGTACGGAAATTTTGGTGTTTCCGAAGCACGAAATGTCAATTATTCGCAAAAAATTAATATAAGTGATAAAATTAACTAACGCATGAATATTTCGAGAACTAATGCATAAAATGAAAAAACGATCGCTGTGCTGAAATCAGTATAAAAATACCTTTGAATTGAGGTATCACTCCCCCATCTTACCTATTCAAAAATGGGGGCTGGGGATTTTAGCAGCAAGGGTTGAAGCGCTATGCGTCCGTAACCTACATCTTAAGTCGTCCCCCTCGAAACAGAAATCGACCTGTCCGAGCATTTCTATCGAAAAACCCTATTTCGTCTGTAATCTCGCCTGTTTCGTTTTCAAATGGCCACCCTGTATAGACGGCTCACGCCAATGTTAATCGAAAGAAACGAATCTTTGCACCACCTACATCTACGTATCGTACTAAATCGTAAAGCGGGGATTGTGGCGGGAATTTTGAATGTAGTTCCAGGAATGTTTTACCTAATTGGTGTTTTGAACAATGAGAATTCTACGAGAGATTTTTGTCTCGACGAGAAAATCTGGGTAGACTTAAAATTATATCGAATGCTTCACACCAATTTTATTGTTTTAGAAGAGGTGTACAACACTTAATAAACTGAAAATTATTCACTCTCAGATTTTCAATTCGTGAGACAAAAATAGTATGTAAAATTCCCATTGTTGAAATTCATTATTTTCATTTAAAGCTTTACATACATCGAAACAATGACGATGATGTTTTTCATTGGATATTAAACGATGTTTTTACATCATGTGATACTGTCGAAGCTGACCATAACGTCTCCTTCATCATTACCAGTTTATTCACTAGTATTCCGACAGATAAAACACTTATCATAGTTAGGAAAAAGCTTGAAGAAGATCAAACCCTTAGTGAAAGAACTACACTAAGCGTCAATGCATTTATGGAAATGCTTTCTCTTTGTATTGAAACAACATATTTCCAATTCGAAGACATCTTTTATCAACAAGAATTCGGAATGGCCATGGGTTCACCACTATCACCAATTTTAGCTGATTTATATATGGAAATTTTCGAACAGAAGGCATTAGAAAAATATGTACTTAAACCCAAACTGTAGAAAAGATATGTAGATGATACTTTCATTATTTGGCAACATGGAAGAGACACTATAGATGGATTCCTTCAATATCTAAACAATCAAGAGGAATCAATTAAATTCACAATTGAAATCGAGAAGGACAGACAACTTCCATTCTTAGATGTACTCGTATAAACATAAACAAACAAACAAATAAACAAAATGAAATCCCAAGAACCACTGTGTATAAAAAGCCAACGAACACAGGACAGTATCTACATTTTGATTCAAACCATCAACTAAACACTAAATTGGGAGTAGCAAAATGTTTATTTGATAGAGCAATAAATATTTGTTGCACTGAAGAAGACCAAAATGAAGAAATAAATAACATCTCGAAAACTCTTAGAAGCAATGGCTACCCCAAAAAGATATTAGAAAAAGCTAGACGAACAAGAGAAAGTCAACCTGAACCAACAGATATAAATCAGACCATTAAAACCGTAATTCCTTATGTAAAAGGTTTGTCGGAGAAAATGAGAAGAATTGGAAATAGATACAACATAACGACTGCATTCAAAACTCAAGACACTATCAGAGCTAAACTTACAAAAGTAAAGCCTAATAATGAGACACAAAGGACAAAGAACTGCATATATGAATTACCTCGCGAGTGCGGAAGATCTTTCATCGGAGAAACTAAACGCCCTCTGAATGTACGAATAAAAGAACATCAGAAGCTTCTACGAGTACTAGACAGCGACAAATCCAGGTTGGTCCAACATGCTGTAGATGAGAATCATCGTATAAAGTGGGATGAAGCATCAATAATATCAAAAGAAGAAAAACTTGCAAGAAGAAAAATCAAAGAAGCGGCATTTATGAAAATAACACCTGATTCCATAAGTGCTCCATCTATAGATCTGCCAGAAGTTTGGACGCCGATAGTTCGATCCAACTTAAAAAGATCATCATATCACAGATGAGTATATAACATCGTTCATTTTCTTTCATGACTTCTGTCAATTGACTTTTTGAAATTTGATAATTTTCAAAAGGTTTCTTAATTTTCTTTTTGATAAAGATAGAAGATGTCTATCGAAACGTCGGAAATCATTACATCCACAATAGATGATGGTAATAGCCCAAACAATCATTCAACACGAGCTCCATCATCAACAATATCTCGTCATCAATCATGTGATACTATAAAGCTCTAAATATCGAGAAGAAAACACTAATTTTCAAACTTTTAAAGAAAATTATTTATTATTTGTAATCACACATTTTGCAACAAATTTTTTTTCTTCATCCTGTCTGAGTAAATTATGTTCGCTAATTTTTTTATGGTATTAGTGCCAGTGTAGGACTTTCCCTTACCCTGAATAATATGGTTTACTTTCAAGCACCAATTATGCACAATGGTCCTTATTGACAATTTCGCTACCATTTCAAGGATGACATTTCTATGATCCTCTTCCTCACATACAATAAAATTGGAGTCCACGGTTAGTAATATCGGGCAAACGAATCTCCATATACTCTTGAGGATATTAGAAGATTTCGCTCTGCACTATAATCCTTAGAGAACAAGCATTGCTTGCAAACATGGCAGGTTATATTTTTCCTAATTTATTTCAAAATATAGCCTGCTACATACGTTGTAGCCAACTCAGCTAGTTTTTCTAGAGGTTCTTTAGGCGATTTTATATATCCTTCATCAATAACAATGTCATCTGTTTTAACAATATCTTTCCCTACAAGAAAATTTATGACACTATTTGTTACTGCAACTTAGTAGTTAAATTCATTCATTTATATTCCGAGTTGCTTGCTCGATTCCATAATTCTACACTCTGTATATGTTCATATCATTTTCCGATGAACGCGTAACATATGAGCATATGACCTATGTCGAACAGACAGAGTAGCTCGCGCTCGTCCGGTGAAGTGCAACACTTTTCTTCGCAATAAATGAATTTCTCGTTAATTCTACAACTTGGAACTCTAGTGAAAAAGTGACTATTCTCGCTCGTGTCTGGACAAGTTAATTCAGCCGTACTGTGAAACCAGGTAGGCAGAAGTCGATACTCCAGCATTCGCCTTTTTTTCGAGTCATTTTTTCTTATTATCAGAATTTCATTGTTAATTTTTCTTTCGTTTTCGTTCACCTTTCAAAGGCCCTTGTCGTGCCACTATTCTAACTTCAATCTGAATCTTTGATTATATACGAGTAGTATATACGAGTAGTAAAGAAATGGACATACATAATGAAGACTGATGATATAATTAATTTCTTACAAAATACCATTCTGATTTATAATATAAAAATGATGAATATTTTAAGATATAAAAAAAAACAGTATATAAATTACTAAAACCAGTGAAAGTACAAGCATTAACTATAATAATATATCAATAATATATAATTCAACTGTTATACTTAAAATACATGTACCTAATGAGAAATCAATAATCATTCATATCTGCATTCACTTACTAAATTGGGCAACTAATCGTAAAGTTGAAGCCAGCCTTTGGCTAAATATCAGGTCAGCATGTTTTACCTTCTTTTTTTTCATTTTTTTTTCATAAATATGCTCATCAGAAACATGCGAAAGTTCCTTCAAATAAGAATCACCATTGTTGTCGTTCTCATAAACAGTTTCTATATGTTTCCATTTTGCTATTTTGAAAACATTATCCTTCACATATTGTATGTTCTTCTTGATGAAATTGTTTCTTATTCCTTTCAACATATGTGGTGGGTCGAAAATAGGATAAATGATGAAATTATCAATTTCAAATGACCCATTCTTATAATGAGAATTATTTCCACTTCATGTTTATGGAAATAGTTTGGTTAAGCACTGTTAGGATCACAGAACAGTTATCTATAGACGGCTCACGCCAATGTTAACCGAAAAAGACGAATCTTTGCGCCACCTACATCTAAGTATCGTACTAAAATTTAATGTCAAGGTCATCAACCTGCGTGAAACGTCTATAGATAACTGGTCTGTGATTTAACCAAAGATTAACTTACAAAGATGGAGCACTCCGGCCTTTTTCTCGTCAACGATTCAATGACCTTGAGAATTCTATCGTTGAAAAAAGGGGCGGGACTAATAAGAGAATGATATATCTCTCTCTCTTCTCCAAATTCGAATTTAAACCGCGAAACAATTCACCGAGTATTTCTGAAAATCATAGCAGATCCTTAATTTAATCAAAACCTTTGAATTAAATGGCATATATTATATAACTTGTCTATGAATTCTTTTCTCTCCATTCGAAAATTTTTAATGATAGTGTGATATAGGTATGGAGTAAAAGTTATCGCTGATTTTGTATAGGAAATCTAGAATTTCATTCCGCACGGGTTTTCATATTTGGATTAAGCTTTTTCATAGCTCTGCAGAGAAGTCTGGTTTGTAGATAAAATGAGTGAAACCAAAAGAAGATGTTCAGTTGAGTAATGTTCGAATGTTTCGGGTGTGAGGTTCTTTAGATTTCCCAGTTCAGATGACCCTCAACGAGCCTTGCAATGGAAATTGGCCTGCAGCGATGCGACAATTCTGAGGAAACAGGATTTGCAGTGATCACTTCGAACCTTATTGAATGACTGGCCGCTACTCAAATAAAACTTTGAACCTGTTTAAGAGACCAAAAAGCTTTGATATAGGTACACAAACCGATGGAATAGGAATCAATAAGGGAACTCAAACGTGTTCCACAATAATGGTAAACTGCAATGTGCAAACATCACAAAACATGAAAGCCGTTGCCACTACATCTTCTCATCAACTGCTAATCCAAAAGCTGAGAACTATCCCTTTCCATCATCTTTGCTCAGTTTCCCTATAAATATATGCTAAATTTGTTTTTAAAAATCAGAATTTTTTACATAATGAAGTATGCAAATCAATATTTACAGGGTGATGAATGTAACAAAAGGAAAAATAAAAAAATTAGAAACCTTAATATACTGCAGCACAAATGATGTTAAGTTAATATTTCTCAGTGTTTTCTTCCAAAAGTTACCGTTCAACTGGATATCAAGTTCAGGGATCTGATCCCTTTGTATGTATGAATATTTTTATAGAATAGGAAATTGCTCTTTTATGTTCTGAGAATGCTCAAGATGGAACCGAGATAATTATATGACACAGATTGATAATGCTGAAGAAAACTTGACTATAAATTTTTAATGAATTTCTTTAACTTTTGACGTAACTATATTAAATGAATTATAAAGAAAATTTATTTTTATTTGTTGCACTCTTGTTTTGGTCCATTATTTAGGCATTCAATACATGAAAGTGAAATTATTGTCTGGAAATGGTAAAAAATTTGATTAGCAAAATTCACAAACTTTTATGATTACAATTATTCGTCAGCTTATTTTGTGTAACTTTGAAATTGGTGAAACAATTCATAAGACAGGAATTAACTTCTTCGTAAGAAGTTTGTCATCAATAATCAAAGGACTTCTAACTTGCAAATATAATATAATGGTTCCATTACAATTTTGATGAAAATATATTATACATTATTCTTATATTCTTATATTAGGAAATACTTTATAAATTTTTAAGAAATGCTTATCAAACAATTTTCATCCACATATAATAAGATCAATTAAAAGAAAATTTCTTCTTTTCATACGATTTTGAAAAAGGATATTTCTTATTCGTTTGTTTACAAAACTGCAGTATTAGTTGAACTATATGTGGGTAACATAACTATTTAATTCGTCCATTGTGTCAAATGATATTTTCTTGTTACTTATGAATTCTCTTTAGTCTTCACACATATTCCACAGGAAATAAATGTTCTGTTATTGAACTCTTCCTCAAAGTTGTATGGCAATGACCTAAAATTTTAAAATGTGTGAACTTTCACAATTTTCTCAGTTGAATTGTTGCAGCTTTAAATTGTAAGATATTTTAGTAATAAATTAAAATAGATTGCAAATGATCAAAATACAAATTAACAGTGGAAATATTGCTACTCACGAAATTGCGTATTGGTTCCTGAAGTAAATCGTTTAGAAACACTTGTGATGAAAGAAAAGTGCTTTCATATTTCCTAATAAATACAAAATGATTTTTCCAAATTCATCTTCATGTCGATTAAAATCCTTTTCTGTTTAGATTCCTGCTACAGGAACTAGGAACCGAAATGTGATTTCATTGGTGTTGCCTCGATTTACATTGCTCTTATGGGATTTTGAGTCAAGGGAGGAATCGTTTGATGCGATTCTGTGGTTTCGCTTCGAAATACGTGAACAAAATTTTCAGTACTAATTTGACAGAGTGCACCCTCTTGTTTCTACTCTTTGGATTTAACTGACTATTCACTGAGAGGGGCAGAAAGATTTCACAGAGACAGGTGTAGGACAGCTGCGTTACCGAAGACTACTTTCAATTTGGGGCTTGATGGTTACAATAACTTACCTGCAGAGATAAGATCAGCGGCGACTGTACAACTTTTCAAGCGGGGATTGAGGAAAAAGATATTAGTTTGATTTCAATATTGTTTTTGTTTTTTTTTCGAAAAGTAATGTATTCAATTTGTTATGTTTTTGTAATAGCTCAAAATACTAAATAAACTTCTTATTACTATTATTATCTGGCACCCAGCGATTACCATTTGTTCCTGCACTTGAAGAAACACCTGGGAGGTCAGCGTCTGCAAGACGAAGTCGAAAAATTTGTGGTTAACAAGTCAGGCGGCAGAATTTTATGAGGAGGATATCCAAAAACTGGTGCCACGTTATGACAAGTGCGTCAATATTCACGGAAATTATGTTGAAAAATAAATGAAGATCAGGCTTTCATGTAAAAATAAAATTATTGCGATATCTTTACACGTGTTTTTTTAATTCCAAACCGGAACCTATTTAAAAAACATGCCTCGTATATTCGGTCGAAGACTGTTGTGCCAGCTGAAAATTAGGAAATACCAGGAATTTTTCATGATACAACTAGTGTATGATTTTAATTCAGCCTTATTGTTTTTTCTGCCAACGTTTCGCTGGATATCTTCAAACGTTCTCAAGTCAATCAGTTTTTTAAGAACCTGAAAATGTTCGAATTTCCATTGATTGTCGTATCAAAAACAGTAAGTTATGTGAACATAGCCCAAATAATAATTCTACACCGAAGAAGTTATCTTGAGAGTTACCTACTGAATATTCAGAAGATTTCAGTCCAAATAACTGGGCCAAGTTCGTTATTGGGCCAAATCCGTTGAATGTTTCAGGAGTTTTGAGCTTCTAAAATTAAGTTTCTCAGCGAAACTGATTTGGAAAAGTTGTCCTAATCACTGCATCCCTAACATAACATAACGGGCATGAATAGTGTATCTCACAAAAATGGCCTCACACCTTCTATATCAGAATGTGCCTGGATTAGGCACCAAACTATCAAATTTTAAAATCGATTCATTGTCTAGTGCCTTTGACGTGATTGTCGTCACAAAGTCGTGGCTGAACAAACATATAGATAATCATGAATTAGTGGACAATAATTACAACGCTTTTAGGCGGGATAGAGATCTGGCTAATTTTTCCAAAAAATGGCGGTGATGGATTGCATGTGATTGCTCGCAACGAACTATGTGCAAGTCTAGTTCCGGATTTCAATAGTGAGGAAGAGTATATCTGGATAGTGATTAATGGTAACAAACGTAAAATATATATTTGTTGTTTACCTATACAGGGTGAGTCTTTGACCACTGCGTTAATTTTCACCATAGATTCTTGACGTCAAAAGAAACATTTTCTTCCTATAACATTTTTCTAAATTCGACCCCGTTCAAAAGATATAGGGTATTGAAATTTCATACAAAAATGGCATTTTCCCCTGTAATATTCAAACGACAATATCAATTGAAATGATCTCTTGTAGAAGGTTTTCGATAACAGTCATGCATATTTTGGCATCATCAGATTTATTCCATTTCTTGTGGGATTGTCACTACTACTCTACAGATTGGTTAAATTGTATAAAAAACAAACATCGCTTGAACTGAAGGTCCGTATCTTATACTTCCTGGAATCATTAGTCTTTTTTGCAGATAAAAACATTCATCATATTTTCTCCTAAATTACACCATTCTTGAGATATTTGAAGTTGAAAGGAATTAAATCGATATAATTTTGTCCAAATTTTCTGATTTTCCCAAATCCTACTCTGTGCTGAAATGATTCAATAATCAGATTTGTTCAATGTTGCCATATTTTATGTCTTTATTAAATATTTCTACAAAAGGTTGAGGAAATCTCTCCAGTCTATGGTTCCACCACTAAACACTATAGATGAAATTAACCACTGAACAATTTTTGTCTTACATTCACCACAAAATCTAAATTGCTATTTGCTGTATTCATTAGTAATGATGTCTAGCACCTTGTTTAATATTTAATCCAAAGTAATATTCATAATAAATAGAGAAAAAGATTTCCATCACTCACATAGGTACTTTGGTATATTTTCATGATGACCGTTGAAATAGGTAATGTATTTTCTGTAAGGACCTGTTAAATTGAAGACTTGTCTTTATGAAGAGCTGGTTCTTTATAGCTTCAGACTTTCAGGGTCCATCAAATTATATCTATTCTAATATAGGAATGCTTCAAATTAATCTCATATGAGTTTTAAAAACTTCGAACCCAGTCTCCTAGATTTGTTTTGTACCATTATAGAAGTTTTTTTACATCTTTATTTCATACACCGATTCAACCTGGTTCACAAACTTAAGAGATAATAGAATTTGACTTAGTTTTAAAATTTCAGAATGTTTGTTATGATGCATGGTTTATTAAAATTCAATCAATATTGAAACTGGAGGCTATAAGGTCATAAACAAGAAAGATTAGAAAAGAATGCATTTTCTGACCTTAATCATTTCATACTGAATTGAATAATTTCAAACTATGGAAATTATTCTTACAATATTTTTCACATTTTTTTTAAAGAAAGCTACAAATAACTGTTGATAGTTTCAAACAGAATCAAAACAACAAGGAACCACAGAACACTATTTTATTGGAAACTACCCACCACAGAGACGTTATAATATTTTAATGTATATAATAATGATTCACTCTAGTTATTCTGAGAAAAATTATATTTAAAGATCAATGATGGTTACAGATATTATCTTTCATTTGAAAAAACTTTGCAATTATTAATTTTTCCTCACCTGGGGTTCGGTAATAAATTAATATTGTATGGTATGGTATTAAAATTTGACTTAATCTATGAATAACCATTATTCAATATTTTTGATTTTGTTTACGTAATTGAAACAGAAACTCTGATTACAAAAATCCAAAAATTTACGCATGTTCAATAATCAGTAATTATAGACTAAACAGAATAGATTCATACTATTGATTAAACAAAAAATTTTTTATTAAAGAACACCTAGTTGGTTTTTCACAATCAAATTTAGGTGATCAAATTCAATTTCTTCAAGCAAGTGTAATTGCACACCTTAATCTGGGAATACTTGTAATTTATCCAAGTAAATTGTTATTAGGATTCAGTACAGAAAATAATCATCACGCAAAGTAACATCACTTTAAAATATTTATTCTTAGTGGCATCATTCATTGTTGTTGAAGATTGTCACGGTTTCAAAAATCCCGCCCCAGTTAGTACCTGGAAACCGAACTGGTGGCGTTAGTCGCAGTAGTTTACCAGCTTATCTCTTACGTTTCAATGGACGGTTGTCGGTGGTCCTGTTCTGTGCATGTGACGTAGGTTGTCAATTACGTCGTTCTTCCGGCATATATTTGGTTGAAATATCCTGGAGTAATTGATCGCAATTTTACGGATCTGAACAGGATTTTAACTGAAGCCCTGAGAGAAATCTTATCATGTTGGTTTGGTTTGTTCGTTGGTGAGATTTTTGCGCTTTAGCGGAGTGGCGTATTTGTTTGGAAAAACGACGTGGGATTGGTGAGTTAACCTATGTTTGTCACGAGGTATTTTAGATTTTTGTTCGTATTTTTAGCATCATTCTGCTTCGAATTGGGAATTATTATTGTACCGTTGCGAGGTACCGCAGATTCTGAACTGTCTTTGAAGTCTTCGAGCTGTTTGTCTAGGCTGCCTTTTGAATTACCGTCGAACTGCCGTGGGAGCTGTCTTTGGGGACCTCCACCAGATTTCGCCATCTAAGATACCACACCTGTCGTCTACCCAGGGCGCATTACTGTGAGAAATTGTACTTCGTTGGCCCAGGAATATATTTGAGCCCAGTTTCCATCTACGACACTGTGAGAATAATTATGGGTTCAGAAACTATATCGTTTTGTACTGCAGTCAAGCCACGACCTTGACTGTTATAGAAGGTTAGTCTGTAGAATTTAGTTAAGATTGATTATTATCAAAGAGGCCCAATTCAGTGAATACTGTTCAGTACATAAAACCCGACCTATCGAGAAGGTCGCTTAGATATAAGTAAAGAGCTATTTGTAACGATTACCATCGAGGCTCTAAGTATATACCTTGGGGTGATATTACTGTTTGTTTAGTAAGAGATAAAGCATTATATCGAATATTCGGGTTATGAAGTAAGAACTAGTTAGTGATCTACCTTCTGTAAGATATATCCTCGTTTGAGGGACCTTGTGTATTTCATTTGGGCTCATTATATTATAAAATAATTGCTCAACTTCTTTCTACCAGCCACTACCTCCCGCTTGTGTGATCGGGCTCGTTTGGCATCCTGAGAGTGCGTTCGTTATTTTCTCTCTTTTGCGACCCTAAAATTTTTAGTGTACTTTCCTCTTTTTTTTTCTTTGTATTATTATAAAACAGAGTGGCGCCCCTTTATAAGTAGTCTCAGCTCTAGAGCTAGCCGAGGAGGTACTTTGTGCACTCTCTGGAGCCGAGTGGGTTTGGTGACAAGATTTCGAAAAAGATTTTCATAATTTTAACAGTATGATATCAAAAGACTGACAAAATAACTGGATAAGTGTCTTTTTGCTAGTAGGAAACGTTAGGTTGATTTCAATATTGTAATATTTTTGGTGCTTGTGAAAAAATTGTTATACAAATTTTATGTACTCCCTTTGAGGGGCTGTATCTTAACAAGGGATGCTCCAATGAAGTTTCTTTATATGAAAGATCCTATCTTTTTTTCGATGAGGAATCACCTCCTTAAATATTTTACACATATTTAGTTACACCCTGTTTACTGATTTCAAGAAGGCGTTTGACAAGGTGTTCAGTTATGTTGCGTCGCCTGGCCAAGGTAGGTGCATGCAGCCGCTTGCTCAGACCCTTCTTTTTCATTGTTTATGTTAACATGGATGTGAAGTTATCCACAGCCACAAATGATCTAAAGACCGCACACACCATAGGATTTACTCTATGAATAGATCATTTTTTTTGGATAATTGATATTTCAATGAAAGAGAATTAGAAGAAGTTATTTTTTCTATCCAAAGTAACATAACACGAAAGTTTGATTCTCTGAATACACAGAAGTGGCTTGTTATGATGAGTGATTTATTACACCAAGGGAAACTAAACCGTCGAAGTTGAAGATGACATTCGGAAATGATAACTGCGATTCATCCCTATCCCTAGGATCGATAAAAATAAACGGAAAAACTTTCATCGTATGTACACCGGTCAGTGGCGTGCTATGATATAAGGAATATTACACATACGAAAATAAAAATATTTTTTTCTGTCAAAGTTGAAGATTTCACTCGAAAATGATTACTGCAATTCATTTCTACAATCGATAAAAATCAACGAAAAAAATTTCATCAAATATACACCCGTCAGTGGCGTGCTATGATATAAGGAATATTACACATACGAAAATTAAAAATTTTTTTTTCTGTCAAAGTTGAAGATGTCACTCCAAAATGATTACTGCACTTCATTCCTGCAATTGATAAAAATCAGCAGAAAAATTTCATCAAATATACACCCGTCAGTGGCGTGCTATGATATAAAGAATATTACACATACGAAAATTAAAAATATGTTTTTCTATCGAAGTTGAAGATGTCACTCGAAAATGAATACTGCGGTTCATTCCTACAATTGATCAAAATCAACGAAAAAAATTTCATCAAATATGCACCCGTCAGTGGCGTGCTATGATATAAGGAATATTACACATACGAAAATTAAAAATATGTTTTTCTATCGAAGTTGAAGATGTCACTCGAAAATGAATACTGCGGTTCATTCCTGCAATTGATCAAAATCAACGAAAAAAATTTCATCAAATATGCACCCGTCAGTGGCGTGCTATGATATAAGGAATATTACACATACGAAAATTAAAAATATTTTTTTCTGTCAAAGTTGAAGATGTCACTCTAAAATGATAACTGCATTTCATTTCTACAATTGATAAAAATCAACAAAAAAAATTTCATCACATATACACCCGTCAGTGGCGTGCTATGATATAAAGAATATTACACATACGAAAATTAAAAATATTTTTTTCTATCAAAGTTGAAGATGTCACTCGAAAATGGTTACTGCGGTTCATTCCTACAATCGATCAAAATCAACGAAAAACATTTCATCAAATGTACACCCGTCAGTGGCGTGCTATGATATAAGGAATATTACACATACGAAAATTAAAAATATTTTTTTCTGTCAAAGTTGAAGGCGTCACTCGAAAATGGTTACTGCGGTTCATTCCTACAATCGATCAAAATCAACGAAAAAAATATCATCAAATATACACCCGTCAGTGGCGTGATATGATATAAGGAATATTACACATACGAAAATTAAAAATTTTTTTTTCTGTCAAAGTTGAAGATGTCACTCGAAAATGATTACTGCATTTCATTCCTACAATCGATAAAAATCAACGGAAAACATTTCATCAAATGTACACCCGTCAGTGGCGTGCTATGATATAAGGAATATTACACATACGAAAATTAAAAATATTTTTTTCTGTCAAAGTTGAAGATGTCACTCAAAAATGATTACTGCATTTCATTCCTACAATCGATAAAAATCAACGAAAAACATTTCATCAAATGTACACCCATCAGTGGCGTGCTATGATATAAGGAATATTACACATACGAAAATTAAAAATATTTTTTTCTGTCAAAGTTGAAGATGTCACTCAAAAATGATTACTGCATTTCATTCCTACAATCGATAAAAATCAACGAAAAACATTTCATCAAATGTACACCCGTCAGTGGCGTGCTATGATATAAGGAATATTACACATACGAAAATTAAAAAAAATTTTTTCTGTCAAAGATGACGATGTCACTCCAAAATGATTACTGCATTTCATACCTACAATCGATAAAAATCAACAAAAACATTTCATCAAATGTACACCCGTCAGTGGCGTGCTATGATGTAGGAATATTACAGATCGGTGAATTAAATATATTTTATCCAGCCAAAGTTGAAGATGTCACTCTGAAATGATTACTGCGATAAAGTCATAACTCCGATTAGAATAAGCAAAAAAAGGTTTATTAAATGTACACCCGTCAGCGGCGTGCTTTGATCGCAGAAATATTACACTGAGGAAAACTAAACACAATTTTTCCTACCATCGATAAGAATATAAGAAGAGAGTTTGATCAGATCCACACCAGTCAGTATCATGCTGTGAGGAGAGTATTGAAATCTTTCATTTTGTTGAAATAGAAGATTTCATTCAATCGTTTCCATATTTCACATTGACGAATAAAGGGTAAGCGATGTTCACTCGTCCAAATGTTTCACCACGGAGATCATTTTTGGAAAGGAAAGTAAAACACAGCGACATGATCAATTTTATTCTATTAAGAAAGAATTCGTGGATGGTTCCATAGAAATGTAGATCAGCAGAAAAATTTGAAATTGGTAGATACTTCTGCTTCTGCTAATAGGCATCTTCAAGGCAGGGCAACCGTAAAACCCAAAGAAATGAGAAGAAGAATATCAAAAATACAGGAACTGGAAGCTATAGCCTCAAAAAAAGAATGATTAGAATGCTTTTTCTGATCATAATCATTTCATACAGAATTGAATAATTTCTAACTATCGAAATTATCCTTACAATTTTTTTCACATCTTCAAATAACCGTTGACAGTTTCAAACAGAATCAAAACAACAAGGAACCACAGAACACTATTTTATTGGGAACTACCCACCACAGAGACGTTAATATAACATTTTAATGTGATAATAATTCACACTAGTTATTCTGAGGAAAATTATGAATAAAGATCAATAATGGTTAGAGATATTATCTTTCATTTAAAAAAACTTTGCAATTATTAATTTTTTTCTCTCCTGGGGTTCGGTAATAACTTAATATTCTATGGTAAGGTATTAAAATTTGACATAATCTATGAATAACCATTATTCAATACTTCTTTTTTTGTTTACATAATTAAAACAGATATTCTGATTATAAAAACCAGTAATTTACGCATGTTCAGTAATCAGTAATTATAGTCTAAACAAAATAGATTCATATTAATGATTTAACAAAAAATTTTTTATTTGAAACACCTAGTTGATTTTTCGAAAACAAATTTAGGTGATTAAACACAAATTCTTCAAGCAAGGATAATTGCACACTTAAAATCTATCCAAGTAAATTGTTTTTGGGATTCAGTACAGAAAATAATCATTCATTGTTGTTGAAGATTTCGAAAAAGATTTTCATATTTTTAACAGTTTGATATCAAGAGATCTCATAGACCTGTTCACTGGTCTCTGTCAAGGAGAAGAAACTTCAGAAATATCAGTGTTTGGAAAATCATAGATGATTTTTTCTGGCTTTGAGTAAAAAAAAGCACAGTGACAACCTCTTGCCTTGGAAGTTTTCATAGAAATGACGGTTTTCATGATTTGAAAATTTTAAGAAGAAAATTACAAATGTATGATGATAATTCTGAGGACATCAATAATTCTGAGTTTTTTGGAATTTCTCACTAGAAAAGTATGGTTTATAATCTTGAAGTAGAAAGAAATTATAGTAGAACAACAAAAATCTATGTTTAAGGAGTTAATTTTTTTTTTTAGCAGAAAATTAGTTTTTTGTATCTTCCTTCTGGATATGGACCTCATCGGATGAAACATGAGTGAGTGAATCTGTTTGCGACAAGGTTCTCGAATAATCGAAATGCACTGTTCATATAACAGATGGAAAAAATGTATAAGGGTGAATAAGTAGGGTTAAGTGGCACTTACTACTTGTCGAGGTCAAATCGGCACTAGATCTTCGGTTGCAACCAGTCGCTGTTTTCTCCATACAGCAAGAACTAAGTATGCCCTTGTACACTTCCTGCGATATAACCTTGTTTTCTCGCCGTTAAACTTAAAATAATTCTTACGTTCGTTTAGCTTTCGTTTTCGCACCTCGCACCTTACTCTTTCGTTAATATTCTCTATATTGTTCATCTACACGCGTGACATCAGGAATTAAGGTTGAAAGAAGGGAGGGGATTCGAACAAGCGCATCTCGCATTGAATTTAAACCACAGAATAAAATTAATAAGAACTAAACAGAATCATGTCTTAGAGGGAAAATAATGTTTTTAAACAATTCAGATTCAATAGTGGAAACTTTGGAAGGTAATTTTCATTCAAACTAAACTGGACTACAGAGGGGTATTTGCCCAATGTGAAAACTTAAAATGCTTTTAACTTTTTAACGCAGCTGAATATGGAAAAACCGTAATGGAAAAAGTGTTTCTTTTGATCTCAAGAACCTATGGTTGAAATTAACGCAGTGGTCAAAGACTCACCCTGTATAAGACGAATCCCTTGGCCATGACAATATGAGAGGAATTTTCATTAGTCAAGGAAATCGGGAACACTGTGCTGAAAATAACGTGAAAATTCTGTCGCAGTGTAAATATCGAGATTTTCACACCATAAATCAGAAGGGAGCTGCGGTAAGTCATAGTGGAGGTATTCGGAACATCTTCTCCTTTATACTTTCCTTTGAGTATAGTTGCTTCTATCACATTGTTTAGTAATTTTTTTATTGCTAACCGTGTACCGTTGCAAACACGCGCTTGGTTGATATTTCGCATTATAACCACCGATCCAACCTTTAATTGAAGATTGTGAGATGGAAATCCTGGCAAATCCAGCGAGTTTAAAAATTCCGGTGGATAATTGACTACATCATCTTGATTAGTAGCCGAATCAACTGATTTATATATCCTCAATTCGCCTGTAATTTGTTCTTGAATTTTGAAATTCAATTAATTCACATCTATGTTTTTTGCAACCAGTATAGCTCGTTCGCTCAACCAATCATGGTTTCTGTAATTTTGAGAAACATTTGGAAACACCTTCTGAATAAGTTCATCTTTTGATCGAGTTAACTGACAAAAACTTTGAGGAAAGTTAATGCAGCCAGTCAACATGTCTATAGGAAATTTGCCATTACCAATGTCAATGAGTTCTTTAGAGAATATGTTTCCAGATTGGTCATTTTGCAAGTCGACACACATATTCTTGCTTAAATGAAGTACTTTGACATGTTTCCACAAATTGGAGGTCTTTAGACATGCATTGAGTTCATCAGCTGGCGTTGATCGTGGAATCACTGGCAATGTTTGACGAAAATCTTCTGCTAATAAAATCATTGCACCACCAAATCGGTTATTATTGCTCCGTCGATCTTTTAAGGTTCTGTCTAAAGCCTCCAAAGATTTTTTATGTGCCATCGTGCATTCATCCCAAACAATCAATTTACATTGCTGCAAAACCTTTGCCATTGCAGAGTTCTTCGAAACGTTGCAGGTTGGAGTTTCATTGCTTTGCATATTTAATGGCAATTTTAGTGCTAAATGGGCTGTTCGACCACCTTCAAGCAAAGTTGCTGCGATTCCCGACGAAGCGAGTGCAAATGCAATTTTATTTTGTCAGCGAATTGTTGCTAATATTAATTAAATCAAAAAAGTTTTTCCTGTACCACCAGGTGCATCTAAGAAGTAAATCCCTCCAGTTTCATCATTTGTTACTTTCATAAGAGTTTCAAATACATACTTCTGTTGTTCATTTAACAGTGGAAGATTTGTTTGAATTAATTCTTTCAAAGCGTTGAGTTTTTCTCGATGCAACTCTCGGTTAAAAGCGTCATGCATTGGACGATTGTGCGCGGTCAGGCCTAATTGAATTAATAGTTTGTTTGACATTATCAAGCACATGTCCTCAATTGAAATCAATGCTTTATTGTAAATTTCTTCACTGTTTTGTATATTTGAATTTCCCATTCTATTCCGTATTTGATACGAAATATCATCACACATATAATCTTTGTACTTGATCCACAAATCAATTCTAATTTTTCTTGCCGTAAAAACCATCCTTGAACTTCAAGGAACATTTTAAAAAAAGATTTGGCCTAATTGGTCTAGGCGTTGTTGAGTTATGCGCTTACCAACACATTTTGCGATTCATTTTTATATTATAGATATTAAGAATTTTTGAGTAAAATCTCATTTCTGATCCTTCTGAAAAAATTTCTGGAATTGATATTCCAAGAAAAATCTGGACATTTCTTAATCGTTTAAGAATAGGTCATTGTCGTACTAATAGCATGCTATTCAGATGGAACTCAGTTCCAAGCGCAAGTTGTGAATGTGGCAATGAAGAAGAAATAATAATAATGCAGAACTATGAAAGAACTTTCTGGAAAACATAACTTGTTGGAAATGCAGAGGGCAATTGTGTTGTGCACTGAGCACATAGTACGTAAATTACTTCGCAACATTAGCGCTGATCCAACATCTTTAAGAACGGAATTAGCCCAGGTACATGGTGGTACTCGGTAATTCTAAAGAACCTGAATCTAAACCATTGGTAAGGAGCTGTGTGATGAAGGAAATATGATAATAATAATACAGCAATTAAAACGAGACTTCTAGAGATCTTCCAAAAAAGTGCAAGAGCTGTCCTCAAAACTGAATTGAATGCAGGTAATGATATCAAAGCCCTAAACGCGTTCGCTATACCTGTTCTGACACACTCGTATAGTAAAGTCAAATAGTCCGCCACAGCATGGAAACAACTGCAAGGTCACTGAGATTCCTTATGACAAAACATAGAATGCTACACTCGAATT
Organism: Micraspis discolor; assembly: GCA_030674115.1. NCBI lineage: Eukaryota > Metazoa > Arthropoda > Insecta > Coleoptera > Coccinellidae > Micraspis > Micraspis discolor. The sequence goes on along the minus strand of JARTUT010001749.1, from coordinate 1,388,776 downwards.
CAGCCATAGAGAGTATTAACTTGCCTAGGTCAAAGGGTGGTAGAAATATTCTAAACATTCAGAAGTTGCTTGGAGAACAAATATGCAAACTAAGAGAATATTTCAACTCTAAACGAGACTCATAATCTCATATTTATCTCTGTAACTGGTGTTGAAACCAATTCTCTTGAACATTATTGTATACTCGATCTAAGCAATACAAGTTGCTGTAGGAGATTTTTTGTATTTATTCCAATATGATTTGTGCAGCACTGCATTGCACTTAATATATTATATGAAGTCCACCACCTTTCTGTCACAAAAACTACACAAATTCTGTTTTACATCCTCACTATTAAACTTATTCGCAGAGCGCTCGCGTTTATTGTCCTCACTCGCCGACATCTTGACAAGGATAATCCCAATATATTATCCCAATCCCAATATATTAAAAACAATAAGGAATATTTCTACGGTAATCGATGGTTCGATACAGGTAACTACCGAAGGAAATCAAAAAAATTTCGGTTGGCGAGGGGTTTAGAAATGCGATATTTCGAGGTAGAAAGGGGAAGGCGATCTTGCGAGCGAAGCGAGCACCGTAAAGTTCTTAAGACCACCTTTCGTTAGGTGCATGTCACATGCCTTTACGGCCACGATAACATTTTCAATAAGATTTATCCAAAACACCGATTTCCCGGTATTTCGCGAAAGATGGTCTGGTAAAACTGAAAAAGGCTTTTTCCACTGACACCATCAGGAAAAGGCGTTTCCATAAGTGTCTTCCCCGAGAATCGGACGTTTGGATAGGGCTATTCATATCTTCCAATCGCAAGTGAAAATATTTTAAATTAATTGCTGAAAATAGCTTACTTCGGCTCATACACAAATTTCCAGATCATCAGTCACGTCCGACGTTCACAGAACTTTGTCAGATCATTCCAATTACAATATCAACCCATATCTTGTATAATATTTTGAAATTTCGATTCCCTGGTGAGGTATTCTCTTATAGTGTAACAGTCTACGATATGTATTTAAGAAATTCAAAAATTTACCCAGCATAGAACCAGTTTTGCAATGCCTAGCCAATTCATTTCACCCCTGTCGATTCCTACTCTGAAATGACAATTGTCGTTGACATTCTAACCTTATGTAGATTCTTATGTCATATTCTAGACGTAAATCTTGGTTTATGCGTGAACGAATGGAACGAAATTTGAAGTAATCGGCGAGGCACTATGTTCATGGTTACACCTTTAGACCTTTATCGAATAATTTTTATTTTACCTTTGTAAAATTCACCAAGCGCGAATCGATGGAGTTGAAACGATATTCTTTTGAACTGGTTATTAGTGACGTCCATGATATCAATAATTAAGTAAGGATTGCAGGATTTTGGACAAATTTATTTATTTATGCCAAAGTATTTGTTTGATATTTTAGCCTTGATAAAGAATCACACAAAATTCGAAACGTTGGCGATGTATTAAATTTTTGAATACATTGAATTTGTCCAAAATCCTGCAATCCTTAGTTAATTATTGATATTCTTTTGGTTTTTTTTTTTGGAAAAAGTACCCACTTCCTAACAGCAACCTTCGATCGAGTTATTTCGGCTGTTTCTGCTTACGGCTTCTTAATTCTATAAAATATTTTAGATTCAAATACAGGATGTTACATATGAGTTGTGCATTCCTAGCGCTGACTTTCACCAGAGTTTTTCTCAAGTTTTCGTGTTTTTCCGCGTACGGTAGATAATTTCAATGAAATATCATACAGGGTGTGCAATTTACAATGAATTTGCGTTCGATTGATACACAGGGTGTGCAATTTTTAAGTTGGATTTTTAGCGCGCTTTCAGTTTTTTGTGCTCCTTCAGGGTTTTTAGCTTTCCTTAGAGTATTTTCGTGCGCTTTCGGTGTTTTGTGCTCCTTCGGGGTATTTTGAGTTCTTATAGATTTTTTGCGTTCTTTTGTGTTACTTCGGGTTCTTTCTTGTATTACTAAAGTGTTCATTTATCTTGATTCGAATCATTTCTTGCAATAATCTTCATTTTAATAGTTTTTGTGGGCCCAAAATTTATGTGTCCAGAAAGTTGAGAGAATGCAAGGTGTCCATTACATGCTCAGATAAAGTGGTTATATTTTCTCTTTTCCTTACAGGGTTTAATGAATTCACCGGGTTACGACGGTGCTCCGAAAGTCTGTCTCGCAAATATCGACCCGTCTGACTTATGTAACAGCTGGAACGAAATAGACAAGGAATTATATATTTATATATTGCATTTTCAATGTCCACTGTTATGGCCAGCCACCACCTCTCCGTTGAACCCCTCATAGCCTCCTGTAGAGCAAGCATTGCTGTCGCCGTCAACTTACCCCTCACGAAGCCGTGCTGACTCTTCGAAATGACCCTCGTTTCCTCCAACTGCTGCTGTATTCTGTTGTGCAACATTCTGTCTCTCATCGTGGAATGCATCTCAATCTTGAACTAGCATATGTCTTTGGCCTCGTAATAGGATATAATTTGGCCGCCAGGGAGGAGCTATAACAGGATGAACGAAAGAACATTAAAAACTGCAAGGGCATGTATAACAAGTCTCCTTCTCGATTTCTTTTAGACAAATATTGAACAAATCATAGTAAAATTACATTATATTACCAAATTAAACCGAGAAGAAGTCATGTTGTGAGGATCATTGGAAGTAGTCAATGCAAAAACGTGCTCTCATGTTGAAGTGCCAAAAAGAACTGAAATTTCGGTTCCTGGGAGGAAATAAACACTTACCGAGAATAGTTTTGTATTTCTCGCTAATCTCTGACCCAAAAAAGTCACTGTTTAGATATTGATTTCAATAATTACTACAGAAAACGACCGGCATCTGATCTCGACAGAGAGAAAAAAACTAAGCTGTCAGTTCGAGGTTAGCTTTCGGAACACAGATAACCGGTATAGAACACATCTATATTCTATTGCAGGAGAAAAAGTTCAAATTTCAACGATCATTCAGTTGCGCGTACGAAATAACGTCAGGTTGTTCAATTCAGAAAATTTCATTTCATAATTAAATTAAATTCTCCCTAAGAACGAGTTTCATATGGCTCCCATCATTTTCGTTCAAAATTCAAAAGAAAATTTCATTTGAATTCAATACTCCATAAGCGTACCATAATAGTACGTACGCTTAAGAAAATGGTATTTAGGTTGGAATGCTTGTTTGTACCTATTCTTGTTTCAAATAAATGAATTTTCACGAATTCAAAAAACACTCTCTGCAACAAGTGAAAAATGAGAAACCATCTTAGAATTCCATATAGGCAGAATGCCTGGGCAGAACTGAACTTCCTATCCTCACCAAATTCAAAGAGAACACGTTACATATAATGTTAATATAATGTTATCGCTGCTCGGCCTAGGTTAAACTGGCATAGACTAATAATATATTAATAGATTGAAAGGGTTATGTTTCAAACTAATTATATCTGCTTGCAGAATGGGGTATCGATAGGGTGAAATTCAATTGTGGTCTTGTACGTAGGTATCTGATTGAATTTGTCGCAGAAAGCTCAATCTATCATCGCTTATAGTTCACTTCATTCGATCTCTGTGATGCTGACGAGATGAATCAATTACTCTCCCCAAAGGTAATCTGATCTGAAATTGGTATTACATATTAATTCTCAATGCAAGTTTTTGTGAAATGAATAATGATAATGTTGTCATAAAGTACATGGCAAATCAATTGTGTTTTGAATAGAAAAGATTTAATATTTTCATTGTACCAATAATTTGATAAGCATTGAATATTCATTCATTCTCAGGAACCTTAACCGGAAATAAATCTTGTAACATGACTCTTAATTCTGTCCACTCGGTTTTTGACAAATATATTGAAGTGTATAAATACAATTCACAAATAACAATTTTAAGGAATGTCCAATCTCCCAAGTAAAACAGAACACTAGGGACTTATCTTAAGGCTATCTGAGTCGATAGCTTCCTCCCAGTTCCCAGATACAAAATAAAGTCCCAGAGCGTATGGCCTGCCAGTTGACCAGAAACGGGATGTATAGTTTCCACACAGATGTTCCAGACAGCGACTCGATGACTCCAATTTTCATCCCAGTTGAAGAATGTGCTCCATGGCAAGGTGGTTATGCCACAAGCTCCAATTATGTACTGCTCGAACCAGGGACTGGATATGATTTAATCTCTCATTGTGGAAAGCATCTCAATCTTGAACAGCATGTCTTTGGCCTCGTAATAGGATATAATTTGGCCCCCAGGGAGGAGCTATATCAGGATGAACGAAAGAACATTAAAAACTGCGAGTGCATGTATAACAAGGCTCCTTCTCGATCTCTTTTAGACAAATATTGAACAAATCATAGTAAAATTACATTATCTTAACAAATTAAACCGAGAAAAAGTCATGTTGTGGGTATCATTGGAAGCAGTCAATGCAAAAACGTGCTCTCATGTTAAAGTGCCAAAAAAAACTAAAATTTCGGTTCCTTGGAGGAAATAAACACTTACCGAGAATAGTTATGTATTTCTCGCAAATCTCTGACCGACAAGAGTCACTTTTTAGATATTGTGAATCCTAAGGAACCCCTGATGTAGCATGAATGCTAAACCTTTGGCCAACACAAATTAATCACACCCAGTCAGATACCAAGCTATTAAGTCAAGAAATGATCCGACGACATCAAAATCCACTAAAATGTTGAGTAAGGTGAAAACATCATTTATGATTGATTCGAAAATTTTTCCGAAATGATTGAAAATGAAAACAGGTCTCTAATTGTTGACTGAATTTATTCTGCCTGTCTTGAGAACCGGTACAATTATAGCAACTTTCCAATTATCCGAAAACACGCCTGTAGATAGCGATTTATTCAACGAAACATGCAGGAGCTCCGAAAGAAGCAGAGTAGGATTTTTTCAAAATTTGTGGTATCGAGTAAGGTTCTACCCCCCCTTTCTAATGTCTATAGATTTGATTCTTTCAATTTTTTGCAAATCTACACTGGAGATTGAATTCACAATTCTTTTTGGCGCTCTTGTTCACCCGAACAGAGTGCCTATCATTTTGCCCGAATGTCTGTAATTTTGGAATATCGAGCCGAAAATGGTCTCAATTGATTGGGTTCGACTCCCCGATGAAGAATTCGTGGCGAAAGTTGAGTCTGTCCAGCCGGCTGTATCCTCTCTAGCATCCAAAAGGAATCAGCTAGAGTTTTCATATTTTCAGAATAGGTTAATTGTCCAAATATCTCGGTCAAGTTCGTTATTGGGCCAAATTCGTCGGATGGTTCAGTAGTTAGGAGCATCTAAAATTTTGTTTCCTCAATAACTACTAGAATATCCATCCGATCGAGTTTATACTTGGAATGTTATTGAGGGAGGCTGAAACGAAACGGCTCGCAAAATTTCGCAGAAATCGTCACGCTAGAAAATTTTTAAAAATTCCCCAAAAAAAAAAAATTTTAATACTCAATATCTCCTAGGACTTCAATTAGATTTAAATAAAAATCCGTATATATTTTGAGGTTACCGATATCTTACTCATCCTCAAATTTCATTGTCGTAGCTTTCCCCCTTCTAAAGTTATGATCATTTTTTTCATTTACTCAAGAGAAAAATAGAAATGTCATGAAGTCCGAGCTTTGTCATTGAAAGATTTGCCATCACAGATCGATATTGGTTTGACAACTTGCGGACCTAGATATCAGTGTCAGTTGGCGTAATATCAATCAAAATTTTCATAGAATTCATAGAGGTAGAATTCGATGTCGATGACGTTGTCAAAATTCAGAAAAGCACAGACGTAATATTAATCAAAAAATTTTTTATCATAGAGAAAGAATTTGATGGCGTCAAAACTCAGAAAAGCAATGACGTAAGTTTTTAGGAGAAGCATAGAACAAAATGTTGTGAAAATTATGAGTAGTTATTTTCAAATTGAGATAAAGGTTTGTTTATTCATTAGGCTTTCATATTTGCATCACATTGTCCCATAGTACGGAAAAAGACTATTGTTCACCCGATCAGAGAGCTTATAGATTTGTTAAGGTTTGAATATTTACTCGCAAGTAGCTCAACAAGAGCGCCAAAGCAATCTGACCTCACGTCAGTGCTTTCTAAATTTTTTCATATAAAATAGGTTAACCGAATCCTTATCTACCCCTTAAAAAAAACTCTGAAAGCGTTCGCAACCGATTTTTAGTTGTTGAATGGTACATTGCTATGAACAGATGTAGGTACTATCCTGTTTTTAGTCTTGGAGGCTAGTAGTTAGGGCCACAGAACACTAATATACAAGAAATGAAAACTCCTAACTAAATTTTGGCAACACATATCGGCCGCCATGTTTGGTAGAGTGGAATCAAATCGGCGGGAAATTTGAATTACTGGAACGGCGGGAAATTTGAATTACTGCAGCAGTGGGAATTTCAAATTTTCTCATATATGCATAGTAAATATGCACTTACTATGCTATTCACATTACCTTGAGGCATATACTAAATGATTGAGATGAAAAAACAAGCAATAATAAATTTTCATCATTTTATTGTTCATTCAGGACTATAATATACAGAGTATTATTGTATAATATGAACTTATTTCCAAAACTAACAGACTAGTGTTGAATACAAATATCACTTCAAGACTTCACAAAAAAAATCACTAGAGCGAATATCACATTGAATAAAAATAAACTTCAAGAATTCAACGGAATTTATAGGAACATAAAAAAACAGTCATGCTATGTAAATAATACTTATGCTACATAAAAACACTGATTAAAAACAAAAAACAGTCTTTTTACGTAAATAACACTTATGCTGCATAAAAAACAGTCTTGCTATGTAAATAACACTTATGCTTAGTTAAAAAATACTTATTAGAAATAAAAAACAGTCATGCTATGTAAATAACACTTATGCTACATAAAAAAACACTTATTATAAATTAAATAAACAGTCATGCTGCATAAAAAAACAATCTTGCTATGTAAAAAACACTTATGCTACATAAAAAATACTTATTCTAAATAAAAAACTGTCATGTAACGTGAAAACACTTATGTTACATAAAAAATACTTTTTCTAAATAAAAACATTCATGCTAAATTAACATGAAAAACAAAAAATTTTCAGAATATCACAGTGGACATAAAATATTGTAGAAAAAACATTACAACATATTACAGGATATCACATATTGTCATTATTAACCCTTATCACTTTTAATGTATTGATTGCACTAGTATCTGCCCTGCAGTTGTTTGTATCATCCAGGTGTCCTAGAAAAAAGAAGCTGTATCAAAACTTAAGAAGAAATTATGTGAAGTCATAACCATGGAAAAGTTGATCAAATTCATGATACATTGTACTATTTCTTCTTTTCAGTTGAAACGTTGCTCTCAGAAAAAAAGTTTTCTCTTCTTATAGTAGCCTTTACTCAAAATTTTATTCTGCTGATTTTTTCTCTAATATATTTGAGAACTGTTATTGTAATCAGATAAAGAAAAGTGATCACTACAAACTCTATAATAAGAAGTGTTTGTGTTTTGACTAATAGAGCAAGCTTGTTTTCAAGCTTCTCTCCTAGAAAGAGTTCTGGGAAATGAAAAAACATTTTTTTTGCTTGAATCCAGAAGGAGCGTAAGAATAAAAGGCACTCGTACATGAAGGAAATTTGCAATTATAGGTTTTTATCAACTTGACCAAAGGTACTACTGAAATTTCAGACATTTTAAATGCAAAATAGAGAACGTGAGATGGATAAATCTGATTTAAAATATTGTGTTACAACTCACCCAATCATATGAATCAACAGAACACTGAGCTTCTTTCAACATTCATAATCTTTCCTCCATATAAAACATCTACTCTTAACCCCCATCCTTTGTCTTACTTCTCTACTGCTCCTGATTTGAACAAATTGTGTTGTAGGTACCAATCTTCAGCATCATTGAAGTGTCTAAGTCCTAAGTAATAAAAATCGAATGATGAAATGAAAAAACAATTTCAACAATTTCAAGTTGTAAACAGAGGTAGAACTCACCCGATGAATAGAAGAAAACGTCTGTATGGTCATATCTCTAGCACTTGCATAGGTTCTTCGCTGTGGTTTACATAGTAGTCTCCAATCCATTCAGCAATATCTACAAGGTTATTATCAATTAAAGACAAAAATTTTCAATATTCATCTGAATACATCGATATAACTAGAGTTAAAAATGTTTTATATGAAAACCAAATTAATTCTATCTTCTATCTAGATGAGTATATGAGGATTTTCAACTAGTTGAAATAACACTATGAGGTCTAGATACTAAAAAAAATTTTAATGGCTAACGATTTTTAGTTTACTCCGTGCTTCCCAACCAACATCTGTCTACCTTATGTCTTCCGTCTCAGGGGTGGGAACTCGCCTACTACAAAGCTGGTCACGTTTTTCTTCGACGAGCGGTAGAGACATCTGTTGTTATCTTAGAAGCTCGGATCGGTAAATTAGTACTTCTCAGTAGTGATCGGTAAAAACGGATTTTATCAGACCTCACTCTTGGTGGACTTTATGAAGAGTAAGAAACTATTTTATGATGAGCATGAACTGGTTGACTGAAATGGTTTATTCATTTTCAACTTATTCAATTTAATTTAATTTAAATGGTTTATTCTTACTGTGTTCCCAATTGCTACAGTGATAGTAATGTCAAAAGGTATGTGTTGCATTCATATAAGTAGTAGTTTTGGATTAACTTATAACTCACTAAAAATGTACCGTGAATTAATATTTTCTGTAGCAATTTCATATTCCTGTAGTAATTTCTGATTAGTAAAAATTTGGGACAGTTTCTAACACTGTTTTCTTTCTAGGTTTTTCATTACACAAGTTGAGGGTGTTTGAAATGTTTGGTTGGAAAGAATCGGAAATCCATGTCTTCATTCATCCAAAAGCGTTATTTGCATAAAGCATTTTCATATGGATTGTATAGACCCACATGGAAAGCTGAAAAGATTTGCTCTACCAACACTCAATTTGCCAAGTAATTCATTCTTTTCCCTCATTTTTGTAATTTCAATAATCTTTCAGATTATGTAAGCCGCCCTCATAATGATGACATATTTTTTTTACCCTCCAGAACTCCTGAAGAAACTTTGAGGCAACAAGGTATTTATATATAAGTGAACTGCTCATGGTCATTGATTATAGTTTTGGGTATTCCACTTATAGTAGGTTTCATAAAAATCGTCTATCAGAAGATTCCTAGAATACTTCAACGGATATGTGAGATTTACCGTTGAAACGCCAAATTCAAGGAATTTCAGTTAATAAGTTTATTGATTTTGCCATGATATTATTTCTGTACTTTTATGACAGAACTATTTATAAAATTTTATCGGGAAAAAAAAACAATAAGATCTTATGATCCAATAATGAAGATGTCATCCGAAAAAGTATCTAAAAGAAAATAGACTTTTAGAAATTGTTTCTGTCCTAAAAGTATAAATCTAATGCATTTCATGCTTAAATTGATGTATCTGTCACTAATATTCTAATTTATTTTTTCAATGTATTTTCATAACTTGATGAGTAATTGTTGCATAATTATTCTTGGTTCGTTTATTCTTTCCCTCGATATTGAAATTTTTGTAAATTGATAATTTACTGCATTATATATATATTTCTAAAGTTTCTTTTTGTTTATTTCCTTTCATCCTCTAAAGATTAGTATGTTCTTTGATTTGAAAGGCAGATATATTTGAAATGACCATAATTCTTTAATCTGCTGCAAATTGTCACAATTTTCTGATCAAATGATATTTTTTATTGAAATTGTGACAATATACAGCAGATTAAAAGAATTATGGTCATTTCAAATGTATTTGTTTTCATTTCCAATAAAAATATGGGATTCAACCTGCGCTTGCGTGGAATCCTATGATAACTCTTATAAAATGCACTAGAGGGCGCCACGAGACGGAACGTTGTGCGAATGGAATCTGTAATCAACTCTAAGATGACGAAAGATGGCCCTGTAAGTTGAGCTCTAAGCCGGGACCAATATTCATGCCAGAGTTGCCTATCTATAGGTAGTCTATGTTCCGTCTACCCTACCAAAAATCTCCTTTGTTCTTTACGAAAATATCTCTGTCTCACTCAGTCGTATTTCCTTCCGGTAGCCATGTTTGGTAGAGCATAGAACCCAGACTTTCATCCCCCTGGTTAGGGCTATCTGCGTTCTAGATCAGAGTTGACCAATGACCCCCTTAGTCACCGGGTGCGCCATCTAGTGTGGCGTTAGGGCGGAATTGAATGAAACCTTACCAACCGGCGCCATCTTGAGTTTTGGAAAAAATCTGTCTGTGGGATTCGAACCGGTTTAACGAGGTGGAAACCCGCCTTCCGAACCACTAGACCACAAAGATTCTTGGTATATCTGGAAAGTTTGTGTTATAATACGGGATCATCTCTTGAAAAGCACTTATTGCCACTATCTGAATAGCTCAATGAATTGAGGTTTGAATGTGAAAAGTAGGTGGATAGCTATAGCACACACATTGGGATTTTTTAATTTTAACACCCATCTGAAATGTTGAAAGCACTGACGTTGAATCAGTTTCATCGAAACCTATGATTTCTCCATGTAAAAGCACTGACGTTGAATCAGTTTCATCGAATTGATGATTTCTCCCTGTGAAAGCACTGACGTTGAATCAGTTTCTGAAAAGTACTTATTGTCACTATCTGTCGTAAGCACTGTAGCTCAATAGGCTATTTGAAATTTTTTCAACGCATTTGAAAAGTTGATAGCTATAGAACCACACACATTGGGATTTTAACACTGAATTGTAGAAAGTACTGACGTGAAGTAGTTGTGCTATTGAAGTGCCTCGAACGAATTTTTGCATTATTTGGATGCTCTCTCCTACATAGAAGCTATATTAGAGTTGGTCCCGAAAAAAGCATGTCTATGGAGAGAAAATTTGCTCCCATACTTTGATCTGTCTACTGATGAGAACTTACATTGTCCCGGTGTACTTGTTTGGTTTGCCTGAAATTTCTGTTGCTAATAACTCAGAGCGCAAATTTCGAGAACATGCTCTCCTTTTCACGGATGAATCTGTGGGTAGTTCGCTCTAAAATGAGCCTCAGATTTCCCGTTAATATATATGAGGTCTTGTTTTCGGGAAAATTGGCTGCATATGAGGCAGTTTTCACTTTCCTGTCCACTTGTCAGGTGAACATTTGAGTGTGACACTTTTTGTTTGATAATGCCAATTTAATTTTGGCCAGCATGTTTGATGTCCCTTTTTGTGTATCCAAATGCTTGCAACCCATCACCTATCACTGCTTTATTATGAAAGTTGAATTGGCTGAACTTTTTTTTATGTTCTCATGTTGCACATGATAAGTTCCAGGAATCAACCCATTGGATGCATAAGTGTGGTCAATTACCGTACAGTGTGTTATACCAATATTTGTTACGTAACATCACTGCTGAGCCCAGCTACATCTCTGGTTGTTGCAAGGGGACTGCTTGTGTGCCAGAAATCTGCGCTTTTAACAAGAAGAATAAGCAAAATTGTAACATGACAAAGTACCACTTTAATTAATGAGCATGAGACTCTACTCTTAATTCTCTCAGGGTGGGCTCAATCATCCCAGCAACAAAACTCCCCTCGGTTTTTGACAAATATATTGAAGTGTATAAGTACAATTCACAAATAACAATTTTAAGGAATGTCCAATCTCCCAAGTAAAACAGAACACTAGGGACTTATCTTAAAGCTACCGAGTCGATAGCTTCCTCCCAGCTCCCAGATTCAAAATAAAGTCCCAGAGGGTATGGCCTGCCAGTTGTCACAGATGTTCCAGGCAGCGACTCGATGACTCCAATTTTCATCACAGTTGAAGAATGTGCTCCATGGCAAGGTGGTTATGCCACAAGCTCCAATCTTGTACTGCTCGAACCAGGGATTGGATATGATTTAGTCTCTCATCGTGTAATGCATCTCAATCTTGAACTAGCATATGTCTTTGGCTTCGTTATAGGATATAATTTGGCTCCCGGGAGGAGCTATATCAGGATTAACGAAAGAACATTAGAAACTGCAAGTGCATGTATAGCAAGGCTCCTTCTCGATCTCTTTTAGACAAATATTGAACAAATCATAGTGAAATTACATTATCTTAACAAATTAAACCGAGAAGAAATCATGTTGTGGGGATCATTGGAAGCAGTCAATGCAAAAACGTGCTCTCATGTTAAAGTGCCAAAAAGAACTAAAATTTCGGTTCCTTGGAGGAAATAAACACTTACCGAGAATAGTTATGTATTTCTCGCAAATCTCTGACCGACAAGAGTCACTTTTTAGATATTGATTTCAATAATTACTACAGAAAATGACCGGTATCTGATCTCGACACAGAGAAAAAAACTACGCTGACCGTTCGAGGTTAGCTTCCGCGGAACACAGATAACCGGCATAGAACACATCTATATTCCATTGCAGGAGAATTGCTTCAAATTTCAACCATAATTCGGGTGCGCGTACGGAATAACGTCAGTTGCGTGCTAATCGTTGCAAGATTCTTGGATGAAAATGAATCACGAAAATAGCGAGAACAGATGGAAAATCAGTTCTCTCGGAGGATCCATTATGACAAATCTCGATTTCATAAGAGTTGAAGGCAACGTTGAAAATGTTATTGTGGAACTAACTAATTTATATACGAGTATCATCTCATTGCGGAAATCCCGACGGAAATGAATGAAAGAAAGCTCATTTCAAAGTGCCGAACCTTGAACCCATCAACCTTTTTAAATGGCTTCCCTTTCGTGAATTCATTAAGGAAACTTCAACGACTTCCAACGAAATTCTTTAATTGAATTCACTATCGCAGACATAAACAAACTTCGCGAACGCCCCACTTAAAGTATTTTAAGTAATCAACAAAATCCCACATTATTCATTCGTAATGAGTATTTCACTGAAATACTAGCGATAACGGTATGCGCTCGCCGTTTACTACAGCTAATGCTTCGAAATTTTTATATTTCAAGTTTTCCTTATGCAGTTTACGGACGGAAAATATGATCTACCATTGACGCCTGAAATTCCACCTTCCGCCTTCCCCTCTAGGTCCCTCACTGCACCAGTACGATCTAAGACGTCTTTTTTCTTTCCCATACTTTTCTTCTGAAGTAAGATTTTCAATACGTACATCGGAGATCGAAAGGCATAATGTCTAAGGGCTCGTTTATACTGGCTGGTACCTTATGCCCTAAGCCCTTACCTTATTCCGTATGCCGTAAGAATTTCAGTAGGTGTTTATACTGGCTGTTAACTTAACCTTAAGCAGAACATAGAGTTTATGCATTTTGCTCTATGCTAATTAATAATTTGTCATTTTGAATTTGTGTTTCTACGTTTTGATACGTGCTGATCATCTTGTATTATAATTTATGATATTATTTGAAATTACCGCTATTAAAACAGAGATCCTTTCTGTATTCAATACTCTGATATAAATAATTGACCCTCTATAGAATGCGCATGTGTCAAAAAAACTCGCGCAATATTACATTTCCTTAATTTGTCTTACTTATAAGATAGTCTTATACACTTATAAGATAATCTAATCTAATTATCTAATATATATATATGTAATTTGTCCAAATTATTTATGAATATATATTTCTATGAATTTGTCCCTAGAAGTTGAACATTTTACCGGTAAGGGAAAAGGTTAGGGAATGAGTATGAACGAAAGCATTGAATTCCTATGGTTCAACTTTTAAGGTTAAGGTTACGGCATAAGGTACCAGCCAGTATAAACTAGCCTTAATAGGCACTCGAACTTGAGACACCCTGTACAAGGAAGATTTATATTGAAGGCAATTTCCGTAAAATACATAGAAAAATGCAAAGTTGTATGTAAATAACAACGTGTCTGCCCTATTCAACTTTGAGGCCGGGAGCCCTGCTTCAGGGCTAATTCACAACTGAAATCATTCTCCTTCGACATCGTTTTCGAAAGGTGAGTCCCCGACGTGAATTATATGTTTTCCCAATTGAAATAGGATTTGAAATGGATATTTTCTCACATTCCTTGTGAAAGAAACATATTCGTTATTGATTCAGTCCTGACGAATCTAAATTTAGCCATATCGATTTTTCCAGTGAAATGATACATCTTTCCATCAATAATTCCACATAACATTCAATCATGATGGCAACAGTCACGAACATCTTGTTCGTACTAATGAATTTTTCATTCATAAATTCGAGTTTATTCTTCATTGTCTCGAAGAACTCTTTTCTCATTCACTGAGTTTGTCCCGACCGTCCAATGAAGGCTCAATAATTTACATAACAGTCGGTTCATAAAGCAAATTGTGTGAAATAGTAGCAAGTTGAACTCTTCCATCTGAAATGATCTTGAAATAGATAATCACAAGGTCTTTCACGAAATATCTCTCGTTTGGAAATTGTTTATTAATAGTTGAAAAAGTTCCTGGATTCTATGCTTTGACTTCAGTATAAAAAGTCTCTAAAAATATCGATAAATGTACCATAGAAGAAAAAGTGAGAATTCAGTCAAGATGTGCTTTCAAGAAGCTGAGTTTTTCTGAAGTTTACAGATGCTGCATTACCTGAAACACTATAATAATAAATGTCAGTCGATAATTTTTCCTCTGCTATTTTTTGAATGAAATAAGTGTTATATCACAACCTTCCCCAACTATGGATGATGATTTCCCTTTGAATGGGTTCCATAGCAAACTTCAAACATCAGAAGATCTGAAAAATCGTCACTTGGACCGCAAAACCCGATTCGAAGAATCCTCCTTGCAGATTGGCGACAAATTTTGTGTATTGGATGTGAATATAGAGGGTATTTCTAAGGACAAGAGTGATTATATTTCTAAACTAGCAAAGGACTATGGTGCTGAGAATATTCTCCTTCAAGAGACACATACGGATACTAAAAAAAAATTTCGTGAAAGAGGAACCATAAAAGGTTATGTATTCATTGATTATCTCCTTAGTAAATTTCACGGTTCAGCTTGTTATGTTAAAAAATCCTTGCTTCACAATATCGAGTTTATCCAAAAAGGCGAATTTGAGGGTGTTTTCTTTAACTCTTTAAATTTTTGTATTTTTGTTATTTAGTTCTTTTTCTGCTTTTGTCCTTTTATTTCCAGATTCGATGTGGGCAACTTGAAAAAATCTCTGTTTCCATCAATAGAAGATCACTCTTGAAGAAAGAAGGTCCTAAGATATATTTCAGCTTATTTTTGTATTGTCACACTTAAACGGGGAGCCAGGGTTTCTTTTTTACTGGGGTTTTTCCCTAGGCTTTTATGTGATACGCCGAATTGTATGACACCCCGTCACTAACCCCTGATCTATATGCTTTATTGTTTGCTAACCAAATATTGTAAGCCAAACGTTCTAAGGAATATATATATATACAGGGTTATGATAAAGTAATGCACAAAATTCCTAAAACGTACAACGATCACTTTTGAAAAAAATGCAAAAACACGTCAAACGGAGTTTTATATTCCGCATCTCTTGACATAAGTTACAAATATAACAAGTCAAATTTGTCAAAGTTATGACGTCATCAACATATTTTTTTAATGGAAAGCTAAGATTTTTATTACATTATGTGATAAAGCTTGTTTTTTGACACTAGGGAAAAATAGTTGCAGTAGGGCTAACATAAGAAAAAAACGAGAAAATGAATAAAAAACGAAATAACAAAATCAATTATAAAAAGAGGTCAAACTTAAACTTATCTAGTAAGAACATCTGTTCTTATCGATTTTTTCGATTGATTTACTAAAACAACGGCGTGTTAGTGTCAGTCGTACAATTATTGTGACACCAGTTTTATTATTATGGCTCGTTTGAACGAAAGAGAAAGGATAGAAATTCCAATGATGGTAGGTTATTGGCGATCGCTTTCGAAGTCATGAAGAAGCATGTGCTTTATTTAACGCCACACATTTGTAAAGACCTCCAATTGCTAGATGCACAGTAGGCAGAATTGTTGCAAAATTCAATGCAACGGAAAGCGTGAGGGATGCTCCAAAATCTGGACAATCAGGAATCAGCGACGATGTGAAGTTAAATATTTTGCTGTCAGTAGAAGACAACCCTCACGCAACTACAACAGAAATTGCCTTACAAGAAAATGTTAGTCATTCGTTTGTAGTAAAGATGTTAAAAAAAGAAAAACTACAAGTTCAACTTGTTCAGGAACTCTCAGAAATATTCTTAATAGTGTAGTATTTTCCAATGAGGCAACGTTTTGTCTAAGTGGTTCTGTAAATCGACACAATTGTCGCTACTGGGCTCGGGTAAATCCCCGCTAGATGCAGAGAAAACACACCCAGCGCCCCCAAATAATTAATGTTTGGGTGAGAATCGTCAGGGGAAGATTTATTGGTCCTTATTACTTTCGCGGAAATTTAACAGCTGAACGATATTTGGAACATCTTCGTATGGCAGTGCTTCCGGACTTACTTGCGGCATTTTCGGATCCGAATAATGGGGAAAACTTGGATCTCAGTATTTGGTTTCTACAAGATGGCGCATAACCACATTATGTTTTACTGTTGGAAGGTTTTTGGATAACCAGTTTGAAGGACGATGGATTGGAAGACGTGGACCAGTGGAGTGGCCATCTAGGTCACCTGAACCTACCCCCCTTGATTTTTTTCTCTGGGGACATTTGAAAAGTCGGGCCAGACAATTTAGAAATCTTAATGGAACGAATTAGACACGAAATGACTCTTATAACTCCGCCGATGATTGAAAACTCTGTAAATGCACTCTACCATCTTCTTGGCCTATGTTAGTTAGTAAATGGGACACAGTTCGAACAATTCGTATAAGAAATAGTTTTGGTTTAATGGACTGTTTAGTTAATTGAAAATTTATTATGAAACTTACGTTTATTTCGTTTTTGGCGCTCTTGTTCACCCGAACAGAGTGCCTATCATTTTGCCCGAATGTCTGTAATTTTGGAATATTGAGCCGAAAATGGTCTCAATCGATTGGGTTCGACTCCCTGATGAAAAATTCGTGGCGAAAGTTGAGTCTGTCCGGCCGGCCGGCCGTATCCTCTCTAGCATCCAAAAGGAATCAGCTAGAGTTTTCATATTTTCAGAATAGGTTAATTGTCCAAATATCTCGGTCAAGTTCGTTATTGGGCCAAATCCGTCGGATGGTTCAGTAGTTATGAGCATCTGAAATTTTGTTTCCTCAATAACTATTAGAATATCCATCCGATCAAGTTGATACTTGGAATGTTATTGAGGGAGGCTGAAACGAAACGGCTTGCAAAATTTCGCAGAAATCGTCAAGCTAGAAAATTTTTAAAAATTCCCAAAAAAAATTTTCAATACTCAATATCTCCTAAGACTTCATTTAGATTTAAATAAAAATCCGTACATATATTGAGGTTACCGATATCCTACTCATCCTCAAATTTCATTGTCGTAGCTTTCCCCCTTCTGAAGATATGATCATTTTTTTCATTTACTCAAGAGAAAAATAGAAATGTCATGAAGTCCGAGCTTTGTCATTGAAAGATTTGCCATCACAGATCGATATTCGTTTGACAACTTGCGGACCTAGATATCAGTGTCAGTTGGCGTAATATCAATCAAAATTTTCATCGAATTCATAGAGGTAGAATTAAGATGTCTAAAATACTGGTTTGTGCACTCCTCCGATTTTGACTTACAGGTTTGGCGACATGGGGATTCTTTTATTTTCTCTCCGCCAGGTAGCGCCACTCAAATCTATTCGAAGGTCAGTTTTTGACTAGAATAAATTATTTATTGCGTTAGTCGGAATTTTTGTATAAAAATGTGTGAAAAGTGATTATTTATTTTATATAATGTGTTTTTGTATTTTATGTGGACAGCCTAGTACTGCGGATGAAAATTCACGAACTTTCAGTGTGCCAAAGGTGAGCAGAAATGATCTTTTTCTGCTTTTGTCTTTTTATTGCCAGATTCGATGTGGGCACCTTGAAGAAGCCTCTGTGTTCATCAATAGAAGACCACTCCTGAAGAAAGAAGCCCTCAATTATATTTCAGCTTATTTTTGCACTTTCACACTTAGGCGGGAGTCAGGTTTTCTTTACTGCGGTTTTTTCCGTAGACCGAATTGTATGGCACCCTGTCACTAACCCCTGCTCTATATGCTTTATTGTTTGCTAACCAAATATTGTAAGCCAAAAGTTCAAAAGAATATATATATATATATATATTGATTTAAGAAAATTCTATTTTATATGTTGAATTAAAACTTTTAGAATTAGAATACTTTTTTTCATTACAGAAAGAGAGCTCCCAAATCACCCATGCCATCCTGTAGTAACTACTTTGAACCGGACCTCCCATATCATTCCTTCCCAAGCCCAATAGAAAACATTCCTACTGATATTACAAACATGAATTCAAGCTTAGCTTAAAATTATGATAGATCAAAAAATCAAAAAAAATGATTGACAATTTTGGATAAAAGACGTGAGCATCAACTTGAGAATAGGCATATGTAAAATCTTTAATTTAAAATCAATACTTAGAATAAGAATTTATGTTCGGTGTTAAAAGATTTTGTTATTCACTTATATCTAAGTTTGAAACGTTAGTCACATTTCTTGTTTTTTCTATAGAAATCAAGTAAGAATACATTGTGCTCAAAGAGTTAATATCCTGTTGAAGTTTGGGTGGAAGTCTGACCTATGTATATTTGATCGCAATCCTTACATGGAATGCTGTAGACAACATTAGATTTATTTAAGATCTTATCTCTGTCTTTCAAATTAGTGAATATAGACCTAACTGGTTTTACATTTTTTGTTGCAATTTTAATTTTATCAGGTGGTAGTATTCTTTTGAGATTATATGTAAGGGTTTCTATGTAAGGTAGTGTTAGGTATAAAAATCTTTGTTGTTCTGATGGTAATAAAGGTTGTATATCAGCATCTAATCGTGGTGGTAGATCATTAGGTGTATTGAATAATAATTTATTGATTAAGTTAATAGGATAACCGTTTTTTATTAAAAGATCTTTGAGAATCAGAAGATTTTTATCTTTAAATTTATTATGCGATATTTTCAAAACTCTTGTTTTCAAATTTTTGATAATGTTAATTTTCATTTTCATTGGATGATATGAAGCGAAATTAATGTATCTTCCTGATGCTATTGATTTTCTGTACCAATCTACTAGAATGAGAATATCAAGAGATATCATGTGATTTGATCTTCAATGTATTAGCCGTAATAATATCGTCCATGAACTTTTTACAAAATGGAACTTTAATGTCAAAGAAATCTAGATCTACTACGTATTGAGCAATATTTGATTTTGAACATGAGAAAACTGTTGTAGTTAATCAACTGTACAGGTGAAATCCATTGGGAACTTCTGAGAAGCGATACGCCCTGCTTTTTTGGTGAGTTATATTGTAAATTTTTCAGGGTAATAAAATAAATTTATTCCATATTTGAGGTTAATTTGATTTAAAATTTCAACAAATGTCAAGCGTTTGCGATGTAAATTATGAATGAATTGCCTTGTGGCTCCCTCATGCGAGTATAAAACTAAACAGTCGCCATGTCCCAAAAAGTAAAATGACGTTTCCATACAAAATTTGACAAGTGCACACACCAGTATTTTAGACATCTTAGGTAGAATTCGATGTCGATGACGTTGTCAAAATTCAGAAAAGCACAGACCTAATATTAATCAAAAAATTTTTTATCATAGAGAGAGAATTTGATGGCGTTGTCAAAACTCAGAAAAACAATGACGTAAGTTTTTAGGAGAAGCATAGAACAAAATTTGGTGAAAATTATGAGTAGTTATTTTCAAATTGAGATAAAGGTTTGTTTATTCATTAGGCTTTCATATTTACATCACATTGCCCCCTAGTACGGAAAAAGACTATTGTTCACCCGATCAGAGAGCTTATAGATTTGTTAAGGTTTGAATATTTACTCGCAAGTAGGTCAACAAGAGTGCCAAAGCAATCTGACCTCACGTTAGTGCTTTCTGAATTTTTTATTCATTTTCTCGTTTTTTTCTTATGTAAGCTCTACTGCAACCTTTTTTCCCTAGTGTAAAAAAACAAGCTATATCACATAATGTAATAAAAATCTTAGTTTCCCATTAAAAAAATATGTTGATGACGTCATAACTTTGACAAATTTGACTAGTTATTTTTGTAACTTATGTCAAGACACCGTTTGACGTGTTTTTGCATTTTTTTCAAAAGTGATCGTTGTACGTTTTATGAATTTTGTGAATTACTCTATCATAACCCTGTATAAATATATACCTGAAACAGTATCGAGTAATCCATATTTGGTATTACTCAATTCTCGTGACTGCAGTGGACTAACAAATAGAAATCTGTGAAGCACTTATGTTAGGTCAAAAGCTTATTATGAAATATGTATGTGTTATTTTCTACTTTAATGGTGTCCTGATGTCAGTGGCTAGAGCACAATTTGGAGTCCCCTGCAAGATTTTTGTCGGATATTCACATACTCATCGAAACTGCTAAAAGATAAAGAGCAGGAGTCAAGAATTTTATGGTTGATAGTGAACAACCGAAGACTGCAGTGCTCAACTTGAAAAAATATATCACATGAGGTTGACTTCTAAGAAATGTTGTTCATTCATTGCTCAATTAATTCAATTTGACGAAATTGAAATGACGATATCTCACATGCATAATATTGATGATTAGGCGTAGACAAATATGAAATACAATATTAACATTACTACTGAAATTATACAGCGTGAGTATTTGACCACTGCGTTAATTTCAACCATAGGTTCTTGAGATCAAAAGAAACACTTTTTCCATTACGGTTTTTCTATATTCAGCTGCGTTAAAAAGTTATAAGCATTTTAAGTTTTCACATTGGGCAAATATCCCTCTGTAGTCCAGTTTAGTTTGAATGAAAAATACCTTCCACAGCATCCAATAATAAATCTGAATTGTGAATTGAAAAACATTATTTTCCCTCTAAAAACTTATTCACTCACTCATGTTTCATCCGATGAGGTCCATATCCAGAAGGAAGATACAAAATACAAATTTTCTGGTAAAAAAAATTCAACACCATGAACAGATTTTTGCTGTTCTACTATAATTTCTTTCTACTTCAAGATTATAAACCATTCCTTTCTCGTGAGAAATTCCAAACAAACCTCAGAATTATTGGATGTAATCATCATACATTTGTGATTTTCTTCTTGAAATTTCCAAATCATGAAAACCATCATTTCTATGAAAACTTCTAAGGTAAGAGGTTGTCACATTGCTTTTTTTTTCACTCAAACCCAGCAAAAATCATCTATGATTTTCCAAACACTGATATTTCTGAAATTTCTTATCCTTGAAAGAGACCAGTGAACAGGTTGCCACGTTCTCAATACCAAAATTTACCTAAGTGGAACTAAAATTAGTAAAAATTCAAAATATCGCCTGAAGCTAAAAGAAACAACCATTTATCAAAATTCTGGCTCAGTCCGGGTCAGGTCAGGGTACCTTACCCCAAAAATTGCTAAGTGGCAAAATTTAAAAAAAAACAGGTACTTCGTTAATTGATTTATTACAAAAATTCAATTGGACATTGATGTGGATTACAAGTTTTTCAAACAGAAACCAGAAATGAAATTATGTAGAAATTACCACACTGAAATTCAGAAATATTGTGACTGGAATTTTTAAATTAGAAAAATAGCAACAATGACAAAAAATGAAATGTTCCAAAATATCATACAGAGGGACTTAACTTGAGTGAACGCCGCCTCTTGATCTCACTGGTTGACCTATTTCTAGGACGACAATAGGTTTGGCTTGATTGCTCTTCCTTATACGGTTTTGACCAATATTGTATCCGTGATTTATCGGGAAGTTCGCCAATGGGTCGATCAGTATTATCATTCAATCTTTGGGTCCAGAAAAAAATTCGATATTGAAGTTACAAAATTATCCAAATTATATCTGTGTCCAGAATCCATAAAAGTAATTCAAGGCTATCCGAATTTAATCGTTCAAAAAAACTAATGCCTTTACAGCTGAATTAATTAGCCCAATTAAATTTCCAATTGTATCTAACAAATGGCTTCGACAATTCTGCTGCAATTTACTATATTATTTCTGTCTAAACACTAAAGATCTTCGAAGAGTAATGAATTTATATCTCGTGAATTTTAAATCTATCTGAAAAGCAGATTACAGAAGTAATAAAAAACTGATAAAAGAAACGTAAAAAAAAAACAAAACACTACGCCGAATTAATTTTGAATAAGACAAACCGCTGACAACTGATGAAATAGATCAAGGAACGATATTTTTATATAATTATTAAAAACAAACTGTAACTATGAGGTCTCTTGATATCATACTGTTAAAAAAATGGAAATCTTTTTCGAAATATTCAACAACAATGAATGCTGTCACTAAAAATAATTATTTCAAAGTGATGTTACTTTGCTTGATGATTACTTTCTCTACTGAATCTCAATAACAATTTATCTGGATAGATTACAAGTATTCGCAGATTTAGGTATGCAATTATACTTGCTTGAAGAAATTGAGTTTGATATCCTAAATTTGATTCTGAAAAATCAACTAGGTGTTCTTTACTAAAATATTTTTTTTTTAAATCATTAATATGAATCTATTCTGTTTATACTATAATTAATTACTGAACATGCGTGAATAATGCGAAATATTGAATAATGGTTATTCATAGATTATGTCAAATTTTAATACCTTACCATAGAATATTAATTTATTACCGAACCCCAGGAGAGAAAAAAATTAATAATTGCAAAGTTTTTTTTTAATGAAAGATAATATCTGTAACCATTATTGATCTTTGGTTATAATTTTTCTCAGAATAACTAGAGTGAATTATTAACACATTAAAATGTTTTTATAATGTCTCTGTGGTGGGTAGTTCCCAATAAAATAGTGTTCTGTGGTTCCTTGTTGTTTTGATTCTGTTTGAAACTGTCAACGGTTATTTGTACCTTAAAAAAATGTGGAAAATATTATAATAAAATAATAATGATGATTTCGATAGTTTGAAATTATTCAATTATGATTATGGTCAGAAAATACAGTTTTATTCTAATCTTTCTTGTTTATGAACCTATAGACATCATTAATGATGAATACAGCAAATGGCAATTTAAATTTTGTAGTGAATGTAAGACAAAAATTGTTCAGTGGTTAATTTCATCTATAGTGTTTAGTGGTGGAACCATAGACTGGAGAGATTTCCCCAATCTTTTGTAGAAATATTTAATAAAGACATAAAATATGGCAACATTGAACAAAGCTGGTTATTGCATCATTTCAGCACAGAGTTGGATTTGGGAAAATCAGAAAATTTGGACAAAATTATATCGATTCAATTCCTTTCAACTTCAAATATCTCAAGAATGGAGCAATTCAGGAGGAAAGATGAAGAATTATTTTATCTGCAAAAAAGACTAATGATTCCAGGAATTACAAGATACGGACTTTAAGTTCAAGCGATATTTGTTTTTCATGCAATTTAACCAATCTATAGAGTAGTAGCGAGAAACCCACAAGAAATGGAATAAATCTATTGATGCCAAAATATGCACGAGTGTTATCAAAAACCTTCTACAGGAGATGATTTCAATTGATATTGTCGTTTGAATATTACAGGTGAAAATGCAATTTTTTTATGAAATTTCAACATCCTATATCTTTTGACTACTAAATGTATGTTTATTTGTAAAAAAGAAAGAATTTTTTTTCTATGAAATGAATGAACGATATCTTGTATATTTTTGTATTTACTGTGCAAATAAACTGAATTATTATTATTATTATTATTATTATTATTATATATATCTTTTGAACGGGGCCAAATTGGGAAAAATGTTATAGAAAAAAAATGTTTCCTATGACGTCAAGAATCTATGGTTAAAATCAACGCAGTGGTCGAAGACTCACCCTGTATATCGAAAATGTTCAAGATAATGAAGGATATTGGATTGCGTGTAGATAATAATCACTTTGAAAAGCATTTTCAGGATATCACTTGCACTTCGAGAGCGGCTATAATGGCGTACTCCAAAAAATCGTGACTGGTCAAGAAACCGAAGGCTCGCAGCCTTTGGAGGAAGTTCGTGATTCCAAGCGAAGCCAATATTTCATCTAATGCCTTCTAGTCGGTCGTCTGCGTTACAGTTTCACTTAAGGGAATCGATATTTCGTCAGAGTCCCATTTTCGCAAATGGGTTCGAGGCTCTCGAAGCTTATATATGAGAACAAGACGAACAGGAATACTCGAAGAATTCCTTTGAAGACATTCAATATAATTGAGATATTCCGATGTCGGGCTATGAATTATCGGATTTATATCTTGATATTTCCCTCGGTCAATGAGTTCAAACTTCTGTTCTAGTTTAGAAAACTAGCAAAACAGCATGCCTCCATTATCCTTGAAAGTCTGTCATTTTAGATTTGTAACATGACAAAGTGCCACTTTAAATGACGAGTATGAGACTCTACTTTTAATTCTCTCAGGGTGGGTTCAATTATCCCAGCAACAAAACTCCCCTCGGTTTTTGACAAATATATTGAAGTATGTAAGCACAATTCACAAATAACAATGGTAAGGAATCTCCCAGGTAAAACAGAACACTAGTGACTTATCTCAAAGTTATATGAGTCGATAGCTTCCTCCCAGCTCCCAGATACAAAATAAAGTTCCAGAGAGTATGGCCTGTCAGTTTACCAGAAACGGGTTGTATAGTTTGCACACAGATGTCCCAGACAACGACTCGATGACTCCAATTTTCATCCCAGTTGAAGAATGTGCTCCATGGCAAGGTGGTTATGCCACAAGCTCCAATTATGTACTGCTCGAACCAGGGACTGGATATGATTTAATCTCTCATCGTGGAAAGCATCTCAATCTTGAACTAGCATGTCTTTGACCTCGTAATAGGATATAATTTGGCTCCCAGGGAGGAGCTATATCAGGATGAACGAAAGAACATTAGAAAGTGCAAGTGCATGTATAACAAGGCTCCTTCTCGATTTCTTTTAGACAAATATTGAACAAATCATAGTAAAATTACATTATCTTAACAAATTAAACCGAGAAGTCATGTTGTGGGGATCATTGGAAGCAGTCAATGCAAAAACGTGCTCTCATGTTAAAGTGCCAAAAAGAACTAAAATTTCGGTTCCTGGGAGAAAATAAACACTTACCGAGAATAGTTATGTATTTCTCGCAAATCTCTGACCCACAAGAGTCACTTTAAGATATTGATTTCAATAATTACTACAGAAGATGACCGGCATCTGATCTCGACAAAGAGAAAAAACTACGCTGACCGTTCGAGGTTAGCTTCCGCCGGAACACAGATCACCGGCATAGAACATATCTATATTCCATTGCAGGAGAACCTCTTCAAATTTCAACCATAATTCGGGTGCGCGTACAGAATAACGCCAGTGGCGTGCAAATCGTTACAGATTATCGCGCTAAACCCAATAAACACAGTAACGTTCATAAAACATTGTATTTCTTCAGTAACCTTACAAACTTTCTTAGCTGAAAAAACTGCAAAATTTCGTTAGGAAAAACTTTTCTCGTCGATTTATAGTTAATGAAACGTATGCCTACTCATTATTGTGCAAACCACTATGAAGTTTGTGTGGTGCACATAAAGAATTAATTTTGCGATTTGATTACTTGAGTAATAGAAATTCTTTTCAACTTGTCTTTTATTCGGCTCTCAATGTTACAATACAATACAATTCAGTTTTGTGTGATACATATTGATACAATACGCACATTGCGCAGTGATGAGATCGTTTATACAGCGCGATCCATATTGAGAGTAATTCCATGTATAGTATGGTCTATACAATTATAATGAATACGATACCGTGGACATAATTTTGATTTTGAGTTTCAACTGAAGGTACGAATTCTTAACTTTGATGTTCATACCAAAATTCCAGATATATCTAGTGTAGGTAGGAGGCCTATTAAATTATTATGAATACAGTGCATGCAGATACAGAATATTTCAAATTCTGAATTTCACTGTAAGGTTATCTAAGAAATGTTTCTGAAATATTTTCAAATTTCCACTGTTGTCAGATGTATGGAAATTTGGCAACAACTTCATTATAAAAATGAAAAATTTCCTTTTTTTTAACATGCTTTCATTAGCTTCACTTGAATGTTTCACACATTCGAGTAGGAGTTCATGGGATATATTGAGAAAATTAGGTGAAGCTACTCCTCTTACCTCCTCATCATCAAAAATTGATCCAAGTTTAATCGCTCGCCGCCTAGTTGATGTATGTGAAACAGTCAATATATCCCAATCTAAAATGAGGAATATGAAAAAAAACTTACACATAATCAGGAGATCAGCTCCTACTTTAGAACATGTGTCAAATCCATTCAATAAAGATGAATTGAGAGCTGCAATCAAATTTACCAAATCTCGAAAGGCAGCAGGTTTTGACGGAATTTATCCAGAATTCATCAAACATTTAGGAAAAAAGGCCTTGTCTTGGTTATTGTCTTTCTAAAACGATATTTTGAATTTAGGATACTTTCCTTCCGAATTTCGTATGGCTAAAGTAATAGGGATTTTGAAAAGAGGAAAAAATCCTCGTGATCCTAGTAGTTATCGACCCATCAGTTTATAGGCTAATTCATTTTAGAATTGAATCTTCTATAGAAAATGCTCCTCAAAATTTCCAGGGAGGTTTAAGGAAAAATAGAAATTGTTCAGATCAGGTTCTCAGCCTTACAACTTTCATAGAATCAGGCTTCAATGATAGGTTGAAAACAGGAGCTGCTTTCATTGATTTATCTTCGGCATATGACACTGTGTGGAAAGATGGATTAATTTTCAAACTCTAATACCATCTGAAGTGTGGGAAAAGATACGATTATTAGAAAATATGTTATCTGATAGAAGGTTTCGCGTTTTTATTGACAATATAATAAAAATAATAATAATAATAATAATAATAATAATTTTTTTATTTATTTTTTTATTATTAATTCATTCTTTGAGACAGATTACATCTGTATTGAATACGTCATAGAGAAAAAAAATAATAATATCAATGCTATGAAAAAAAAAATTGAGGCAATCCTACATTAACAATAAAATCCCCATCCCTCAAACAAAAGTATAATTCAAAAATTCACCCACACTATAAAAACAATTAACAAGCAATATCTCCCTCATTTCTTTTTTTGAATTCTCTGCAGTCCAAAACCCTGAGCCTGTCTGGAAGATGGTTGAACAACTTAATTCCACAGTTCTTGGGCGAGTGCTCAAACTTAGTTGTTCTATGCCTTGGAACACAGAGAATATCTCTATTCCTTGTATTGTATGAATGAAAATCAGAGTATTTTCTTAGTGATGTAACGTTTTTTTTTATACAGGGTGAGTCTTTGACCACTGCGTTAATTTTAACCATAGGTTCTTGAGATCAAAAGAAACACTTTTTCCATTACGGTTTTCCAAATTCAGCTGCGTTCAAAAGTTATAAGCATTTTTAGTTTTCACATTGGGCAAATACCCTCTGTAGTCCAGTTTACTTTGAATGAAAAATACCTTCCACAGCATTCACTATTGAATCTGAATTGTTTAAAAACATTATTTTCCCTCTAAGTAATGATTCACTCACTCATGTTTCATCCGATGAGGTCCATATCCAGAAGGAAGATACAAAATACTTATTTTCTGGTAAAAAAAATTCAACACCATAAACATAGATTTTTGTTGTTCTACTATATTTTCTTTCTACTTCAAGATTATAAACCATGCCTTTCTAGTGAGAATTTCCAAAAAAACCTCAGAATTATTGGGTGTTATCATCATACATTTGTAATTTTCTTCTTAAAATTTCCAAATCATGATAACCATCATTTCTATGAAACTTTCAATGCAAGAGGTTGTCACTGTGCTTTCTTTTCACTCAAAGCCAGAAAAAATCATCTATGATTTTCCAAACACTGATATTTCTGAAGTTTCTTCTCCTTGACAGAGACCAGTGAACAGGTATTTTCTGTACTGAATCCCAATAACAATTTACCTGGATAGATTACAAGTATTTCCAGATTTAGGTGTGCAATTTTACTTTCTTGAAGAAATACCTAAATTTGATTTTGAAAAATCAACTAGGTGTTCTTTGATAAAAATTTTTTGTTAAATCATTAATATGAATCTATTCTGTTTAGACTATAATTACTGATTTTTATAATCAGAGTAAATAACGTAAACAAGAACATAAATATTGAATAATGGTTATTCATAGATTATGTCAAATTTTAATACCTTACCATAGAATATTAATTTATTACCGAACCCCATGAGAGAAAAAAAATTAATATATGCAATGTTTTTAAATGAAAGATAATATCTGTAACTATTATTGATCTTTAGTTATAATTTTCCTCAGAATAATTAGAATGAATTATTATCACATTAAAATATTATAACGTCTCTGTGGTGGGTAGTTCCAAAAAAAAAAGTGTTCTGTGGTTCCTTGTTGTTTTGATTCTGTTTGAAACTGTCAAAAGTTATTTGTATCTTCAAAAAAAAAGTGGAAAGATTTTTAGGGATAATATCGATAGTTTTAAATTATTCAATTCAGTATGAAATGATTATGGTCAGAAATTGCCTTCTATTCTAATCTTTCTTGTTTATGAGCTTATATCTTCCAGTTTCAATATTGATTGAATTTTAATTAACCATGCATCATAACAAACATTCAGAAATATTAAAACTAAGTCAAATTCTATTATCTCTTAAGTTTGTGAACAAGGTTGAATCGGTGTATGAAATAAAGATAATAAAGGTATAAAACAAATCTAGGAGTCTGGGTTCGAAGTTTTTTAAAACTAATATGAGCTCAATTTGCAGCATTCCTATGTTAGAATAGATATAATTTGATGAACCCTGAAAGCCTGAAGCTATAAAAAACCAGCTCTTCATAAAGACAAGTCTTCAATTTAACAGGTCCTGACAGAAAATACTTTACCTATTTCAACGGTCAAAATATACCGAAGAGCGATGGAAAAGTTTTTCTTTATTTATTATGGAATATTATTCTGGATTAAATATTAAAGAAGGTGCTAGACATCACTAACAATGAATACAGCAAATGGCAATTTAGATTTTGTGGTGAATGTAAGACAAAAATTGTTCAGTGGTTAATTTCTATTAGTTTTTAGTGGTGGAACCATAGAGGGAAGAGATTTCCCCAACCTTTTGAAGAAATATTTAATATAGACATAAAATATGGCAACATTGAACAAATCTTGTTATTGAATCATTTCAGCACAGAGTTGGATTTGTGAAAATCAGAAAATTTGGACAAAATTATATCGATTTAATTCCTTTCAACTTCAAATATCTCAAGAATGGTGCAATTTAGGAGGAAAGATGAAGAATGCTTTATATGCAAAAAGACTAATGATTCCAGGAAGTACAAGATACGGACCTTTAGTTCAAGCGATATTTGTTTTTCATGCAATTTAACCAATCTGTAGAGTAGTAGTGAGAAACCCACAAGAAATGGAATAAATCTATTGATGCCAAAACATGCATGACTGTTATCAAAAACCTTCTACAAGAGATCATTTCAATTGATATTGTCGTTTGAATATTATAGGTGAAAATGCAATTTTTTATGAAATTTCAACACCCTATATCTTTTGAACGGGGCCAAATTTGGAAAAATGTTATAGGAAGAAAATGTTTCTTTTGGCGTCAAGAATCTATGGTTAAAATTAACGCAGTGGTCAAAGACTCACCCTGTATACAATAAGCAATCAAGTATAAAAATAAAAATGCAAGGAAAACTTAACAGCTTGTTTGCAATAAAGTAGGGTCTACAGGACTCCATAGGTGAAAGGTTGAATATGAGTCTAATGATCTTTTTTTGGGCAATAAAAACGCGATGACTTGTAGATGCCCCTCCCCACAAAAGTACGTTGTAACTCAGGTGGGAGTATGCTACTGAGTAGTACACGCTGATTAGAGACTCCCTCGGTAGAATCTGCTTGAGGGACCTGATGGCAAAATATGCACTACCCAACCTCGAACAAACCGAGTCAACATGGCTCCCCAACTCAAAACCCCGTCAACCCACAGTCCGAGGAATTTAACGCAGCTGGAACTCTTCAACTCACCAGTCGGAAGCTGCAACCTCAACTGGCAACCCAGGTCTCTAGACCGGAAGTGCAAGAGATCAGTCTTATTTACATTCAAAATTATAGAATTCCGGAAACACCAATCAGTAAAACAACGAACCACAAGTTCGCACCTAGCTGTGAGTTCAACAAGATTGGATGCTCGAATTATAAAAGAGGTGTCGTCAGCAAACAAAACCATCCTCATATGCAGCAACAACGTCGAGAAAGCAATAATATGTCGAGGAAGATCATTGACAAACAAGATAAATAAAAGGGGACCCAAAACAGAACCCTGCGGGACGCCCATTCGCACCTGATACCTTGAAGATTCCTGTTGACCCACACGAACATAAAAATCTCTTTCATCCAGAAAAGCCTTGATCCAGTCGAGAAAAACACCTCTAAATCCGAGGCTGTACAATTTAGCCAGAATGAAATCTAGATTCAAGCAGTCGAATGCTCTCGATTCGTCAAAGAAAAGCCCTGCTACATGCATTTCACCATCTAGACTGGCATAAACAAAACTGACCAGATCGCAAGCAGCTGTACCAGTCGACCGATTAAGTCGAAAGCCATGTTGGCTTTCAGTAATTATTGAATGCTTATTCAGGAAACCCAACATTCTATCGAGTATCAACTTCTCCATAACTTTGGATAAAGTGCTCAACAGAGATATAGGACGATAATTTGCAATATCATCAGTAGCTTTTTTCTTGTGCACGGGGACAACCTTAGCAGTCTTTAAGACGCTAGGAAACTTACCCGAAGTCAGCGACCAGTTGATTAGGTGGGCGAGATGCTCAGAGATATGGGGTGAGAGAACCCTCAAAGCCCTAACCGAGATCATGTCATGACCAGAGCTATTTTTATTTTTTAAATTACGTATAACGGAGTGGACCTCCTCGGCCGTCACCGGAAAGAAAAAGAAGGTCTTATCAGTTAACGGCCCCATTGTGCACGCACTAGATAACCCGCCCTGAAAATGTTGACGTAAACTTTCAGAACAAATACTTGAAAAATATTCAGCGAAAATATCAGCCACCTCCTTTTCGTCACTGCGCATGCTTCCCTTAAAGTTCAAGGTAATTATTCTACTACAGATCTTGTTAGCGATCTGCTTCCGAACCAGATTCCATATTGTTTTGACCTTGCTGCCAGATTCCTCTATCATATTTTTGTGGAAATTAAACTTGGTTTTGTTCAACAGTTTCTTGTATTCCCTTCTCTTCGAAAGGTATAATTCTCTAGTTCTATCAGATTTCATTTGTTGAAATAGCCAATGGAGGTTTTTCAATTCCTGATTGGCTACCCATACTTCATCAGTTATCCACGTAGTTTTCTGGTTGTTAAGAACTTTCTTCTGTCTAATGGGACCAGCGGCATCGAGCATGATCTTAAGAGTATTGAAAAACTGATTGAATGCGTTCTCGAAATCAGGTTCAACATATATGTCCTCATATGATGTAGTAGAGGTCATAATAGCAAGATTAAGGAGATTCTCCTCCGAAAGATTACGAGAAGTGTAACTATCAACTGAATTGTGAACGTTCATGGCTTCTGTGATGATAGAAAGAATAATCACCCTGTGATCCCCTATAATACTATCAACAACTCTAACATTTAAATATTCCTCACTAACATTAGTTAAAATATAATCAATTTTGGAACCACGAATATTGGTGCATATCCTTGTAGGTTCTCGGGAAGTCGTTCTCAGACCAAACTCTGACATAAGACAATCCATATATCTGTGGCATTTGAAATAATCAATATTAAAATCTCCACAAACAAAGACTGATTTTGATCCCGAATAACAAAAATTTAGCGCACAAGTGAACATTTTACTAAACAATTCAACATCACCTGATGGAGGCCTATAAACACTTAACACGCAGATATTAAAAGAGTCATATTTTAAACTAATCGCACATATTTCACAATGCATTTCCAGCGAAAATTTTTGAACTTGAGAAATATTCTTGTATTGATGTACATTTCTTACGTAGATTGCTGTGCCTCCGTGAAGCCTTGTTGGACGGCAATATGAGGCGGCCAGTATATAATTTTCCAGGTACATGAAAGCTATCTCTACCTCAGTACCCCAGTGCTCAGCAATAGACAAAACATCGGGTTTCTCGATATCAGTGAAGACCTCGAGTTGACTTATTTTATTGGAAATACATTGAGTATTCAATTGAATGATCCTAAAATCCCCGAAAGAAGGAGAGCTTCCACGAACCCTAACACTTTTCAACTTATTATCTAAGGAATTCTGCCGGATTGGCGACGTTTCATAAAAAAATGATTGACAGCCACACCCTCCGGCCAGAAATTAGGATTTAAAACATCTTGCAAAAATTTAGTTGGTATAGTCACCTTGAAAGAAGAGTAAATATCGGGTTTTTTGGATGGCAGCTTCTCGCATGTGACCTCAGGCACAATCTGACCGAAGAAATTCTCCAACTCACCCACGGTTGTGGAAGGACCCAGGCGCGAAACATGCAAATGCGTTACAGGTCTTTTTGGGACTACCTGAAGAGTTCCTGATTTCGATGTGCCCACTATTGGCTTTGTCACTCTTCTGGGGGCTCAACATTCCCGCTCACCGTAGCTGTAGCACGAGTACTTGAATTGGATCCAGGAAGTCGGTTACGAGTTTTCTTCGGTTTTCTTGATGCCACCACATTCCATCCTGAATCAACAGTTCCATCAATCACGCGTCGCCCGTTCGGTTCCGCCACTGGATTATTTTCGTTAATATTTTCTTCACATTTATGATCAATAATTATATCAGAAGGAAATATGTTCTTCCCAGATGTGAGCGTAAGGGAATTCCCTAAATGTGGAATCTCGGAATCGCCCACGCCAGCTGTTTCTGCGATAACGTTTTTATTCTTAGATAGGAGGTATATTTCTTTTTTAAGATCGTGTATTTGTTTATTCTGACATTCCAATGTATTCTTCAATGAATCGATTTCTCTTAAGAAAACGGAGGATATCTCACTTACGATTTTCATTCCCATAGCGGCTAATTCTTCCTTAGTGACGATTATATTATTTAATTCCACATCAGGTACACTGGGTTGGCTACATACATCGCAAATCCATTCATTTGCAGGATTTTCACGGATTTTGTGGAAATTTTCCACAGATAACTTGGCACATTTAATATGGTATGATTTTTCACAATTATTACAACAGACAGTCATCGTTTCTCTCTATTTTCGAGGAACATTGAGAGCAACCAATACCTCGACCACGCGTCATGCTTATTCGATTCGGATATGAGTAAGAGTAGCAATTTCAAAACATTGAAAAACGGTCTTCCTCAAGTATCAGTTTTAGCTCCTTTACTTTTCAATTCATTTCTAAGTGATTTACCCACGACATCATCTCAAAAATTTGTTTATACTGACGACATTGCTATTGCTTACCAACATTCGGATTTCCATACTGTCATCTGATTTGTATATTTTGAAGAATTATTTTATTGAATGGCGATTAAGTCCAATTCCCAACAAAATAGAGGTATCTTATTTCCATCTAAATAATTATGAAAAATATAGGAAATTAGCTGTATCTTTCAATGATTCTCCTATCGAACATTATTTCTATCCAAAATACTTAGAAGTTTTCATTTCTCAATTACAAGGCTCATTTAAATGATCTGAGCCTAAAACTGAAAACTAGGAATAATATTGTTCAGAAATTAGCTGGTTCATCTTGGGGTGCTGATGCTTCCACTTTTCGCATAGCATCTCTAGCCCTAGTCTTTTCTGCAGCTGAGTATTGTTTCTCTGTTTGGTTTAATTAATTTAGTGCACATACACAAAAAATTGAATACATCCATGAGAATAATTACTGGCACCATAAGATCTACACCGGTTCATTGGTTACCAGTTTTGTCTAACATTGTCCCTCCCCATATTCGCAGACAGACTGCAGCTCTGAATTCTTGAAATAAATATCATTCTTTTCCCAATTTATTCCCAATTATTTCATGTATTCCACATAATAGAATTCCCAGGTTGAAGTCACGTAAACCATTATGGCATAATACGTTCTTCAATATCAACATAAGTGATAAAGAATTATGGAAAACTGAGTGAAACTCTTACGAAATGTTCAATAAGTATCTCGTTTCTGATCCTCCTGAAAAAGTTCCTGGTTTTATTTTCCAAGAAAAATTTGGACAGTTCTCAATCGTTTGAGAACAGGTCATGGCCGTACCAATAGCATGCTATTTAGATGCTCAGTTTGCGCAAGTTGTGAATGTGGAGGAGCAGATACCTCATCTCATCGATAGTTGTCCCATATATAAATTTCAAGATGGTTTTAGGGCTATTCATGATGTTTCCGACTCTTTCTTGGAATGGGTTATAAATTTCGAACGAATATGATACGTAGTTTTGTTATTCAGTTTTTTTTTCTGCTTTTGTCATTTTATTTCCAGATTCGATGTGAGCAACTTGAAGAAGTCTCTGTCTCCATCAATAGAAGACCACTCTTGAAGATGGTCAGCCAAAAGTTCGAAAGAATATAAATATATATCTAATGTAACTCCAAGTAATTCGATGGTCTCATTTTCGCTACTCTTGATTTTTAAGTTTTGAGTCTTCGATTCATTTGTGATTTTTATATATATTCATTTGAACATTTGGCTGGCAATATTAAGTTAGCAAACAATAAAGCATATAGATTAAGGGTTAGTGACGGGGTGTCATACAATTCGGCGTATGACATAAAATCCTAAGGAAAAAATTCCACTAAAAAAAGCCTGGCTCCCCGTCTAAGTGTGAAAATACAAAAATAAGCTGAAATATATTTTAGGGACTTCTTTCTTCAAAGGTGGTCTTCTATTTATGGAGTCAGAGACTTCTTCAAGGTGCTCACATTGAATCTGGAAATAAAAAGACAAAAGAAGAAGAAAGAACTGAATAAAAAAACTATTTATCATATTCGTTTGAAATTTATAACCCATTTCAAGAAAGAGTCGGAAACATCATGAATAGCCCTAAAACCATCTTGAAATTTATATATGGTACAACTATTGATGAGATGAGGTATTGTTTCTTCTGCTCCTCCACATTCACAACTTGCGCAAACTGAGCATCTAAATAGCATGCTGTTGGTAAGACCATGACCTGTTCCCAAACGATTAAGAACTGTCCAAATTTTTCTTGGAAGATCAAAACCAGGAACTTTTTCAGAAGGATCAGAAACGAGATACTTATTGAAAATTTCTTAAGAGTTTCACTCAGTTTTCCATAATTCTTTATCACTTATGTTGATATTGAAGAACGTATTATGCCATAATGGTTTACGTGACTTCAATCTGGGAATTCTATTATGTGGAATACATGAAATAATTGGGAATAAATTGGGAAAAAAATGATATTTGTTCCAAGAATTCAGAGCTGCAGTCTGTCTGCGAATATGGGGAGAGACAATATTAGACAATACTGGTAACCAATGAACCGGTGTTGATCTTATGGTGCCAGTAATTATTCTCATGGATGTATTCAATTGTGCATCAGTTTTTGGTGTATGTGCACTATTAAACCAAACAGAGCAACAATACTCAGCTGCAGAAAAAACTAGGGCTAGAGATGCTGTACGAAGAGGGGAAGCATGAGCATCCCAAGATGATCCAGCTAATTTTTGAACAATATTATTCCTAGTTTTCAATTTCAGGCTCAGATCATTTAAATGAGCCTTGTAATTGAGAGATGAATCTAATTTAACTCCTGAGTATTTTAGATAGAAATTATGTTCGATAGGAGAATCATTGAAAGATACAGCTAATTTCCTATATTTTTATGTTTTGTTGGGATTTGGACATAATCGCCATTCAATAAAATAATTCTTTAAAATTTCCAAATCAGATGACAGTATATTTTCAAGAGTGTGGAAATCCGAATGTTGGTAAGCAATAGCAATGTCGTCAGCATAAACAAATTTTTGAGATGGTGTCGTGGGTAAATCTGATTCTATGAAAGTTGTAAGGCTGAGAACCTGATTTGAACAGTTTCTATTTTTCCTAAAGCCTCCCTGGAAATTTTGTAGAGCATTTTCTATAGAAGATTCAATTCTCAAAAGAATTAGCCTATCTAATATTTTGAAAGGAACACTCAATAAACTGATGGGTCGATAACTACTAGGATCACATGGATGTTTTC
Organism: Micraspis discolor; assembly: GCA_030674115.1. Lineage (NCBI taxonomy): Eukaryota > Metazoa > Arthropoda > Insecta > Coleoptera > Coccinellidae > Micraspis > Micraspis discolor. The sequence goes on along the minus strand of JARTUT010001749.1, from coordinate 1,352,317 downwards.
CTCGTTTCAAAATACCTATTACTTTAGCCTTACGAAATTCGAAAGGAAAGTTTACTGAATCCAGAATATTATTATAGAAAGACAATAACCAAGACAAGGCCTTTTTTCTGAATGTTTGATGAATTCTGGATAAATTCCGTCAAAACCTGCTGCCTTTCGAGATTTGGTAGATTTGATTGCAGCTCTCAATTCATCTTTATTGAATGGATTTGACACATTGAGCTGATCTCCTGAATATCTGTAATTTTTTCTTCATATTCCTCACTGTAGATTGGGATATATTGACTGATTCAGATACATTAACTAGGCGGCGAGCGATTAAACTTGGATCAATTTTTGATGATGATGAGGCAAGGGGAGTAGCTTTACCTAATTTTCTAAATATATCCCATGAACTCCTACTCGAATGTGTAAAATTCATTTTTGATACAACACTATCCCATTTCTCTTTTCGGATTGTATTGATAGAATTCATAAGCCTTTCACATTTATCAACGGATGGTGATTATTGATAGTCCTTGTAAAAATTATCAGTTTCTTTCGACCAACCTGGAATATATTCTTTCCGGATACCTCTTGGAACGAACTTTCTTGCTGTGGCTTTCACAACACCTAAGAATCTGTGATAGTTGTCGTGAGTGGGTTTGATCCATCTAATATCACTGTCTACCTTCTTAGCAAATTCAATCCAATTCGCTTTCTTGAAATTCCAACGAGGTCTTCTTAAACATTCAGAATATTGAATTAAACTTCTTGAAGTCAACAGTATAGGTCTATGTTGACTATGAGGAAAAACTTCTAGAATTTTACGCTTTACAGGAAGCGGTTTGCAAGTATTGTCACAAGACACTAGGCAGAGATCAGGATTGTAGCCTCTATTCCATCGAGAAGAATGAAAAGAAGGTACATCTTTTCCATCAAAAATTAAATAGAAATTATTATCTTCCATCCAGTCAGCTAAAGCTATTCCACTTCTATCATTATTATTATAACCCCACATTACGTGGTGAGAATTAAAATCACCGCAATAAATTGATTCATTTCCAAATTTCTTGGCCAAATAGTATTTGGAGGTTTATGATTATTAACGATAGAAATATTACAAAATTTGAAAGAGTAAAGAAAACACCCTCAAATTTGCCTTTTTTGATTAACTCGATATTGTGAATCAAGGATTTTTTAACATAACAAGCTGAACCGTAAATTTTACTAAGGAGATAATCAATGAATACATAACCTTTTATGGTTCCTCTTTCACGAAGATTGTTTTCAGTATCCGCATGTGTCTCTTGGAGAAGAATAATCTCAGCACTATAGTCCGTTGCTAATTTAGAGATATAATCACTCTTGTCCTTAGAAATACCCTCTATATGTCTGAGGAGTTAAAAAAACATATCGAACATCCTTACGAAGAATTTCAAGAATCTGTGAGTGAAATTTTAGGTCCGAATCCAAATAACCTAAAAATTGAAACTGAAAAGTTGGTACTGAAAAATGATCTCAAGGTCTCACAGGTTGAGATTTGCTATCTGAAAAGTGCGGTGAGTAGATTGGAAAAGGTAATCAAAGACAAGGAGTATATCATAGAATTATTTAAACGAAATGAAATCTCCGCTGAAAGATGTAGAAGTAAAAAACAATCTATGTCCTCGAACATTTGCGACGTTGCCACGTTGAGCAAAAAGTACGAAATAAGGGATTTTGAACCGACACACAAGGGAAGATCTTTGAATCAAGCAGGGAGCGATATTCCTCGTGACACCAAACAAAAACAAACAGGTAAACGCAGTAAGCAGGGCATATCTTCTACGGGTGAATTCATTTCATCTGATAGTGGTAATGCTGCTCCCATTCGTGAAGCGGCAAGAGAACACAGAGATTGGCGATTGTGACGGGATCATGTGACACTGATACTGAAAAGAGTCTGGCTTTATGTGGGCCGCGTAGATAAAACCGTTGGGGATCAACAGATAAACTCTCATTTGACAAAAATATTTCCTGATGAAGTATTCATTATAGAAAAATTGCCGACAAGTGATGATGCAAATAGTGTAGCCTTCAAAATTGGGACAGATTATTCGTTGGCGGATAAGCTTTATGGTCCAGAGATATGGCCTAGAGGAGTCCTCGTAAAGCGTTTCAAGTTTTTTCGACAAAAAAAGTCAACAGGACCTGGTGAGCAGTAGCCATGACCGGCGTGAGAGGGTGGACAACCAGAGTACTTGTCAGAAAATCCTGAATTTGAATATTCAATGTTTGTCAAATAAAATACAGATACTGAATATGATTTTGGAAAGAGAGAATTTTGATATGGTTGGTATTACAGAACACTGGATGCAGGAAAGTCAGTTGAGGAGTGTGGTCTTTCCGGGCTTTAAGGTGGCGAGTAGTTTCTCCAGGACTGAATATATATACATGGAGGCACCTTACTCTTAGTTAGAGCTGATATTGACAGTGAACCATTGAATGAAATCAACTGCCTTTCCGTTGAGAAGCATGCGGAGTTTGCGGCGATAATTGACAAGAAGTCGAAAAGAATTTATATTAGTGTCTACCGACCTCCAGGGGGAAGTATGGAGATATTTTGTGATTAAGTTGAGCAGGCACTCACGACTTCAGCAGATGTTACGAAAAATAAGAACACAATTTTACTTGGGGATTTTAATGTAGACTTTTTGAAGGATAGCGCCGAGAGATCACAAATTATGGAAATTATACACTCATTCGGACTGCGGGCTTTTTTCAATGAGCCCTCAAGGGTGACCGAGCGTTCATCTACATGTATAGACAATATCATGTGTGATTTCAATTCCGATGTAGTTAGGGCGGAAACGGTACATCTGCATCTCTCTGATTATAACATCTCCCAGGTTCTGAAGATTGCTGAGATCAGAGCTTGTGAGGCATGCCTCTTCAAAAATATAAGAGTTGTAAATCATAAGACCATCCATCATTTCAATCAATCGATAGAGAATTTTGACTGGACAGCGGCCATGGATGTCGTGGATGCGCAGGATGCATATTCGTGCCTCCACGATTGCCTGGTTGATATTTGGCATAGAAGTTTTCCTGAAGAAAAGATCAAAGTTAAGACTGGCAATCGTTATTGTAAGAAAGAAGTTTTGAGCCCTCACTCGATGAAAATAAAAATTCAGATGGAGGCGGCATATACGATAGCTTTGGTGGGAAGAGACAAGAACGCGTTTGATATATATAATGCATTGAAAAGGGAATATTGTAAAGGGATTGATGAATATTGCAGACGTAAATATCAAGAGAAAATAAAAAACGCAGAAAACAAAGTAAGAGCCACTTGGGAAATAATAAATTCGAAATTAAGAGGTCGAAAACTCATCACTAAGAATGGTCCCATGCCAGAGCAGTTCAACTCCTTCTTTTCAAATGTAGTGGGAAATGTTGAATCAATAGATTTGTCACCAAACCCACTCGGCTCCAGAGAGTGCACAAAGTACCTCCTCGGCTAGCTCTAGAGCTGAGACTACTTATAAAGGGGCGCCACTCTCTTTTATGATAATACAAAGAAAAAAAAAAAGGAAAGTACACTAAAGATCTCAGGTTCGCAAAGGAGAGAAAATAACGAACGCACTCTAAGGTTGCCAAACGAGCCCGATCACACAAGCAGGAGGTAGTGGCTGGTAGAAAGAATATAGAGCAATTATTTAATAATATAATGAGACCAAATGAAATACACAAGGTCCCTCAAACGGGGATATATCTTACAGAAGGTAGATCACTAACTAGTTCTTACTTCACAACCCGAATATTCGATATAATGCTTTATCTCTTACTAAACAAACAGTAATAACACCCCAAGGTATATACTGAGAGCCTCGATGGTAATCGTTTCTAATAGCTCTTTACTTATATCTAAGCGACCTTCTCGATAGGTCGGATTTTATGTACTAAACAGTATTCACTGAATTGGGCTTCTTTGATACTAATCAATCTTAACTAAATTCTACAGACTAACCTTCTATAACAGTCTAGGTCGTGGCTTGACTGAAGTACAAAAGGATTTAGTTTCTTAAACCATAATTACTCTCACAGTCTCGCAGATGGAAACTGGGCTCAAATATATTCCTAGGCCAACGTAGTACAATTTCTCACAATAATGCCCCCTGGGTAGACGGCAGGTGTGGTATCTTAGATGGCAAAATCTGGTGGAGGTCCCCAAAGACAGCTCCCACGGCAGTTCGACGGTAAATCAAAATCAGCCTAGACAAACAGCTCGAAGACTTCAAAGACAGTTCAGAATCTGCGGTACCTCGCAACGGTACAATAATAATTCCCAATTCGAAGCAGAAAGATGCTAAAATACGAACAAAAATCTATAATACCTCGTGACAAACAAAGGTTAACTCACCAATCCCACGTCGTGTTTCCAAACAAATACGCCACTCCGCTAAAGCGCAAAAATCTCACCAACGAACAAACCAAACCAACATGATAAGATTTCTCTCAGGGCTTCAGTTAAAATCCTGTTCAGATCCGCAAAATTGCGATTAATTATTCCAGGATATTTCAACCAAAAATGAGGAAAGAACGATGTAATTGACAACCTACGTCACAGGCACAGAATGACAGTATGACAGACTAAGACCACCGACAACGGCGTTCACCGAAACGTACGAGACAAGCTGGCAAACTACCGCAACCAACGCCACCAGCTCGGTCTGCAGGCACCAACTAGAGCGGGAACTTAGAAACCGTGACAGATTACTGTAAAGAAAATAGTATTGGTATGAAAGTTAGGAGGGAAGTGAGCTCGATATTTCTTTTCGAGACAACGCCAAAGGAAATACAGGAAGTAGTCTCAAGAATAAGGAATACATCTTCTAAAGATGTTTACCAGTGCTCTGTGGAGTTGATCAAGAAATGTATTCAACCATTGTCATATACACTTAGTGTTGTACTAAATAAATGTCTTGAACAGGGAATCTTCCCAAAAGACCTCAAGATAGCAAGGGTGGTTCCTGTGTACAAAAAAGGCGACTTGGGAGACAGTGCTAGTTATAGACCCATTTCTATCCTGCTGGTCATTGGAAACATTTATGAATCACTTATCAAAAAGAGACTTTGTAAGTTCCTATAGGTGAAATCGGTAATGAGCAAAAATCAACATGGGTTCACCAGCGGAAAGTCCACAGTTACAGCCATGCTTGAGATAGTCGAATATATCTTTGAGGCTTTTGACGATGGTGAGGAGGTTTTGATGATCTGCATAGACCTAAGCAAGGCATTTGATCGCGTCGATCATGGTGTGTTGTTGATGAAGCTTGAATGGTCGGGAGTGGGCGGGCCTGCTCTTGGTGTCGTTAGATCCTACTTAGGGGGCAGATTTCAGATGGTTGATGTGGAGGGAGTCTTATTATCGAGTACCGGGATCTCCCGTGGGGTGCCGCAGGGTTCGGTTTTGGGACCAGTTCTGTTTTCTCTATATGTGAATGACTTGCTTATGGAGGAGACGGAATTCGCCATTGAAATGTATGCGGACGATACAACTCTGCTCCAGAGGTCCAGGAGCAGAAAATCTCTCATGGAGTTGTCTGATCGTGCTGTATTGCGGGTTGAGAAGTGGTTCCAGAATAATAAATTGAAAACGAATAAAGAAAAAACACAAAATCTTTTACTCACCACAAAAACTCGGGGAGACTGCCAATCTGTTATGCTGCTGGGTTTTTGGATCGATGACCGTATTTCTTGGGTTAAACATGTGGATGAGTTGTGCAAGAGGCTGGCAACAGCCACCTACGCTGTCAGGCAGATTGTTTCTCGGGTGGGATTGGAGGAGGCAATTATGACCTACTACGCCCATTTCCATAGTTGAGCTACTTATGGTATCCCAATATGAGGAGCTGCCTCGTGTGCGGCTCGAGTTTTCGGATGCAGAAGATGGCGTTAAGAGCTCTGGCTCATGTTCCTAGAACGCAGAGTTGTAGAGAATTATTCAAGAGATTCAAGATACTCACCTTACCATGCTGTTATATCCTGAAATGCCTAATGTTGGTACATAAAAGACATAGTGAACTTCAGAAACATAAGCAACTTCATAGTTGCCAAACTAGATGGGCCAATCGTTGTGTGACTCCTCGGCATAGACTCACGAAAACACGGACGTCGTGCTTATATATGGGTATCACATTTTATAATAGGTTGCCGGATTACTTGAGGGCTTATGGTGTTCGAGCATTCAAGATAAAAATAAAAGAATTCCTCAAGGGTCATGCTTTTTATAGTATCGGAGAATTCATGGAGTACCATTGGGTCATGTGAGTGTCCAGTAATTTTGTTGTGTTGTGGTGTATATAGGTTACTATTTACTGTTTAAGTTATGTAATTTTATTGTTTGTGTTTTTTTTTATTTACCTTAAATTATTTCTTGACGACCTTGCAAAATTTTGAAGGAAACATGTATATGCAATGAGCAGTGTACAATATACAATATTAGATGCGGCACTCTCATGGGAGGCGCACAACAATTCATTAAAAAGAAAACTGGCAGTTGCAATCTACACTATCTCAACTTTTAAAAGAGTTTTAAACAAGGAGGTGGCGGTGATCTCCTATTTTTCAAATTTCCATTCGTTGGCAACGTGTAGATTCCTTCTGTGGGGGACCTCAGTACAAGTCAGAGACATCCTGATTTCCCAGAAGAAAGCAGTGAGAGCAATAATGGGTTTGAAACAAAGGGACAGTTGTAGAGAGGCGTTTAGGGAACTAATATACTTACCATACCAGCAATATATATATTGGAGTGTTCCATATATATCCATAAGAGCTAAGACACATTTCCAACTAATAGCTCATTTCACCACCTCAATACATGATACAGAAAAAAACTTACTGTCCCATATTATGAACGTAAGTTTTCACAGCAGGGAGTAGACTACTGGGGTCTTGAAATGTTCAATGGGCTTCCCCATGCCATAAAACAAATTGTAACATGACAAAGTGCCACTAGAAATGATGAGCATGGGACTCTACTCTTAATTCTCTCAGGGTGGGCTCAATTATCCCAGCAAAAAAAATCTCCTCGGTTTTCGACAAATATATTCAAGTATGTAAGTACAATTCACAAATAACAATTTTAAGGAATGTCCAATCTCCCATGTAAAACAGAACACTAGGGACTTATCTTAAATGTATATCAGGATGAACGAAGGAACATTAGAAATTGCAAGTGCATGTATAACAAGGCTCCTTCTCGATTTATTTTAGACAAATATTGAATAAATCGTAGTAAAATTACATAATCTCAACAAATTAAACCGAGAAGAAGTAGGGATCCATGGAAGCAGTAAATGCAAAAACGTGCTCTCATGTTAAAATGACAAAAAGAACTAATATTTCGGTTCCTGGGAGGAAATAAACACTAACCGAGAATAGTTATGTATTTCTTTCAAATCTCTGACCCACAAGAGTCACTTTAAGATATTGTTTTCAATAATTACTACAGGAGATGACCGGCATCTGATCTCGACAGAGAAAAAAACTACGCTGACCATTTGAGGTTAGGTTTGCGGAACACAGATGACCGGCATAGAACATATCTATATTCTATTGGAGGAGAATTACTTCAAATTTCAACCATAATTCGGGTGCTCGTACGGAATAACGTCAGTGGCGTGCAAATCGTTGCAAAATGAAGGGAAATAATTTCGAGAAATCTCTCAGAGAAATTCTTTTGAAAGAGACAATCTAAAGTCTCGATGAATTCTTTAAATATTGAATGTTCAACTTCTAAATTGACGAAGCATGTAAATTATTAATGCTAATATATTATTGTATTATATTGTATTTTATTTCAACCATGATGATGGATTTAATTCTAGAACTCAATAAATTTTAGTTAATATAATAAGTCTATTCTTCATAGCCTGCTTCTAGTTTGTATTGTGTGATTTATATTTTTTCACCATCTAATTTTGTCAATAATTTTGGCAATTTTGATCCTGGAGGCACTCTATCAATTACATAGGTGCTCTAAAGACAACTTCCCATATGTATCTGATGAGGGCCACCATATCTTTACGTCAATTCGCAATTCAAATTGGGATCAAAATGGGGCCCTAATTCATAGCAACCCTAAAGACAGCTTTCTTCATATTCTAGCTGCAATCGCGATTCAGATGCGGCCCGAATACATGGGAGCCTCAAAGACTTCCTGGTATGCTTGAAGGACCCCATATCCAACACTATGAGCGAATACCCCATTTTCTAACGCGAAGCCGAGATACAAAAATGTGAGGTTATATCCCTGAAATGAAGGTGATCTCTCATCGCTCTATTACTCCTTTTATCTGAATTATCAACAATCATCCTCATATTGAGAAAAATAATGAGAGAGGTTTATTGAATACTTACCCACTCAGGAATCCGAAATTGATAATTCTAATTGCTTGAGATGTTGTAAATGAAAAGATTCAAATTGGTTTCTGGCATAAACTAGTTCTCTTTTGAATAATTTCACTTAAATACAAATTCTTCATAAAAAATTCGTTATTACGTAAGGAATTATAGATATTGAACAACGCCGATATAATTTATAACGCTATAAATTTCTTCAAATATATCAAAAGAAAAATTTTTCGATACTTTATACCTCATTAGATATGTATTGTATCATGACAAAGTGCCACTTTAAATGACAAGCATGAGATTCTACTCTTAATTCTCTCAGGGTTGGCTCAATTATCCCGGCAACAAAACTCCCCTCGGTTTTTGACAAATATATTGAAGTGTATAAGTACAATTCACAAATAACAATTTTGAGGAATGTCCAATCTCCCAAGTAAAAAAAACATTAGGGTTCTTATCTTGAAGCTATCTGAGTCGATAGCTTCCTTCCAGCTCCCAGATACAAAATAAAGTCCCAGAGAGTATGGCCTGTCAGTTTACCAGAAACGAGTTGCATAGTTTCCACACAGATGTTCCAGACAGCGACTCGATGATTCCAATTTTCATCTCAGTTGAAGAATGTGCTCTATGGCGAGGTGGTTATGCCACAAGCTCCAATTATGTACTGCTCGAACCAGGGACTGGATATGATTTAATCTCTCATCGTGGAATGCATCTCAATCTTGAACTAGCATATGTCTTTAGCTTCTCAATAGGATATAATTTGGCCCCCAGGGAGGAGCTATATCAGGATTAACGAAAGAACATTGGAAACTGCAAGTGCATGTATAAGCAGGCTCCTTCTCGATTTCTTTTAGACAAATATTGAACAAATCAAAGTAAAATTACAGTATCTTAACAAATTAAACCGAGAAGAAGTCATGCTGTGGGGATCATTGGAAGCAGTCAATGCAAAAACGTGCTCTCATGTTAAAGTGCCAAAAAGAACTGAAATTTCGGTTCATGGGAGGAAATAAACACTTACCGAGAATAGTTATATATTTCTCGCAAATCTCTGACCCACAAGAGTCACTTTAAGATATTGATTTCAATAATTACTACAGAAGATGACCGGCATCTGATCTCGACAGAGAGAAAAAACTACGCTGACCGTTTGAGGTTAGCTTCGCGGAACACAGATAACTGGCATAGAACATATCTATATTCTATTGCAGGAGAACTACTTCAAATTTCAACCATTATTCGGGTGCGCGTACGGAATAACGTCAGTGGCGTGCAAATCGTTGCAAGGTGGTCTTCAAATAAACAGTGTTTTGTGTCATTGAATGAAACGGTATCTCTTTTCAACTCGATCATTCAAAAATGCATATGTGAATATCCTGAGCTCCTTGAATTTTTTGACGCAATTAAGTCCTGCAAAGTGAAATTTTCCGAACATCCATAAAAGGGAATGTGTTCCAAATCTTTCCTCAGCGTAATATCCAATTTCTCTGGTTCTCTGCGGTTGAAGGCTGCACTCAAATATCGAGACAGTTTCTATAGATTAAGTTGAAACAATTAATTCCAAGAGCGCCCGAAATATTCATTGAGATTGTGGAGATGTTTGAGCTGCTCTTCAGCATCTTTTCATCCCCTGCTTTCAATTTTCTGTGGAATGAATGGTTTTTTGTGAAATATGGAGATTGAAGTGAAAACTTCACCTCATTTCATCCGTTACTCATGAATTTTTCAAAAGGGAGAATCGATCAAATGGGATCTTCCATTACTTCCTTCTTGGCTGAATTCCAATTCTTAGGAGTGTTACCATTTTATAGTAGTTGACAGTTTTTTAATTTTAATTATTCTAAATTATCATTTTTACGCGTTTATCCATCATCGAACGGTATCGTCCTTATCACTTGATTAACTTCATTTTAGAATATTGAGTCAAATGAGATCGACCCCCTGATGAAGAATTTGAAAGAGAATTAAGAAATGGCTGTCTGTCTGTCCTTGCACATGACAACTTTCGAAGATAGTGTTACTTTGTTATGGAAGTCGTCAGTTCTCGAATTCTTCTAAATTATGACCTTTGCGTGCTTGCTTATTGTGCGGGTACAAAATTAGGTGTTATAATAATCACCCGCTTAATGGAGAGAAGCGCACTTCCTGAGTCGCTGGTTATAATCTAAGAGTAGATCCAAAAATTATCTTTGGTAGAAAAAATGTCTACAAAGTGAATAAAACAAGTTTGTCATTGTAACAAAATTATGTATTCACAGATAAGAAGAATTAACAAGGTTTGGCACTTGAGAGTTTATATTCACAGAGAAGAGTTTTGAATTTCGACAAAATCCAAGGATTTGAACTTCTTTGCTCAATCTTGGGCACTTCTGGTAAGACTAGACAATAGGAAGATCTGACCTTATTTTCCTGTTATGAAATTCACCACAGCTCTGCTTCAATCGTCGAAGGTACAAAATAAGGTGCAGGTACCTTGGATGAAACTTCCACTAACAAATTGTGGTTCGGCAATATGCAACTGCTTCACAGATTCACAAATCACAACTTTCTTGTTTCACTTGGGAGGATTGCAGCTGAATAACACAGATTCACAATATACTAGGGTATCTAACTGACCCAACTGGAGAAAATGTCTAACAGAGAGATGATATTAAACTACGAGGAACTTTTAGAGTTTACACGTTATTCGCTGCTGAAAATTAATTGGTAAAGTAGAACTTATTGGTAGATTTGACCACACTGGTGGTCAGACTAGAACTGTACTGAGAGAGGGTTCTTGAATGATTGAGAGAGAGGTCGCACGTATCGAAAGTACAGATAACTGAGCTTAGGGATTCCCAAAATTCCGTCCGATAGAAAGCATTCTTGGAAGTAACGGCCGCGGCCCTAAACTCCAAGAACTGTCCCTTGTTGCGAGAATATCGCAACACTTATCACATTGAAATCGTCATATTGAAGTTGATCGTGAATCTAAAAATTATAACAAAACAAAGTGATAAATCGAATCGAAGGTTCTAGAATGGGATACCTGTTATAATGTTCTGATCGATCATTTCCTTGTAGATACATATTAGGTTGATTTTTCATGGAATTTTGAGGAAAGCAATTGGTCAAAAACTACATTCAACTAATGCCAACGTTTCGTAGATATATTTCTACTTCTTCAGGGCAAAGTCGAACTTATGTTTTACACACAAAGGATCTTAATATTACTTTGTTGAGCAAATTTAAAAGTTTTCCAAATTTTCCCCATAAGTTCCTTTTAAATTTGCTCAACAAAGTAATATTAAGATCCTTTGTGTGTAAAACATAAGTTCGACTTTGCCCTGAAGAAGTAGAAATATATCTACGAAACGTTGGCATTAGTTGAATGTAGTTTTTGACCAATTGCTTTCTCAAAATTCCATGAAAATCAACCTAATACCTGTTATATTGAAACTCATTGAATGTGAAGCCACATGCACAGGAAGTTTCCTGTCAGTAATTTGCAGTCAACAACTTCATCAAGAAGCTGTTTCAGAGATAATGACTAGAACCTCAAGAAAGAAAGGCAACACCAAGCTTAGGAAATATGATAATAAGGTAGAAATTGCAATTTCATACTTGAGCTCAAACTTGAACATTTCCTTATTTAATTACAACCATTTTTAGCGCTCTAGTTCACCTGAGTAGGGTACCTATAGATTGGCTCGAATGTCAGTATTTTTCGAATATTTAGGTGATTATAGGTAAGAGAAACTCAAAATTCTTCTTAGTGGTGAACCCACTATCACCAATTTTAGCTGATTTATATATGGAAATTTTCGAACAGAAGGCATTAGAAAAATATGCACTTAAACCCAAAATGTGGTAAAGATATGTAGATGATACTTTCATTATTTGGCAACATGGAAGAGACACTATAGATGGATTCCTTCAATATCTAAACAATCAAGAGGAATCAATTAAATTCACAATTGAAATTGAGAAAGACAGACAACTTCCATTCTTAGATGTACTCGTACATAAACAAAATGGAATCCCAAGAACCACTGTGTATAAAAAGCCAACGAACACAGGACAATATCTACATTTTGATTCAAACCACCAACTAAACACTAAGTTGGGAGTAGCAAAATGTTTATTTGATAGAGCAATAAATATTTGTTGCACTGAAGAAGACCTAAATGAAGAAATAAATAACATCTCGAAAACTCTTAGAAGCAATGGCTACCCCAAAAAGATATTAGAAAAAGCTAGACGAACAAGAGAAAGCCAACCAGAACCAACAGATATAAATCAGACCATTAAAACCGTAATTCCTTATGTAAAAGGTTTGTCGAAGAAAATGAGAAGAATTGGAAATAGATACAACATAACGACTGCATTCAAAACTCAAGACACTATCAGAGCTAAACTTACAAAAGTTAAGCATAATAATGAGACACAAAGGACAAAGAACTGCATATATGAATTACCTTGCGAGTGCGGAAGATCTTACATTGGAGAAACTAAACGCCCTCTGAATGTACGAATAAAAGAACATCAGAATTCTACGAGTACTAGACAGCGACAAATCCAGGTTGGTCCAACAGCATGTAGATGAGAATCATCGTATAAAGTGGGATGAAGCATCAATAATATCCAATGAAGAAAAACTTGCAAGAAGAAAAATCAAAGAAGCAGCATTTATGAAAATAACACCTGATTCCATAAGTGCTCCATGTATAGATCTGCCAGAAGTTTGGACGCCGATAGTTCGATCCAACTTAAAAAGATCATCATATTACAGATGAGTATATAACATCGTTCATTTTCTTTCATGACTTCTGTCAATTGACTTTTTGAAAATTGATAATTTTCAAAAGGTTTCTTACTTTTCTCCTTGATAAAGATAGAAGATGTCTATCGAAACGTCGGAAATCATTACATCCACAATAGATGATGGTAATAGCCCAAACAATCATTCAACAAGATTATAATATCTGAAGAGTTTAGCAAATTATTATTGAGAAGAGTACATGAAAATTACTGTCATATCGGAATTAAACAAATGGAAAATAAAATAAGACCATATTATATTACACAAAACTTAATGCAAAATATAATAAACATCTGTAAACACTGTGCGATATGCATAAAAAAAAACAAATCCCGACGACAAAAGAAATTTCGTCTACTATCGCAACTAGGCCCCGCAAAAAAACCTTTTGAAATTGTCTCAATCGACACTATTGGAGGCTTTGGAGGATCAAGATCAACAAAAAAGTACTTACACCTTTTAGTAGACCGCTTCACAAGATACGGATATATTATAACATCGAAAACACAAAACGCAAATGATTTCATCAAATTAACTAAGAAAATACCAGAATATGATACTATAGGTATGGTGTTGTCAGATCAATACCCTGGTATAAACTCTAAAGAATTTAAAAATTTCTTAAAAGAAAACGAAATACCGATTATTTTTACAGCAGTCAATGCCTCATTTTCAAATGGTCTAAATGAAAGACTGAACCAGACATTAGTTAATAAGATAAGATGCAAGATGAATGAAAATAAGAAGAAAATATCATGGACAACTGTAGCGAATGCATGTATAAGAAAATATAATGAAACTGAACACACAGTAACAGGTTTTTCTCCAGAATACTTATTAAATGGTATAAGATCGCCAATATTACCAAATGAACTAAAACAGAATGATCCAAATGATAACCTAGAATATGATAGGAAAATTGCCTTAGAAAATAGTATCAAATACCACAATTACAATAAGCAACTATTTGACCGAAATAGAACAGATTATAACTTTGAAATAGGACAACAGGTTTACGTAGAAAATGGAAATCGACTAAACCGAAAAAAATTGGATGAATTAAGAATTGGACGATACAACATAATAGATAAAATTTCAAATTCGATTTACAAGGTTAACACAGGCCATAGGACATCAGAATCAAATCTATTTCATATCACTAAGCTGATACCAACTACAGACTTTGCTTTGGATGCACAAAATGCTTGAATATCATTCTCCGAGGAGGGGAGATGTAAGGAAAGCACATAATACTTTCCTAACTTTATTGCAATCTACGACACTGCGTAGTAATCGCGTAGCAAAATGTTCAGTGACCACGTACTGGTCGGCAAGGTAGATCGCACTGATGATAGTATATTGTTGTTAATTTAATAATAAATGAAAAATCTTTGTTTTACAGAGAAACTATTCTGTTCGGTTATTCATAACCTCATTCACAAACAAAATAATAGGATAAAAATATATGGAACATTATATGTATAATTTTCAAAAAACTACAGTGTTCTCAAAAAAAATTCGAATCTCGTGTGGTATTTGGAAAGATCATTCAACAATATAAATCAAACGAAATAAAAAATAGTTTTTTATTCAAAAAGTAGCTGACCCGTCAAACGTTGTTTTGCCATGTATGTTGTTTCTAGGAAACATATTAATAAATAAAAATAATTACCTACCATAAAGTATATTTGTAAAAATTTATGAGATTCGTTTGGCATTGGCAGCAATGAGCCCACTTTGTGATAAACTTGGCCTTTGATTTTATACGTGGAATTAAATTGTTGACCGTTTGCTGCAACATTGCTGACTATTTCTGTTGCTCCAAACGATATCATTTGGAAACATGAATTGAATGTGCGAATTGACTTCAGGAACAGGCTAGAATCTGGATCAGTACCAATAAGTAAACCGTGCAATGGCTCAGGTGGTGTTTCAATTTCGGTTAGTTGTACTTTTCCTGATGAGCAACACATCCCAAGTGGCTCATTTTCAAATTTAAGTGCATGACAATGCCGGCATTCCTTCTCCAAAGTATCAATAACCACTTTGGAATGAGCATAATATTCAACATCAGGCTCGTAGTGGAATGCAAGTCGAAGAAATGAATTTGACGTAAATGCTCGATGAACTTGTTGGCGTTGTTGATCAATTCCTGTATGTCTGTCGACTATGAGTATGCGAGTTTGTCTTCGTTCTAGTTGTCTTTGTTGATTTTGTTCATCTCGTGCCTCTTGTGATCGTTGTCCACGTAACTGCGACATTCTCGCACGCAAATTTGCATTGTCATCTTGAATTTGTTCGCTTGATCTTCGTGCTCTTAAATCTCGCACGGCTATGGAACTGCTCGTTCGACGACTCAAATTGGCCTCTTTGCGCTTTTTTTGGCATTGCTGACTGTACGGGTAAAAAAATTTGTTTATATTTGATAAGCTTTATCAACTGTTAATAAATGATTTTATTAACATGACATTCATTGATATGACATACATTGTGATGGCCGACATCTGTGTAGGGAGTGAGAAAGAAAGGAGACCGGCTTCATTCTCATCCCTACTCCGTGCTGTTTACTGGGTCAGAAATGACACCTGTAGACATCTGGCGGGGATAACTAATTAAATGACGATTGATCAGTTTTCGACCGGAGAGGAAAAATGATTATATTACTAAAATGGCTATTAAAAAATAAGGGTTGATGGTAGAAGGGTGAAAATTGAGGATTGTATGTATTTTTGTATGTTGTATCATAAAAAAATTGAAATTAAAAATTTTGTCTAAAAAATAAAAAAAAAATTAGGGGTAGACTACTCCTAACATTTAGGGGGATGAAAAATAGATGTTGGCCGATCCTCATAGATACCGAATAAGCACAAAAAATTTCATCAAAATCAGTCGAGCCGTTTCGGAGGAGTTCGATTACGCACCCCGTGACAGAAGAATATTATATATTAGATAACCAGATAGAAGCATAACAACAAATTATTCATCTTCATTCTCAAAATAATAATTATTGATAGTACAATTATTATACACATTACGAGTATTATTTTCGAATGATGAAGTAGATACTGATGTTGTTTCTTGAAGGACATTTTTTTTATTCCTTATGGCTGTGATTATTTTTTTGTGATGTTGTTGGTCCAGTTGGACATACGGTTTCACTGACGTTGCAGAAGAATGGCCTGTTATCTTCATCAGCTGTTCCTCGCCAATCCCTGCTTTGGCTAATTGGCTGACAGCAGTAGCTCGATGCGAGAGGTTGGTTATCTTCGACTTGGTTGTGTTGATGCCAATACGTTCTGCCGATTCTTTTGTCCATTTAGCTATCGTATTGGGTACAAATATTTCTTAGGAGATGGGAAAGAACAGGCCGAGAAAAAATTCGACTTGCCTAGGGGCTCTGGGGTTGAAATTGCAACCCTTACCATTCAAGGTCGTTTTTCGATAAGAAAATAAGATCCTTGCATCACCAAATTTAGAACAAATATTCCTTAGGACATGGGGAAGAATAAGCCGAAAAAAAATTCGACTTGCCCAGGGGCTCTGGGGTTCAAATTGCAACCCTTAACATTCAAGGTCGTTTTTCGATAAGAAAAAAAGATCCTTGCATCACCAAATTTGGTACAAATATATCTTAGGAGATGGGGAAGAACAAGCCGAGAAGAAATTCGACTTGCCGGGTTGCTCTGGGGTTGAAATTTCAACCCTTAACATTCAAGGTCGTTTTTCGGTAAGAAAAAAAGATCCTTGCATCACCAAATTTGGTACAAATATTTCTTAGAAGATGGGGAAGGACAGGCCGAGAAAAAATTCGACTTGCCTAGGGGCTCTGGGGTTGAAATTGCAACCCTTAACTTTCAAGGTCGTTTTTCGGTAAGAAAAAAAAAACCTTGCATCACCAAATTCGGTACAAATATTACTTAGGAGATGGGGAAGAACAGGCCGAGAAAAAATTCGACTTGCCTAGGGGCTCTGGGGTTGAAATTGCAACCCTTACCTTTCAAGGTCGTTTTTCGGTAAGAAACAAAGATCCTTGCATCACCAAATTTGGTACAAATATTTCTTAGGAGATGGGGAAGAACAAGCCGAGAAAAAATTCGACTTGCCTAGGCGCTCTGGGGTTCAAATTGCAACCCTTAACTTTCAAGTTCGTTTTTCGATAAGAAAAAAAATCCTTGCATCACCAAATTTGGTACAAATAATTCTTAGGAGATGGGGAAGAACAGGCCGAGAAAAAATTCGACTTGCCGAGGGGCTCTGGGGTTGAAATTTCAACCCTTAACATTCAAGGTCGTTTTTCGGTAAGAAAAAAAGATCCTTGCATCACCAAATTTGGTACAAATATTTCTTAGTAGATGCGGAAGAACAGGCCGAGAAAAAATTCGACTTGCCTAGGGGCTCTGGGGTTGAAATTGCAACCCTTACCTTTCAAGGTCGTTTTTCGATAAGAAAAAAAGATCCTTGCATCACCAAATTTGGTACAAATATTTCTTAGGAGATGGGGAAGAATAAGCCGAAAAAAATTCGACTTGCCTAGGGGCTCTGGGGTTCAAATTGCAACCCTTAACATTCAAGGTCGTTTTTCGATAAGAAAAAAAAAACCTTGCATCACCAAATTTGGTACAAATATTTCTTAGGAGATGGGGAAGAACAGGCCGAGAAAAAATTCGACTTGCCGAAAGGCTCTGGGGTTGAAATTTCAACCCTTAACATTCAAGGTCGTTTTTCGGTAAGAAAAAAAGATCCTTGCTTCACCAAATTTGGTACAAATATTTCTTAGGAGATGGGGAAGAACAAGCCGAGAAAAAATTCGACTTGCCTAGGCGCTCTGGGGTTCAAATTGCAACCCTTAACTTTCAAGTTCGTTTTTCGATAAGAAAAAAGATCCTTGCATCACCAAATTTGGTTCAAATATTTCTTAGGAGATGGGGAAGAATAAGCCGAAAAAAAATTCGACTTGCCTAAGGGCTCTGGGGTTCAAATTGCAACCCTTAACATTCAAGGTCGTTTTTCGATAAGAAAAAAAGATCCTTGCATCACCAAATTTGGTACAAATATTTCTTAGGAGATGGGGAAGAACAGGCCGAGAAGAAATTCGACTTGCCTAGGGGCTCTGGGGTTCAAATTGCAACCCTTAACTTTCAAGTTCGTTTTTCGATGAGAAAAAAAAATCCTTGCATCACCAAATTTGGTACAAATATTTCTTAGGAGATGGGGAAGAACAGGCCGAGAAAAAAATCGAATTGCCTAGGGGCTCTGGGGTTCAAATTGCAACCCTTAACTTTCAATGTCGTTTTTCGATAAGAAAAAATTTTTTTCGGTTTATTCTTCTCCATGTCCTAAGGAATATTTGTTCCTAATTTGGTAATGCAAGGATCTTTTCTTCTTATCGAAAAAGGACCTTGAATGGTAAGGGTTGCAATTTGAACCCCAGAGCCCCTAGGCAAGTCGGATATTTTTTCGGCTTATTCTTCCCTATGTCCTAGGGAATATTTGTTTCAAATATGGTCATGCAAAGATCTGTTTTTCTCATAGAAAAACGACCTTGAATGGTAAGGGTTGCAATTTCAACCCCAGAGCCCCTGGGCAAGTCGAATTTTTTTTCGGCTTATTCTTCCCTATGTCCTAAGGAATATTTGTTCCAAATTTGGTGATGCAAGGATCTTTTTTTCTCATCGAAAAACGACCTTGAAAGGTGAGGGTTGCAATTTCAACCCCAGAGCCCCTAGGCAAGTCGAATTTTTTTTCGGCTTATTCTTCCCCATGTCCTAAGGAATATTTGTTCCAAATTTGGTGATGCAAGGATCTTTTTTTCTCATCGAAAAACGAACTTGATAGTTAAGGGTTGCAATTTGAACCCCAGTCCCCTAGGCAAGTCGAATTTTTTTTCGTCTCATTTTTCTCCATGTCCTAAGGAATATTTGTTCTAAATTTGGTGATGCAAGGATCTTTTTTTCTTATCGAAAAACGAACTTGAAAGATAAGGGTTGCAATTTCAACCCCAGAGCCTCTAAGCAAGTCGAATTTTTTTTCGGCTTATTCTTTCCCATCTCCTAACAAATATTTGTACCAAATTTGGTGATGCAAGGATCTTTTTTTCTTATCGAAAAACGAACTTGAATGTTAAGGGTTGCAATTAGAACCCCAGAGCCCCTAGGCAAGTCGAATTTTTTTTCGGCTTATTCTTTCCTATGTCCTAAGGAATATTTGTTTCAAATTTGGTGATGCAAGGATCTTTTTTTCTTATCGAAAAACGACCTTGAATGGTAAGGGTTGCAATTTCAACCCCAGAGCCCCTAGGCAAGTCGAATTTTTTCTCGGACTGTTCTTCCGCATCTACTAAGAAATATTTGTACCAAATTGGGTGATGCAAGGATCTTTTTTTCCTATCGAAATACGAACTTGAAAGATAAGGGTTGCAATTTGAACCCCAGAGCCCCTAGGCAAGTCGAATTTTTTTTCGGCTTATTCTACCCCATGTCCTAAGGAATATTTGTTTGAAATTTGGTGATGCAAGGATCCTTTTTCCTTATCGAAATACGAACTTGAAAGTTAAGGGTTGCAATTTGAACCCCAGAGCCCCTAGGAAAGTCGAATTGTTTTTCGGCTTATTCTTCCCCATGTCCTAAGCAATATTTGTTTCAAATTTGGTGATGCAAGGATCTTTTTTTCTTATCGAAAAACGAACTTGAAAGTTAAGGGTTGCAATTTGAACCCCAGAGCCCCTAGGCAAGTCGAATTGTTTTTCGGCTTATTCTTCCCCATGTCCTAAGGAATATTTGTTTCAAATTTGGTGATGCAAGGATCTTTTTTTCTGATCGAAAAACGACCTTGAATGGTAAGGGTTGCAATTTCAACCCCAGAGCCCTTAGGCAAGTCGAATTTTTTCTCGGTCTGTTCTTCCCCATCTACTAAGAAATATTTGTACCAAATTTGGTGAAGCAAGGATCTTTTTCTGATCGAAAACGACCTTGAATGTTAAGGGTTGCAATTTGAACCCCAGAGCCCCTAGGCAAGTCGAATTTTTTTAGGCTTATTCTTCCCCATGTCCTAAGGAATATTTGTTTCAAATTTGGTGATGCAAGGATCTTTTTTTCCTATCGAAAAACGAACTTGAAAGTTAAGGGTTGCAATTTGAACCCCAGAGCCCCTAGGCAAGTCGAATTGTTTTTCGGCTTATTCTTCCCCATGTCCTAAGGAATATTTGTTTCAAATTTGGTGATGCAAGGATCTTTTTTTCTGATCGAAAAACGACCTTGAATGGTAAGGGTTGCAATTTCAACCCCAGAGCCCTTAGGCAAGTCGAATTTTTTCTCGGTCTGTTCTTCCCCATCTACTAAGAAATATTTGTACCAAATTTGGTGAAGCAAGGATCTTTTTTTCTGATCGAAAAACGACCTTGAATGTTAAGGGTTGCAATTTGAACCCCAGAGCCCCTAGGAAAGTCGAATTGTTTTTCGGCTTATTCTTCCCCATGTCCTAAGGAATATTTGTTTCAAATTTGGTGATGCAAGGTTTTTTTTTCTGATCGAAAAACGACCTTGAATGGTAAGGGTTGCAATTTCAACCCCAGAGCCCTTAGGCAAGTCGAATTTTTTCTCGGTCTGTTCTTCCCCATCTACTAAGAAATATTTGTACTAAATTTGGTGAAGCAAGGATCTTTTTTTCCTATCGAAAAACGAACTTGAAAGTTAAGGGTTGCAATTTGAACCCCAGAGCCCATAGGCAAGTCGAATTTTTTTTCGGCTTATTCTTCCCCATGTCCTAAGGAATATTTGTTCCAAATTTGGTGATGCAAGGATCTTTTTTTCTGATCGAAAAACGACCTTGAATGGTAAGGGTTGCAATTTCAACCCCAGAGCCCTTAGGCAAGTCGAATTTTTTCTCGGTCTGTTCTTCCCTATCTACTAAGAAATATTTGTACCAAATTTGGTGAAGCAAGGATCTTTTTTTCTGATCGAAAAACGACCTTGAATGTTAAGGGTTGCAATTTGAACCCCAGAGCCCCTAGGCAAGTCGAATTTTTTTTAGGCTTATTCTTCCCGTTGTCCTTTGAAATATTTGCTTCAAATTTGGTGATGCAAGGATCTTTTTTTCTGATCGAAAAACGACCTTGAATGGTAAGGGTTGCAATTTCAACCCCAGAGCCCCTAGGCAAGTCGAATTTTTTCTCAGCCTGTTCTTCCCTATCCCCTAAGAAATATTTGTACCAAATTTGGTGATGCAAGGATCTTTTTTTCTTATCGAAAAACGACCTTGAAAGGTAAGGGTTGCAATTTCAACCCCAGAGCCCCTAGGCAAGTCGAATTTTTTCTCGACCTGTTCTTCCCCATCTACTAAGAAATATTTGTACCAAATAGGGTGATGCAAGGATCTATTTTTCTTATCGAAAAACGAACTTGAAAGTTAAGGGTTGCAATTTGAAACCCAGAGCCCCTAGGCAAGTCGAATTTTTTCTCGGCCTGTTCTTCCGCATCTACTAAGAAATATTTGTACCAAATTTGGTGATGCAAGGATCTTTTTCTCTTATCGAAAAACGAACTTGAAAGTTAAGGGTTGCAATTTGAAACCCAGAGCCCCTAGGCAAGTCGAATTTTTTTTCGGCCTGTTCTTCCGCATCTACTAAGAAATATTTGTTTCAAATTTGGTGATGCAAGGATCTTTTTCTCTTATCGAAAAACGAACTTGAAAGTTAAGGGTTGCAATTTGAAACCCAGAGCCCCTAGGCAAGTCGAATTTTTCTCGGCCTGTTCTTCCGCATCTACTAAGAAATATTTGTACCAAATTTGGTGATGCAAGGATCTTTTTCTTATCGAAAAAAACGAACTTGAAAGTTAAGGGTTGCAATTTGAAACCCAGAGCCCCTAGGCAAGTCGAATTTTTTTTCGGCCTGTTCTTCCGCATCTACTAAGAAATATTTGTTTCAAATTTGGTGATGCAAGGATCTTTTTTTCCTATCGAAAAACGAACTTGAAAGTTAAGGGTTGCAATTTGAACCCCAGAGCCCCTAGGCAAGTCGAATTTTTTTTCGGCTTCTTCTTCCCCATGTCCTAAGGAATATTTGTTCCGAATTTGGTGATGCAAGGATCTTTTTTTCTGATCGAAAAACGACCTTGAAAGGTAAGGGTTGCAATTTCAACCCCAGAGCCCCTAGGCAAGTCGAATTTTTTCTCGGTCTGTTCTTCCCCATCTACTAAGAAATATTTGTACCAAATTTGGTGATGCAAGGATCTTTTTTTCTGATCGAAAAACGATCTTGAATGTTAAGGGTTGCAATTTGAACCCCAGAGCCCCTAGGAAAGTCGTATTTTTTTTAGGCTTATTCTTCCTGTTGTCCTTTGAAATATTTGCTTCAAATTTGGTGATGCAAGGATCTTTTTTTCTGATCGAAAAACGACCTTGAATGGTAAGGGTTGCAATTTCAACCCCAGAGCCCCTAGGCAAGTCGAATTTTTTCTCGGCCTGTTCTTCCCCATCTACTAAGAAATATTTGTACCAAATTTGGTGATGCAAGGATCTTTTTTTCTGATCGAAAAACGATCTTGAATGTTAAGGGTTGCAATTTGAACCCCAGAGCCCCTAGGCAAGTCGAATTTTTTTTAGGCTTATTCTTCCTGTTGTCCTTTGAAATATTTGCTTCAAATTTGGTGATGCAAGGATCTTTTTTTCTGATCGAAAAACGACCTTGAATGGTAAGGGTTGCAATTTCAACCCCAGAGCCCCTAGGCAAGTCGAATTTTTTCTCGGTCTGTTCTTCCCCATCTACTAAGAAATATTTGTACCAAATTTGGTGATGCAAGGATCTTTTTTTCTGATCGAAAAACGATCTTGAATGTTAAGGGTTGCAATTTGAACCCCAGAGCCCCTAGGCAAGTCGAATTTTTTTTAGGCTTATTCTTCCTGTTGTCCTTTGAAATATTTGCTTCAAATTTGGTGATGCAAGGATCTTTTTTTCTGATCGAAAAACGACCTTGAATGGTAAGGGTTGCAATTTCAACCCCAGAGCCCCTAGGCAAGTCGAATTTTTTCTCGGCCTGTTCTTCCCCATCTACTTAGAAATATTTGTACCAAATTTGGTGATGCAAGGTTATTTTTTTCTTATCGAAAAACGACCTTGAAAGGTAAGGGTTGCAATTTCAACCACAGAGCCCCTAGGCAAGTCGAATTTTTTCTCGGCCTATTCTTCCCCATCTACTAAGAAATATTTGTACCAAATAGGGTGATGCAAGGATCTATTTTTCTTATCGAAAAACGAACTTGAAAGATAAGGGTTGCAATTTGAACGCCAGTGCCCCTAGGCAAGTCGAATTTTTTTTCGGCTTATTCTACCCCATGTTCTAAGGAATATTTGTTTCAAATTTGGTGATGCAAGGATCTTTTTCTCTTATCGAAAAACGAACTTGAAAGTTAAGGGTTGCAATTTGAAACCCAGAGCCCCTAGGCAAGTCGAATTTTTTTTTGGCTTATTCTTCCCCATGTCCTAAGGAATATTTGTACCAAATTTGGTGATGCAAGGATCTTTTTTTCTTATCGAAAAACGAACTTGAAAGTTAAGGGTTGCAATTGGAACCCCAGAGCCTCTAGGCAAGTCGAATTTTTTTCGTCTTATTCTTCTCCATGTCCTAAGAAATATTTGTACCAAATAGGGTGATGCAAGGATCTTTTTTCTATCGAAAAACGAACTTGAAAGATAAGGGTTGCAATTTGAACCCCAGAGCCCCTAGGCAAGTCGAATTTTTTCGGCTTATTCTACCCCATGACCGAAGGAATATTTGTTTCAAATTTGGTGATGCAAGGATCTTTTTCTCTTATCGAAAAACGAACTTGAAAGTTAAGGGTTGCAATTTGAACCCCAGAGCCCCTAGGCAAGTCGAATTTTTTTTCGGCTCATTCTTCCTCATGTCCTAAGGAATATTTGTACCAAATTTGGTGATGCAAGGATCTTTTTCTTATCGAAAACGACCTTGAATGTTAAGGGTTGAAATTTCAACCCCAGAGCCCCTCGGCAAGTCGAATTTTTTCTCGGCCTTTTTCTTTCCATGTCCTATGGAATATTTGCTTCAAATTTGGTGATGTAAGAATTCTGCCTTTCCATCGAAGGACGACTCTGAATTTCATTTATCAAAAACTATTCCCAAAAATTCTGTGTGTAGTCTATTTTTTCCAATAATACACTATACTTTCCAATCCAATTCCTTTCTGCCAGTATTCCTCGTATTTTTGCAATATCATTGGCCCCATTCTGTTATCGAGAAATATAAGTGAATTAAATCAGACGAGTCCAATTCGACATATTTGTATCTTAGATCAATGCATTTCTCTCAGAATGCATCTACCAGATGTAGAAAATCGCAATGGCACTGATATCCCTCTTATTTCTCCAATTAATTCAATTTTAGCACCGAATTCGTATAATTAATATGAACCGACGCGCACGCCAATGGATTGGCCGCTCGGGTGTATTCGAATATTTCGGCCGCTATCTTTGGCCGCTCTTTTCACACTGGTTCGTATTGGGACCGACTGGAGAGTTTTTGAACCATGAACCATATTTCCAATTCTTATGTGGAGTAAGGAATAGTCTTTCAGTGGTCATGTTTGCAGTTCTTCTGGATACAAGTAGCTTATATAACCTCACCGGGCAAATATCTTCTTCAATATTGGGAGTTAGCCATTTCGTTTCCGCACATTTTTGGGCACCACCTTGTCTTGTTTTAGCAAATATCGGATTATAGGCAAGTCGTCCCGTAGGATTACCATCGTTTTCAATTTCGAATTGGAAATTCTTGCCAAGCAAGCTCCAATGCAGCCATAAAATAAAATTTTCTGTTCAAACCGTCTGGATTATCTTCTTTACATAAGTTGACCATCTTTTCGTGTTGCTCCAAAGACAGCGCCTTGGCACTAACTTTTCTTTTCTCAGGGTCTACTTGCAAAATACGCCTCTTGGCATTTCGTGCATTCCGCGCCGTGTTAAAAGCCACGTCTGTGAATGGATCGAACCTAACGCCCCATTCGGAATAGAATTTTTCCTGCAGCTGTTTGGCAGTATTATTCCACAAGGTTTTTACGACACTTTCCTTGTTGTCTGATCCATCTCTCTTCTTCATATTGAAAGCCCAGTCTAGCATAATATCATTGAGCTCTGACAAACTTGTTTTTTCATTTACAAGGTATTCCCGGGTAGCACAGAATTCTTCAAACTGTTTCCAAGTGTAGGATTTTGACTTCACTGTATTAAGCGGCACACTTTTCTTCACAGTTTCCTCAATTGAAGTAATATTACTATTCCCAAAACGTTTCATTTTTATCTACTTTATGGTAAAATACGAAAATAAACTGACAGAACTGCCAAATGTGCTGTTATCGCTAACAACTGCTTGTTTATCGTAACCATGACGACCGCTACTTCCACCAACGGCCAAAGCTATCCGGACGTATTAATATTCCTATGCAAATTAGGCATTTGATGAAAACAAATTTCCAAAAATGAAAACACTGTGAGGTTGAGTGTTTTCAGATACAGTTTGTTTCTATTGGTCCGTTTTCAAAAATTGAGCGATTTAATTGGACGATGTAGTATAGTGTTGAATGATCGCAGAGATATTTCAAACCAATGACATTGATTGTCAGTTTAATTGTGGAATAATTTACGCGAGAACGTAAGATTACTCTATAATAATCATGAAATATTATAGACACTGCGCGAACGTTCCTTCTCATATTTAAGTATATTTTTATTCCTCCTGGAATTTTCTGCTAATGTGCAAATATTAAAGTCGTATTAGATTCAGCAAATCATACCATCGAAGTGGAAAGTTGGAAAATTAAATAACCTCTAATCGGGAAGCCATTCACATAATATCGCCGCTTTAGAATATTCCTGGAGCCATTGAATATTAGATTCATGCTTCCTTAATATTTCCAACATTCAATTTCCATTTCCCGGAGATAACTCTAACACTACTGCCGCAGCATCGGTATAGACAGGGTACACCAGTTAACTGGCTCAATATCTGCAATCGTCATAAATTTAGCAGAATGTGGGCGTTTACAACGGTAGCTAAAAACAAGTAGGGGACCTACAAAAACCGATTGTTATAGCAGATATAAATCTGGCTCTGAAATTTTGATATACAGGGTGAGACTTTGAGCACTGCGTTAAGTTTAACAAGGTTTTTTATTACAGAGGTTCACGAAAATTGAATCTTATATTATACATTTGTATATGTGGCTCAACAAAATGAAGTATCTATCAAACACAAAAGCACCCAGAAAAAAATGACAACAAATGAACCAAAATGTATCAATTTAAATTATACAGGGTGATTCCGGAGGAGACCGTCAGATTTTAGGTGAAGGATACACTAGTCAAGGCAGTTTCGAAACAATGTTTGGTTTATGGTTGGGGGCCTTTAATGAGAGTCTATAGGGTGATTTGTCCGATTCGACCGATTTTACTTTTATTCATAACTTTGGTATGGCTAGAACAATATGATTATCTTCTTACAATAATTCTAACACTTTCTCTAAAATACAGGGTGGGAATTATGATAAGTTCATATTAAGTTTGCAGGTTGAAGAAACACCCTGTAAATTCCGTTTTCGAAAATTTCTACATGCTTCAGATTCTATCATAAGTTAACATTACTGGAGCGTTTTTATTTTTTTTTGGCACTCATCCAGTTTTCCTAGAAAAATTTTTCAAAGATGAATAATATCATTATTTCGCTCCAAGGTAGTGAGGATATTTTGAACTAGAATGTAAACCGGTGTCGTCCAATGACACAAAGCTCTTCCTGAGTCCTAAAGTAGTTCTTCCAAATTCGAAATTCATATTTAATCACTCATATTCTGATGTATAAAATCATTTAATCCAGAAAATATCTTTATACCTACCTACTTAAACCAAAAAATCTACAACTTATACAGAATAAACATTCGAAACATATCATGAACGGCAAAACTAAGGATTAACAAAAAATATACATAGAATGATCGAAATGATTTCCCCTTTTTTGAATACATATTCGAGACCTTTTTATTAAATTTCCAATTGACCCTTTAATGAGGGATTGATTTTGCTTCAAGATATTACATTCCTCGAAAATCCTTTCAACTAGGTGTACTCTACTTCTAATTTCAACCTTATAAACTCTTGTTTTCAGATATCCCCACATAAAATAGTATAAAGGGTTCAAATCAGGCGATCTTTGTGGCCAAGCAATAGGGCCTCCACGACCAATCCATCTGTTCGGATAATTTATATCTAGGTGATTTCTCACCTCTCTCATAGAGCAGATATGTACATTTTCCAATAGATTTGGTAAAATATTTTCCAAAAAATCTAGGTAAATTTCACCATTTAATCTTTCCGCAAAAATGTGAGGACCAACTAAATTTCGATCTATTGTTCCAAGCCAAATATTGGCAGAAAATCTGTGTTGTGTATTATGATTCTACAAATGCGGGTTGTCTCTTGCCCATTTGTGGTAATTGTGGATATTAAAAATTCCATTCTTAGTAAACATAGCCTCGTCGCTGAATAGACTACGAAAAATAGTTCGTTGGTGACTAATAACCCAGCGACAAAATTGTAATCGTTGGGGCAGATCTTGTGGCAACAGTTCTTTTGGTAGTGGTATTGTTCTTTCTCCAGAGTCTTGCTCACTTTGCTCTGCGAAATGCCTAATTCGATACTAATTTGACGAGTACTAATAGACTGTTCCTCCTCCACCCTTTCAACAAATTTGAATCGAAATTTTATTTTGAGTAGGCTTATGAATGTGCTCTGCCTTACTAGGATATTGCCCATGTTCTTTAGAATAATGGAATACTCGTCCGAAAGTACATTTATTTGGTTGACGTCGGTTGGGAAATCGTCTATGGTATTCCATTTTGGCTTCATTTCCATTCCCGTTACAAAAACCATAAACAAAAATCATATCCGCATATTCCGCATAAGTAAATAATTGAGGCATGTTGTAATACACTTCTTGTGACAGATTATTTATTAAATATTCTCATTCTGTGGTTCACTGTGATGGTAACCATGGATCTTAAAGAACTTGATTTAAATAGAGATTTAATTTTCATGGAGAATTTTCAATTTCACTAAAACTATTTATCATACATTCGTGATTCAATATTTTACATACCATAAGGCCATAATTCAGTACATTTTTGAACGAAACTACTATGTTCTAAGAATATTCACTTCATAGAAAACCGGAAGTGTGTCGAAAATCACCTGAATAATGACTCAATTTTATGTTAATCCATAATTTTGCCTTTCATATGTTTCGAATGTTTATTCTGTATATGTAGTAGTAGTATGTAGATTTTTTTGGTTCACGTACGTATAAAGAAATTTTTTGAATTGAATGATTTTTTACATCTAAATATGAGCGATCAAAAATGAATTTCGAATTTGTAAAATTTATTTTAGAACTCAGGAAGAGATTTGTATTATTGGACGACACAGCTTTACCATCTAGTTCAAAATATTCTGAATGCCTTTGAGCGAAAAAACGATACTGTTCATCTTTGAAAAATTTTTCTAGGAAAAATGGACGTGTGCCAAAAAAAATAAAAACGCTCCAGTAATGTGAACTTATGGTAGAATCTGAAGCAAGAAGAAAATTTCTGAAAAGGGAATGTACAGGATGTTTTTTCAACCTGCATAGTTAATCTGAATCTATCATAATTCCTATTCTGTATTTTTAGAAAAATGGTGGATTTATTAAAAGAAGATAATCAAGATTGATCAAGCCATACCAAAGTTATGAATAAAAGAAAAATCGGTCGAATCGGACAAATCACCCTGTAGCCTCTCAATGAAGGCTCCGAACCATAAAGCCAGCATTGTTCCGAAACTATATTGACTAGTGTATACTTCACCTAAAATCTGACGGTCTCCTCCGGAATCACCCTATTCTTAGATATGCCATCACTGCTCTTTTATAAACTTGTACAGTCACATCAAGTACATTAATTCTGCTCAAGTGCCAATTATAAAAACGCATCATTTTCAGAAAAACTGAATGATATCGTACATTTGTTCTGGCTTTAGGAACATAGAAGAGTGCCCTCCGACGATCAGGATACTGTGGAAGATTTAAAGTCAAGTAGTGTATCATAGGATAATCAAAATAATTATTCAGAATCCGAAATAAAGAGATGCAATCGAAGAACACTCTCCTATTTTGTAGACTCATTATATTGTGCTTCCTCAAACTATCATCGTATCTATAATTAAAAGTCTTTATGAATTTCTTTTGGACTCTACCAATCCTATCAATGTACTTATGATAAAATGGCGACCAAATAGGAGTAACATACGCCAAATGACTTCTCACAAGAGAAAAGTAAAGAGACCTGAGAGTTGCCGCATTTGTGAAATCCTTGGTGACACGGAATACAAAACCAAGCATTCGGAAAGCCCCAGAAACAGTGCTATTTATATGAGAATCGAAGGAAAATTTGGAATCGATGACTATTCCAAGATCCCTAACCTGGTCCACTCTGTTCAGAACCTTTCCTTCAACACAAAATCTAAATCACTAAATCTGATAACGTCAATCTTCCTCGTGAATGTTATATGACAGCACTTATCTATATTCAAATCAAAATATCTTTCCGCGCAGAACACGACCAATCGATCAATATCCTCCTGAAAAAGTACAAGATCCTGGTTAGACCGAATACTTCTGTAAAATTTCAAATCATCTGCAAACAGCTCAAAAAGCGTATACAGGAAATAGGCTGCAATGGCATCGAAATACACTGCAAACAAGGAAAGACCAAAGTGGGAACCTTGTGGTACGCCGGATGTTACATGCATAACCACAGGCGATATGCCGTTCACAACAACAAACTGCTGTATATCCGAAAGATAGGATTCAATCCAATTCAGCAATGTTTCCGCCACACCAAGGTCATCCAATACAGTCATCAAAGTGGAATGATGCACCCTGTCAAATTATTTAGTCATATCTGTGTAAACGGAGTCCCCTTGATTATCTTTGTCGATGTTTTCTGTAATATAATCGATGTAAGGTGCTAAATTAGTTAACATGATTGATTACATGATTATAATTACTGAAAACTATGATTTGAAAAGTGTTGTGATCAGGGCCGTCACGTGGGTGGGGCGACCGAGGCGGTCGCCTAACTTTTTTTTTTCGTTTTTCTAACTTTATTTATAATTTCAATCTCTGTGTACACGGAGGATACATGGCTTACTTTCTGTACAGAGCTAACACTATGTACAAGCTTGTGAGGTCCAAGCGAAAGTCCGCTCCGCACAACTTCTACAGCTGAGTAGGCTCGCGCCCCCACGCCTCGCGCCCTCGCCTCGACCACTCGGTTCTGGTCCAAACCGAGTATCGACGAAAGCGCCTGATCGCTTTCGCCTCTGTAGGGCCTGGGGGGCAGGGGGGTTGTCAGGGGGCGCGGGCCTAAATCTTGCCTTGGGCGCCTTCGAACCACGCGACGGACCTGGTTGTTATCTTTCGGTAATTTTTTTTTGTGGATTTTGTTTTGATAAATTAATTTATTTAATTGTGAAGATTGAGCTAAAATTGTTTTGTGAATAATTTTCCTTACACGTTTTCTGGCACTTTTTGCGTTTTGAGTAACAGTTTTTATCTATAGCATTTTCTCGAATTCAGCTGCTTTAAGAAGTTATAAGCATTTTAGGATTTTGAAATGGACGAATGATTGTCAGTAGTTCAGTTAAGTTAGGATGAAAATTGCTTTCCATAGCATCTATAATTAAATATAAATTGTTTGGTAACTTTATTCTTCCTCTTAGAAATGATTCATTCAGTCAAGTTTCATCTGAATAGTTCTATTTTTAGAGGCAGAAACAAAATAATAAGTTTTTCATGGTAACATAATTCAACACCATAAATATAGATTTTCTATGTTCAATCATAATTTCTTGCATTTACAAGCCATTCCTTTTTAATGAGATATTCATAGAAATTCCAGAATTAATGAATTTCATCCTTAAACATTTATAATTTTTGGCGCTCTTGTTCACCAGAACAGAGTACCTATCATTTTGCCCGAATGTCTGTAATTTTGGAATATCGAGCCGAAAATGGTCTCAATCGATTGGGTTCGACTCCCTGATGAAGAATTCGTGGCGAAAGTTGAGTCTGTCCGGCCGACCGGCCGTATCCTCTCTAGGATCTAAACAAGATGAGCTAGAGTTTTCATATTTTCAGAATAGGTTAATTGTCCAAATATCTCGGTCAAGTTCGTTATTGGGCCAAATCCGTCGGATGGTTCAGTAGTTATGAGCATCTGAAATTTTGTTTCCTCAATAACTACTGAAATATCCATCTGATCAAATTGATACTTGAAATATTGTTGAGAGAGGCTGCAAAAAAACAGCTCGCAAAATTTCGCAGAAATCGTCATGCTAGAAAATTTTTTAAAAACTCCCCCAAAAAATTTTTTAATTCTCATTATCTCATAAGATATTTTTCGGATTTCAATAAAAATTCGTGAATATATTGAGGTGATCGATATCTTACTTATCCTCAAATTTATCGTCCCGATGATTTTCCTTGAGCGATGGCCATCACAGATCGATATTCAATTGACAAATGCCGAGCTGATTAATCAGTGTCAGTTGGCGTAATATTAATCAAAATTTTTCATAACGGGAAATCATAGAGATAGAATTCAATCTCAATGGCTGAAATAATATACGTTGTCAAAATTCGGAAACGCACTGACATAAGTTTTTAGGAAAAGGGAATTATAGCTTCGAACAAAACTTGGGGAAAATAGAGAGTAGTTATTTTTAATTTGATATATAGGTTTGTTCATTCATTAGCGTTAATATTTGCATCACATTGTCCCATAGTACGGGAAAAGACTATTGTTCACGTGATCAGAGTGCTTATAGAGCAGCAACAAAACCCCCCTTGGTTTTTGACAAATATATTGAAGTGTATAAATACAATTCACAAATAACGATTTTAAGGAATGTCTAATCTCCCAAGTAAAACAGAACACTAGGGACTTATTTTAAAGTTATCTAAGTCGATAGCCTCCTCCCAGCTCCCAGATACAAAATAAAATCC
Organism: Micraspis discolor; assembly: GCA_030674115.1. Lineage (NCBI taxonomy): Eukaryota > Metazoa > Arthropoda > Insecta > Coleoptera > Coccinellidae > Micraspis > Micraspis discolor. The sequence goes on along the minus strand of JARTUT010001749.1, from coordinate 1,320,037 downwards.
CAGAGGGTATGGCCTGCCAGTTGACCAGAGACGGGTTGTATAGTTTCCACACAGATGTTCCAGACAGCGATTCAATGACTCCAATTTTCATCCCAGTTGAAGAATGTGCTTCATGGCAAGGTGATTATGCCACAAGCTCCAATTATGCTCGACCAGGGACTGATTATGATTTAATCTCTTATCGTGGAATGCATCTCAATCTTGAACTAGCATATGTCTTTGGCCTCGTAATAGGATATAATTTGGCCGCCAGGGAGGAGCTATATCAGGATGAACGAAAAAACATTAGAAACTGCAAGTGCATGTATAACAAGGCTCCTTCTAGATCTCTTTCAGACAAATATTGAACAAATCATAGTAAAATTGCATTATCTTATCAAAAACCGAGAAGGTGTCATGTTGTGGGGATCATTGGAAGCAGTCAATGCAAAAAGTGCTCTCAGGTTAAAGTGCCAAAAAGAACTAAAATTTCGGTTTCTGGGAGGAAATAAATACTTACCGAGTATAGTTATGTATTTCTCGCAAATCTCTGACCTACAAGAGTCACTTTTAGATATTGATTTCAATAATTACTACAGAAGATGACCGGCATCTGATCTCGACAGAGAGAAAAAACTATGCTGACCGTTCGAGGTTAGCTTCGCGGAACACAGATAACCGGCATAGAACACATCTATATTCTTCTATATCTATATTCAACCTTAGCATTATATAAAAAGTCGAAAGCTTCCTATAATCTTCTATTGAAAAATTCCAAATTTAACTATTATTGCGAACTCATCGAAAAATCAGACAATAAGAATAAAACGGTCTGGGGATTAGTTAATTCTATAACAGGTCGTAGGATCGACAGAAGAATTCAATTTCATTGGAGATTGACTGTATTTTTACATGAAGACCCAAGAGTTTTGTCAGATATATTTGCGCTACATTTCACCTCTATTGCTGAAATCACCCTTCAACGGTATTACAACTCGCCCATATCTTCTGAGTGCACTTCTTCTGGCATTGTGGCTGCAAGTTTTTTCTTCCATCCGGTTGTTGATCTTGAAGTTCTTGATATCTTGAGAACTCTCAAAAATAAAAAGTTCAGGTATCGACATTATTTCTACGCGGGTTTTAAAAATGATAGCAACGAAGATAGTAACACATTTCACCCATATAGTCAACCTGTCAATCACTTCGGGTGTCTTTCCTCGTTTTATGAAGCAGGCTATCATTGTTCCGATACATAAAAAGGATAGCACTCTGGATATACTGAATTACCGCCCTATTTCTATCTTGAGTGTCTTTTTCTAAGTTGTTTGAAAGAATAGTCTTCAACAGAATGTTGAAATTTTTGGATAAATTCAAAATTCTTAATGATGCTCAGCATGGTTTTAGACCAGGTCACTCTACCCAGACTGGAGCTTTACAGTTTGTGGACTTTGTCTACAAAAGCCTTGACATTGGTAATTGTGTTGCGGGCGTGTTCTTTGATTTGACCCAGGCATTTGATGGTCTTTCTCATAAGTTTATATTACAAAAGTGTTATGATTTGGGCTTTAGGGGGCTGTTTTTGGAATGGATTTGTAGTTACCTCTGTGACAGAACTGCTTCTGTCAGAATGGGCGAATTTTCATCATGTCCATATAATGTCAAGATGGGTGTCCCTCAGGGTTCTGTCCTTGGACCGCTCCTATTTCTGCTGTTCATTAACGACCTTCCTAGCCATTTAAAAAGGAAATTTTATGAATCATCTAGCCTTAATCAAAGACTTTTGATTGAGGCCATCAAAATAATTTTGTTTGCTGATGACGCTTCCATCGCTATTTCTGCGGGCTCCTTGGATGAACTACAGCAAATGTGTGAGCTTTTGGTACGGAGTTTCGTTGAATGGTGTCAGTTGAATGCAATTATGATCAATGTCAAAAAAACAGAATGCATTCACTTCACACTTTCGAATGTATATCCTAGAACATTCTTGATCCATGTTGATAATGAGATAGTTCCATCGAGTGATTCCATCAGATTTTTAGGAGTACATATTGACAAAAATTTAAGGTGGACCCAACATGTTGATGCAGTGTGCAAAAAGCTTTGCAACTCCTATTATGCAATAGCAAGAATAAAGTGCTCGTTTTCAATAAGGTACCTGGTAAATATTTACTTCAGTTTAGTGCACTGCCATTTATCATATAACGTCCTGCTTTGGGGAAATTCTGTAGATTGTCATAGGGTCTTCATACTCCAAAAGAGAATACTTCGCCTGATATTCAACTTGGCCCCACAGTCCTCATGCAGACCGCTGTTTATTAAAAATGGTATTCTCTCATTGGCCTCCATTTACATCTTGAAATGCCTTATATATATAAAGGAGAATGAAAACGACATTCAGAGTCTATCTAGTTTTCACACCCATAATACTAGAAGCAAGGGAATATTATCGTTTCCCGTACACAGAACATCTAAATTTGAAATGTCCCCGATATATCGGGGTATCAAACTTTTCAACCATTTGCCTGTCAGTTTGAGGTCGTCAGATCTCATTAGTTTTAAGAAAGTAATTAAGTCCTTACTATTAAGAAAATGTTATTACACCATCGATGAATATTTAAGTGATGATTTAGAAAATTTATAGATTATTTTTGTTAATGACCTGTCCTACACATAAAACTGTTATGTATGAAAGGATCAATAAATTATATTATTATATTATTATTGCAGGAGAACTACTTCGAATTTCAACCATAATTCGGGTGAGCGTAAGGAATAACGTCAGTGGCGTGCAAATCGTTGCATCATTTGACGCTATCAGTGTACAAATGCGTATAATTCATCATACATCATTTTTTAATCTTCCTTTGCTTGATGATTATTTTCTCTTCTGAATTCCAATAAATATTATTTCGAAAAATTTCAAGCATTCACAGATTTAGGGGCGCAGTTACATACGATTCAAGAAATCTGAGCTTCATCACGTAAATTTGGTTCTGAAAAACTCACTAGCTTCTTTTTAAAGGAAAAAATTATGTTATGAACAGTCTGTTCTGTTCTGGTTACTATTAATGACGGACTGATCGTAGGTAGGTTTTTCGTTATGTTAATTCAGTAGGTAAAGAATAAGGTAGATAAAGGAAAATTTTATTACCATACTACTAAATATTAACGGTGCGTTCGGCCTGTCGACTCCGTGCACACTTTTTGTTCCGAGCCGTTCGGGCTGACAGGTCCGGAGTAAATGGTGTAAATATTTGTCGTTCGTTCCGGAGAGCGGAGCTTTTGGAATCAACTCCGTGAGCCCCAGCTCCGGAGGTGGGGCTTGAAAAGAGGTTCTGTGGAACATAGAGAAATATACGAATGAAATGCGGTAGATGTAAATTGTCATAGATATGTAATAGATTCTTTGACACTTATCTTCGGTGAAATGTGAGGTTATCGAAAAATTTCAGTATCAAGATTAGGGAAGAAGATAGAAGAAAAAATAATATAATTTATGTGCATCAGAACACTAAGTACTGAAAAGTTTTTATATGTAGTCCTATGATATTAATAATAATAATAATAATAATAAATCTTCTTTATTTCAAATCCTACACAGTTTAGCACGAAACACACGTTAAACGCGTACCGAGCACATTCCAGAACTCTTTATGAATTCGTAATATCTGGTTATTCTGTTGTCGGCTGGGTATTGCCATCGAACAGAACCATTGTCAAGAAAAATATAGAAATTTCAGAATAATACAACAAAGGCTGCGTAGGCACAAAGATATTAAGATTTTTGTTGTTATCGGGAGGGGTAGCGGTAAACTAGTTTCACCCTTATTAGGGATCATCAGTACCACATAACCTTATCTCCCGACAACAACAAATTTGGTAGTAGGTATTATTGAACTCCGGTAGTAGCCCCAGTGCATTATATAGACTGAGGTGACATCCAGTGGACAATCGAATGAACTTTAATATCAATGTACCACAACAACCTTCGTAGATTATTCGAAAATTATCAAGGACTCACAATCATGAGTTATTTTATAAAAAGAAAAGAAAGGTTGAACTCAGTTTCTGTATAGCACGAAACACACGTTAAACGCGTATCGAGCACATTCCAGAACTCTTTATGAATTCGTAATATCTGGTTATTCTGTTGTCGGCTGGGTATAGCCATCGAACAGAACCATTGTCAAGAAAAATATAGAAATTTCAGAACAATACAACAAAGGCTGTGTAGGCACAAAGATATTAAGATTTTTGTTGTTATCGGGAGGGGTAGCGGTAAACTAGTTTCACCCTTATTAGGGATCATCAGTACCACATAACCTTTCGTGCTATACAGAAACTGAGTTCAACCTTTCTTTTCTTTTTATAAAATAACTCATGATTGTGAGTCCTTGATTATTTTCGAATAATCTACGAAGGTTGTTGTGGTACATTTATATTAAAGTTCATTCGATTGTCCACTGGATGTCACCTCAGTCTATATAATGCACTGGGGCCACTACCGGAGTTCAATAATACCTACTACCAAATTTGTTGTTGTCGGGAGATAAGGTTATGTGGTACTGATGATCCCTAATAAGGGTGAAACTAGTTTACCGCTACCCCTCCCGATAACAACAAAAATCTTAATATCTTTGTGCCTACACAGCCTTTGTTGTATTGTTCTGAAATTTCTATATTTTTCTTGACAATGGTTCTGTTCGATGGCTATACCCAGCCGACAACAGAATAACCAGATATTACGAATTCATAAAGAGTTCTGGAATGTGCTCGGTACGCGTTTAACGTGTGTTTCGTGCTATACAGAAACTGAGTTCAACCTTTCTTTTCTTTTCCTACACAGTTGTTAACATAAGAAATGAAATGACGTCAAGATATATATTCTACATAAACTACTGGAACTAAAATATTCAGCAAGATTATAGGGTTCCAATCGAACCAGCATTTTCCTAATTGAGTTCTTAAAAGTACCAACATTATTACATCTCTTAAAGTTTTCTGGCAGTTTATTGAACAGTTTAGTACACATATAGTATGGGCCCCTCTCAGTCATGGTTAATCTATGTTGAGGAAAGAGAAGATCTAGATTCCTCGTATTATAACTACGATCTCTGTTAAATCCAAAAACATTTTTATTATTGAAAACAAAAAGTAAACACTCATAAATGTACAAACCATAAATGGTCAACAAATCTACCTGACGAAACTTTCCTCTACAAGATTCCCTGAAATTCAATTTGTACATACATCTGAAAGTTCTTTTTTGAACTACAAATATCGAATTAACTTTATAACTAAGACCCCAGAAAATTATTCCATACCTCAATACTGATTCGAAATTAGCATCATACATCCTCTTTACAATATTTTCACCCAAGTGATTAGATAAAATCTTTATTCCATAGCCTACACTGGATAACTTGAGACAGATCTTATCTATATGAATTTCCCAATTGAGGAATTCATCAATATGAACACCCAAGAGTTTGGTGTCTGATGAAAGCTCAACTCTGCCCCCATCTAGAATAATACAATCCAAAGATGTATTCACAACCTGTTTAGTACGAAAGAGTACCAGATTGGTTTTTTCATTATTTATCGTTAATTGGTTCATATCAAACCAATTTTTCACTTTAAAGAACGCATCTTCCGTTCTGTGAACAATCTCCTCTAAATCATTTCCCTCAACTAAAATATTAGTGTCATCAACATAATTTGCATTTTCGTATTCCTCTATTGCCTCTGGTAGATCGTTTATATAAAATATAAACAAAATTGGACCAGCTATAGTACCCTGACCAACCCCAAATTCAACATCCAGAATATCCGATAGTACTCCATCACTCGAACCACCGAGAACAACCTGCTGCTTCCTATTCGATAAAAAAGATCGTATCTAGTCATTTGCTTTTCCCCTTATCCCACATTTATCCAACTTCTGAAGAAGAATCCCATGGTCAACGCAATCGAAAGCCTTGCTCAAATCAAGAAAAAAACCCAAAGCCAAACTTTTATTCTCCAAACAATGCAAAACTGCATTCACAAATTGGAAAATAGCAGTATTGGTAGATCTGCCCCTTAAGTACCCATGTTGAAATTTCGAGAATAAATTATTCTCATTCATGAAACTTATTAGTCTGTTGATCATAACTAATTCGAAAATCTTAGAGAATACAGGTAATAAACTAATTGGTCTATAGTTACTCAAGTTGAGTGGATCCCCTTTTTTGAGCAATGGTTTTATCGATGCAAATTTCAACTGATCAGGATCAATAGAGTACCTCATGGAATTATTAACTATGTAACAAAGTACATTAGATATTGTCCCGATAGAAGTCTTCACCAATTTTAAAGGCAAACCATCGTAACCACAACAATATTTATTCTTCAAATGGTGAGACAATTCAATCAATTCATCTGAACTGACTGGTTTGAGAAATAAAGATCTGTCACATTCTGGAATTAAACATTCAAAAGTTCCTTTTGAATGTTTTTGTCAAACTTTTCACAACATTAACAAGGTATTGATTAAATTCATTCACAAATTTTGATGGATTTTCATGTATTACATTACTATGACTTGTATGCTTTCCAGTAATGTCCTTGCAAATTGTCCACATAGCTTTCATTTTGCAATCCGATTTATTAATCCTTTCTTCATATTGTCTAGTTTTCTCATTTCTCAATAAAGTGTCATATATTTTCTTCAACTTATCGTACTGAAATTTACATGCAGAATCAAAATCTGACATAACAAGCATGGAATCTAATTTTTGTTTAGTTTTTGCAATTTCAGCATTCTTCAAAAACAACTATGTTTTTTTATTTTTATTTTTGTGCACTGGAGTTACTGGAAAACATTCATTGAAAATATTCAAAAAGTTATTAATGAAAATTTGCCATTCCAAATTAACATCAGATTTCTTAACTTTAAAAACTTCTTCCCAATTTTCTTGTTCAAGCTTTTCAATAAAAAGTTTTTCGTTATCCGCATTGAAGAATCTCTTCCTGACAAGCTCAACCTTGACACTATGATCTAGTTGAAAACAGACCTTCTGAGCTTTGTGGTCAGAAATATGATAATCTAGTACCTCAGACGACAAAATATTACTCATATTTGTGAATATATTATCTAGACAACTTTTTGAATGTTCTGTAATTCTTGTATAATCGTTAATTTGAGCATTTATGGAAAAATGATTCATCAACGCGAACAACCTTGTTTTGACATTGTTCTCATTCTTCATCTCAATGTTAAAATCCCCCACTATGAAAATGTTTCTGTTTTCAGCAATCTTGTGACTCAAAATATATTCAAGTAAATCAAAAAATACCTCGATTTTTCCACTGGGTGGTCTGTAGATGGATAGTACAATCATCTTAGACTTTTCCACAACATATTCAACCGCACAACATTCGAACTCACCGGGCACCGATATGTTACTAAAAATGTTGATTTCGCTTGCAACACCATCACGAATATAAATTGCGGAACCTCTATGTTTTTTAGACTCCCGACAAAAACATGCACTAAGTTTGAAGTCCTTCAACAACAATAACAAGAAGTATATTCTTCTAGCAGGTAAAAAATATTAATGCTCCTCCAGAATGTAGCCCAGTTTATTGCGTTGATAACTCTGATGAACAATTGGAACAGTCTGTGGACCAGAAATTATGGGGCGATGATAATACATTGTTTCTAATTTCTGAAATTGGTGGAAATCAAGAGACTTCGAGAAAGGCATAAAAAAATGTCTGGAACAAAATTGCAGATGTATGTCAGAATAAATTTGGGAGACAGGTTTCATGGAGCTCCTGTGAACAAAAATGGAAGAGTTTGAAAAGAACTTACCAATTCTATTTGTTACACAACTCAACTTTTGGTCAGAAGAGGAAGTACTGGCCGTACTTTTCTGCAATACTTGAATTCATGCATAAAAAAAAACACAAATATGTGCGAGATGTAGGTTTAGAGTTTATCGATACCGAGTCTGTCGGAATTGGAATAATTAGGGTGGATACGTTGGGTTTCTTTGACATTTTGATTGATTTAATTCTTTTGCCTTTGTTGTTATTGAAAATGTTTAATTGCGGTGAATGTTTGTCAGCGACCGGTCGATCCAAGCCGTCGATTACTTGTGAATCATGTAAAACCTATTTTCATCCATCGTGTGTTTCCAAGACGGTGGATATACTGGCTGCGATGAAAGCTGTCCCTGGCTTATTCTGGAGATGTAAATATTGTGAAAAATCCTGCGTATCGGTCGGCAGTCGGAGATTGGTGATTTTTTGGAGACCAGGGTTTATGCAGCGCTGTCCAGGATTAATGATCATGTGTCCTCGTTAAACTTGAATTTCATGAGGAAGCTATGCGATCCTGTTGTCGATGGCGGACCGACTCGGTATGCAGATATTGTGAAGAATAGGACTAAACCTGGTGTAATAGTTAGACAGAAGAATGATGGAATGAAGTCGGAGTTGATGATGAACGTTAATCCCGCCAAGCATAATTTTCAGTTGACTAAGATCTATCATTTGAGGGATGGCGGTATCCATCTGGGCTGTAAAACTATGGTAGAGAATGATAAGCTGAAAAGTTTGGTAGAGGAGAAAATGGTGAACTTATATGAAGTTGAAGAGTTTACAGGCGTGGAACCACGAATTCGAATGGTAGGCTTGTCTGAGGAGTATTCTGTAAATGATTTGTTCGATTTGATTATCAAGTGTAACCCTGAGATTTTTTGTGGATCATATAATTGTAAGGTTATCAAAATTTTTCCGACAAAAAATAATCCTAATATCTATCAGTCCAGGTGCATAGAGTTTGTTATGATAGGAGTAAGATGTCTAAAATACTGGTGTGTGCACTTGTCAAATTTTGAATGGAAACGTAATTTTACTTTTTGGGACATGGCGACTGTTTAGCTTTATACTCACATGAGGGAGCCACAAGGCAATTCATTCATAAATTTACATCGCGAACGCTTGACATTGGTTGAAATGTTAAATCAAATTAACCTCAAAAATGAAAGAAATTTATTTTATTCCCCTGAAAAATTAACTAGACAAATATTTCATGGATTTCACCGATTAACTGGCTTTTAAATAAATATTCTTGTGATGCGAGTTCTAATCACGTAATGCTTTCAATAAGTATGGTTTATCAATTTTTTTCTAATACATTGAAGTATGATTTTTTTCACTAGTAGATGGTCTCTTGCTCAAACATAAATGTTTTCAGTATTATTCTATAAAGATTTTACAAGCCTGATTTATGGTTAGTTGATGCTCATTTATGTATGTTTTATTAATTTCTGATCTGATCATTTTCGATAAGCAGGAAATGGTTTGTAATATCAGTAGGAATGCTTTCTATTAGGCTTGGTAAGGAATGATATGGGAGGTCCGGTTCAAAGTACATAGTTAATACAGGATGGCATGGGTGATTTGGGAGCTCTCTTTCTGTGATGATGAAAAAATATATATTCTCATTCTCAAACAGTTTTAATTGAACATATAAAGTAAATAATTTCAATATATATATATTATCCTTCTGAACTTTTGGCTCACAATATTTGGTTAGCAAACAATAAAGCATATAGAGCAGGGGTTAGTAACGGGATGCCCTACAATTCTGCGTATGACATGAAAGCCTACGGAAAAACCTCAGTAAAAAAACCTGGCTCCTGCCAAAGTGTGAAAGTACAAAAATAAGCTGAAATATAATTGAGGGACCTCTTTCTTCAAGATTGGTCTTCTATTGATGGACACAGAGGCTTCTTCAAGTTGTCCACATCGAATCTGGAAATATAAAGACAAAAGCAGAAAAAATAATTGATTTGATCAATTATATCGATGAAAAAAAGGTGTTTGAAATGCGTATATCTTTTGAGGATTCTTGAAACGCACGCATAATATTTAGTTGTTACTTGATATAGAACATTTCCCTTGAGTCATTAAAAAAATCATTTCTACTCACTTTTGGCACACTGAAAGTTCGTGAATTTTCATCCGCAGCACTAGACTGTCCACATAAAATACAAAAACGCATTATAAAAAATGGATAATCACTTTTCACACACTTTTATACAAAAATTCCGAATAACGCAATAAATAATTTATTCTAATCAGAAACTGACATTCGAATAAATTTGAGTGACTCTACCTGGCGGAGATAAAATGAAAGAATCCCCATGTCGCCAAACCTGTAAAACAAAATCGGAGGAGTGCACACACCAGTATTTTAGACATTTTAGATAGGAGGATGAGGAACTTGTTTGTTGATTATGACAGTTGCCGTGTTTTTGACGCAATAGACATTTTGCGTTGTTATAGATGTAACGGATTTCATCATTCCTCCAATAAATGTGAAAAGCCTATAACTTGTTCTCTTTGTGCGCAGGCTCAAGAGCTCGAGTCTTTGGAACGTAAGTGCAGTAACTGTGTCAGATTGACCGGAGGGTCTCATTCTGTGAACCATGCGGTGTAGGAGAGGAAGAAATGTACTTCATACGAACTAACCCTAAAAAAATTTAAAATGGCCTATTAGGGCAAGCCCTAGACAACATAGACATAAACAAATTGAACGAAGTAGTAAAATCGTCCATACACGTGGCGACTAAGAAGATTTGTTCGAGAACGACGAAACAAAATCGCTCAAAACTAAGTAATACTACCATTAAACTCATGGAGCAAAGAAGGCAGTTAGAGAAGGGGACACAGGAACATAAGGACGTGAATAAAATGGTGAAGAAAGCAGTGAGGAAAGACTTAAGAAATCATAGAACAAGGATAATTTACGAAATAATAGAACAAAATAAAAGCATGAGGGTTCTAAATTCAAAACTCTCATATGGAACAACCACACTTAATAAACTGAAAAATAAAGAAGGAAACAATGTATCGACACCGGAGCAAACCTCCCAAATAATAGAGGACTTCTACACCGGCCTCTATTCGTCAGCAGGATCGAAGAATAACGAAGAACAAACTAACTCCAAGACAATAATGAACGTGGGGTCAGAGGATCTGCCGGAAATAACATGTGAAGAAATACAATACGCCCTTAAGAAAATGAAGAACGGTAAATGTCCGGGGGAAGATCATATCACGTCAGAAATGATAAAGCTGGCAGGAGATAAGTTGACGAAAGTGCTGCAAACGCTGATGAATAGATGCCTGCAAGAAACAAAACTGCCAGCCGAATGGTATAACGCTGAGGTTGTGCTTCTGTTCAAGAAAGGCGACACTAGTGACATCGAGAATTATCGCCCCATTAGTCTGCTATCACATCTGTATAAGCTCTACACCAAGATCCTTACAAACCGACTTACCAAAAAGTTTGATTTCTACCAGCCAGTAGAACAGGCAGGATTCCGAAGCGGATTCAGCACAACTGACCACCTGCAAACACTACGTACGCTTATAGAAAAGGCAAGCGAATATAATGTCCCAGTATATCTGGCGTTTGTGGACTTTCACAAGGCATTCGATTCAATCGAAACATGGTCATTTTTAAATGCCATGAACCATGCGAGAATCGACTCAAGATATAATGCAGCTATAAAAGATATCTACAGTAATGCCACAATGCACGTTAAGATAGACGAAAGCACAAAAACACATAAAATACAACTGAATAGGAGTACGTCAAGGAGATACTATATCACCAAAATTGTTTACCTTGGCATTGGAGGAAATCTTTAAAGAGATGAACTGGCGACAAAAGGGCATCAAAATCGACGGATCATGTCTCAGCCATCTACGTTTTGCGGACGATATTGTCCTCATCTCAAAGGATCCAGAGGAGCTGAAGGAGATGATGACACAGCTGAACGAGGCTTCAAAGAATATAGGACTAAAGATGAACATTAATAAAACCAAGATTATGTCACCAACTTACATCCAGCTGTCACTAGATAACGAGATTATTGAGAACGTCGACCAGTACGAGTATATACCTCGGTCACGCCATTAAACTGGGAAAAGATAATCAAAGGTTAGAAATAACCCGACGAATTGGTCTTACCTGGGCCGCCTTTGGTAAACTAAAACATGTCCTCAAAAACCCCGGTATACCAATAAATTTAAAGCGTAAAGTCTACGACACGTGCATCCTACCAGTGGCAACGTACGGCCTCGAAACGATGACGCTCACAAAACACAGCGCAAATCGTCTAAAAACAGCTCAGAGGGCCATGGAACGTGCAATGCTCGGAATTTCTTTGAGGGACAAAATCCGAAATGAAGAGATAAGAAGACGAACAAGGGTGACCGATGTAATCCGACGCATAGCGGAGCTGAAATGGGGATGGGCAGGACATGTCGCAAGACAGAGCGACGACAGGTGGACCAATAAGATAGTCAACTGGCGTCCCAGAGAGACAAAGAGGGATAGAGGAAGACCACAAAGACGCTGGGTAGATGACATACGAGAGATCACCGGCAAAAACTGGGCACAACAAGCCCAAAATCGACAGAAATGGAGGAGACTCGGAGAGGCCTATGTTCAGAAGTGGACGGAGGAGGGCTAATGAAGAAGAAGAAGAAGAAGAAGAGATTAGGGCCCCGCATAGCTTTCGGATACCATGACTGAGTGTAATACTTCTATGGAGTCCTCGAACAATAGACTATCTACAGTAACACTAAGATAACACTATTTTTCAATGCAATAGCTGCCAGTGAGCATTCGGTGGTGGCTCTTACTGAAACTAGGTTGGACGGTACTATCAGGAGTGAAGAGTTATTCCCGAGCCAGTTTGAGGTGTATCGTTCGGATAGATATTTTATAGGGTGTGGGTGTTCAGAGGCGGCAGAGTTCTCATTGCGGTTGATAAGACATTCATATCAAATTTCAAATACATAGGTAAACAAAAGCAAGAGGATTCTATTGTTTTCATAATTTCTATCGATTTGCAGTGTGAAAGATACAAAACTGGTGGAGGGACCTTCACACTAAAGGCAACGCAAGCTGATAAGAAAGTAATGGGTTTGTTGCAGCATCACTTCACACCACTAACAAACCCTTACGACTCGTCAGCTGCGTATTATGAACTTAGTGAGTATGACAAGGAATCTGGATTACACTATAATTATTTCGCCTTCAACGAAATACTGCATATAATAAACTATGTAATTTCGAATGATCTGAAAAATAACATATTTCAGAAAAGGAAGAGAGGGAATCAGCAGGCTCTGCCATTGTGCTACCTCCTGCAAGCCCTGAGATCTGTATAAACATGCCTTCAACCAGCCAGCAGGGTATGGTTCGGTACTTGCAGGAAGAATCATCCTGTGGTGCTACTGACCAAAGTGATTCGTAACAATTGAGATATTCTAATCAAACAGGTAACCATAATACAAAAGATATTTATTCATCTAAAATACAGTGCAGATATGGAACTGAATTTCCCTGAGGAGGTAATTCTCTCACAGAAGAACCCTCTTCACATAATAGTCCTCTGGCGACTCCTGAAACTCCTAGAAGGCGACCAGGTGAAAAAAATCCAGCATCTAGTCGATTACGGTTAACTGCAACAAAAAAAAGCCCTCGTTATAACAACAAACACAATTATGGAAAGAAAAAATGCAAAGCAGGCGAATGAGGACTTCTTAACAGCAAAAAAAGTGGAGTTAATACAAAAACAGATTGATATCGAAAATCTAAAGGCCAAGAAAGAGGAATTCTATTTGAGAAAGAGGGAACAGTTGTTGGAGGCAGAAGTTACGTTGAAGTTATTAGAAATAGAAGAGGTGAAATTGCGTTTAGAAGTGATGAAAAAAATGTTATAGGAAACGTTATGACGTTATCTGAGTTGAAAAATAAGCTTTCAGTTAAGAATTCCCTCGGCTTTCACACACTTTTTGCTATGAAATATGCATATACTTTTTCCTACTAATTATGACATTTCTCCTCATTAATAAGGGTAATAATTTCATACCAATTTGATTATTTGCGATTTGTGTCTTAGATGACTTCATAAAATGAGAAGCTTAAATACGAACTAAATTAAGAAATTTGAAAAGATAACCTGTTTTTATACCCTGCCACTCACCTAATTTATTGAATTGCTATTGATCTTCTGAATGCATTTCCTTCGACAGTAGCAGGTATTGGTTCATCGGGAGGTTGTAGTTGCGGAACTTCTTCTTCATACTCAAAATTATCATTTTTCTGTACTGCGATGTTGTGTAATATTGCAGTTGCAACGATTATTACAAGTGTACAATCCAGCTTGACATGAAGTTGCATCGACAGGTAGGCAAATCTTCTTTTCCACACTCCAAATATTCTCTCAATTGTATTCCGGGTCTTTATGTGTGCTTTATTATATCGTTCCTCCATGCCAAGAGTTGGATTCAATATTACTGATGTGAAAACAGCCGAGTAAGATAGCCGAGTTTTGTACAGAATTTTTCGTACGCCACTGGAATATTGGCCGGATAGCGATGCAAAAAATTCTGATTCGCCGAGATAATTTAGGATTTTTCTATTTTCACGTTGGAATCTGGATATGGTACGTTCTCTACTACGATGGCCCATGATAAATCCATCACCAGCACTCATTCCACAGCACCCCCGGGTCGAATATGGCGAATGACGAACGAGTTTTCAATAAAAATATTCTTATCTGGCAAACTAGACATAGGATTGATGTAAAATTTGACAATAGCGTCCAGGAAATTAAACAGATATTAACTTCATATGCCACTTATACTTGCACCCCCCAGGGGGGTCAGTAGGTAGTCGGCCTGATTTTTAAAAATTCATAAAAAATCAACCATGGATGAGAATGCCATCAAACTCCTGCTGAATCATCCACATGTCGACAAAAAAATAATTCAGTAGTTATCTCTGACTTGCAACCCCTTGGGGGGCTAAAATAACGGCTTAATGATTATTCAAGCAGATACGAATATCTCGAGAACTAGACATAGAATCGACACGAAATTTGGTATTTAATCTTCTCTCTTAATACAGAGAATAACTCTATGACACACTTCCACTTGCACCCCAAATGAGGCTATGAGTTCAGCCGAGTTTTCTGTGAGTAATTCATACCTGGGAAACTAGACATAGGATTGGGGTCAAATTTCACAATAACATTAAGAAGCATCAACTCACAATTTCTGCATATGTCCCATTCACTTGCACCCCCAGGGGGTCAGTGGGTAGTCGGCCTGATTTTTAAAAATTCATAAAAAATCAACTATACATGAGAATTCCATCAAACTCCTGCGGAATCTTCTACATTACGACAAAAAAATAAATCAGTAGTTATCTCTGACTTGCAGCCCCTTGGGGGGCTAAAATAACGGCTTAATGATTATACAAGCAGTATCGAATATCTCGAGAACTAGACATAGAATCGACACGAAATTTGGTACTTATTCTTCTCTCTTAATACAGAGAATAACTCTTTGACTCACTTCCACTTGCACCCCCTGGGGGGGCTAGCCGAGTTCCAGCCGAGTTTTCTGTGAGTAATTCATACCTGGGAAACTAGACATAGGATTGAGGTCAAATTTCACAATAACAATTAAAAGCATCAACTCACAATTTCTGCATATGCCCCATTCACTTGCACCCCCCAGGGGGGTCAGTAGGTACTCGGCTTAATTTTTAAAAATTCTTAAAAAATCAACCATACATCAGAATGCCACGAAACTCCTGCAGAATTATCTACATGTCGATTAAAAATAATTCAGTAGTTATCTCTGACTTGCAACCCCGTGGGGGGCTAAAATAACGGCTCAATTATTATTCAAGCAGATTCGAATATCTCGAGAACTAGACATAGAGTCGACACATTTACTTCATTTACTAGCACCTCTTAGGGAGGTTTATAAGAGGTAATCCCTATAATTAAATACCACATCATAACTATACAGAGCAACCATTCAATCCCATTGAATTATTGTTTTCGTCTGCACTGTTTAGATCGATGCGCCAAAATTACATTATTCAGTTCTGTTAATTTGCCAAAGTTAATTGAATTCCTCACTATCCTTCATTACCAATAAAAATAAATAATTGGATTATTCCGAGAATCATCTTTCAGACTCTGTTAGGGAGTTCTTTCTATTTGAAAATTATACCATATATATATGGTATTTAGTTTATAGTTCTCGAGATATTCGAATCTGCTTGAATAATAATTGAGCCGTTATTTTAGCCCCCCACGGGGTTGCAAGTCAGAGATAACTACTGATTTATTTTTTAGTCGACATGTAGATAATTCTGCAGGAGTTTGATGGCATTCTCATGTATGGTTGATTTTTTTATGAATTTTTAAAAATTAGACCGTGTACCTACTGACCCCCTGGGGGTTGCAAGTGAATGTGGCATAAGCAAAAATTGTGAGTTGATGCTTCTAAATGTTATTGTGAAATTTGACCTCAATCCTATGTCTAGTTTTCCAGGTATGAATTACTCACAGAAAACTCGGCTGGAACAAGGCTAGCCCCCTCCCCCCAGGGAGTGCAAGTGGAAGTGAGTCATAAAGTTATTCTCTGTATTAAAAGGGAAGAATAAATACCAAATTTCGTGACGATTCTATGTCTACTTCTCGAGATATTCGTATCTGCTTGAATAATCATTAAGCCGTTATTTTAGCCCCCCAAGGGGTTGCAAGTCAGAGATAACTACAGAATTATTTTTTCGTCGACATGTAGATGATTCTGCAGGAGTTTGATGGCATTCTCATGTATGGTTGATTTTTTATGAATTTTTAAAAATCAGGCCGACTACCTACTGACCCCCCTGGGGGGTGCAAGTGAATGTGGCATATGCAGAAATTGTGAATTGATGCTTTTAATTGTTATTGTGAAATTTGACCTCAATCCTATGTCTAGTTTCCCAGGTATGAATTACTCACAGAAAACTCGGCTGGAACTCGGCTAGCCCCTCCCAGGGGGTGCAAGTGGAAGTGTGTCATAGAGTTATTCTCTGTATTAAGAGAGAAAATTAAATACCAAATTTCATGTCGATTCTATGTCTAGTTCTCGAGATATTCGTATCTGCTTGAATAATCATCAAGCCGTTATTTTAGCCCCCCAAGGGGTTGCAAGTCAGAGATAACTACTGAATTATTTTTTTGTCGACATGTAGATGATTCAGCAGGAGTTTGATGGCATTCTCATCTATGGTTGATTTTTTATGATTTTTTAAAAATTAGGCCGACTACTACTACTGACACAAGTGTGCAAGTAAAAGTGGCATATGAAGTTAATATCTGTTTATTTTCCTGGACGCTATTGTCAAATTTTACATCAATCCTATGTCTAGTTTGCCAGATAAGAATATTTTTATTGAAAACTCGTTCGTCATTCGGCATATTCGACCCGGGGGTGCTGTGGAATGAGTGCTGGTGATGGATTTATCATGGGCCATCGTAGTAGAGAACGTACCATATCCAGATTCCAACGTGAAAATAGAAAAATCCCAAATTATCTCGGCGAATCAAAATTTTTTGCATCGCTATCCAGGCAATATTCCAGTGGCGTACGAAAAATTTTGTACAAAACTCGGCTATCTTACTCGGCTGTTTTTACATCAGTAATATTGAATCCAACTCTTGGCATGGAGGAACGATATAATAAAGCACACATAAAGACCCGGAATACAATTGAGAGAACATTTGGAGTGTGGAAAAGAAGATTTGCCTACCTGTCGATACAACTTCATGTCAAGCTGGATTGTACACTTGTAATAATCTTACTAGGCTGTTTTCACATCAGTTTCAATATTGGGGTTAACAAATGTTGACCACAAGGGTAAGCTCTATCCCTTAACAGATAGGAGTTTCCAAATTCGTTATTCTCTAACCGAGCCCGCAAAAAAAAGCCATGATATATTGTGCTATCATGCGTTGAACTATGCCAGCGTGCATCAATATCACGTATAGTCAATTTAGCATCACACACAGCTTGTATATTTAAGGAGAATTAACCCTTTCTATTTCGAAATAATTCAGCATTATCTCCTCCAGGTTAAATAAGTGGTATATGAGTTCCATCAATGCAACCAAGAACATTTGGAAAGCCTGCTATGTTATAGAAGCCCGCCTTAGTTTCTAAAATTTCAGTATCATTTTTTGGCTTACCTATAAATCTTTCAGATAGTTTGGCTATTTCCTTGCTCACATTGAAAATAACTTTAGATACCGTTGATTTGTGAACATTGATATCATCACTTATAACAATTTGAAAAGTGCCTGTGGCATAGTATCGTAGAGCAATGCACACCTGTTCTAAAACAGATAATGCCACTTTTCTCTGAGATATTGAGGATACAACTGGGTTCAGTTCATCACATAAATATCCCACTGTGCTTTTGTTCGGTCGGTATCTTTGCCTAAAAATATTTGAACAATTAATATCATTTTTAATCATGGGGTAAATGAGAGAACTTTTAGTTTAAGTTATTTGTTTTTCCTTCAACATTTTTTCATCACTTCTAAACGCAATTTGGCCTCTTCTATTTCTATTAACTTCAACGTAAGTTCTGCCTCCACCAACTGTTCTCTCTTTGTCAAATAGAATTCGTCTTTCTTGGCCTTCAGATTTTCGAAATCAATCTGTTTTGTATTAACACCACTTTTTGCTGTTAATAAGTCCTCATTGGCCTGCTTTGCATTTTTTCTTTTCATAATTGTGTTTGTTGTTGTAATGAGGGTTTTCTTTTTGTTGCAGTTAACCCTAATCGACTAGATGCTAGTCTTTCTTCACCTGGTCACCTTCTAGCAGTTTCAGGAGTCACCAGAGGACTATTATGTGAAGAGGGTTCTTCCTGTGAGAGAATTACCTCCTCAGGGAAATTCAGTTCTATATCTGCAATGTATTTTAGTTGACTAAATATTTTGTATTATGGTTACCTGTTTCTTCGAATATCTCAATTGTTACGAATCTCACATATATAAAAATAACTCACTTTACTCAGTAGCACTACAGGATGATTCTTCCTGCAAGAACCGAACCATACCCTGCTGGCTGGTTGAAGGCATGTTTATACAGATCTCAGGGCTTGCAGGAGGTAGCACAATGGAAGAGCCTGCTGATTCCCTCTCTTCCTTATCCGAAATATGTTATTTTTTAGTTCATTCGAAATTACGTAGTTTATCATATGCAGTATTTCGTTGAAGGCGCAATAATTATAGTGTAATCCAGATTTCTTATCATACTCACTAAGTTCATAATACCCAGCTGATGAGTCGTAAGGGTTTGTTACTGGTGTGAAGTGATGTTTGAAGAAACCCATTACTTTCTCATCAACTTTGGTAGCATTTGGTGTAAAGGTCCCTCCATCAGTTTTGTATCTTTTACACTGCAAATCGACAGAAATTATAAAAACAATAAAATCCTCTTGCTTTTGTTTACCTATGTATTTGAAATTTGATTATACCTACTTTGTCGTAGGCGAAATTTTTTTCGCTTGTTGTTTCTCGCTCCGCGGACCAGTGTCTCCAGCGGCGTTGAATTTTACTGCTATCTTCTGCCAGGCCTGGTTTTTCAAATTCAAATTACTGGCATCCGTCTTTTTATTATCGATGAAACCAATAAAATCTTTAGCAATGTCCAATAACAATATTTTTTCACGCTCCGTGAAATTTCCAGCCCTTTTTCGACTCATTTATTTTGCGTAATTGTTTTTTCGTTTGTTTTTGAATTTGAATTCACAATCTCCGACGCCAAAAGAACGTCACAGAATGTTTAATCCATCTCTTGATTCTGTATTCTGCTTTCGATACGATTTGTAAATACGAATTTTTTCCATATAGGATTATAAGAGAATGATTATTTTATAGTTGTGAATTAGTCTCTCTTTGAAATTATATTGCATGATTAAAATATGTAAGGTTTGATTACAGTGACATCTATTATCACTTTCATGAACTAACTATACTGTCGATACTGTGGAGTTATCCAATCGATAGCTTACCGAAGCGTAAATTTGACATCAGAAACCCGTGCGGCGTTTATCGAGCCGATAAATATTAACCACAAGTTAACGGCTGGATAAATATCTGACGTTTATCTGTCGAGTTCAGAAATCGGCCATATATAAGTTTAGTTTTATTTCTTGCTTTATATTGAAATAAAGGAATGAATGAATATAAAACAAAGATTTAGTTAATAAAAATGGCAATACTCTGTAAATTTGCAAATCCTCATTCTAATTCGAGTTTTGGAAAGAAATCTATTTTTCTTCATCGTTTTCATCTGCAAACATTCCTACATCTTCTGTCGTCTCATTTTCCTTCGAATCAATTGCAGATTCTATGAATCGCATTCACTGGAAACAAAATCATCGTCAGAGTAAAAGTTACTTCCATCACTACCATTTTTTGCCACCCTTTCCAGCACATCATCTTAAATTGATTACGAGATATTGTTGATAATGGCGCTCGTGTTGAATGATTGTTTGGGCTATTACCATCATCTATTGTGGATGTAATGTTTTCCGACGTTTCGATAGACATCTTCTATCTTTATCAAGGAGAAAAGTAAGAAACCTTTTGAAAATTATCAACTTTCAAAAAGTCAATATTGACAGAAGTCATGAAAAAAAATGAACGATGTTATATACTCATCTGTGATATGATGATCTTTTTAAGTTGGATCGAACTATCGGCGTCCAAACTTCTGGCAGATCTATAGATGGAGCACTTATGGAATCAGGTGTTATTTTCATAAATGCTGCTTCTTTGATTTTTTCTTCTTGCAAGTTTTCTTCTTTGGATATTATTGATGCTTGATCCCATTTTATACGATGATTCTCATCTACAGCATGTTGGACCAATCTGGATTTGTCGCTGTCTAGTACTCGTAGAAGCTTCTGATGTTCTTTTATTCGTACATTCAGAGGGCGTTTAGTTTCTCCGATGTAAAATCTTCCGCACTCGCAAGGTAATTCATATATGCAGTTCTTTGTCCTTTGTGTCTCATTATTAGAAAACTTTTGTAAGTTTAGCTCTGATAGTGTCTTGAGTTTTGAATGCAGTTGTTATATTGTATCTATTTCCAATTCTTCTCATTTTCTCCGACAAACCTTTTACATAAGGAATTACGGTTTTAATGGTCTGAATTATATCTGTTGGTTCAGGTTGACTTTCTCTTGTTCGTTTAGCTTTTTCTAATATCTTTTTGGGTAGCCATTGCTTCTAAGAGTTTTCGAGATGTTATTTATTTCTTCATTTTTGTCTTCTTAAGTGCAACAAATATTTATTGCTCTATCAAATAAACATTTTGCTACTCCCAATTTAGTGTTTAGTTGGTGGTT
The DNA here is from genome assembly GCA_030674115.1 of Micraspis discolor. Classification (NCBI taxonomy): domain Eukaryota; kingdom Metazoa; phylum Arthropoda; class Insecta; order Coleoptera; family Coccinellidae; genus Micraspis; species Micraspis discolor. Next base: position 1,298,775 of record JARTUT010001749.1, on the reverse strand, counting down.
TGAATCAAAATGTAGATATTGTCCTGTGTTCGTTGGCTTTTTATACACAGTGGTTCTTGGGATTCCATTTTGTTTATGTACGAGTACATCTAAGAATGGAAGTTGTCTGTCCTTCTCGATTTCAATTGTGAATTTAATTGATTCCTCTTGATTGTTTAGATATTGAAGGAATCCATCTATAGTGTCTCTTCCATGTTGCCAAATAATGAAAGTATCATCTACATATCTTTTCCACAGTTTGGGTTTAAGTACATATTTTCTAATGCCTTCTGTTCGAAAATTTCCATATATAAATCAGCTAAAATTGGTGATAGTGGTGAACCCATGGCCATCCCGAATTCTTGTTGATAAAGATGTCTTCAAATTGGAAATATGTTGTTTCAATACAAATAGAAAGCATTTCCATAATTGCATCACGCTTAGTGTAGTTCTTTCACTAAGGGTTTGATCTTCTTCAAGCTTTTTCCTAACTATGATAAGTGTTTTATCTGTCGGAATATTAGTGAACAAACTGGTGATGTCGAAGCTGACCATAACGTCTTCTTCTATGATTTCTTGATGATTCATTATTTCTATGAAGTGTTTCGTGTTTCTTATCATCGATGTTGAATTACTTTTTAATGGTGATATAATTTTCAACAGAAATTTAGCCAATTGGTGGCACCAATTGTGAGTTCAAGAAATTCAGCATGCCACCAATTGGCTGAATTTCTGTTGAAAATTATATCACCATTAGAATTAGAATTTGCTGAATTTCTTGAACTCACAATTGTCTTAGAGGAATATTTGCTTTGTGTATTTTTACACAAAGCAAATATTCCTCTAAGACCAATTGTGAGTTCAAGAAATTCATCATGCCACCAATTGGCTAAATTTCTGTTGAAAATTATATCACCATTAAAAAGTAATTCAACATCGATGATAAGAAACACGAAACACTTCATGAAACATCAAGAAATCATGGAAGAAGACGTTATGGTCAGCTTCGACATCACCAGTTTGTTCACTAATATTCCGACAGATAAAACACTTATCATAGTTAGGAAAAAGCTTGAAGAAGATCCAACCCTTAGTGAAAGAACTACACTAAGCGTGAATGCAATTATGGAAATGCTTTCTATTTGTATTGAAACAACATATTTCCAATTTGAAGACATCTTTTATCAACAAAAATTCGGAATGGCCATGGGTTCACCACTATCACCAATTTTAGCTGATTTATATATGGAAGGCATAAGAAAAAAAATGTACTTAAACCCAAACTTTGGAAAAGATATGTAGATGATACTTTCATTATTTGGCAACATGGAAGAGACACTATAGATGGATTCCTTCAATATCTAAACAATCAAGAGGAATCAATTAAATTCACAATTGAAATCGAGAAGGACAGACAACTTCCATTCTTAGATGTACTCGTACATAAACAAAATGGAATCCCAAGAACCACTGTGTATAAAAAGCCAACGAACACAGGACAATATCTACATTTTGATTCAAACCACCAACTAAACACTAAATTGGGAGTAGCAAAATGTTTATTTGATAGAGCAATAAATATTTGTTGCACTGAAGAAGACCAAAATGAAGAAATAAATAACATCTCGAAAACTCTTAGAAGCAATGGCTACCCCAAAAGATATTAGAAAAAGGTAAACGAACAAGAGAAAGTCAACCTGAACCAACAGATATAAATCAGACCATTAAAACCGTAATTCCTTATGTAAAAGGTTTGTCGGAGAAAATGAGAAGAATTGGAAATAGATACAACATAACGACTGCATTCAAAACTCAAGACACTATCAGAGCTAAACTTACAAAAGTTAAGCTAATAATGAGACACAAAGGACAAAGAACTGCATATATGAATTACCTTGCGAGTGCGGAAAATCTTACATTGGAGAAACTAAACGCCCTCTGAATGTACGAATAAAAGAACATCAGAAGCTTCTACGAGTACTAGACAGCGACAAATCCAGGTTGGTCCAACATGCTGTAGATGAGAATCATCGTATAAAATGGGATCAAGCATCAATAATATCCAAAGAAGAAAAACTTGCAAGAAGAAAAATCAAAGAAGCAGCATTTATGAAAATAACACCTGATTCCATAAGTGCTCCATCTATAGATCTGCCAGAAGTTTGGACACCGATAGTTCGATCCAACTTAAAACGATCATCATATCACAGATGAGTATATAACATCGTTCATTTTCTTTCATGACTTCTGTCAATATTGACTTTTTGAAAATTGATAATTTTCAAAAGGTTTCTTACTTTTCTCCTTGATAAAGATAGAAGATGTCTATCGAAACGTCGGAAAACATTACATCCACAATAGATGATGGTAATAGCCCAAACAATCATTCAACATCATCTTAAATATTGTGTTTATTATTTACATTTCATATTGAAAGGTTCGGAAAATAATTTTGAATTTTCTTGCAGAATGAGTCAAACTGGATTATGGATTGCGGGGACAACATAATACTTGGTACAACAAAATCTATTTCTACAGCCTCCGCCCGAGTTCGGAGAGGATTTCAAACCTGGCAGAACCGAAGCATTCAATCATGGTTTTTTTGACGGTATAAATCCAAATGCCTTCCTCAACGCCAACCGACAAAAATATGAACACCACAAACATAAAATAAAAAACAGTTTAAAACAATTCTCTAATGAACTTAGTTCGGAAAGTTGGAAAATCAATAAAACATCAGTGAATCGGATCGGACAAGCCGGAGACGTTACCAAATCTTATTCGATGTTTTGGACCTGAAACCAGAAGAAATGGGGAAGTAGGAGTGAAATTAACGGGAACATGTGTATTGACGTACGTGGCCGAATGTGATGAAAAATACACTGAATTTAACCGCATGTGCGGCTATCCTCAGAAGTGTGAACTGGGCCGACTCCAACTTGCTCATTCAACTGTTCGCTTTGGCTCTTCTGAATTTCATGGTCATTGCCGGAAACTGTTTGGTGATTGCCGCTGTTCTGTATTCCTCGAAACTACATTCTGTGACCAACCTTTTCATTGTTTCTCTGGCCGTTGCTGATCTACTCGTCGGTGTGGCTGTTCTGCCATTCTCAACAGGCAGAGAATTATTGAAGGTGAGACAATTCTTTACCTATCGTTATGTTATACAGTGCTCATCAAAATAATGGAACAAATTAATTTTCTAAGGAGAAAAATATTTGGCAACGAAATCATGATAGAGACTGATTTTTGTCTCCGTTTCCAACCAAAAATATGATCCATATGCATATGATTGAATTAGGTTAGTTACGAAACTGCTGATGTATTTTTTATACCAGTTCCTTGATTCCAAATTTGTGATAAAATGTAATTAAATACAGACCCCATATGCCAGTAAGGAAGATTCTCTTCACAAACTTTTTGTTTTATTGATCGGTGAAAATGAACAGTTTCTGTTGAAACTGATTGTTTCTTCAGTATAGAGTTCTCTGACTATCAAATATGTGTGTACCTTTTCACGCTGAGGGCCAAAATCTACTTCAAATACAAGCAACTTTTATTTCCAGATCTATAATGACAACAACATGACAAGTTGTCTCCTAGAAACTATTACAAAACAACTTGACTATCAACTTATAGAGGGTGATTCCGGATGAGACCGTCAGATTTTAGGTGAAGTATACACTAGTCAAGGCAGTTTCGAAACAATGTTTAGTTTATGGTTGGGGGCCTTTAATGAGAGTCTATAGGGTGATTTGTCCGATTCGACCGATTTTTCTTTTATTCATAACTTTGGTATGGCTTGATCAATCTTGATGAAATTTTCAGTGTAGAACAATATGATTATCTTCTTTCAATAATTCTAACACTTTCTCAAAAATGCAGGGTGGGAATCATGATAAGTTCAGATTAAGTTTGCAGGTTGAAAAAACACCCTGTACATTCCGTTTTCAAAAGTTTTCTACATGCTTCAGATTCTATCATAAGTTTACAATACTAGAGCGTTTTAATTTTTTTTGGCACACATCCAGTTTTCCTAGAAAATTTTTTCAAGGATGAACAATATCGATATTTCGCTCCAAGGCAGTGAGGATATTCTGAACTTGAATGTAAACCGATGTCGTCCAATGATACAAAGCTCTTCCTGAGTCCTAAGTTCATATTTAATCACTCATATTCTGATGTATAAAATCATTTAATCCAGAAAATATCTTTATACCTACCTACTTAAACCAAAAAATCTACAATACAGAATAAACATTCGAAACATATTGTTTGGGTTTCAATTAAATATATTCATTAAAAAATATTTTCATTTGTGATTTTATCCTAACTTTATAGTTATGTTTCATTAAGATGGTCCATACTGTAGATGAAGGCTTTGCAGGTCATTATGTGGATTTAAGCGCGCATATGATTGGTATCTGACACGATCGCTTCGAGACGTGTGAGTGACATACGTGTTAAAAATATATATGTTTTCAAGACTCTCGGAAGAAACAAGTGTGGCCTACTCTTGGCAATTAAAACATTATGTACCACATCATGCTGTTTTCAACCCAAATAGTCCTTCTACAAAGCTGAGAGTAGTGTTCGACTCATCAGCAAAGGTTTCGGGCAATAATTCGCTGAATGAAATTCTCATTACAGGTCCAAAGCTTCAAAGAAATGTGATGGCCCTTTTGTTGAAGTTCCGGACTTATAACGTTGTTTTCGCCGCTGACATCAAACAAATGTACAGACAGATTCTTGTTCATCCCTCACATAGACGTTTTCAACGAGTTCTTTTCAAATTTTCGCTCTCAGATCCGGTTCAGATTTACGAGTTGAATACTGTCACTTACGATGTTGTGTCCTCCCCATATTTAGCTCTTCGGGTACTGAAGCAGTTAGCTTCGGACGAGAGACTTCAGTTTCCGGCAGCAGCTGAGATTTTACTTTCAGACATATATGTAGATGATGTGTTATCTGGTGGAGATAATGTGGAGGAAGCTCTGGCTTTGCAGAACGAGTTAATTTCGTTGCTGAAACAAGGTGGATTTGAACTCAGAAAATGGTCCAGTAATCGAACTGAGCTGGTAAATCATTTACCCCTGATCATCGACATCAAGAATCGTTGAATTTCGATGCAGATTCGGTATTGAAAATTCTGGGATTAAGGTGGTTTCCAGCAGAAGATCATTTCTCGTACGCTATCGATTCTGCAGAAAGGCCAGCTACAAAGCGAACAGTTCTTTCCGATTTAGCTCGAATTTTCGACCCTATTGGATTTTTAACACCCTTCACCTTCCTAGCTAAACATCTGATTCAACACCTCTGGACTCTTGGTCTTCATTGGGACGATATTCTTCCTGCAGATCTATTACATCACTGGAATCAATGCAAGTCCGAATTGCATGTTTTGTCTTCTCTTCGCATTCCCCGCCTAATAATCAAGCAGTCATTCTCAAATTGCGAAATCCACGGATTTGGAGACAGTAGCGAAAAAAGGTTATGCAGCTGTCGTTTATTTTCGATTTTTCAGCTCTGTAGGCACTGTGAGTGTCTCCCTGGTTGCTGCAAAATCTAGAGTTTCACCCATCAAGCGATTGTCTCTGCCCAAATTAGAATTATGTGCCGCTCTCCTTCTTTCAAAGTTACTTTCGCTTGTTGTGAAATCCTATGAATCCTCATTGTCAGTGAATGAAATATTTGCATGGTCTGACTGTATGGTTGTTCTCCATTGGATCAAATCTTCTCCCCATCGTTGGAAGAGTTTCGTAAGTAATCGTACATCACAAATTCAAGAGTTGATACCTCCTGATCAGTGGTTTTATGTGAGGTCCTGAGATAATCCTGCAGATTGTGCCACTCACGGCATGTCTCCTGCGGAGTTATTAAACTATTCCTTATGGTGGGCGGGACCTTCTTGGCTTCACTCAGTGGATTCCGTCGACAATCATTGTCCTCCGGAAATTGCAAACTGGAGAAGAACGAAAAGTTGTTCTATCGACATTTTCATCGTCTGATCTATTTGGAGATCTTATCACAAAATATTCATCATTTTCGAAACTTCAGCACGTGGTGATTCTACTCTTTCGTTCTTTATTCAATTTCAAAAATCCTCATGCTAAACGAATCGGTAGTTTTTCGACAGTGGAACGAAAGCAAGCTTTCAACTTTCTCATCAAATGCGTTCAGCAGAAGTTTTTCGGTGAGAAAATTCAGAGTCTTCGATCAAACCTACCAATTTCCGCGAAACATCTTCAAAAACTAAATCTCTTCATTGGCGAAGATGACCTTTTACGAGTGGGTGGTCGATTAGCGTTTTCTGGTCTTCACTATGACCATAAATTTCCAGCATTGTTGCCAAACAAACACGTTTTTACGGATCTGCTTATTCGGTATTTTCATAGGTTATACCTCCATCCCGGTTCACAGACGTTGCAGTTTCTTCTTTCTCAACAGGTTTGGATTTTGTCGGCAAGGAAAGCTATTCGAAGAGTTACTTCAAAATGTCTGGTTTGCTTCCGGTCAAATCCTAAATCTCTTCAACCACTAATGGGCAATATTCCTTCCTACCGCGTTAATGAATTGAAACCATTTCAGTGTGTAGGCGTTGATTTTGGCGGTCCATTTCAAATAACCATGTCAAAAGGTCGGGGTCAAAAATCAACTAAGGCCTATATTTGTCTCTTCGTTTGCTTCACAACCAAAGCCCTACATTTGGAGCTGGTTTCCGATCTTACCAGTGAAGCCTTTCTGGCGGCTTTCAAACGGTTTATTGCTCGAAGGGGTCGGTGCACTAAAATATTCAGTGACGGAGGCACTAATTTCAAAGGTGCTCAAAGGGAACTTCTTTTCCATATGAAGCAAGCTGTGGAAGTGGAAAGGATAGATTGGAGTTTCAATCCACCGTCAGCTCCTCATTTTGGAGGATTGCGGGAGATTGGTATCAAATCTGTGAAATCACATCTTTACAAACTCATTGGTGATCAGATCCTTACGTATGAAGAGATGTATACCGTCCTGGTTCAAATTGAAGCAGTGTTGAACTCTCGACCACTTTGTCCTCTCAGTGCTGATCCAAATGACTTGTCGCCCCTTACTCCGGGACATTTCCTCACACTTGCTCCCATCTCCGCTCTTCCTGAACCTGATTTGTCCACCGTGCCTCTCAATCGGTTGTCTAGATGGCAGTTGCTCACCCGGTTACACCAAAATTTCTGGAAAAGGTGGCATCTCGAATACTTAAACACCTTGCAACAACGTACCAAATGGTTCATACCAAACAATAACCACTTATCTGCGGGCAAACTTGTCCTAATAAAGGAGGAGCAGCTTCCTCCTCGGCGTTGGCGTACAGCTCGTGTGATCGAGGTGCATTTGGGAAAAGACGGTATACCACGAGTGGCTACCGTTCGTACTTCTAACGGCATTCTGCAAAGACCGGTGGTAAAATTGTGTCCTCTTCCGGAGCAGACATGATTACGTAAAATAATTCTATTTTAGGTGGGCGGAATGTTTGGGTTTCAATTAAATATATTCATTAAAAAATATTTTCATTTGCGATTTTATCCTAACTTTATAGTTATGTTTCATTAAGATGGTCTATACTGTAGATGAAGGCTTTGCAGGTCATTATGTGGATTTAAGCGCGCATATGATTGGTATCTGACACGATCGCTTCGAGACGTGTGAGTGACATACGTGTTAAAAATATATATGTTTTTCAAGACTCTCGGAAGAAACAAGTGTGGCCTACTCTTGGCAATTAAAACTCAACATTTTCTTTAATTTTCTTTGGTTTCAATTCGCATCCTAAGGGATAATTTTCTATAAGAATCTTAACTTCATTTTCGAGTGTTTTCAAAATGCGTTCGACACTTTCTCAAGTTCTACAGGCTATACGTTTCAAAAGAGTTCAAGTGCTCAAGAACGTGGAATCTTCTACACTTCGAGGGGTAGCTACCCTAAGATACCTACATCTGACGTCGGCCTGGAAAGAAGAACATTTCAGTCGAAAAAGGTGAGTGTTAGATACCAAGGTTCGAATTAGCATTTTTTTCTATACAGTCCTCTAAATCGAGTTACGCGATTCCGTAACACATATCATGAACGGCAAAACTAAGGATTAACACAAAATTTACATAGAATGTTCGAAATGATTTCCCCTTTTTTGAATACATATTCGAGACCTTTTTATTAGATTTCCAATTGACCTTCTAATGAGGGATTGATTTTGCTTCATGATATTACATTCCTCCAAAATCCTTTCAACTAGGTGTTCTCTACTTCTAATTTCAACTTTATAAACTCTTGTTTTCAGATATCCCCACACAAAATAGTCTAAAGGGTTCAAATCAGGCGATCTTTGTGGCCAAGCAATAGGGCCTCCACGACCAATCTATCTGTTCGGATAATTTACATCCAGGTGATTCCTCACATTCAATGTAAAGTGAGGTTGTGCTCCGTCATGCTGAAAGTACATAGAGCGGATATGTACATTTTCCAATAGATTTGGTAAAATATTTTCCAAAAAATCTAGGTAAATTTCACCATTTAATCTTTCCGCAAAAATGTGAGGGCTAACTAAATTTCCGTCTATTGTTCCAAGCCAAATATTGGCAGAAAATCTGTGTTGTGTTTTATGACTCTTCTTCAAATGCGGGTTGTCTCTTACCCATTCGTGGGAATTGTGGATATTAAAAATTCCATTCTTAGTGAACATAGCCTCGTCGCTGAATAGAATACGAAAAAATAGCTCGTTGGTGACTAATATCCCAGCGACAAAATTGTAATCGTTGGGGCAGATTTTGTGGCAACAGTTCTTGCTCCTTTTGGTAGTGGTATGGGTGGAATTGTTCTTTCTTCAAAGTCTTGCTCACTTTGCTCTGCGAACTTCCTAATTCGGCATTAATTTGACGAGTACTAATAGACGGTTCCTCCTCCACCCGTTTATCAATTTGAATTGAAATTTCATTTTGAGTAGGCCTATCAATGATTTCTGCCTTACTAGGATATTGCCCATGTTCCCTAGAATAATGGAATACTCGTCCGAAAGTACATTTGTTTGGTTGACGTCAGTTGGGAAATCGTCTATGGTATTCCATTTTGGCTTCATTTCCATTTCCGTTACAAAAACCATAAACAAAAATTATATCCGCATATTACGCATGAGTAAATAATTGAGGCATGTTGAAATACACTTCTTGTGACAGATTATTTCTTAAATAGTCTCATTCTGTGGTTCACTGTGATGGTAACCATGGATCTTAAAGAACTTGATTTAAATAGAGATTTAATTTTTATGGAGAATTTTCAATATCATTAAAACTATTTATCATACATTCGTGATCCAATATTTTACATACCTACCATAAGGCCGTAAGTGAGTACATTTTTGAACGGAACTACTATGTTTTAGGAATATTCGCTTCATAGAAAACCGGAAGTGTGCCGAAAATCACCTAAATAATGACTCAATTTTATGTTAATCCATAATTTTGCCTTTCATATGTTTCGAATGTTTAATCTGTATTTGTAGTAGTAGTGTAACGGTAGCTCAATGAACGAATTTTGATCTCGCGAAAAAACAATAATGAGAAACTGAAATGAAAGCAAGGATACGCTGGAAGCACCTGGAACCTACCTTGTTGGATGAACCCAGAATGGAAGTCAGCACTGTCCAGATCTCACAATAGCTTTCACACACTGTTTTGAATAAATTATATAAAAATGTCCGAGTTTTCAATGATATTTGTTTCCGTGAATCGAGCGTTCACTTCCACAGTTTTCAGGTGGCAGAATAATATTAATCTCCGAAAAATGTGTTCTACGACGCATATGCCACCAGATGTGCGTTCCAAGATTTCCCAACGTATTTATTTATTTAACAACAATGAAACTAAAAAATGAAAAATGAAATAGACCGTTGATTCAGCGATCATTTCGAAATGAAGAAACAACGTATTATAAAACAAAACCATACTGAAAAACCATACTGAATGTTGCAGTAACAAGTAGTATGTAGATATTTTTGGTTCACGTACGTATAAAGAAATTTTTTGAATTAAATGATTTTATACATCTGAATATGAGCGATCAAAAATGAATTTCGAATTTGGATAATTTATTTATTTATTTATTATTTATTTATTTATTTATTAATTTAGGACTCAGGAAGAGCTTTGTATTATTGGACGATACAGGTTTACCATCTATTTATTGTCAGCCAAAAGTTCAAAAGAATATATATATATATACCATCTAGTTGAGAATATTCTCAATGCCTTGGAGCGAAAAAACGATATTGTTCATCTTTGAAAAATTTTTCTAGGAAAAATTGACGTGTGCCAAAAAAAATAAAAACACTCTAGTAATGTTAACTTATGGTAGAATCTGAAGCAAGTAGAAAATTTCTGAAAACGGAATACAGGATGTTTTTTCAACCTGCATACCTAATCTGAACTTATCATAATTCCCATTCTGTATTTTTGAAAAAATAATGGAATTATTGAAAGAAGATAATCATATTGTTCTACACTGAAAATTACCTCAAGATTGATCAAGCCATACCAAAGTTATAAATAAAAGAAAAATCGGTCGAATCGGACAAATCACCCTGTAGACTCTCAATGAAGGCCCCGAACCATAAACCCAACATTGTTCCGAAACTATATTGACTACTGTATACTTCATCTAAAATCTGATGGTCTCCTCCGGAATCACCCTGTATATTTGAAAAACAAAGTAGGTGAATTCTTGAACTTCAACAGTTTCTCCTGCTGATACCGCTTGTGGCCAACATTCAATAACTCCACAATTTTTTCATGGTTGTCAATTTCTAGACTGGTGAAAATTGCTAATCAAGCTCAATATCACGGTATCTGCTTCATCGTGCAAACGGAAATGACGCCTTGAATTTATGGCTCTTTTTATCTTATAGTTGGAGAGTTCGAATAGGGGCAGTTCAAATAGAAAATGGAGATAGATATTTCATGTTTGTTCAGCTGAATTGAAAATACCCCTCCGGGAATGCGATGTGTTTTCCATGATTTATTCGAAATACCTCTCCTGTTTCGGGTGAACGATACGAGAGAGTTTCATCGGAAGATGCACTTATCAAAATTAAATGGAAGCACGCTTATTCATAGCAGTTCAACTTCTTGAAAGTTGCTCATTCAAGAAATTTTTAAATAACTCCAGCGTGTTAGACTAATATGCAGCGAGGTACTTTAAACCTGCATACATTAATTTTACCTCGATGCCTAAGATCTCGACCAATCAGGAAACGACGCTCGCTTGCTGTCAAGGGCGAGGTGGTGTGTGGTGTGTGCTAGCCGAGTTCCAGCCGAGTTTTCTGTGAGTAATTCATACCTGGGAAACTAGACATAGGATTGATGTCAAATTTCACAATAACATTAGGAAGCATCAACTCACAATTTCAGCATATGCCACATTCACTTGCACCAGCCAGAGGGCCAGTAGGTACTCGGCCTGATTTTTAAAAATTCATAAAAAGATCAGCCATACATGAGAATGTCATCAATCTCCTGCAGAATCATCTACATGTCGACAAAAAATAATTCAGTAGTTATCTCTGACTTGTAACCCTTTAGGGGCTAAAATAACGGCTTAATGATTATTCAAGCAGATACGAATATCTCGAGAACTAGACATAGAATCGACACAAAGTTCGGTATTTTTCTTCTTCCTATATACACAAAATAACTTTGTGACTCACTTCCACTTGCACCCTTGGCGGGGTTAGCCGAGTTCGAGCCGAAATTTCTGTGAGTAATTCATACCTGGAAACTAGACATAGTATTGAGGTCAAATTTCACAATAACATCCAGAAGCATCAACTCATAATTTTTGCGATATGCCACATTCACTTGCACCCCCAGGCGGTCTATAGATACTCAGCCTGAATATTAAAAATTTATAAAAAATCAGTCAAACGTGAGAATGTTATTATAATCCCGCAGAGTTATCTATATATTGACAAAAAAATAATTCAGTAGTTATCTCTGACTTGCAACCCCATGGGGGAGTTAAAATATCGACTTAATGATTATTCAAGCAGATTCGACTATCTCGAGAACTAGACATAGAATCGACACGAAATTCGGTATTTATTCTTCTCTCTTTTGAAATACAGATGAAAACAGCCGAGTAAGATAGCCGAGTTTTGTGAATTTTTCTCACGCCACTGGAATATTGGCCGGATAGCGATGTAAAATATTTTGATTCGCCAAGATAATTTGGGATTTTTCTATTTTCACGTTGGAATCTGGATACAGTACGTTCTCTACTACGATGGCCCATGATAAATCCATCACCAGCACTCATTCCACAGCACCCCTGGGTCGAATATGCCGAATGACGAACGAAATTTGGTAATTATTCTTCTCTCTAAATACAGAGAATAACTCTATGACTCATTTCCACTTGCATCCCTTGGGGGGGGGGGTGGTGGTTTGTGTGTGGTGTGTGCTAGCCGAGTTCCAGCCGAGTTTTCTGTGAGTAATTCATACCTGGGAAACTAGACATAGGATTGATGTCAAATTTCACAATAACATTAGGAAGCATCAACTCACAATTTCAGCATATGCCACATTCACTTGCACCAGCCAGGGGGGCCAGTAGGTACTCGGCCTGATTTTTAAAAATTCATAAAAAATCAGCCATACATGAGAATGTCATCAATCTCCTGCAGAATCATCTACATGTCGACAAAAAAATAATTCAGTAGTTATCTCTGACTTGTAACCCTTTAGGGGGCTAAAATAACGGCTTAATGATTATTCAAGCAGATACGAATATCTCGAGAACTAGACATAGAATCGACACAAAGTTCGGTATTTTTTCTTCTTCCTATATACACAAAATAACTTTGTGACTCACTTCCACTTGGACCCCTTGGCGGGGGGGTTAGCCGAGTTCGAGCCGAAATTTCTGTGAGTAATTCATACCTGGGAAACTAGACATAGTATTGAGGTCAAATTTCACAATAACATCCAGAAGCATCAACTCATAATTTCTTGATATGCCACATTCACTTGCACCCCCCAGGGGTGTCTATAGGTACTCCCCCTGAATATTAAAAATTTATAAAAAATCAGTCAAACGTGAGAATGCTATTATACTCCCGCAGAGTTATCTTTATATCGACAAAAAAATTATTCAGTAGTTATCTCTGACTTGCAACCCCATGGGGGGTTAAAATATCGGCTTAATGATTATTCAAGCAGATTCGACTATCTCCAGAACTAGATCTAGAATCGACACGAAATTCGGTATTTATTCTTCTCTCTAAATACAGAGAATAACTTCATGACTCACTTCCACTTGCACCCCCTGGGGGGGCTAGCCGAGTTTTCTGTGAGTAATTCATACCTGGGAAACTAGACATAGGATTGAGGTCAAATTTCACAATAACATTTAGAAGCATCAACTCACATATTCTGCATATGCCCCATCCACTTGCACCCCCCATGCATGAATGTGACATATGCAGAAATTATGAGTTGATGCTTCTGGATGGTATTGTGAAATTTGACCTCAATCCTATGTCTAGTTTCCCAGGTATGAATTACTCACAGAAAACTCGGCTGGAACTCGGCTAGCCCCCCCCAAGGGGTGCAAGTGGAAGTGAGTCACAAAGAATTTTGTGTATATAGAAAGAAGAACAAATACCGAATTTCGTGTCGATTCTATGTCTAGTTCTCGAGATATTCGTATCTGCTTGAATAATCATTAAGGCGTTTTTTCAGCCCTCCAAGGAGTTGCAAGTCAGAGATAACTACTGATTTATTTTTTTGTCGTAATATAGAAGATTCTGCAGAAGTTTGATGGCATTCTCATGTATAGTTCATTTTTTATGAATTTTTAAAAATCAGGCCGAGTACCTACTGACCCCCCTGGGGGATGCAAGTGAATGTGGCATATGCTGAAACTGTGAGTTGATGCTTCTAAATGTTATTGTGAAATTTGACCTGAATCCTATGTCTAGTTTCCCAGGTATGAATTACTCACAGAAAACTCGTCTGGAACTCGGCTTGGTTGAGTACATTTTCTACAAAATAATAGATACTTACTTTTCTCCGTCTCCGGCTGTTTTCAAATCAGTTTTGTTTTAGCAGTGAATGTGTCGTTCGTAGAAACACATGTAGGTCATGAGGATGAACTACGCTCTAAACGTTTGAGTAAGGATGAGCAGAAATTGATTGCTGATGAATTGGAGGTTGGAATTACAAAGGAGCGCATTTAACAGGATTCCAAAAATGTTACAGAAGAAAAACTGCAAAGAATTAGTGTACTCACAAGGGCAGATCTTTCTTATATTACGCGAAAATTCAATATTGAAAAAAGGAGACATGATGATGACATAGTTGCTACGGCTTTGAAAGTTGAAGAATGAAACACTGAAGGAAGAAATGTTGATGATGATAATTCATACATTTGCCAGCCATCGACAAACAGATCTGCGCATGAAAGAGATGTCCAGAGTGTAATAGATCAATCTAATAAAATTTCTAATTTTTCCATAGATTCTGACAGTAAAATTCAAGTAACTCTTTGTGATTAGTCAGACATGTGTTTTTCATAGTAGTTGATTGTAGATGGAGTTCGACCAAAGCATTATGAAACTTAGATTGTTGTATGAAAGTGATATTCGACGTATAATGAAAATTGATTGACGAAGCACATGATTCGACATATGGTACTGGTGCAACCAGTAGAAAAAAAATGGAGAAACAATTATATTTCCCAAGAAAAAAAGTAGTTGAATTTAATATTTTGTAATTTTGGTTCCATCACATATCGAAGTAATTTATGTTTTGTTTGTATCTGTGATTAGCATAAGTTGCTAATTTTTGGCGCTCTTGTTCACCCGAACAGAGTGCCTATCATTTTGCCCGAATGTCTGTAATTTTGGAATATCGAGCCGAAAAAGGTCTCAATCGATTGGGTTCGACTCCCTGATGAAGAATTCGTGACGAAAGTTGAGTCTGTCCGGCCGGCCGGCCGTATCCTCTCTAGCATCCAAAAGGAATCAGCTAGAGTTTTCATATTTTCAGAATAGGTTAATTGTCCAAATATCTCGGTCAAGTTCGTTATTGGGCCGAATCCGTCGGATGGTTCAGTAGTTATGAGCATCTGAAATTTTGTTTCCTCAATAACTACTAGAATATCCATTCGATCAAGTTGATACTTGGAATGTTATTGAGGGAGGCTGATACGAAACGGCTTGCAAAATTTCGCACAAATCGTCACGCTAGAAAATTTTTAAAAAATTCCCAAAAAAAAAATTTTCAATACCCAATATCTCCTAAGACTTCATTTAGATTTAAATAAAAATCCGTATATATATTGAGGTTACCGATATCTTACTCATCCTCAAATTTCATTGTCGTAGCTTTCCCCCTTCTGAAGATATGATCATTTTATTCATTTACTCAAGAGAAAAATAGAAATGTCATGAAGTCCGAGCTTTGTCATTGAAAGATTTGCCATCACAGATCGATATTCGTTTGACAACTTGCGGACCTAGATATCAGTGTCAGTTGGCGTAATATCAATCAAAATTTTCATAGAATTCATAGAGGTAGAATTCGATGTCGATGACGTTGTCAAAATTCAGAAAAGCACAGACGTAATATTATTCAAAAAATTTTTTATCACAGAGAAAGAATTTGATGGCGTTGTCAAAACTCAGAAAAGCAATGACGTAAGTTTTTAGGAGAAGCATAGAACAAAATTTGGTGAAAATTATGAGTAGTTATTTTCAAATTGAGATAAAGGTTTGTTTATCCATTAGGCTTTCATATTTTCATCACATTGTCCCATAGTACGGAAAAAGACTATTGTTCACCCGACCAGAGAGCTTATAGATTTGTTAAGGTTTGAATATTTACTCGCAAGTAGGTCAACAAGAGCGCCAAAGCAATCTGACCTCACGTCAGTGCTTTCTAAATTTTTTTATTATTTCAGATCAAATTGAGGCTATCGGCTACTAAAAGCTGATATAGGATCTCAGAGACAATATGTCCTGTTGATGGTCATTTTGTAATAAAACTCTGGGTGATGTCCTCTATTCCGGCGAAAGGGCCGGAGAGACTCTAGGAATAGAATTCAGCTCTACCAGCAAATCCTACTCTCACGTCCTCGAAGGCAGGTAGCCTCGTAGTAGCTAGGTACAGAGCGTGCAAGTTTATATGATGTAGTTAAAAGGCGAGTTTCCGGCGCCTAAAAACTGGAACATATCGACTAAGGGAGCACACCCCAACAGAAAAGCCTGGTCCTCCAAGGATGGGGGTTTGGTTATTTTTATTATTTCAGGTCAAATGGAGGCTATTTTTTCCTTTTCTTGATGAATTTCTATCTCTTCCAAGATAGTTTATTCATTAAATTTGATTCAAAGTTGTTGAGGTAGCAATTATTTATTTATTTATTTATTTATTCTCACTGGAACACATACAGGAACTAGTCCCAAAGGCAGTGTTCACTCAGGTACAAATAAAACCTCAATTATACATGTAATATACCTATCAACTAAACAAACAAAACAATCCAAAAATCACATGTAAAATACAGTATTCAATTACACATATAATTAACCCGGGAAAATCGAAAACAAAAGATGACGTTTCAGACATTTCTTAAAAGTGGTCAGCGAACAAGAAAAGAAATCGACGTACGGCCAGACAACACCTGCGTTTGTCATCATTCTGACGAGTGGGGAATTTGCGGTGTAGTTTTTTCTCCTGAATATGTTGTCTGACCTGAGCCTTAGATCAGGCACCCTTAAGCGAATCTCCTCCAAAATACCAGGAGCAATGATCAAACCATTTAACAGCTTGAACATGAATGAAGCATCATTCAAGAATCTTACATCGACTAGCCTGGGAAGCTGAAAAACCCTACGAGCATACGTGTAGTCATGATTTTCAATTATAATTTTATTTTTGTAGGCCAGAAATCAGAATGAACCTATTCTGAACAGACTCCAGGCGTCGAATATAGCAGTCGTATCTCGGGTTCCATATGATGGATGCAAAGTTCAATCGTGAGGAGACAAATGCATGGTAGAGTGTTATGATAGTCTCATTTTTTTGGAAGGCTTTTCCATGCCTAAGCACAAAGCCAAGCATTCTGGAGCAGGATGTGACGACATTACTAATGTGAGCACCAAAGATTAGTTTGGAGTCAGGTGTTATTCCCAAGTCTTTGACAATGCTTGACTCCTTCAACTGACGGTTGTCAAGTGTGTACTGGAAGGAGATTTTGTTGGTGTTCCTAGTATACAGAAATTTTCACACATTTATCCAAGTGGAGGAACAAGCTATTATCTATACAGTATTGGGCTAATCTATCCAGATCGCTCTGGAGATTAAGACAGTCCTCGATCGATCGAATCATCATGAACAGTTTAAGGTCATCAGCAAAAAGTAGGAACCTACAATATCTAAAGCAATTTCCAATGTTATTAACATAAATTAAAAAGAGTAAGGGAGCCGAGATGAGAGCCCTGCGGAACTCCAGAGGTACTGCGAAACCTCCTAGATTCGCAGCCATCGATCGAAACGAATTGGCTCCTACCCTCGATATAAGACATCAGCCAGAGCCTCAGATTTCCACATACCCCACCTCAGGAAACCGTACCGACATAACCGTATGACACAGCTTATCAAAGGCCTTCGTGAAGTCAGTGTACACGGCATCTATTTGAACACCGGACTCACCTCCACGTTCAAGAAAATGCAGAAAGGTGAGCAAGTTTGTCTCAACACTTCTACCCCTCGAAAACCGTGCTGTTCATTGATAATAATGTTCTTCAGATGAAATGATAGGTATTCGTGAACTAAACGCTCGAATTGCTTGGGAAATACTGATAAGATGCTTATAGGGCGGTAGTTTTCGATGAGATCTCTGTGGCCGCTTTTAAAAACTGGAACAATAGATGACAACTTCCAGATGTTTGGGAAAATTGACGATGATAAGGATTTATTGAAGATGATATAGAGGGGTAGGCTAAGTTCAGTGCACAATTTTTGGCAAAAGAGGAGGAATGCCATCGGGCCCAGGACCCTTCTGAACGTTAACTGATAACAGTGCCTGTTGAACCTCTTCCAAGGACAGTTGAATGTTACTTAATATTTGGCCATCAAGAACAGTCTCGGAGCCATAGGCAGAGTTGTCGGTGTTGCCTGTTGGTTCGAAAACAGATTCGAAGTAACTGGCGAAAAGGTCAGCAGTAGCTCGAGGAGAATCCGCCTCAAGGCCATCATATTTCATACGCGCAGGGTAACCATGAGTTTTTGTGGTTCAAAAATTTGAAAAAGACATTTAGGGTCCGACAAAGGCTTTCTTCAATGTATGAGAGATATTTTCGATAGTCAGCAGCAATGAGGTTTTTCGACAATGTTCGCAATTCTCTGAATCTAATGAGATCCTCCTCTTTACGGTAGATCTTCCACTTTGTATGAAATTTGTTTTTTTTGGCGTATTAATTTGATAGTTTTACAAGAGAAATATATCGGAAATCTAGAGTTGGTGGTCATAAGTGGTACAAATTGAGAGATAGCATCATCAAGTACATGATAGAAATTTTGAACATTAATATTAACATCAGTATCACTAAGCAATGAATCCCAATTAATCCTGAAAGTTTCAAATTGATAGCATGATAATCGGCTCTATTGAATAGTCTAACAGATCTTTTAATCTTCCTTTGAAAAGAATGCTTCTTAATGTCCAATAACAATTCCAAGCTGGGATGATATGGGTCCTCAGGGACAAGAGGATCATTGCAGTGACAGACGTTAGAGACTTTAACCTCGTTACATAGAATAAGGTCCAAATTCGGTTTCGATGATTAGTTATAGGGTTAAACTGGATCAAACCCGAGAAGGCCAGTGAGTCGACCAATTCCGAGCACTTGCTCTCAAAGTTCATTGGTTTCAAATACGAATCAGAGGCACACCTCGTCCACTCGATTCCGGCACAGTTAAAATCGCCACATATTAGCACGCGATCACCCTCGCTGATATCGCGGAAATTTATCTCAGCTTACTTAGAAAACTTGAGGCTGCGACACTATCACCCGGAGGCAAATATACACAGCACAAGTACAGCCGAATATCACCACACGAAACACGAACCCAAACATCCTCAGCATCACTCTGGAACTCCGGAAGAGCAGCAGACTCAAGGTCACTGCGGATCACAAGCATAACACCACCCCCATCGCTTTTACTAGAGGCGGTAGAGGCCCTGTCCCTTCTATAGACTGTATGAAGTTTCTCGTCGACCAATTCTCCATCCGCCATACACTCATTCAGCCAGGTTTCGGCGACGAACACAATATCATGATTGTTAGATAGCAAATTATTTTTGAAGTTGGCAACTTTTGTACGCAAACCACGAACATTCTGGTAAAAAACATGTAAAGCCATCGTGTAGACTCAGAATTTTTGTGCTGTGGTCTAAAAGGATAAAACTAGTGTTTACTTAATTTTATGTAAATCTTTTTCGCCTTGTATATGCACTATTCGAGCAGTCTCGCTTTTGCGGACCAAAATATTGCCATTCTGAACCCAGACGAACTTAAAGTCCTTTTCCCTCGCCAAGACACGGGCAGATCTGAACAGAATTTTATTTCTTGTTGTAAGGTGTTCATTTATGAAAAATTTATCCGAAAGACCGTCCACCTTTAAGCCAGCTCTACCACCAGGTTCAGCACGTTTAGCCCTTGCTGCAGAAAGAAAACCATCCCTGTGTAGTTTGCTCGAAAATTTAACAACCATATTCTTGGGTAGATTTTCCACCTTTGTAGGCACTCGAGCAATGGATGTAACAGCGTTGGCAGGGATCCTGTGGCCGAGAAAATCACATATCTTTTCCACGATAACATTAAGATTTTCGTTTTCTTCTCAGGGATGTTCATAATCTCAACATTATTATTTCGAGAACTCTGCTCAATTTTGTCCAATCGATCCTCTACAGCTGCAATCTCACGCTTCAACAAATCATTTTCGGACCTCAGATCATCGGCAACTTTGGCGATTTTGTCGACCTTAGATAATCGAGCCTCGAACTCTGTAACTTTATCTGAGCAGAATGTGACAGATGTTTGCAGATCTCTTAATTCCCTTCTCATCAAGCTGATATCGGCCTTAATGGAATTGACCAGCTGAATTAAGGAAGAGCCTGCCGGCAACCCACCAATGTCCTGAACCGTGTTCACCTCATCAGCAACCAGCCCCGAGTCCCCAATTACCGCCGCCACTGGACCAACTCCGCGACATCCCGCACATTTCCAGCTGATGCCCGGTGATTTCGCGAACGCCAACATCTGATCTCTTGTGATATCGGAGCATCTGGGATTGGCATGATAAAAACCACGACAAACACCGGAACATTCCAAACCGGGGGATTTCTTATTGATTGAATTCGTACAAATTATGCAAACCGGCATAGTTTCGAAAAACTTCAACGACGAAAATAACAGGTATTAGATATTACACAATTTGGTGTGATTTTCGAGCGGAAAAATCGAGTACAATTGAGTCTAATTATTGAATATCGGAAGAGCGAAAAGAAAGACGTGCAATCAGTTCGAACTAACGTTAGAATGTGTAGAATGTGTTAGAATTATGTAAGCTTATTATTCAGTGAAGCAATTTTTTTCAAGAACAAGAAAATTCTAATAAGATGCATGCTGAAGATCAGTTTGAAAAAAGGGAAATTGATCTCATATGTAGGTTTTGCTGCTGCTTGATACATGGAGGTGCTAGGATTTTGATGAAGCACGTTTAACTTAGAATTATCATTCAACATTTGATTAGGCAAAAATTGAATTTTTTTCCAATCTTAGAATTATACTCCATTTTTATTTGAACAAAATTTGAATATCAATAAATGCTTTGAACTATATTATCTACTTCGAAATAATGCATTTTCCAACAAACCTGATCCTGTAGAGAAAACAATGAGTGTAATTTATTGAAACAGACTTTTTACTTCAAGTGCCTTACGATCAATAAGATATTTCGATACATTTAAGACAGAAAATAGTATATGTGGTCATACTATTTGGTACGTTCACATATGCACCATTTATCCTTATTTGTAAATCACAACATTTTATTTTAAATGCTGTAATGATTAATGAAAGATTGAGTGTTTTGTTCAAATATACTGTGAAACATTTCAATTTGTTTTATTGTCATAAATTGGAAATATGCATTATATTAATTTTACTACCGGTATTGGCCTCTGTTGAGCATCATGCGATATCTTAGGAGTAATTTATAAATTATTTTTATAAGATACAAAAATTTAGACCAATTGCAAAGGACACTTGAAACTTATTGCATAAATGAACGAAGGTAGTTAATCAAAAAAATACTTATAATAACATTAATGTCTGCTTTTGCACCATACAAAATATTACCTTAGTATAATTCGAAATGAAATGAGAATTTATTGATGCTACAAGTATCAGATTTTATTCATCAATCAAATATTTTGAGTTTACTTGTTTCAACAAATTTTGAGGATATAGATAACTTATTGCTGGTTTATTTTTATTAACATCCCCTACAAATATTTGTCATCACTATAGAAACTGAACACTCCGTATTTACACGGTTTTTTACTGGAACCTGTAGTTTTCATCAACAGATTCATGCTTATGCTGGAAATAGGGAGCCCTGAAAATTTCATTATAATCCAAGGGGAATGTTTTTCAATTCATTTAATTTCTTAATGATGAATCTTTCCTCATGTCGACTTAGGACGTGAAGCTAAACTTTATGGGACACAGTGCATATACGTGATTGGTCGGCATCGGGGTGAAATTAATGTATGCTTCTTTGAACCTGGTAGTATCCCCACCCGCAAAAATTATTTCTCCATTTAAAGTGGGAATTTTTTACACGATTGAGACATTTCATGGTGAAACAGATGGCGCTGCGAACTGTTTTCAGATTTCTATTCGTCATGGGCAAGGACAAAAAGAAGACCTTCCTTCGGAAAAAGAGTCTCTTGAGATCAAAATACTCAATGAACGAACAGAAGAAATAAGTGTCATTAAAAAAATATAGCTGAATCTTTTCAACTTAAACTTAAAGTAGAAGACTGGACCTTCGTCAGCAAATGAAGAGCGTAGCAACTTAGTATCCCTCAATGAAAAATTTCGTGAATTTCAGGAGCGAGTTGTGAATGAATTAATGCAAATTGAAATATACGTTAACAGTTTGAATATTGCATTGTATTGTCGAGAGTGATCTCCAAACAAATATATGAGTTTGATCCCACAGATTGCAATGGTGGTTGATGAAAGTAACATAAACAGTTGCTACTGTATGGTTCGCTATTCAGATTGGAGTTCTTCTCTCCAAACAGGAGCTGCGCTGGCAATAACACTATGAAGTAGAGCACACAGTTTTTGCGTTTTGAAGTGGAACGGTCCACAAACATTTGGCAGGAGTCTCGTCATAGCATTTGCTTTGGTCGACGCCTTTTTCATGATATGTTCGATGTGGCCAGCGAAGCATAGGCCTTTCCACCGTTACTCCACGTTTTTGCTTGGTTGTATGATAGTTTTAGCAAAGCTGAAGCTGAAATCAGCCAGGTTTCTTGAGCCCCTTATTATCAACAGCTTTGTCTCTTTAGGAACCAGTTTCAGATCTTGAGAACTAATCAACCTCATAGCAGTACCAATGATTCTCTCAATTTTCAGATACAGTTCTTCATAGCTTTTTACTTCTATTATGAGAGCCAAGTCATCTACATTGACAATCGCTCACACCCCTTCTCCGTAAGGTAGTGTGTGTATTCTATTATATCCGACGATCCAGAGAAGCGGTCCAGCCACCGACCCATGTGGCTCTTCCATGCTGCATTTGTGTCTGACGCTGCCGAAATTTACCACGCGATCCTTAAAATAGTCCACGATCTATCCTACCAGGTATTCGCTGACTGCCATAGTTTTGAGGCTTTCAACCATGCAACTCTACCGGATTGCTTTGAAGGCTTTTCATATCTACCAACAAGACAGCGCTCCACTTTTTTTTCGTATTCTTTGTTTTTCAATCTATTCGACGATACCAGTTGTAGAGGACATCCCTCTTCTGAAACGATGCTGTGAATTACAGTGGCGGCTCGTGAGATTTCAATCAGAGGAGGCCCGCGGCCACGCAAAAAATATAATTATACCACTAGTGTCTCTACTTAGCCAGTGAGATGCATATTTAAATGCAAGTAAAAATATTCAGTACTATCATGAAATAAAGTTGGTATACAGTAAGGAAAAAATAATGTTTTTATGTTGGAAGCTTGTGCATATGCATGTCACTGTTGCCCAGCAAGAAACAACGTGGAGGTGTAGAGTAAGTACTCTTGCTAAAGGATTGGGAGATTGGGATGATCTGTTAGAAGGATTGGACAACAGAAAGTCACAATTTCAGAGAAGAAAATAATAAATTCTCATGAAAATTTCAAAAACTGACATACATATAACTTGCTGAATAAAATTAAGAAAAATGAACCTTGCATTAAAAAGTCATTAATGGATAAGTAAAAAAATTAAAATTCTTTCAGAATCAACAACAATAAAGATATTGTTGAATGATTATTTGGGCTTTTACCATCATCTATTGTGGATGTAATGTTTTCCGACGTTTCGATAGACATCTTCTATCTTTATCAAGGAGGAAAAGTAAAAACAAAAAATTATCAATTTTCAAAAGTCAATATGACAGAAGTCATGAAAGAAAAATGAACAATGTTATATTCCTTGATAAAGATAGAAGATGTCTATCGAAACGTCGGAAAACATTACATCCACAATAGATGATGGTAAAAGCCCAAATAATCATTCAACACAAGCTCCATCATCAACAATATCTCGTCATCAAATAAAGATATTCTCTCATAAGTTATTCTGTGAATAAAAACAAAATTGTTACTGAATATAAAAGGTTAATTTTCCCAGCGTGGAATTTGTGGTATACCGAACTGACATAAAAACGATTAATAAACAGATAGCGTGCGTAGACATAGTTATTGTGACTGATCAGCATATTGACTAGATTTTTTATAATGTAATTGTATTCTTCTATTCTTTTGACTGGCAAAGACATCTATTACTTCCTCATAAAAAGCAGGTTTTTGTGTAAGTTGTTTAATGAACCGTTTTTCTATTGAAATTAGGGAAATATTTTTTAATCTCTCTTGGTTAATTGTATTTCTTGCAAAACTTTTTATTCGTTTAAGAGCAGAAAAATTTCTTTCAACTGACGTAGAGGTAACCGGTATCGTTACTATTAAACAAAGAGGTTTATAAAATTCTGGCAAGCAAGTCACTAAATCATTGTTGAAAATAAATGAAATCATTTCCGCAGATGTTTCGCAATTTTGAACAATTCACCATCAGTATGAACAGTAATCAATTCAGTAAGTAGTGCTATTGGCTCAAAGAAATGACAATGTTAAATAAAGATTCCGGAAATACCCTACAATATGAGTTAAATTTGTCTTTTCTCGCTAAATCAAAGAATTCTAATTTTCCTACATCTGAAAACCTGATTAGAATCTGATTGCTGATTGTATCTAAAATTTCAATGAATATCTGAAGATAATTCTGTTTTAAATTTGGAATATTAAAGGTAGTTTCTCTTCTTTTTGATTGTGGCTCATCGTTGTGGAAGTCTTCAAAAATACTATTGTAAATTTGATTGAAATTATTTTCATTATTTCTCAAATCTTGCAAGGTGTTCAATAATGTGACTAAGTGCTTTTCGGCATATGAAATATCCGTCATTTTATTCTGTAAAATTGAAAATACTACGTCCGTGTGTTCGAAAATGAATTTGAAGATATTTAAAAGGAAAAGAAACTCTGGATCATTCAGATATTTCTTCAAACCAATAGCTTCTCTAATTGTCTGTCTGCTGATCATGGTGGAAATCTTCATGGTTTATGAAATGATCGAGAACTTCTATCAGCTCATCCCTATTTGAAAATACTGTAAAAACTATCCTAGATGTAAAATTCCACCTTGCCGCATTTAATGGTAATCGATTGGACCCTACTGCAGTGAGAATCTCTGTTCTTTTAGAAGATTTTGAAAAAAAAGCAGAAAAACCAAATAAATTTGCAAAACAAATTTTACATTCTTGATACTACCTGAGCAGGCTTTACTTAAAACTAAATTCAGCGCGTGAGCAAAGCAATGCGTGAAAAGTGTCTGAGGGGCGATGCTTTTAATTTTTGCCTGTAGTCCATTCAAGTGACCTGCCATAACAGACGCGCCAACATATGTTTGAGCTATTAATTTTCTTTTTAAATCCAATCTGCCGAAAGTTTCCGTTAGAAACTTGAATAATTAATTTGCAGTTCGGCCTGTGTTCACGAAATATCCTGAAAATCTTTCAACTAATTGCCCCTCGTAATTAACATACCTAAAAATAATAGATATCTGCGAGCTACATGTGATGTCTATGGTTTCATCTACTTGCCAAGCAGAAAACAAGGCATTTTCTAATTCTGACTTAATTTTACTTATAGCTTCGATTAGATAATTTTGAATAATTTTTGACGTCCCAGAAAAAACCGATGCATCATTTAAAGAAATTAAAAAGCACTGACGTGAGGTCAGATTGCTTTGGCACTCTTGTTGAGCTACTTGCGAGTAAATATTCAAACCATAACAAATCTATAAGCACTCTGATCAGATGAACAATTCCCGTACTATGGGACAATGTGATGCAAATATGAAAGCCTAATGAATAAACAAACCATTATCTCCAATTAAAAATAACTATTCATAATTTTCCACAAATTTTGTTCGAAGCTATAATTCCCTTTTCCTACAAACTTACGTCAGTGTTTTTCTGAATTTTGACAACGCATATTATTTCAGCCATCGAGATTGAACTCTATCTATATGATTTCCCGTTATGAAAGATTTTGATTAACATTACGCCAACTGACACTGATTAATGAGTCCGGCATTTGTTTGTAGTGTAGTTCTTTCACTAAGGGTTTGATTTTTTCAAGCTTTTTCTTAACTATGATAAGTGTTTTATCTGTCGGAATATTAGTGAACAAACTGAAGAAGACCAAAATGAAGAAATAAATAACATCTCGAAAACTCTTAGAACCAATGGCTACCCCAAAAAGATATTAGAAAAAGCTAGACGAACAAGAGAAAGTCAACCAGAACCAACATATATAAATCAGACCATTAAAACCGTAATTCCTTATGTAAAAGGTTTGTCGAAGAAAATGAGAAGAATTGGAAATAGATACAACATAATGACTGCATTCAAAACTCAAGACACTATCAGAGCTAAACTTACAAAAGTTAAGCCTAATAATGAGACACAAGGGACAAAGAACTGCATATATGAATTACCTTGCGGGTGCGGAAGATCTTACATCGGAGAAACTAAACGCCCTCTGAATGTACGAATAAAAAAACATCAGAAGCTTCTACGAGTACTAGACAGCGACAAAGCCAGGTTGGTCTAACATGCTGTAGATGAGAATCATCGTATAAAGTGGGATGAGGCATCAATAATATCCAAAGAAGAAAAACTTGCAAGAAGAAGAATCAAAGAAGCAGCATTTATGAAAATAACACCTGATTCCATAAGTGCTCCATCTACAGATCTGCCAGAAGTTTGGACGCCGATAGTTCGATCCAACTTAAAAAGATCATCATATCACAGATGAGTATATAACATCGTTCATTTTCTTTCATGACTTCTGTCAATATTGACTTTTTGAAAATTGATAATTTTCAAAAGGTTTTTTACTTTAGCTCCTTGATAAAGATAGAAGATGTCTATCGAAACGTCGGAAAACGTTACATCCACAATAGATGATGGTAATAGCCCAAACAATCATTCAACACGAGCTCCATCATCAACAATATCTCGTCATCATATAGTCATGTAGATCCAACCTTATTTTTGTATAATTTATATAAAAAATTTCCCTTTTTTTATGATCTGTCGGTATGTTGCCTGCTTCAGTGGGAAGTCCCAAAATTGTATCCTGATGATCCGTAACACTAATTTCAAAAATATATGGTCGAAACAGTTTCCGGTACCTCCATGAACCCTTGTGTTATTGTTCATTATTGAAACGAAGTTATACTCATTTAACAAATTTAGATAATCCCCAACAATATCAGGATTAATATTTATTTTTATGTTAATATCGCCCAGTAGAATATGACAGAAACTATTTTTATTTTTTTTTCTTTCAGATATGTTTTAACTTCGTCAATAAAAACCTCTTCACTAGCTGGAGGATTTCTGCACATGCAAGTTAACATAATTTGTTTATGATTTCTTAGAGTTATATTTATTTGTAACGCTTAACAATATACAACAAAAACAGTTTTGAAACTGTGATCAAACACATCTCTGAGATATACAACCACCCCATCATTTTTATTTTAACCACTTTCATTATTAATCATCGTATACCCAGGTGAATTGAATAAGTTTGGATACAATATTCTATAAGACTCAGTTAAGACCAAGCAATCAAATTCACAAGTTGTTACAGTTCAGATGTCACATAAAAAAATCGTGACGTCAATAAAGTTTGAATTGTAACTGAACAAAAAAAATAAGTATATAAAAACTATTCTTGGTGATATGGATAACTATAGTTTCAGTCGTAGAGTTGGGTGGGTTGCAAATGAGATAAATAAAAAAGAAATAATTTACGAAAAAGTGGGCTCCACGTAATTTATTGAATTTAAAAACAATTTTTTTTCTGTATGATCTAACCTTGGTTCTAATTAAGGTATTACCAAGAAGTAATGTGATGTATGATATAAAAAAATAATAACATAAATATAATCTAAACAAATCGATACTGTAAATTATCTGCTTATTCGAAACCAAAGGGATTGCCACGATTGTAACGTTACAAGCGCTTCGCAATTTGATCCCAAAATATATATATTCTGAACATTTCAGAGCAGGCTAATTAAAACAATGTCAAGAGAATTGGCTGAAGATCACAAGTAGCAGGCAGACTATAGTTTCCGAATTATTATACCTCATCAGTGTCGCTTAACTCGATTGATGATGACGGCCAAAACTGAACCCACAGAATTTAACTCAAACCGGAAGGCACATTGGAACCATATACGCCATCATGTGCCATCTAGCGGTCAAGCGTCTGCGATTCTTTCCAAACCAGTTCCTCAAGACATCATTCAACGTTCTATTCTTTTCTCCTGAAATTACATTTGCCTTGATTGAGGCATTTTTAATGTACGTAGGAGGTTGAAATTTACCCAATAAGCGAATAATCGCATTTTAATACAAAGTATATGAGATAAGGTTAATGCCATAAAACATGTTCTCCAACTAATTCTCTTGACATTGTTTCAATTAGCCCGTTTGGAAATGTTCAATTATCTTGGTCTTAAGACATTAACCTTTTCTCATATACTTTATATAGAGGGTCTTTCACGAGGAACCTAACCCATATTTATACGGGGAACTACTGAACGTATTTTCATAAAATTCAGCACTAAGTATTTCACGATGCTGATGATATCTAAAATATTTTCAAGGCATGAGCACCTCCGGTTTTTCCGGAAATGACGTCAACTTCCGTTTTTCAAATTACAACACTATTTTTTATTGCAGAAATAGATTCCTTAGAAAATTTCGAGTAATTTTGATGTAACATTTTTCAGTTTTGGTTGGAAAATTCTCTCCGAGCGGGAAGATTCGAGAAAAAAATCGAAAAAAGAGCTCCGCTGAAACAAAAATAACTTCGAAGTTTTTGGATGGAAAATTTACATTTTTAGGATCTTTCAAGATGTAAGATTGATGTAAAATCGAAATCGCGATTCATGATACAGAGGGTGAAAAAATCGCTTTCAAAGTTAAGGATGACAAAATCGTGAAAAATTTTTTCAAATTAGAACCCCATTTTTTTATGGCACATATTGAATCTAAGTTAAAAAATAATGTGAGTGTATGCATCACACCCTTGCCCTAAAGTGGATATTTTCTGAGTTATTCACAAAAAACTGTTTTTCGTCTTGAATTTTCAGCTATTTCTTTTCCCTTCACGCCAAAAAGATGAAATTTTCAAGAACTGTTACTTAAACCATGTTTTAGATTTTACTACCCTAATATGCAAGAGAAAAAAGTTACAGGTTGTTCCTAAATAGATGACGTATTTGGATTCGAATTTGTATCGGAAACCTCTTTATTTTAACTAATCGGATTTCTCTACAGGGATAAATAAATGATTCCTCATGAACCATATGCTAAAATTTACCATGTTTTACATTCTTATTTTTTAATGATAGATATCATTAATTACATCTCCCAAATTCCTCTTTATTCAGTAGCATTTTGTGTTTACTATTGATTTGGTGATAATTCGTATTAAGTTATAAAATCGATCACTATGCCTAATTTTACCAATGAAGGTTATTTAAATCTCATTCTACTTCATGGAGAATGTTATAAAGTTGTAGATATAATGATTCGACTGTTCATTGAGAAGTTTCCTGACCGACCCAGACCAACGAGAGATACCATTAACAAAACCATGACAAACTTGAGAAATGTCGGATCTTTCGTTAAGAAAACTATACACAGAGAAAATAGTGTAGTACAAGATGAGAACAACGAAATTACAGTTCTTGCATATTTCCGTGTGAATCCTCAAAATTCTCTCAAAAATGCCGAGATTGCTCTGGGATTATCTCAATCGAGTGTTTGGAGAATATTAAAACAACATAAAATGCACCCATATAAATTCAATAGGGTACAGCACTTGAAGGAAACTGATTTCGTCAGGAGAACAGAGTTTTGCGAAGCTATGATGATTCGATTTCAAGAGAATGAAAACTTTGTGGACTGTATAATTTGGACAGATGAATCTAAATTCACAATGAATGGTTCTTTCGATAGGCATAAGAGTCATTATTGGGATGAAGAGAACAACCACCACTTCAGACAATGGAACTTTCAAGAGACCTGGAGTTTCAATGTTTTTTGCGCCATCAAAAATAATGCAATTCTCGATGTTCACATTTATGATGGGACTTTAATTTGTAAAATAGAACACTACACATGCTTGCATTATTTAAAGAATGTTCTCCCTTAGGAGATAGATATTCTGACATATTGACTCAAATAATTGAGCCGCTAGTACAGAACCATAATGACTTATGGTATCAACAAGATGGCGCGCCTCCACACAATTCACTCAATGTGTCAAATATCCTATACAGGCTATTTGAAGATCGATGGTTGGCGAACAATGGTCCACATCTTTGGCCACCACGTTCTCCCGATTTAAATCCTTTAGACTATTACGTTTGGGTTTAGGATAAAAAATATTGTCTACTCAACTCCCCTGACTGATAAAGAGGACTGCATAGAACGAGTCAGAAATGCGTTCAAGTTTGTTTAGCACGAAGCATTCCTGAGACGTATAAATAAATGTCTAGAAATCAACGGTCAAAACTTTGAGCATCTTCTCTAGTTCTAACTGCGAGAGTTTGCCATGGTTCTCCTAATAGTAACTTGAAGTCGGTTTCAAGAAGGGGTGAAAAATCAACAGCATGGTTCAGATAACAGTTCCTGAAAATTTCATCTTTTTGACGTGAAGGGAAAAGAAATAGCTGAAAATTCAAGACGAAAATCAGTTTTTTGTGAATAACTCAGAAAATATCCACTTTAGGGCAAGGTTGTGATGCATACACTCACATTATTTTTTAACGTATTGTAGATTCAATTCTGCCATAAAAAAATGGCGTTTTAATTTGAAAAAATTGATTTTTCACGATTTTGTCATCCCTAACTTTGAAAGCGATTTTTTCACCCCCTGTATCATGAATAGCGATTTCGAATTTGAAAGTGGATACATCAATCTTACATCTTGAAAAATCCCCAAAATGAAAATTTTCCACTCAAAAACCTCGAAGTTATTCTTGTTTCAGCGGAGCTCTATTTTCGATTTTTTTTTTTCGAATTTTCCCGCTCAGAGAGAATTTTCCAACCAAAACTGAAAAATGTTACATCAAAATAACTCGAAATTTTCTAAGGATTCTATTTCTGTAATAAATAAATGGTGTTGTAACTTGAAAAACGGAAGTTGACGTCATTTCCGGAAAAACCGGAGGTGCTCATGCCTTGAAAGTATTTTAGACTTAATGAGCATCGTGAAATATTTATAAGTGCTGAATTTCATGAAAATACGTTCAGTAGTTTCCCTTATAAATATGGGTGAGGTTCCTCGTGAAAGACCCTGTATATTCTGCCTAATTACGTTATCATGTACAAACATAAACTTTGAGTGACATTGAACATTAATCCCAAATTATAGATACATTAACTCGAGACGAACGCCGTTCTTGCATGAATGTTTCTTCCATCTTAAAGTCTATTACAAAGTCAGTAAAAAAAGGTATGGTCTGACCTGAAATATGTAAGATTTTCCTTATCCTGAAGAGCACCTGGTCGAATCCAATAAGATCTCAGGAAATAGAAAGTGGTTGAAAAACCACACATGCAAAAGGGATGAATCCTCTCTACAGGAAAATATCAGCTAATTCAATGTAGAAAATAAAAAAAACACGTAACTAGGAAGTTAGTGGCCTCCTGTAAACAGAACCTAGCATAAGGTAAATCCTTCGGAACACACATACAATCTCTCGATATAATCTATTTTTCAACTACTCACAAGTTGTAATAATAATAATAATATTAATAATTTTCATTCATTTTCAAAATATTGTACAGCCAAAGCAAAACAATAAGCGAAAACAAGTAGCAACGATTTGCACGCCACTGACGTTATTCCGTACGCGCACACGAATTATGGTTGAAATTTGAAGTAGTTCTCCTGCAATGGAATATAGATGTGTTCTATGCCGGTTATCTGTGTTCCGCGAAGCTAACCTCGTTTTTTCTCGCTGTCGAGATCAGATGCCGGTAATCTTCTGAAGTAATTATTGAAATCAATATCTAAAAAGTGACTCTTGCGGGTCAGAGATTTGCGAGAAATACATAACTATCCTTGGTAAGTATTTATTTCCTCCGAGGAACCGAAATTTGAGTTCTTTTTGGCACTTTAACATGAGAGCACGTATTTGCATTGACTGCTTCCAATGATCCCCACAACATGACTTCTTCTCGATTTAATTTGTTAAGATAATGTAATTTTACTATGATTTGTTCAATATTTGTCTAAAAGAGATCGAGAAGGAGCCTTGTTATACATGCACTTGCACTTTCTAATGTTCTTTCGTTCATCCTAATAGGTATAGCTCCTCCCTGGGGGCCAAATTATATCCTATTACGAGGCCAAAGACATATGCTAGTTCAAGATTGAGATGCTTTCCACAATGAGAGATTAAATCATATCCAGTCCCTGGTTCGAGCAGTACATAATTGGAGCTTGTGGCATAACCACCTTGCCATGAAGCACATTCTTCAACTGGGATGAAAATTGGAATCATCGAGTCGCTGTCTGGGACATCTGTGTGGAAACTATACAACCCGTTTCTGGTCAACTGGCAGGCCATACCCTCTGGGACTTTATTTTGTATCTGGGAACTGGGAGGAAGCTATCGACTCAGATAGCTTTAAGATAAGTCCCTAGTGTTCTGTTTTACTTGGGAGATTGGACATTCCTTAAAATTGTTATTTGTGAATTGTGCTTATACACTCAATATATTCGTCAAAAACTGAGGGGAGTTTTATTGCTGGGATAATTGAGCCCACCCTGAGAGAATTAAGAGTAGAGTCTCATGCTCGTCATTTGAAGTGGCACTTTGTCTTGTTACAAAGTCAAACAACAAATCATTGACAAGACATACATTTTTCGTGTCAGAATACAATGAATCGAATGTAATAAAGTAAGTTAAGACAAGAAGGCAGATACAACTTTATTACAATATAATGACACTCAGCCTGTGTAATTATTTGAATCCGTAATAACGAAATCAATGAGCTAAATTATTTCTAATTCACAAGCCAACAACGAAGAAGATTAATTAATAATGATCATGAAAATATCTCGACCTCGCAATGGTTCACACATCCTCTACACATTTGTTTCCTACACGCAGTATCGAAGAAACACGCTGTCACCAAACCCACTCGGCTCCAGAGAGTGCACAAAGTACCTCCTCGGCTAGCTCCAGAGCTGAGACTACCTATAAAGGGGCGCCACTCTCTTTTATGATAATTTATTTATTTATTTATTTATTGAAACAAAGAATACAAACAGGCATCCGCCCAATAGAGTATTCACATATTTGTAAATTTTTCAAACATAAAAAGATCTTACATCATCTAAACCCCACCATATAGAATCCATCCTTTATACAGAAAATATACTACGTACTAAGTGCACTACGCACCAAGTAAAAAAATAAACAAGTGTGCAACAACAAAATTAACAATTTTGAAAACTAATCGATAACAATCATAGCCCCGATGCCTTTAGATCAGCCATTACCACTTTCTTTATTTTTGACAATGAGACATGAAAAATATCAACTCCGGAACACAATGTATTACACGTCATCATCATTCTATATGCCGGGGAGTTCTGCGCTGAATTTGTATTTCTTGTGTTTATATGAAAGGTACTAAAGCATCTTAAATTCACAACCGGAATCTTGAGAGAGAAAAAATGCAAAACTTCAGACACCCCAAATTCCCTCCTCACAACTTTATATGCGAACAAGACATCCGTCAGCCTTCTCCGATTGAACAAACTCAACATATTAAATTCTTGTCGTATGTCAGTGTAATCATGATTAAGTATAACAATTCTATTCCTGTATACCAAATATCGCAAAAACCTATTCTGTACGCTCTCCAAGCGCTCTATGTAATATTTATATCTTGGATTCCACACTCAAGAGGCGAAATTCAACCTACTATGAACAAATGAATAGTAGAGTGTGAGGAGTGTTTTATTCTCTCCAAACTGTGTACTATTGCGAACCACGAAGCCCAGCATTTTATTTGCACTATTTACAACATTTTCAATGTGCTGATCGAGCAAGAGCTTAGAGTCCAAAATCACCCCCAAATCCGAAACACTCACCACCGATTTGATGCCTGTATTATTTATGGAATAGCTAAAGTCAACAAGTAATACAAAGAAAAAAAAGAGGAAAGTACACTAAAGATCTCAGGGTCACAAAATAGAGAAAATAACGAACGCACTCTCAGGATGCTAAACGAGCCCGATCACACAAGCGGGAGGTAGTGGCTGGTAGAAAGAATATAGAGCAATTATTTAATAATATAATGAGCCCAAATGAAATACACAAGGTCCCTCAAACGAGGATATATCTTACAGAAGGTAGATCACTAACTAGTTCTTACTTCACAACCCGAATATTCGATGTAATGCTTTATCTCTTACTAAACAAACAGTAATATCACCCCAAGGTATATACTTAGAGCCTCGATGGTAATCGTTACAAATAGCTCTTTACTTATATCTAAGCGACCTTCTCGATAGGTCGGGTTTTATGTACTAAACAGTATTCACTGAATTGGGCCTCTTTGATACTAATCAATCTTAACTAAATTCTACAGACTAACCTTCTATAACAGTCTAGGTCGTGGCTTGACTGAAATACAAAAGGATATTATTCTCACAGTCTCGTAGATGGAAACTGGGCTCAAATATATTCCTTTGCCAACGTAGTACAATTTCTCACAGTAATGCGCCCTGAGTAGACGACAGGTGTGGTATCTTAGATGGCGAAATCTGTTGGAGGTCCCCAAAGACAGCTCCCACAGGCAGCTCGACGGCAATTCAAAGACAGCCTAGACAAACAGCTCGAAGACTTCAAAGACAGTTCAGAATCTGCGGTACCTCGCAACGGTACAATAATAATTCCCAATTCGAAGCAGAATGATGCTAAAATATGAACAAAAATCTAAAATACCTCGTGACAAACATAGGTTAACTCACCAATCCCGCGTCGTTCTTCCAAACCAATACGTCACTCCGCTAAAGCGCAAAAATCTCACCAACGAACAAACCAAACCAACATGATAAGATTTCTCTCAGGGCTTCAGTTAAAATCCTGTTCAGATCCGCAAAATTGCGATTAATTACTCCAGAACATTTCAACCAAAAATGCGGGAAGAACGATGTAATTGACAACCTACGTCACATGCACAGACTAAGACCACCGACAACGGCGGCCATCGAAACGTACGAGATAAGCTGGTAAACTAGTGCGACTAACGCCACCAGTTCGGTTGGCAGGTACTAACTGGAGCGGGAATTTTGAAACCGTGACAACGCTTTCTATCCAGACACATATTATATTATTAGAAATTAAACAAATTCGTAATCGTTATCATTTAATAATTCCAATATGGAATGAAAATAATAATGAATAAAAATCAGCGGCCATCTATCTCTGAGCTGGGACGTATGCTCTCCGTTCCGTTTCCCTCGGAACTGCCTAATCAGTCTTTAGGCAATAAACATCTCCAGTGTTTATTTACATTAGCATTCTTTTTAATGGTCCCGGACCAGCGTCGGCTTAGGCAATTTTTCTTCATATTTCTAACAATATCGTTCGATAAATATTCTCGCAGAAGGAAAATGAAATGGAAAAATATCGAAATTATGCAAAGCTACAGGCGACAGTGGCGGCGACGCGCTGCTAATTAAGAGCTTTCGAAATATTCCGTAACAAAGTCATCGACTCATAATATTTTTAAATTCTTTCAAATTTTTATTGAGACTGTTTATATTCTGGTGATGAAGCTCCTCTTTCTCCCAAATTATATTTAGTTCTTTTACATCATAAATTTCAAGCGTTTCCACTTGTTTCTCATTTTTATCTCTAATATAAGTGTTTATAACAAACACTAAAAATCCACACAGAAAAAAGAATAATATTTCGAAAAAAAACAATAATTACAACCCCAGTGAAACAGCTAATGCACTGCCACCTAAACTACGTAAAAAGAAAAACAAAAGTTTTCAATTGTGAGCCCAAGACCACTAAAAAGTTTACTCAAAAAAGATTTTCGGTCTATATTTTATCCTAAAATTTATATTAGACATTTTAAACCTTGAGAGACAAAAATAAACAACAACCCCTAGGCGAGAGTTTTCTGAAAATCGATATCAGATGTTATTTTATGGATTTTCCATACATTTGTCACTGATACTCTGTCGACTAACCTGGATAGAAACTTAACTCGAGAAGGAGTAAGATCTTCTCTCATAATTACCCCAGTACCCATTAATAACTTTTTGTTGTTATAAATATCACTTTTAAGACTGGAGGTTTTTAATTTCAAGAATATACCTCGCTGAATATTGAAAGAAAACAAGTATTTTTGTCTAATTTTCACTTTATTTATACTATTACACGACCGGTTTTGGTTGTTAAACCATCTTCTGGTGCTAGGTACAGACTGAAATATTTCGTGGGTTTTAAATCTATGGGATGTTCAAAAGTGGTGAATGGTTTATTTCTATTTGGGTGTTGAGTGAGGACAAATTGGGGTTTTTGAACAGATTTGTTATTTCCATCGCTTCCAGTGAATTTAATTTCAGGCATTTTTCGCATTTGTGGATTTTAAAATTTACGATATCCATATGATGTTCTTCAGTCACGATATGATCATAAACTGCGGACTGTTTACCTTTCAGATGTTCTTTTAATCTGATCTCAAAATTTCTGCCGGTTTGACCTACATATGCAGCGTTGCAATTTTTACAACAGATTTTATAAACACCTGAAGTTTTCTCGGGTTTAAGTTTGTATATAATAATCTACCTAGGTTTGGAAGTTCTGAAAATGTTGTTTTGAAATCGAGTTTAGAAAAATAATTTCGGATTTGAATCAGTGGCGGCTCAAGACAAAATATAGTATGGTGAGGCACATATGAAAAAAAATTTAATAATGTTATATATATATATAGGGTTTACGTGGCGAACAAAGTTTATAAAGTGAACTCTACTTCGTCAGTTGCATAATAAATATATTAAAAAAATTTTCTTCACTAATGCTTGGAATTTTTGATGAATCCTCCAATTATTTATAGACATATCACTTTATTTTATTCAGCAATAAAAGCCATTAATTTAATTGTCCCAATATATTATGAGCTTATTTTTCGATATACTAAATTGCTCAAAAATATGAAAACCATTATTATGTAGCTGTACAACAAGAACCAACGTGGAGGTGTAAAGCATTCCTGCCAGGTGTGGGATGGGAATGATGGAAATCGGATCAGATCAAGTTGGAAATTTTCAAAATAACGAAAAAAACTTTAAATTAATAAAATAAACTCTAAAAAAAATCAACACTGAATAAAAAAATTAAAAAGGCAGTGTGAAATAGGATATATTCTGAAAGAAATTTGAGTTTTTTAAGAGATCGAAGAAATGTAGTTTTTCAATGTCGCAAAATCTAACTTCTATTTGAGTCATTATAATGTTCAGAATTTGAAAAAAATATTGTCTCAACTGTTGTTCTTTATCTGCAAATTCAAATCCCTTACGACGTTTCGAATGTTAATCTGCGGTATTCAGTTTTCTATAAATTGTATAGATATAAGTGCCGTTACTCCTGAATTCACGTATTCTATTCAATGTTGTTTGCAGTGAATTTCTCGCCTTTAAAATGTCTATATTTCTATTTCGTAACACAGGAAAAACAGTATCGGGTTGATCAAAAATCAATACGTTTCTAAAATGTTTTGAGCATTTTCTAAAAAATTTTTCAAACCTATGGCTTCCCTAATAGATTTTTGATCAAAATCGGGACTATTACTATTGATTATGAAATAAAATGTTTCAAGTAATTTATCTCTATTATTGAAAACTGTATGAACGGCTCGTTTCTTATCATCGATGTTGAATTACTTTTTAATGGTGATATAATTTTCAACAGAAATTTAGCCAATTGGTGGCATGCTGAATTTCTTGAACTCACAATTAGTCTAGAGGAATATTTGCTTTGTGTATTTTTGGTAGACCATATAAATGTGGTGGTTTACTGAAGTGAGGTGTAAGTCTTGATCTAACGAATTGATCTGGAAATTCATTTCGATATTTATGAAGGATTTTGTAAATCTTGTTTTCAACTGTGCTGGTAGGGTCCTTTTTTAGTCTTTTGTATTTTCCTGCTTCTAATAATTCATTGATTTTTTGATTATAAGAGCCAACATCTAGAATTACAGTGGCGTTTCCTTTGTCTGCTGGAAGAATCTTTATGGAACTATCTGAGTTAAGATCTTTTAATGCCCTCTGTTCAGCTTTATTTATATTGGGTAGAGGTGTTTTGTTATTCCTGTCTAACAAGGTTCTGATTTTCCATCTGTATTCTTCTGCTTTTTCAGGTTCTCGAATTTTCTGTGCAGTTTCTTCTGCCGCCAACATGATTTCAATTTTTGGTATCGTCTTAGGGGCTATAGAGAACTTGAGACCCTTGTTGAGGAGAGATATCTGATCTTCACTTAAGTTCTTATTAGATAAATTGATCACGGTTTTTGAATGATCTAAGGGTTCATATTTTCTTGACTCCTTCATAAGTTTCTCTATTTTCCTTTTTTGGACTTGTTTTTGTTGTTCATATATTCTTTCATAGCTATATTTAATAGCTCCCAGAATATTTTCATAATCTTCAGCATAAGTTTTTGATTGAATGCTACATCTAAGGTTCTCTCATGTTGTAAGTAATTTGGCTCTGTTGAATCGATGTTGATTCAGTCTTTCTCTCATAAGGGCTTGACTTGTCCGTTTTGAAATCCTATCTGCTCTATAACTTTTGACAGGAAGTTTCACTCTGAGACCTTTAGGAATTAGGTTACGATCTCTTGCAAGATGGATGAATGTCAGATGGTTGCATTCCTTTGCAAATTTTCTGGTTCTTTCATAACTTCTAACTTCTTGAAACAATTCGGGCCCATACCGAATTTCTAGTTGATGACGAGATATTGTTGATGATGGAGCTTGTATTGAATGATTGTTTGGGCTATTACCATCATCTATTGTGGATGTAATGTTTTCCGACGTTTCGATAGACATCTTCTATCTTTATAAAGGAGAAAAGTAAGAAACCTTTTGAAAATTATCAATTTTCAAAAAGTCAATATTGACAGAAGTCATGAAAGAAAATCAACGATGTTATATATTCATTTGTGATATGATGATCTTTTTAAGTTGGATCGAACTATCGGCGTCGAAACTTCTGGCAGATCTATAGATGGAGCACTTATGGAATCAGGTGTTATTTTCATAAATGCTGCTTCTTTGATTTTTCTTTTTGCAAGTTTTTCTTCTTTGGATATTATTGATGCTTCATCCCACTTTATACGATGATTCTCATCTACAGCATGTTGGACCAACCTGGATTTGTCGCTGTCTAGTACTCGTAGAAGCTTCTGATGTTCTTTTATTCGTACATTCAGAGGGCGTTTAGTTTCTCCGATGTA
Source organism: Micraspis discolor (assembly GCA_030674115.1). Taxonomy (NCBI): domain Eukaryota; kingdom Metazoa; phylum Arthropoda; class Insecta; order Coleoptera; family Coccinellidae; genus Micraspis; species Micraspis discolor. The sequence continues at coordinate 1,259,302 of JARTUT010001749.1, read as the reverse complement.
AGATCTTCCGCACTCGCAAGGTAATTCATATATGCAGTTCTTTGTCCTTTGTGTCTCATTATTAGGCTTAACTTTTGTAAGTTTAACTCTGCTAGTGTCTTGAGTTTTGAATGCAGTCGTTATGTTGTATCTATTTCCAATTCTTCTCATGTTCTCCGACAAACCTTTTACATAAGGAATTACGGTTTTAATGGTCTGATTTATATCTGTTGGTTCAGGTTGACTTTCTCGTGTTCGTTTAGCTTTTTCTAATATCTTTTTGGGGTAGCCATTGCTTCTAAGAGTTTTCGAGATGTTATTTTTTTCTTCATTTTGGTCTTCTTCAGTGCAAAAAATATTTATTGCTCTATCAAATAAACATTTTGCTACTCCCATCAACAATATCTCGTCATCAAAGTGAACTAACCCTATTTCGCGCTTCCCGATTAACTCGAATAGAAATCTGAGGCCAGCCTCTAATTCCTTGAGAAGCCGCCTTCAAAGCCGTAGATATGTTCTCATCGCTTCGACGCAGACAACCCGCTGGACATCGCAGAAACGAAACGATCTCAGATCGGCTAAAATCGCGCAGAGGCCATCCTCGGATTTCTCCTAGAACTGCTTTCCATTACGTTCTCGTAGGTCATCGAAGTAGATAACACGCTAATTCAGTCAAAGAAGCTTGCGTTAGGCATGCCTCCAACCGTTTATTCAAAGAGGATTTGATTTGTTATGAATATACAAGGAATGTGAGATCGGGAAAAATATTGAGGAAAAAAGTGACGATGAAAGGGAATGAAGAAATATACGGTTTACAATTTTTTTGATGAGGCACTGCCTCACCTGCCTCATAGAACAAGCCGCTACTGATTTGAATTGATAATTCTCCGAAATAAGTGATATGCATGAAATTATTAGTAGGTTTTTCTGTGATAGTGTAAAGCATATTAATGGTTTTCAGTTTTCATTTGTTTTCAGTTAGTTTATTTTCTTGGGTTCTCGGAAAACTATTATAAGTTGCAATTTCTTTGACTTTATCAATTTCCGATTGTAAGTTAGCGTTTGATAAAGGTATGGTGAATGCTCTGTTAATCATAGATTTCAGAGCTGCTAGTTTATGATTATCAGGACTGAAGATATGGTATTAAGGCTTCTGAATTTGTGCCATTTCAGTAGATGTTAAAGTCGAATGTGTTTTTATCTCTACTTATGGTCAAATCTACAAAATTAATCGCTTTGTTACATTCAATTTCCAATGTAAATTTAATTTTGGGGTGAATTGAAGCGAGGAAGTCAAGAAACATTTTTATTTGTCTATTTGTTCCGTTGAATCCTACTATAATATCATCAACATACCGGAACCGGAAAATTACGTGTTTTTGGATGGGTCATTTGTTTTTATGAATTCATTTTCAAGGTAATTCATGAATAGATCTGACAATAATTGGCTCAAAGGTGATACCATCGGTAAACCTGAATTTTGAAAATATAATTTGGATTCGAATTCAAATAAATTTTGGGATTGGCAAATTGAAAATAACTCCTGAATTTCTGAAATTAAGAGGGGGTTAACTTTAATTTTACGAAGTGACTCGCCAACTAGAGGTAAACATTCTTTTGCTGGAATGCTAGGGTACATATTTTCTACATCGAAAGATATTAATTTCATATTTTCTATGTTGTTTATTTCAGATAATTTGTCAATTAAATCTTTGAAACTTTTTTAACTATATTCTGGTGAAAATATCAATAGATATTTGAATTCATTAGATAAAATTTTTGACAGTTTACCGGTTGGTTTATTAATATAGGAAATTACTGGTCTAACGGGATTGTCTTTTTTGTGGAGTTTTATTAAACCAAACATTTCTGGAGGTCGTGGATTCATGCTTCTTTATTTCCCATGGTGTAGAAAAAAGTAGATTGGAATCTTCTAGAGCCTCTTTTATTTGTTTGGAATATTTGTTGGTGGGATCCTTTGGAATTTGAGTTACATCTAATGTACTTATAGTCATCAATTCATTCCATTAGATCAGCCAGGCGAGCAACACTGATGACAATGTACTTCAGATTTCAAGTGAAATATAACAACGCATCATTAAAACTGTGATTCAACAAAGAGTGTGTGAAAAGTTAAATAGTTCCGAACTACATCAAATTACAGTTTAGTGTCCTCAACTCCACAACTAACAGAATTCGCCCCATGATAGAAAAACTCTGGCTTACGGAAGAAATCAAGAAATATTACCATGTGAGAGATAATATAAAATGATATTTGAAATGTGTTCAAGATGAACTCAGACATACATTACACAACATAGAGTTCGATCGCTTGGAAAATAAGATTAAAGAAATGATCAGCGAATTTGCAAGAACCAAATATAATTCACTCTTCAATAAGCTCATCAAACTTCAATCAGAAGCTGAAGAAAAATCAGAAGACACACATTTCTCCAAAAATACATTTTTCCCAACTTTTGTGAACCTCTCAACATCAAACTTCAACGAACAAGAAACAAAATTACTGAACAAAGGTCTCAAATATTCACCACCCACAACATGTTCTAAATCTAATAAACAAATCCTGGGTGTAGAAACAGAAATGAACATCATAAAAAACACATGTGTAATTGATAACCCTTCATTACGCAAATACAAAACAGCAGAGATCATTAAAAAAACATCCATTAAAACAACCGCCAGTGAAATACGCACAACATACATAAAGAAATTGTTCGAAAAAGCACTGGAGAAAATCTTATACTCACTAAAGCAGATAAAGGAAACAGCATTGTGTGTCTCCATAAAGAAGACTGCTGCAACAAAATGAAGAGAACTATAAGTACATTAGATATAACTCAAATTCCAAAGGATCCCACCAACAAATATTCCAAAAAATAGAGGAGGCTCTAGAAGATTCCAATCTACTTTTTTCTACACCATGGGAAATAAAGAAGCATGAATCCACGACCTCCAGAAATGTAAGGTTTAATAAAACTCCACAAAAAAGACAATCCCGTTAGACCAGTAGTTTCCTATATTAATACATCAACCAGTAAACTGTCAAAATTTTTATCTAATAAATTCAAAAATCTATCGAAATTTTCAACAGAATATAGTGTAAAAAGTTGCAAAGATTTAATTGACAAATTATCTAAAATAAACAACACAGAAAATATGAAATTAATATCTTTTGATGTATAAAATATGTACCTTAGCATTCCAGCAAAAGAATGTTTACCCCTAGTTGGCGAGTCACTTCGTAAAATTAAAGTTAACTCCCTCTTAATTTCAGAAATTCAGGAGTTATTTTCAATTTGCCTAACCCAAAATTACTTTAAATTGGAATCCAAATTATATTCTCAAAATTCAGGTTTACCGATAGGATCACCTTTGAGCCCATTATTGTCAGATATATTCATGAATTACCTTGAAAATGAATTCATAAAAACAAATGACCTATCCAAAAACACGTCATTTTCTCGTTCGGGTATGTTGATGATATTATAGTAGGATTCAACGGAACAAATAGACAAATAATAATGTTTATTGACTTCCTCAATTCAATTCAACCCAAAATAAAATTTACATTTGAAATTGAATGCAACAAAGCGATTAACTGTCTAGATTTGACCATAAGTAGAGATAGAAACACATTCGACTTTACCATCTACCGAAAAGGCACAAATTCAGAAGCCTTAATACCATATGATCCTTCAGTCCTGATAATCATAAACTAGCAGCTCTGAAATCTATGATTAACAGAGTATTCACCATACCGTTATCAAACGTTAACTTACAATCGGAAATTGATAAAATCAAAGAAATTGCAACTTATAATAATTTTCCGAGAACCCAAGTAAACAAACTAATTTAAAACAAAAGAAAACTGAAAACCATTAATATGCTTTACATTATCACAGAAAAACCTACTAATAAATTCATGCATATCACTTATTTCGGAGAATTATCGATTGAAATCCAAAATTATTTTTCTGAACTCGATTTCAAAACAACAATTTCAGGACGTCCAAACCTAGGTAAAATATTATATAACTGCAAATCTAAACTTAAACCCGAGGAAACTTGTATGAAACCAGGTGTTTATAAAATCTGTTATAAAAATTGCAACGCTGCATATGTAGGTCAAACCGGCAGAAATTTTGAGACCAGATTAAAAGAACATCTGAAATCAGGTAAAAAGTCCGCAGTTTATGATCATATCGTGACTAAAGAGCATCATATGGATATCGTTAATTTTAAAATCCTTCACAAATGCGAAAAAGGCCTGAAATTAAATTTGCTGGAAGCGATGGAAATAACAAATCTGGTCAAAAATCCCAATTTGTCCCCACTCAACACCCAAATAGAAATAAACTAGAGGTGGGCGATTATGAGATATACTAACGAAATCATTCGATCATAGAAATGTCTCGAGATATCTCGATTATAAATAACGGTTAGTAGTTACTAATACTAATCTGTACAGTACAGCTGCGTGGGGAGTGGGGACGAGACATAGACGACAACACGATCTTTCGCTCGTATAATTGAATGCTGCATAATCGTCTCTCGGCTTATCTCTCGATTATGCATCACTCGATTATACGAGCGAGAGACGATTATGCAGTCTCTCGTATCTCGTATAATCGTATCTCGTCTAAGCCGAGAGACGATTATGCAGCACTCGATTATACGAGTCGCCTCCCGTCAGCCACAGATAATAGTTTACTCCATGTTTTGAAATTCGGATATAAGCTATTTATTAGATAAGCATATTATAATAATTTGGAGATTATACCATCGAACTATTGTGAAATTTGCAGATTGGCATATATTCAGGTAATAAAAATTGAATGTTAATAATAATAATATTATTATTATTGAGCGTAATCACATTGAAATTAAAACGTATATGCTCCACGGCATCGGATTGTACGCTATATTATCATAAAACGCAATAGGTTGTTCTTACTACTAATATCATTCGATTATGAAATCATTCGATTATGAAAACCTATTAGTTACTAATTTCATAATCGATTATTAAAATTAGTAGTACTGAAATAATCGATTATGCCGATCATTCCTAATCACCCACCTCTAAAACAAACCATTCACCACTTTTGAACATCCCATAGATTTAAAACCCACTAAACTAGGGGTGTGAAAGTAACGATAAATGACATACCCGAATGTATTCGTCCCTATCACAATCAATAGTCGTTACTGTCCTATCGTTACTCGTTACTTTTAATACCTCATACTAGCTATGATTAGAGATGGTCGAGGAATGAATCGTCCTTGTAGATATTGCCTCATCATTATAATGCTATTTAGAACTACAGAATGGGAAGGTAATTCTGAATATTATCATGTGTGCTTACTCCTAAAAAAATTGTAGAAACATATTTCTTGCTAATATAATAATTCCTGACCACAATTAAGGGATCGTCGAGTAGTAAATTTCATGACTAATTTAATTGACTCCTAATTCCTAAATGAAAACATTGGTGAATACAGTTTCAAATCGACAAATCGGTAATTATCGGTCCAGCTAGAGTCGTAAACTTTGTGATTTATTGCTTGACACGTGTATGCGAAGTTCATTGCGTGGATGAATCAGTGTGTGATGCGAATAATGCTAGTAACGAAAAATATTCGTGGGTAACGTTTCGTTACTCGGTTCTAGATGGCGTACCCGTTACTTAGTAACGAATACATGTGGTTTGCTACAGCTCTACACGAAACATTTCAGTCTGTACCTAGCACCAGAAGATGGTTTAACAACCGAAACCGGTCGTGTAATAGTATTAATAAAATGAAAATTAGACAAAAATACGGGTTTTCTTTTAATATTCAAGATGGATTTTCACAAAATAAATGAGTCATCAATTCATTCCATCAATATACCTCGCTGTCCAGAATTAACGTCCTTTCGTCTTCCAATCCTGTAACACAATTCGACATCTCCATCCTTTAGATTAATTGACATCTTATTATTCAGAAAGGATACAATTACCACTCGTGTATTCTTTCGATCTCTTTCAGCAAAATTAACTAGTCCCAAATTATTCATTTTCATGTGTTGATTATAAAAATCCAACTTTATTTCCATAATAGCCGTTTTTTTTCAGTTTTTGTTTTTCATATTTTACATTGTTTCTCCAGAACTGCCATTTTGTTTTCAAATTCCAATAATTTCTTGTTTATAGTCTTTGTTATTGCTTCTACAAACTTATCAAGAGTAATACCACTAGAGGTGAGATTTTTTTGAGAACACTCTTGTTTTTTGGGAATTATGCGTTTAAATTTCACGAAACAAAGTTATCCTTAAATGTAGGAGGAGAATAGCCGTGCATTCAGTAGTATGTGAAAAATTATTTGGGTTCTTGGCTAATGGGGCTATTTATAATCAAACAACCATTGGTACAAACACCTATATTTCGGAACTATATTGGTTCCTTCATCAGGATGCTGAAAAGTTTTATTAATAAATTCACACAAGGACCCAGTTTATACCAGGCATGGGGACAAAAATCTTAACAATAAAAATATCTATTTAAAACAAATATAAGAAGGAGTCATCAACAACTAAAACATAATGTTACTCACATGCGTCAGTTGCTGTAGAGAAAAGAGGCAAACTGAATGGAAAACATTCCTCAGAAAATAGCTACGAGGCTATAATATCAAATGATTAAAATGGAGACAGTCAAAAACCGACAGATTCAAAAACGGATACAAACAGTCGTTTTAGGTTAGGAGAGACCACAGACGAGAGCAGAGAAGGCAAAAGAGATCAATTTCAAATCTATGAAAACGAGGCGGTGACGTTTATCGAGGTACGGGGGCCATCTCTTAAGTCAAGATGCAGGAGATAACTATAAATATTACTGAGACCTTTTATGTCTGTTCTTTTATTAACACTATTGTTGTTTTCGTTAATAAAGCACATTTCTTGGAATATTCTTTTTTGATAATTTTTGCAAAAGGAGAGGACCTTCGCTTGCTCAAAATTATCCTTAAAATACCACGAGCCGAAGGCGAGTGGTATTTCGGGATCACTTTGTTGAGTGAAATTTGTATAATTTTCAAAAACGACAAAGTGTTCTCAAAAAAAATTCGAATCTCGTGTGGTATTTGGAATGATCATTCAACAATATAAATCAAACGAAATAAATAATGGATTCTTATTCAAAAATAACCAGATAGAACCATAACAACAAATTATTCATCTTTATTCTCAAAATAATAATTATTGATAGTACAATTATTATACACATTACGAGCATTATTTTCGTATGATGAAGTAGATACTGATGTTGTTTCTTGAAGGACATTTTGTTCATTCCTTATGGCTGTGATTATTTTTTTGTGATGTTGTTGGTCCAGTCGGAGATACGCTGCAGAAGAATGGCCTGTTATCTTCATCAGCTGTTCCTCGCCAATCCCAGCTTTGGCTAATTGGCTGACAGCAGTAGCTCAATGCGAGTGGTTGGTTATCTTCGACTTGGTAGTGTTGATGCCAATATGTTCTGCCGATTCTTTTGTCCATTCAGCTATCGTATTGGGACCGACTGGGGAGTTTTTGAACCATGGACCATACTTCCAATTCTTATGTGGAGTAAGGAATAGTCTTTCAGTGGTTATGTTTGCAGTTCTTCTTTTGGATACAATTAACTTATATAACCTCACCGGGCAAATATCTTCTTCAATATTGGGAGTCAGCCATTTCGTTTCCGCACATTTTTGGGCACCACCTTGTCTTGTTTTAGAAAATATCGGATTGTAGGCAATTCGGCCCGTGGGGTTACCATCGTTTTCAATTTCTAATTGGAAATGCGAAATTAGGCATGATGAACCCTCTCCTCCGCGCCAAGCAAGCTCCAATTCAGCAATAAAATAAAATTTTCTGTTCAAACCGTCTGGATTATCTTCTTTACATAAGTTGACCATCTATTTGTGTTGCTCCAAAGACAGCGCCTTGGCACTAACTTTTCTTTTCTCAGGGTCTACTTGCAAAATACGCCTCTTGGCATTTCGTGCATCCCGCGCCATTTTAAAAGCCGCGTCTGTGAATAGATCGATCCTAACGCCCCATCGGAATAGAATTTTTCCTGCAGCTGTTTGGCAATATTATTCTACAAGGTTTTTACGACACTTTCCTTGTAGTCTGATCCATCTCTTTTCTTCATATTGAAAGCCCAGTCTAGCATAATATTATTGAGCTCTGACAAACTTGTTTTTCATTTACAAGGTATTCCCGGGCAGCACAGAATTCTTTAAATTGTTTCCAAATGTAGGATCTTGACTTCACTGCATTGATCGGCACACTTTTCTTCACACTTTCCTCAATTGAAGTAATATTACAATTCTCAAAACGTTTCATTTTTATCTACTTTATGGTAAAATACGAAAATAAACTGACAGAACTGCCAAATGTGCTGTTATCGCTAACAACTGCTTGTTTATCGTAACCATGACGACCGCTACTTCCGCCAACGGCCAAAGCAATCCGGACGTATTAATATTCCTATGCAAATAAGGCATTTGATAAAAACAAATTTCTAAAAGTGAAAACACTGTGAGGTTGAGTGTTTTCAGATACAGTGTTGTATAGTTTTTATAAACTGTGGATCTTTCATACTTTCATACAATTTATTGCGGATTTTATTTCGTCGCATGTTTCCCTGGTCAAAACCATTTTTATTCAATTTGTTGTTTCAAACTTTGATTGATTATTGATTAGTAGTTAACGTTGCTAACTTTCGAAATTTACTTAGGTATTTAAACCGTACTTTGAATGATTTTGTCAGGAGTTCGCTGTACATACGTCTAGTCGATATCAACCATAGGCGTAGAGTGATATAAGTCTCTATCATACGGCCGGACGGACATAGTTAAGTTTACTGAATCAACAAGTCAAACCCAACATTTTCGGCTCGATATTCAAAAATTATAAACATATTATTTTTCATTCATTTATTGGTCAAAAAGAATACTCACGGGTATTTCAACCCAAAAGAGTACTCACAAGTTCCGAAAGTAATCATACAACTCCCATCACTACAAAAAAAAATAATTCCAATTATCCCCAGTAAACACACAAACGTATACAAAACATTTATAAATGGTTTCGGAAGTTTCTTCAACGTTTGGTACTCATACCTATTAAACGGATTTTTTCAATTATGAAACGAATCCAAATAAAAAACTTGCTTTCTGTCACTATATCTGCAGCCAAGAGGGAATTCGAGACCAAACTGGTTAAATCAGGAGATAAATAGCGCTTTTTCAAATATGTCAGATCATCGATGGATTCCAAAGTCGACATTGCGATGGTCCTTGACTCTAACAAGCGACCATGCAAAATCCCTGAGGAGACTGCTAATGTCCTGGCTGATACTTTTGCCACTCATTTCACTCTTGAGACTGGGTCACTCCCTGAAGTCTCTAGAGGCCGTGTGAGCTTGAGTCTGGCCAGTGTTGAGTTTCCCCCTTCTCTGGTCGAGAAATATCTTTCGGCTGTCGACGCGTCGTCTGCGCCTGGTGGTGATGGAATTTCAGCGAAGATTCTCAAGAGGTGTTCTCATTATCTGTCCTTTCCCCTTTCAACAATATTTTCTAAATCTTTCAAAACATCATCGTTTCGAATATCATGGTAGAATGCATTAGTTACACCTATTTTTAAGAAAGGAGACAATTTGAACCCATCCAATTACCGCCCTATTAGTCTGGTTCCAGTCGTCGCCAGAATTTGTGAGTGGATCATACTCGATAGCGCTCTGAGGTTTGCCTTGGAAAATAAGATTATTCCTGACTGCCAACATGGTTTTCTTCCCGGCCGTTCCATTATAACTAACCTACTGGAATGCGTAGATGATTGGTCTAGAGCCTTAGACAGGAAGGTTCCCATAGATGTTGTTTACCTGGACTTTTCATGTGCCTTTGATCGTGTTCCTCATCGGCAGATCTTACGTGTGCCAGAGCATTTTGGTTTCTGTGGTGACCTCCTTTCCTGGATCGGAGCATTTCTCTCGGACCGATCATTTAGGGTTAGGGTGGACAACTCCTTCTCATCATCCAGGCCTGTCAGCAGTGGTGTGCCTCAGGATTCAGTATTGGGTCAATTTCTTTTCCTTATTTACATAGCTGACTTGCCTACCCGTATTGTATCCCGCTGATCTCAGTTTGCGGACGACACTAAGCGATCCAGCTACATGCAGTGTGCTATATAACACCTATATTCGGCCCATTCTGGAGTTCGCCGGACCGATTTGGAGCCCAGTGTTGTGCGGTGACCGAGATGTGCTGGAGAAATTTCAGAGGCGAGTTACGCGGTTGTCATATGGTGTGGTTCGTCCCAGCTATGAGGCGCGGCTGGCGTTAATGGGCCTGTCGTCGTTCACTGCCCGTCGCACACGCGGTGATCTCATTGTCACATTCCGGTGTCTCAGTTGTCTTTTCGGTGTCGAGTTGCGGGGCCTGATCGAGCTCAATCGGGACGGGAGGCTGCGTGGTCACTCTCTGAAGCTCAGAAAAGAAATATTTACCTCGTTTCGCTGGCAGCATTTCCTGAAAACCATGTGTTTGACATTTGGAATGCCTGAGAGTGTTGTCGGTTCCAGCTCTATGAACGCTTTTAAGAACTCCTACGATAGATGGCTGGAGATGCAGTAGTGTTTTTTTTATACTCTATGTTACTGCAACTTATTTTTTTAGTTAAATTTGTTAGTTTCATTCATTTCTCTTCCGAGTTGCTTGCTCGGTTCAATGGTAATACACTCTGTATATTTTCATTTCATTTTCCGATTAACGCGTAACATATGTTGGAGCATATGACCTATGTCGAACAACCAGTACTGAAATGGCGTTCATCCGATGAAGTACAAAAACAGTTTTCTTGGAAATAAATAACTTTCTCGTTAAATCTACAAATTCGAACTCTAGTGAAAAGTGAATATTCTCGCCCGTGAGTGCCTGGACAAGTTCATTCAGCCGTACTGTGAAACCAGGTAGGCAGAAGTAGATACTCCAGCATTCGCATTTTCTTTCGAGTCATTTTTTCATATTTTTTCAGAATTTAATTAATAATTTTCTTTCGTTTTCTTTTATTTTTCAAAGGCCCTTGTCGTGTTCTTTTTTATTTTTCTGATTGGGTCATGATATTACTACTGTTTTTTTCTTTTTTTTTTGATAAAATAACCGTTCTTATGTTTTCGAACTCAATTTTTTTATTTAGTTTGTGAGTTTATAGGCTATGCCTCAACTTTTTGTATAATAATAATAATAAAATTGCATAGTGATCCTCACTGATTCTGGTCATTTATGGACTAGAGTAGGGGATTCTCTAGTATACCTGGTGTCAGGAAGGATGGTGATGAGACTTTTAAGGGGTCGGTTGAGTTAGTTGGTGCTCATTTCTCTTTTTCCAGTTTTTCGTGATCACTTTATATAATTCCATGTCTTCCTCTATACAGATCCATATTAATTGTTGAAGAAGGATAATGGGTTAAACCGCAGAAATGCAGAAAATATAGGTAATGGATGGAAGGTACTTGCCGACACGTATTTCTGCTTATTGGCTCCTTCAATAAGTAGTACAGACAGAACTAAACAATGCATATCATATTCTGATCAAACCATGTTCAAAGATGACATTCCATTGTGGAAAGCTGATTCAACAAAGATAGGAGGAAAATGTTTTGTTGTACAAGTTCGAACCCCTTGTTCAGACAAACTGTATGGGTGTTTGATACCATTTTCGAATATTCAATAATTTTTCCTATGATGTGATTCGCCGTTCAGAACGCAAAAATGATTCTTATATATTATAGCTGTATCAAAAACAATAAAAAATGAATACATGGTGAGTCTTTGACCACTGCGTTAATTTTAACCATAGGTTCTTGAGATCAAAAGGAGAACTTTTTCCATTATGGTTTTTCCATATTTAGCTGCGTTAAAAAGTTAAGGGCATTTTAAGTGTTCACATTGGGTAAATACCCCTCTGTAGTCCAGTTTACTTTGAATGAAAAATACCTTCCACAGCATCCACTAATGAATCTGAATTCTTTAAAAACATTGTTTTCCCTCTAAAAAATGATTCAATGTTTCATCCAAAGAGGTCCATATCTAGAAGGAAGATACAAAATACTAATTCAACACCATAAACAGATTTTTGCTTTTCTACATTAATTTCATTCTACTTCAAAATTATAAACCATCCCTTTCTATTGAGAAATTCCAAAAAAACCTCAGAATTATAGGATGTTATCATCATACATTTGTAATTTTCTTCTTAAAATTTCCAAATCATGAAAACCATCATTTCTATGAAAACTTCCAAGGCAAGAGGTTGTCACATTGCTTTTTTTTTCTCTCAAAGCCAGAAAAAATCATCTATGATATTCCAAACACTGATATTTCTGAAGTTTCTTCTCCTTGACAGAGACCAGTGAAAAGGTCTATGAGGTCTCTTGATATCATATTTTCAAAAATATGAAAATCTTTTTCGAAATCTTCAACAATGAATGATGTCACTACGAATAATTATTTTAAAATGATGTTACTTTGCTTGATGATTATTTTCTGTACTGAATCCCAATAACAATTTACTTGGATCGATTACAAGTATTCTCAGATTTAGGTATGCAATTATACTTGCTCGAAGCAATTGAGTTTGATCACCTAAATTTGATTCTGAAAAATCAACTAGATGTTCTTTAATGAAAAATTTTTTGTTGAATTTTTAGTATGAATCTATTCTCTTTAGACTATAATACTTTAAATAATTTAAAATGTCTACGTTAGAGTCTGAAATCGTAAACAAATTTTTGGCAATAAAAAATCTAAAAGATAATAATGTTCACAATATAAAATCTGTTGACGAGTTAAAAGATAAAACGCCGACATTCGACCATTCAGGTGCATCGTCAAGCCGAGGAGCATGGAGTTCTGTAACACGAGGTCATCCGTCCACAAACAAGTTGCCAGCACTGATAGTTAGCGATGTGGGATCTTTTCACAATCCTATTCAAAACATAAACAAAAAGAAAAAATATAATCAGACAATAAATCGCGGTCAAGTTTCTTCACCAACTCCAAGTTCAGTGGAAAAATCGATTTCGAAACAGGAATATAAAGGTGTCAGTGACGGTTTGCCAATAACAAAAAATATTGATCAGGGACCCTGGACCGAAGTGTCCCGAAAAAAATCAAAATCAACCAGGAAGCGAAATCCTCCTTTGGCAGTTGGGGGCTATGCGGGAAATTCAATGGTCGAGGGTGTGGAAAAGTTCATGGTCGTTCACGTATCTAACCTAAAACCAAACACAACAGAAGATGATCTGCGGAAATTTCTTTTGCAGAATTTCACACAGATTAAGTGTGAACCTATAACTTCGAAATATCCTGACAGTTATTCGCCATTGAAAGTGCTTGTACCTGCTTCCGATTATGATAAGGCACTGGACGGAAAAAATTGGCCCAACAGGTCTAGTGTCCATCGTTTTCTTCAGCCGAAAAAAATCAGCATCCCGGCAGATTAAGCGCCAAGTATTCATCCAGCTGTGACGAATTTAAATTACTGCAATTAAATATCCAATGTTTGTCCAATAAATTGGACATTCTTGAGGTACTCTTATGGGCCTACCACACGCTCATGCTTTACGACAAACTTGCTTGCGTAAGCCGGCTTGAACACTGAACACTGAGCGTGTGGTTGGGAAAACTGTATACCGCGCAAACCCCACGCCTTGGCTTGTGCAAATTTCGACGTGTTTGAAATTTTACTTGCGCAAGCCTGCAGCTGAAGCAATAGTTCGTGCGGAGGCATTGTTATCGCGCTGACGACTTCGACATGAATGAGGCTTGCGCGTACTTACTTGTGCCGTGTGGTAGCAACTGTTGTGTTCAGTTTTAGTGAACGAGATGCTTGCGCAAGCAAGTTTGTCGTAAAGCATGAGCGTGTGGTAGGCACTTTAGTTGAGGAAAATCCAGATATTGTGAGTATTGCTGAACACTGGTGCTGTACTGACAACGTCAGAACTATAACATTTCCTGGTTACTCACAGGTTGACTTTCACTGTCGTCCTCGAAGATTACATGATGGCGCCATGATTTATGTCAGGGATGGAATTCAGGTGAAGAATTTGTGCGTTTCAAAATTTTCTGAGGAGATGGAGTGTGAGATTTGTGGTACCATAGTGTTAGCTCATGGTGCTCTTGTGGGTGTTCTTAGTGTATACAGGCACTGTTCAGGTAGTTTGTTAACTTCCTAAGTATTATTTCACATACTTTACATAGTCTCGTTTATACAGTTGATACCATATTTGTGTGTGGTGACCTCAATGTTGATTTTTTATAAAATAATTGTACTAGTCGTAAGCTATTTATTGATTTCCTGGAGTGTTTCAATCTCAGACTCTCGTCTTATGAACCCACTAGAGTTTTTACTAATATAAATGGCCATACGTCTGTATCGAAGGTAGATTACGTTTTGACCAATTTAAGTGCAACTAATTGTAACTGTGACGTTTTTGAGCCCCATATTAGTGACCATCGGGCACTGTCAATTGATTTTTCTATAAGCCTCTATATCTATTTCCACTGTATATCAAAAGTGATCAGGAATCTTAGTCAGCGCAATATAAGTGACTTTATTATTAAAATAAAGAATTGCAATTTTAATGAGATCTATAGGCATAATAACGTCGATGAATGTTTCAAGTCATTTATTGACACAATTCATAATGCATTCGATGCTTGCTGTCCATTAATAAGGCTCACTAATAAATCGGACCAGATAAAGAAGTGAATATCCCCAGAGATTTTCAAGGCTAAACATGATTTGATGAATTTGTAGTGGTTATATGCCAATCTGAAATGTCAGCAAACCTATGACTTGTACAAGAGAGCCAAAACTTCGTATAACACCTTAGTAAGAAGTAGTAAATTTAATTTTCATCGGGAACTCATAAATCAATCAGAAAATAAAAATAGATTGGTTTGGCGACTCGTGAGTGAACTTACTGGCCTGAAAAATAAAAACCATCAAACTATCGCGCTTGTTGTCGATGGTGCTTCTTATGAAAAAACTTTTCATAACGGAACTTTTTGCGGACTATTTTTCCACTGTAGCTGAAACTGCACTAAATAATTATTATGGTAACTCGTTGTCCAATGCAAGCACTACATCTTCCATGTTGAATTCAAGTTTTTTTTTTACCCTGTAATTGAGCTTGAAGTGATTGACATAATAAAAGCCCTGAAAAATAAAAAATGTACTGGCACCGACTGCATTTCAGCAAGAATTTTGAAGATGATATATGATGATATTAGTCCACATTTCGCTCACCTAATCAATCAGTCAATTAGTATGGGAGTATTCCCTCATATTCTCAAAAAATCTATTGTAATTCCAGTTCACAAAAATAGCGTGGATGACATTGCTAATTACAGACCAATCTCCTGAGTATTTTTTCAAAAGTTTTCGAAAGGATTGTATTCGACAGAATTATGAAATATCTAGACAAATTTCACATACTTGATGGTGCCCAACATGGGTTCAGATATGGTTGCTCTACCTCAACCGGGGCAATACATTTCGTTGAGTATGATTATGAAAGTCTGGATGACGGCTTTTTTGTTGCTGGACTATTTTTTGATCTATCGCGTGCATTCGATAGTCTTTCATTCAAGTTCATTATAGATAAATGTTACAATTTGGGTTTCAGGGGAGTGTTTCTGGATTGGATTTTGAGTTATCTCGAAGATAGGACGATCTCCGTCGGAATACAGAATTCTTTCTCTGCAGAGCACAATGTCAAATTAGGTGTGCCCCAGGGTTCTATCCTCGGTCCACTTTTGTTTTCAATTTTTATCAATGATCTCTCCCACTATCTTTCTGTTTTAGTAAAGAAATGTATGATAACCCTATTTGCTGATGATACCTCAGTGGCAGTAAGAGCTAAAAGCTTAGAGGAGCTTCAGGAGTTGCTGATTGTTCTGGTTCAGAGCTTTGTTCGATGGTGCAGAGAGAATGCACTAATAATCAACATAAGCAAAACAGAGTGTATTCGTTTTTCAATCGGTAATGTGGGCTGAACATTCACTACCTGGATAAGATCATTGCAGTTAAGGAAAGTACTAAATTTCTGAGACATATTGACCGAAATTTGAAATGAAGTTTCCATATCGATGCGGTTTGTAAACAACTAAACAGGTCATATTACGCCATTAGTAGGGTCAAAAAATATCTTCCTCTGGAATCGTTGCTGAATGTATATTATAGCTTGGTATTCAGCCAGTTATCCTATAATATTCTGCTGTGGGTTAATTCTTCGGACGCTGGAAGAGTTTTCATCCTGCAAAAGAGGATCTTGCGAATGATTTTCAACATTGCTCCCCGATCTTCATGTAGGCCTTTGTTTCTTGAACATAGGATCTTGACACTTGCCTCAATTTTCATATACAGAGGCTTGGTTTATGCGAAGTAACATGAAAATAGTTCGCCGAAATTGTCTAGTTTTCATCACTATAGCACTAGAAATAGACAAATGTTGGCATTTCCAAAACATAAAACCGCTAACTCCAATTTACCAGTCCATTTGATTATATAACCACCTTCCTGGTCACTTTCAATCGGCTAATTTGAGTAGATTCAAGAAATTAGTTACGGAATTGTTATTGTTTATGTCTTATTATAGCGTTCAAGAGTATTTCCTTGATAAGCTGTAAATTTTTAATTTTTTTTTCTCGACTTGTCCTATACATGCTTTGTAATGTCTAAGAGGATCAATAAATTATTATCATTATTATTATTACTGAACATGCGTATATTTTCGGATTTTATAATCAGAGTATCTGTTTTAATCACGTAAACACTAACATAAATATTGAATAATGGTTATCCATAGATTATGTCAAATTTTAATACCTTACAATAGAATATTAATTTATTACCGAAACCCAGGAGAGAAAAAAATAATAATTGCAAAGTTTTTTTAAATGAAAGAAAATATCTATATAACCATTATTAATTTTTAGTTATAATTTTCCTCTGAACAACTAAACTGAATTATTATCACACTAGATGAAAACCCGGCTTCGCTCGGGTGAAATTTGACTCATAATACACTTCTAGGTGCAAAATGTAGATAGATGTTTCTGTAGTCATCGGCATAATTCTTAAGTACGTGTTGTTTCTATACTTCCAAAAAATACAGTACGGTAGTTATTATTATGATTGTACTTTAATGCAATCCTTGCCTATTTAATTAACCTATCTATATAGTAATTGAATTATCAATGAAGTCATTCGTTATAATTAACCTATTTATATAATTTGTTATAACTAACGGTAAGTAACCTATCTATATAGTAATTGAATTATCAATGAAGTAATTCGTAAAAATGAAGTATATTTTTGTACGTGTAACTCCTAACCAAAAAAAAAACCTGGCAATAACTAACCTTAGGCCTATATTACTTAAAGTAGGCGACCATACGTTTTTATCAAATCGCTAGTTCCTTGAAAATTCGCAAAACGGACACAACCGTCAACGACGTCTTCCCTCACTCGTCTGCCCGCGTTCGGGTCGCGCACTCAGCGATGAGCCACTTCTTTCCCACCGCGCCTACCCCGCTCCCCCCGCCCCGTTCGCCTGGCATCGCTGCCGGTATTTATCACCGAAACGGTATTTATCGCCGAAATTGCTATGACTCTGCACTTATATCTGTGATATCTTCGAAAATATTTATTTAATTTACATGCTGTAAAAAGCCATATTGATCTTTATTAAATGCACAATGTATTTGAGATACTTAATTGGATAAGGATTAATACTGTATTGCTTAAAATCGCTTCGTAAATTAGCCATTATTTCTCGTAGAAAATAAAGGATAAAAAATGGTTATTGTGGGTTATTCCTAAGAGATAAACATATACCATCACGGACTTTTTTGTAGACCTTTTTAAGTTGTACAATACTGTAGTAAATTGTTTTGATCTATCTTGTAGGATTCAGTCAGCGTTTGCAATGTAAGAGCAAAAAATGTGTTTTTTTTACGACCTTACATTAGAAACCTCAAAAATTGTAGCCTATGTGTTATTCTGATGTATAAGCTATATTGTGGTAAAGTTTCATTCAAATCCATTCAGTAGTTTTTACGTGAAAGAGTAACAAACATCCATACATCCATACTTACAAACTTTCGCCTTTATAATAGTAGTAGGATTAAAATATTATAAAGTCTCTGTGGTGGGTAGTTTCCAATGATATAGTGTTCTGTGGTTCCTTGTTGTTTTGATTCTGTTTCTGTCAACAGTTATTTGTAGCTTTCGTTAAAAAAAATGTGGAAAATATTGTAAAGATAATTTCGATAGTTTGAAATTATTCAATTCAGTATGAAATGATTATGGTCAGAAAATGCATTCTATTCTAATATTTCTTGTTTAGGAGCCTATAGCTTCCAGTTTCAATATTGATTGAATTTTAACTAATCATGCATCATAACAAACATTCAGAAATATTAAAACTAAGTCAAATTCTATAATCTCCTAAGTTTGTGAACCAGGTTGAATCGGTGTATGAAATAAAGGTGTGAAAAAACTTCTATAAAGATATTGTCGTTTGAATATGAAAATACTATTTTTTTTTATGAAATTTCAACACCCTATAACTTTTGAACGGGGCAAAATTTGGAAAAATGTTATAGGACGAAAATGTTTCTTTCGACGTCAACAATCTATGGTTAAAATTAACGCACTGGTCAAAGACTCACCCTGTATAAATAAATAATTATATCATCAGGTGGAACTACTGAAATATTGGACGAATTTGACGAAATAACGAACTTGACCGAGAATAGTGAAGGGAACGAAGAGTAAGAAGTCGAGAGATATACAGGGTGAGTCTTGGACCACTGCGTTAATTTTAACCATAGGTTCTTGAGATCAAAAGAATCACTTTTTTTCCATACCGTTTCTCCATATTCAGCTGCTTGAAAAAGTTATAAGCATTTTAAGTTTGCACATTCGGCAAATATCCCTCTGTAGTCCAGTTGAGTTTCCACAGCATCCACTATTGAATCTGAATTGTATAAAAACATTATTATCCCTTTGAGAAACGATTCACTCACTCATGTTCCATCAGATGATTATATCGATTCAATTCCTTTCAACTTTTGTAAGTTTAGCTCTGATAGTGTCTTGAGTTTTGAATGCAGTCATTATGTTGTATCTATTTCCAATTCTTCTCATTTTCTCCGACAAACCTTCTCAAAATATAAGAGTGGTGCAATTTAGGAGAAAAGATGATGAATGATTTTATCTGAAAAAAAGACTAATGATTCCAGGATATACAAGATACGGACCTTTAGTTCAAGCGATATTTTTTTCATGCAATTCAACCAATCTATAGAGTAGTGGTGAGAAACCCACACGAAATGGAATAAATCTAATGATGCCAAAATATACATGACTGTTATCAAAAACCTTCTACAGGAGATCATTTCAATTTATATTGTCGTTTGAATATTACAGGTGAAAATCCAATTTTTTATGATATTTCAACACCCTAAATCTTTTGAACGGGGCCACATTCGAAAAAATGTTATAGGAAGAAAATGTTTCTCTTGACGTCAAGAATCTATGGTTAAAATTAATGCAGTGGTCAAAAACTCACCCTGTATTTTATTTTCAGTTCTGTTTGAACATTGCGATATTAGCTACGGAATACCAATTCTGGATGCGATAAAAAAATTTTGAATAATAATCCTGCATAAATGGACTTCGATCACGATTAACTAATATTTATTTTCTATTGATAAATACAGTACACCTTTAATTATTCTTTCTTTGTTATTCTAGGTTTGGGTATTTGGCAATGTTTGGTGCCAGATCTGGTTGGCATTAGACGTTTGGATGTGTACTGCAAGCATTCTGAATCTATGCGCCATTTCTCTGGACAGATACGTAGCTGTAACCAGACCGATCACTTATCCCAGCATTATGTCAAAAAAGAGGGCGAAATGGTTAATTGCTGGTCTTTGGATTTTGAGCTTCGTTATTTGCTTTCCACCACTCATTGGATGGAGGGATAAGGTGAGTGAGTACGAATATTTTGATGTTTCTGCATTTCGTCACGAAAAAACTCATTTGAAAGATTATCATTTATCGAACGTACGAGGTCGGTCAATTTAATTCCCGGAAAGTGGTAACACTGCGGCTCTCGTTATGTTACGGCGTTCGTTCGTTGGTGTCATTCGAAAGAGGATTCATTTCTGCGTCAGTTTGAGCAAGTTTCGTCTCGATCGGTTGTTCAGTTCGTGTTTTACAGTACTTTGATCATCGGCGTGTTTGGACTCCTTGTCGCGAAAATGTGTGATAAAAAAACTGAGCAAATTTTTGGTCAAACGTGGTGTAAGTTCCGCGAAAATTATGAAACAGTTATGAAAGTAATGATTGCCTGAAAAAAGCAGCTGTCTACGAGTGGGCTGAGCGGTTCAGGGAAGGTATTCAAAAGTGAAATCTTTGTTCATCGCATTCTTCGATATTAATGGACTTGTACACCACGAATACGTTCCAGCAGGTCAGACAGTCAATGGGAAGTTCTACAATGAAGTTTTGAAACGTTTGAAGGCCCGTGTGTTTCGTGCACGGCCGGAATTGGCCGAACGTGGATGGGTGCTGCATCACGACAATGCTCCAGTTAGCGATTTTTTGACCAAAAACGGCATTCCAACGCTTCCGCACCACCCCTACAGCTCGGAACTGGCCCCCTGCGACTTTCATCTCTTTCCACAATTGAGGTCCTACCTCGAGGGCAACTGATACGGCGGCGTAGAGGAGGTGCAAAGTGTTACGACACGGGTGCTGAGGGACCTATCTTCGGGGGGCTTCAGGGGGTGCTTCCAATCGTGGATCCAACGGTGGCACCGGTGCATCGAGCTAGAGGGAGACTACTGCGAAGGATTATAACTTAATTTTAAGAATTTATGTATATTCCGGACCGTCCGAGCACTTTTCCGAGAATATAATTGACAGACCTCGTAGTTTAATTTCTCTACAGTCATGACGTAATATTCAATACACACAATACACTAATTTTCTCCCTTCTTATATTCATTTATTTATATTATGTATTTTTTCGCCTCTGTCTTCATGTACGTAGGATCGAACAAACTTTCTTTCGGTGGGATCGGATCACCAAATTGATGTCTGAAACTTGTAACATAACAAAGTGCCACTTTAAATGACGAGCATGAGACTCTACTCTTAATTCTCTCAGGGTGGGCTCAATTATCCCAGCAACAAAACTCAACTCGGTTTTTGACAAATATATTGAATTGTATAATTACAATTCACCAATAACAATTTCAAGGAATGTCCAATCTCCCAAGTAAAACAGAACACTGGGGACTTATCTTAAAGCTATCTGAGTCGATAGCTTCTTCCCAGTTCCCAGATACAAAATAAAGTCCCAGAGGGTATGGCCTTCCAGTTGACCAGAAACGGGTTGTATAGTTTCCACACAGATGTTCCAGACAGCGACTCGATGACTCCAATTTTCATCCCAATTGAAGAATGTGCTCCACGGCAAGGTGGTTATGCCACAAGGTCCAATTACGTACTGCTCGAACCAGGGACTGGATATGATTTAATCTCTTATCGTGGAATGCATCTCAATCTTGAACTAGCATATGTCTGGCCTCTTAATAGGATATAATTTGGCCGCCAGGGAGGAGCTATATCAGGATGAACGAAAGAACATTAGAAACTGCAAGTGCATCTATAACAAGGCTCCTTCTCGATTTCTTATTAAGAAATATTTAACAAATCATAGTAAAATTACATTATCTTAACAAATTAAACCGAGAAGAAGTCATGTTGTGGAGATCATTGGAAGCAATTTAGCAAAGTGCTAAAAAGAACTGAATTTTCGGTTCCTGGGAGGAAATAAACACTTACCGAGAATAGTTATGTATTTCTCGCAAATCTTTGACCCACAAGAATCACTTTTAGATATTGATTTCAATAATTACTACAGAGATGACCGGCATCTGATCTCGACCGAGAGAAAAAACTACGCTGACCGTTCGAGGTTAGCTTCTGCGGAACACAGATAACCGGCATAGAACACATCTATATTCTGTTGCAGGAGAGCTACTTCAAATTTCAACCATGATTCGGGTACGCGTACGGAATAACGTCAGTGGCGTTCAAATCGTTGCAATACTTCATAATAAACCCTTGGATTATTGGTAGCCATTATGCCGCAAAGATTAAAGAGGTAACGGGGTTTAAGGATCGAACATATATTCTCGATTGTCGTTTCTATATTATTATTAATATTATTATTATTTATTTGGTAAGAGTTAAGAAATCTATAAACTCACAGAATAACAAAATAAAAGTTGATGCACATGGCAAAAAAAAAACATAATTTGCTCACAATAAAATAAGTTGACAAATTCAATAAAAGAAACAAAAAGCAAATTAATAATTGTGACGTTCACCCCTGAATCCACCTGTCATATTGGTTCTTGAATGCATTGACGTTGGAGGCCTCCACAATGGTAGACGGTAAACGATTCCAAGTCGAAAACACTCTATTGGATAGAAAGTACTCCCTCTGCGTTGTTCGGAAATTTTCCCTCCTCAGCTTGAATGTATGGCCACGCAATCGTTCGCTATCGTTTAAGGTGAACACCCTTCCCAAGTCTGAGCTGAAAAGTCCATTCAGAGCTCTGTAAGTTATTATAAGGTCCCCTCGAATCCTTCTCGCAGAGAATAGGGGAAGATTCATAATGGAGAGCCGTTCAGGATAATTGGGTCGGAGCACACCATAAGGTATCCTGGTCGCACGACGCTGGATGCTCTCGAGTAATTGTGCATCACGAACCAGAGACGGAGACCACACTGGTCCAGCATATTCCAGTATAGGGCGCACATATGTGGTGTATAGGATTCTGCAGGTGGTCGGATCGCAACGGGAAAATGATCTACTCAGTAGATAAAGAATCCTCTTCGCCTTATTGACAGCATGTAGGATGTGATTAGACCAAGAGAGGTCGTCGGAAACCACTACTCCAAGGTCGCAGTGGGAGCTCTCTGAGGAAATCACGCAGCCACCAAGAGTGTACTCGACTGCTGGATTATTTCTTCCCATGTGAACAACAGCGCACTTCTGGAGGTTCAGAGGTAGGCACCAATTTGTAGACCAGTCATAAATGGCATCAAGGTCTTGCTGGATAACACTAGGATCGGTGAGGGGACTGCCAAATATTTTCGAATCATCGGCAAAAAGTAAACAATGGGATCGAAGAGTTCTCACCCGAAGTGTATAAAAGAAAAAGAATTGATCCAGCACCGAACCCTACCCACCAAGAACTGGTCTGCTGGTCGATAGAGAATCACCTGCACGCACGCGAAAGCTACGATACGAGAGGAATGAACTGATCCACCGAAGAAGGGAACCCCGAATACCCAAACTCTCAAGTTTCAGAAGTAGGCCTATGTGGAACACGATCGAAAGCACGAGAAAAATCGAGGTAGACTACGTCAACAGGAATACGTTTGTCCAGCATACGCGACCTCTCATCCACACACAACAAAAGGTTGGTCAACACAGAACGGCCAGGCAAGAAACCATGCTGTTCCCTCGGGATTAAGTTGTTCTGAAGAGCGAATTGAGTGACTCTTTCCAGGATTATTTTCTCGCATATTTTTGCGAGAATCGGTACTAGGCTGATAGGACGGTAATTTCTGGCGTCCAACTTGTCCCCCGATTTGAATATGGGAGTTATAAGCGCCGTTTTCCAGCAATTGGGTAGTGTATGGGAAGAGAAAGAGTTCTCATATAAGATAAATAAGGGTTTAGCCAGGGAAGATGCACAGCATCTAAGAACCCTCGCAGAAATCCCATCGGCCCCCGGAGATGAAGAAACGTCCAACTGTTGGAGATGCTCCAAAACAAGAGCAGGAGTAAATTCAACGTCGCTCAAAGTTACACCTGGACAACCTGTCGGCAGATTCGGCAAATGAAGAGGCTCCAGAGAGAACGCAGCTTCAAAGACATCAGCAAGCTCCTCCGCAGACGCCGAAGTCGAAGATGTGGGGTTGCCTTGTTTGTCTCTGACTAATGGGACGGAGACTTTCGTTTGCAGAGAAGACCTCAGATATTTGAACATGCGCTTACGATCTTTGGAAGAGACCAGTTTGGACTCAAAATTACGTTTAGCCCTTCTAATTACATCTGACAAGTAATTGAAGTAGTCTCTGTGCTCTTGGTAAGTATGGTCGGATTTAATATTAATATTATGTCGATTTTCGGAATATTTGAGAATGATATGTTCCAAATCTCCAATCTATCCACAGTCACATAGATTGACAGTCTTTTTACCAATTTGGTACAAATATTTAGGGCATATAATATGATCACTTCTTAATCTAGATATCACTCGAATGAAATCTCTGGATTCTATATCTCCATTGATTAAGCGATTTATTCGTCTGTTATTGAACTCAAGGGTATTTCATAGGTGTTGGCTGAATTGTTTTATAATGTATAGCGTTTGTCTGAATGCTGTATATCTCCTCCCATTTTGCAATCTTAGAGGTCTTCATGTGGGTGAGATTTCGAGGTGAATAAACTTTGGGATCTAGTGTATCCATTGTCATAGCCTGTTTAGCCAACTCATCCACCATCTCGTTTCCTTCCATAGGAAATGTACTTGCAGGCCCCAAGATTAAAGTTTGGCTAGTGTAATCAAAATGTATTTATGGATGACTGTGAAGGAGTAATCAAGCTTCAGAAGTGGAAGAGAGGATAAGCAACTGCGGTTATCAGTTATTATGAGGATTTTTTCTGAACCAAATTCTTGATATTTGTCTTCTACATATTCCAGACTCTTATTTATCGAAAATAGCTAAGCAGTAAATACTGAGTGATGGCTGTTCAATCTAAATTTCCGATTTGTGTCCATGGATAGATCGTGAATTGTACATCCCACTCCATTCCGGGATTTTGAAGCATCAGTGAAAATCTGATGATATCCCCCATAATAAGCCTCTACTATAAACAGGAAATCGACTTGGGCATATTCTAAAAAATATAGCTGTAAGAAATGAACCAGAGAAGATTATTTCGAAACTCGACGGAGGGGGACCGGGAAAACGAGGCATCCGGGAAGGCCCGAAGGGCCGACCCAGGGGCAATCTTAATACAGATCGAAAGGGCGTATCCTCTTCTAGGAGAAACGACCGCGAACCCCCCACCCCCCTGGGGGGCTCTTAAAACGCCCAAAATTTGAAACGAAATTTGCGAAAATCACCTTTTTGCCAAAGGTGCCTCGGGACAAGGAAATAAACTCCGAAGCCGGAATGCTCCGGGTCCGGGAGTCGCTACATATTTCAAGAACGAGAACGAAAGGTCTCCTTAAAACCCATCAGAACTTCAAAGCCCCCGAAATCTTGGCGAAAATAACGTAACTAAAACGCCTTTTTTCCGATTCCCAACTCATGAAAAACGTCAAAAACCGCAATGATGTTTTTCCTTCGTGCGGACCCTAAAATAATGCATATGGCCCAGCGGGCGAAATTAAACGAATCTACGGAAAATTTCCTACCTCATTGTACCAATCTTCATATCCAGGTAGCGAGATAACACATTGAAATTGACCGGGTTCGGCCTCGAAGAGCCAAATGAGTGGCCGGTTCATGATTGAAAATCGGACCTGTTTAGTTCACGCATGAACTGATGGAACTGTTCATAGGTACACGTCTAGACCACGTCATCCAAAATCCAAAAATTTTAATTTCACCTTTGTAAAATTCACCGATCGCGAATCGATCGAGTAGAAACGATATTCGTTCGGTTTTTTTTATGGAAAAAGCACCCACTGCGAATCAACTATATACAGGGTGTCCCATATGCGTTGCCTATCATTAACAAATACTTTCCATCGAGTTATTTCGGCTGTTTCTGCTTACGGCTTCTTAATTCGATAAAATATTTTCAATTCATATACAGGGTGTCACATCTGAATTGCGCATTCCTAGCGCCGACTTTCACCAGAGTTTTCCTTCAAGTTTACGTGTTTTTTCCGCTTACGGGTGCTAATTTCAATGAAATGTCATACAGGGTGTGCGATTTACAATGAATTTGCGATAGATCGATATACAGGGTGTGCAATTTACAAGCTCTTTCGGTATTTTTTGCGAGCTTTCGGTTTTTTTGTGCTCCTTCGGGGTTCTTCTTTTGGCGCTCTTGTTCGCCCGAACAGAGTGCCTATCATTTTGCCCGAATGTCTGTAATTTTGAAATATCGAGGCGAAAGTTGAGTCTGTCCGGCCGGCCGGCCGTATCCTCTCTAGCATCCAAAAGGAATCAGCTAGAGTTTTCATATTTTCAGAATAGGTTAATTGTCCAAATATCTCGGTCAAGTTCGTTATTGGGCCAAATCCGTCGGATGGTTCAGTAGTTATGAGCATCTAAAATTTTGTTTCCTCAATAACTACTAGAATATCTATCCGATCAACTTGATACTTGGAATGGTATTGGGGAGGCTGAAACAAAACGGCTTGCAAAATTTCGCAGAAATCGTCACGCTAGAAAATTTTAAGAAAATTTCCAAAAATAAAAATTTTCAATACTCAATATCTCCTAAGACTTCATTTAGATTTAAATAAAAATCCGTATATATATTGAGGTTACCGATATCTTACTCATCCTCAAATTTCATTGTCGTAGCTTTCCCCTTCTGAAGATATGATCATTTTTTTCATTTACTCAAGAGAAAAATAGAAATGTCATGAAGTCCGAGCTTTGTCATTGAAAGATTTGCCATCACAGATCGATATTCGTTTGACAACTTGCGGACCTAGATATCAGTGTCAGTTGGCGTATTATCAATCAAAATTTTCATAGAATTCACAGAGGTAGAATTCGATGTCGATGACGTTGTCAAAATTCAGAAAAACAAAGACGTTATATTAATCAAAAAAATTTTTATCATAGAGAAAGAATTTGATGGCGTTGTCAAAACTCAGAAAAGCAATGACGTAAGTTTTTAGGAGAAGCATAGAACAAAATTTGGTGAAAATTATGAGTAGTCATTTTCAAATTGAGATAAAGGTTTGTTTATTCATTAGGCTTTCATATTTACATCACATTGTCCCATAGTACGGAAAAAGACTATTGTTCACCCGATCAGAGAGCTTATAGATTTGTTAAGGTTTGAATATTTACTCGCAAGTAGGTCAACAAGAGCGCCAAAGCAATCTGACCTCACGTCAGTGCTTTCTAAATTTTTCGTGTTACTTAGGGTTCTTTCGTGTTTTTTCACGTTCTTTCCTGTTTCATCGGGTCCTTTCGAGTTTCTTCCATTTTTTTCATGATTTTTCGCTCTCGACGGGGTTTTTTTAATGAATAAATTAGGCCATAAATCATTTTTCCATGGAACTGTGCATAGTATGTAATACAAGTTATAACATATATGAAGTGATTTGATATATTTGGCTTTATTAAAGAGAGAGGTATCATCTGCAAAAGTGCATCCTCATCTGCGGTCATGACAGTGTGCATTATGAATATGATTTGATATATTTGGCTTTATTAAAGAGAGAGGTATCATCTGCAGAAAGTGCATCCTCATCTGCGGTCACATTTGACAGCATATTATCGACTTAAATCAAAAATGAAATCGGCCCGACTACTGACCCTGCGGAATGCCTGAGGTAACTTCCCTCTTGATCGATGTTTCACCTCGAATTCAACAACCTATTCTCGGTTCGCTATATATGATTTGAGTTAATCTAGTGCGTTGCCTCTGATGCCAACATATTCGAGTCTGAGCACTGCTCAAGTCTAGGTAGGAAATAACCACCTCCTCTGAATCGTCTAATGCCCCTATTATGAATTCCATCATCTCGATTATCGATCTCTGGAGTCATGTTGTTCTTTGCTGATCACCAAGTATTTCTTTGGGTACGAGACCAATATTATCTTGACAAGGTATTCAAAACCTTTGAAAAAGCTGGCGGAATCGATATCAGTCTTTAATTATATTAGGAATTTTTTTCGCCCTCTTTGGCACTCTTGTTCACCTCAACGGTGTGTCGGTAAAAGTAGTATCAGTGTTAGTTGGGGAAAAATTGATGCTGGTTCATTGCGGTGATCGAACCATCTAGTAGCTGGTTCCCTACGAAGTTTCCCTCAGGATAGCTGGCGCTCATTGCAGACGAGTCTCATCCGGTAAAGCGAATGATTAGAGGCATTGGGGTCGAAACGACCTCAACCCATTCTCAAACTTTGAATGAGTGAGATCTCCGGTTTGCTTAAAGGTGAATCCGCGAGATCGGATCAGAGTGCCAAGTGGGCCATTTTTGGTAAGCAGAACTGTCGCTGTGGGATGAACCAAACGCCGAGCTAAAGCACCTAAATCGGCGCTTATGGGATACTATGAAAGACGTTGGTAACTTAAGACAGCAGGACGGTGGCCATGGAAGTTAGAATCCGCTAAGGAATGTGTAACAACTCACCTGCCGAAGTTACTAGCCCTGAAAATGGATGGCGCTGAAGCGTCGTGCTTATACTCGGCCGTCAGCGGCATGTGCGGTCGTCAGCGGCATGTGCGGTCGTCAGCGGCATGTGCGGTCGTCCCGCTTACGCGGGACGGTCATGGAGCCCTGACGAGTAGGAGGGTCGCGTAGATGAGCGCAGAAGGGATGGCCGTGAGGCCGTCTGGAGCCGCCTTCAGTGCAGATCTTGGTGGTAAAAGCAAAACTGACGTTGGTTTTAAAGAGGAGGGAATTTTACTTCGAACAAAATTTATGGACAACTATGAAAAGTTATTCTTAATTTGAAATTAAGGTTTGTTCATTCTTCGTGGCATTTGTATTTGTATCACATAGTTCCAAAGAAAATACTCTCGTTTACCTGAACAGAGAGAGTGCAAATAAATTTATTATAGTTTGATTATTTACTCGCAAGTAACTCATTCACAGCGCCAAAGCCGTCTAACCTCACGTCAATCATTTCTGAATTTTTGTATACTGGAATGACTTTCGCGATCTTCGGAAAAATACCTCTGCTCAAATCAGTTATTCACGAGTTTTGAGATTGGGTCAGCAAGACAGTCGATAATCTTTTTAACTAAAGATCAATAATGGTTACAGATATTATCTTTTATTTAAAAAAACTTATTATTAATTATTTTCTCTCCTGGGGTTCGGTAATAAATTGATATTCTACGGTAAGGTATTAAAATTTGATATAATCTATGAATAACCATCATTCAATATTTATATTTTTGTTTACATGATTAAAACAGATACTCTGATTATAAAATCCAAAAATTTACGCATGTTCAGTAATTAATTATAATCTGAACAGAATAAATTCATATTAATGATATAACAAAACATTTTTTATTAAAGAACACCTAGTTGATTTTTCAGAATCCAATATAGGTGGTCAAACTCAATTTCTTCAAGCTAGTATAATTGTACACCTAAATATGGGAATACTTGTAATCTATCCAAGTAAATTGTTATTAGGATTCAGTACAGAAAATATTCATCAGGCAAAGTAACATCACTTTAAAAAAATTATTCGTAGAGACATCATTCATTGTTGTTGAAGATTTCGAAAAAGATTTTCATATTTTTAACAGTATGATATCAAGAGACCTCATAGACCTGTTCACTGGTCTCTGTTAAGGAGAAGAAACTTCAGAAATATCAGTGTTTGGAAAATCATAGATGATTTTTTCTGGTTTTGAGTGAAAATAAAGCAAAGTGACAACCTCTTGCCTTGGAAGTTTTCATAGAAATGATGGTTTCATGATTTGGAAATTTCAAGAAGAAAATTACAAATGTATGATGATAACATCCAATAACTCTGAGGTTTTTTGGAATTTCTAACTAGAGAGGGATGGTTTATAATCTTGAAGTAGAAAGAAATTATAGTAGAACAACAAAAATCTATGTTTATGGTGTTGAATTTTTTTTTACCAGAAAATTAGTATTTTGTATCTTCCTTCTGTATATGGATCTCATTTTTAGAGGGAAAATAATGTTTTTAAACAATTCAGATTCATCAGTATTTTTCATTCAAACTAAACTGGACTACAGAGGGGTATTTGCCGAATGTGAAAACTTAAAATGCTTATAACTTTTCAACGCAGCTGAATATAGAAAAACCGTAATGGAAAAAGTGTGTCTTTTGATCTCAAGAACCTATGGTTAAAATCAACGCAGTGGCCAAAGACTCACCCTGTATACCTCAGAGAAAAGAAATATCAAAAAGACCGTCAGAAATTTAATTGCTTGATCCTTTCACATATACGTTTACGATTGATATCGGTCAGACTTATTGAATTGAAGGTTTTGAAGAGAAGGAAATTTAAGCTCCGAACAGGAACACTGTGAGTAGTTTTTTGTTAAATTTAAGATAAAGATTATTCTATCATCTTGGTGATCGTATTTATATCAGATCTAACATCTTATTCTGATTCTAATTTTTTAACACATTCACATAAGGAAAACAGAAAAAGTCTTCAGAACAAGATCGCAAAAGGTCGTGATTTCACGTCAGTGCTTTTCTGAATCATCAACCTCACATAACACTTCCACATCTTGTCCCTCGAATAATGATCTACTCATCATTGCAGATTCAGGACGATGACAGACCTAATAACGAGGCTCCTGTGACAGAAAAATCGACACTGAACACATCCCTGGCGCGTCACCAGCAACAATGCCCCTGGAAGTGTGAACTCACTAACGAAGCTGCCTACGTCGTCTACTCCGCTCTGGGCAGTTTCTTTTTGCCGATGTTCGTGATGCTCTTCTTCTATTGGAGGATCTACAGGGCGGCAGTCAGAACTACACGTGCGATTAACCAGGGATTCAGGACCACCAAAGGTCAGACAATTACGGGAGCCCCGGGGATCTATGTTGTTTCCGTTCTGTACCATTGTTTACGGAAGAAATTAAGTCTATGTTGATAATTATCATTGTTTTGCCTAGCTCGCACTTGACCGCGAAATTGACCTGGACATCGTCTGTACTGTTGTCTATTGTGTACCCTCCGTTGACCTGTTATTTGATTGTTATAGTTTATGCGATTCTGATGACTATGAATTTTGCTTCGATGGTATTTCCGTGGAAAATTATTTTGCCTCATATAAAATACAGATGAACTTTTATGCACTTTTTCCTCGTCCTTTGCTCCTACAATCGCATCCTTCAGGTAGTGGAGGCTCGTGAGATTTCAATCACAGGAGGTCCGAGGCTACGCAAAAAATATGAGTATACCACTAGTGTCTCAACTTAGCCAGTGAGATGCATATTTAAATGCAAGTAAAAATATTCACTTATAATACCACAAGAGCTTCAAAATTAATTTTACCTTCTTTTCATTCGTCTCGATGGAATAGAGGCTACAATCCTGATCTCTGCCTAGTGTCTTGTGACAATACTTGCAAACCGCTTCCTGTAAAGCGTCAAATTTTAGGAGTTTTTCCTCATAGTCAACATAGGCCTATACTGTTGACTTCAAGAAGTTTAATTCAATATTCAGAATGTTTAAAAAGACCTCGTTGGAATTTCAAGAAAGCGAATTGGATTGAATTTGCTAAGAAGGTAGACAGTGATATCAGATGGATTAAACCCCACTCATGATAACTATCACAGATTCTTAGGTGTTGTGAAAGCCGCAGCAAAAAAGTTCGTTCCAAGAGGTTTCCGGAAAGATTATATTCCAGGTTGGTCGAAAGAAACCGATAATCTGTACAAGGACTATCAAAAATCACCATCCGTTGATAAATGTGAAAGGCTTATGAATTCTATCAATACAAGCCGAAAAGAGAAATGGGATAGTGTTGTATCAAAAATGAATTTTACACATTCGAGTAGGAGTTCATGGGATATATTGAGAAAATTAGGTGAAGCTACTCCTCTTACCTCCTCATCATCAAAAATTGATCCCAATTTAATCGCACGCCGCCTAGTTAATGTCTCTGAATCAGTCAATTTATCCCAATCTAAAATGAGGAATATGAAGAAAAAATTGCAGATCTTCAGGAGATCAGCTCCTACTTTAGAACATGTGTCACATCCATTCAACATAGATGAATTGAGGGCTGCAATCAAATCTACCAAATCTCGAAAGGCAGCAGGTTTTGACGGAATTTATCCAGAATTCATCAAACATTTAGGAAAAAAGGCCTTGTCTTGGTTATTGTCTTTCTATAACAATATTCTGAATTCGGGAAACTTTCCTTCCGAATTTCGTAAAGCTAAAGTAATAGGTATTTTGAAACGAGGAAAAAATCCTTGTGATCCTAGTAGTTATCGACCCATCAGTTTATTGAGTGTTCCTTTCAAGATATTAGAAAGGCTAATCCTTTTCAGAATTGAATCTTCTATAGAAAATGCTTAACAAAATTTCCAGGAGGCTTTAGAAAAACAGAAATTGTTCGGATCAGGTTCTCAGCCTTACAACTTTCATAGAATCAGGCTTCAATGATAGGTTGAAAACAGGAGCTGCTTTCATCGATTTATCGTCGGCATATGACACTGTGTGGAAGGATGGATTAATTCTCAAACTCTATACCCATCTGAAATGTGGGAAAATGGTACGATTATTAGAAAATATGTTATCTGATAGAAGGTTTCGTGTTTTTATTGACAATAAGAGTAGCAACTTCAAAACATTGAAAAACGGTCTTCCTCAAGGATCAGTTTTAGCTCCTTTACTTTTCAATTTATATCTAAGTGATTTGCCCACTACATCATCTCAAAAATTTGTTTATGCTGACGACATTGCTATTGCTTACCAACATTCGGATTTCCATACTCTGGAAAACATATTGTCATCTGATTTGGAAATTTTAAAGAATTATTTTATTGAGTGGCGATTATGTCCAAATCCCAACAAAACAGAGGTATCTTGTTTCCATCTGAATAATCATGAAAATATAGAAAAAATTAGCTGTAACTTTCAATGATTCTCCTATCAAACACAATTTCTATCCAAAATACTTAGGAGTTAAATTAGATTCATCTCTCAATTACAAGGCTCATTTAAATGATCTGAGTCTAAAACTGAAAACAAGGAATAATATTGTTCAGAAATTAGCTGGATCGTCTTGGGGTGCTGATGCTTCCACTCTTCGCACAGCATCTCTAGCCCTAGTCTTTTCTGCAGCTGAGTATTGTTGCTCTGTTTGGTTTAATAGTGCACATACACAAAAAATTGATGCACAATTGAATACATCCATGAGAATAATTACTGGCACCATAAGATCAACACCGGTTCATTGGTTACCAGTATTGTCTAATATTGTCCCTCCCCATATTCGCAGACAGACTGCAGCTCTGAATTCTTGGAATAAATATCATTCTTTTCCCAATTTATTCCCAATTATTTCATATTTTCCACAAAATAAAATTCCCAGATTAAAGTCACGTAAACCATTATGGCATAATACGTTCTTCAATATGAACATAAGTGATAAAGAATTATGGAAGACTGAGTGGAACTCTTACGAAATGTTCAATAAGTATCTCGTTTCTGATCCTTCTGAAAAAGTTCCTGGTTTTGATCTTCCAAGACAAATTTGGACAGTTCTTAATCGGTTGAGAACAGGTCATGGTCGTACCAATGGCATGCTATTTAAATGGAACTCAGTTCCTAGCGCAAGTTGTGAATGTGGAGAAGCAGAAGAAACAATACCTCATCTCATCAATAGTTGTCCCATATATAAATTTCAAGATGGTTTTAGGGCTATTCATGATGTTTCCAACTCTTTCTTGGAATGGGTTATAAATTTCAAACGAATATGATACGTATTTTTGTTATTCAGTTCTTTTTCTGCTTTTGTCTTTTTATTTCCAGATTCAATGTGAGCACCTTGAGAAGTCTCTTTCTGCATCAATAGAAGATCACTCTTGAAGAAAGAAGTCCTTGAAATATATTTCAGCTTATTTTTGTATTTTCACACTTAGACGGGGAGCCGGGTTTTTTCTGGGGTTTTTTCCTAGGCTTTTATGTCATACGCCGAACTGTATGACACCCCGTCACTAACCCCTGATCTATATGCTTTATTGTTTGCTAACTAAATATTGTCAGCCAAAAGTTCAAAAGAATATATATATATATATCTGATTTCTCGATAGGTTCGTTGCAAAAAAATGAAAGAGTCAAGTTTTTCAGGTTAAAAAATTTTTCCTGAAAAACTTGACGATTTTATTTATTTGCAGGGAACCTATCGGGAAAGTACAACTGTAGCTCCACATTGTTGTTGATAACCATTTTCGATTATTGCAATAAATGACTCCCATTCCCAATCATCAAAGGATATCACGCAGTCATTACAGCTCAGCTTGACAGCAGGTGAGAATTGTCTCGCTGGACTTATACCACAATCGATGTATAGAGAAGCAGACCCTAATCCACATTCAATTTCTAGGTGGAACTGGCCGTTCAACAGGTAGTGCTTTTCATTTATAACTTCAAAATTACATGATTCAGGATTCGAATATGCATATTCACAATTAGATGAATCCAGAATCGAGCGTCATATGGTACATTTCCGGTCTCCCCATACATGCAACAAACGGACTCTTTTACATAAACAAAAGCAAAGACGTAGTTGAGTTGCAATATGTTACGTGTTCTTGTCATTGTGTGTAGTCAACTCTATTGCATAAACAAAATTTATATAAATTAGATTTTTTCAACATCACCATATTTGGTTGATATTCATTTAAGTGAAAACAAAATCTATCAATTCCATTATGCTATCGATATGCATGGAACTATGAAAAAATATGCTATAATGATATTTCACACCTTCACCTCCACACCAAATTTTGACCATCCAATAAGTTGATGAATAAAAGATTCCATGAACATTAAGAATTTTCCAATCTTTGAAATGCGAATACGAGTAGGTTTTGTAAATCGATAAATGGAAACACCAGATCTGAAAATCTGTTTAATTAGCAGTATATTCAATGAAGAAATTTCATTCAAGCGAAAATCAGTTATCGTTCTGAACAACATGAACAAAGTGCTCTCAAAAAAGATTCAATTATGATATTTTTCATGCCATATTTAGGAAAAACTTTATTGTATCAAAAAAATTTCCAATAATTCGATGATTGTAGATATCATTGAGCAGACGAAAATATTGAAAAGTTGATGTATGAAAAGATAAAAAAGTTGAGCAAATCTATTTCAATAAGTTTCCATGAATATACACATCTTTGGTGAGTAAGAGGTTTTAAAAAATAATCAAAAGCATTTGGGCAAAAGCTCCCTCGAATCTAAAATAGCATTGTGGAAAAGAGTTGAAATAAAAATAATTGCTCCCATTTTAATTGATATGGTTGAAAATATAATTCGCTCAGGAAAATATTATACTTTCCAATTTCGTGTATTTTTTCTATTCGTTTTTGATGTGAAAACTTGAGATTTTTCTTAAATCATAAAATAGAATATTCCAATATTTAAAGCTGTGGTAGACTCTTTTGTGTTATGGACCAAAAATGTAAACATTTGTGTGACTCACGATCTTCGGCTGGGAGTGGTTTGATTATATAAGCAACCGTTTTGCTTAGCGTAAGTCAGTTTTCTATTATTTCCTTATAGAATCACAGCGTTGATCATTCGTGTGCCGATTGAAATTTTCATTTGTACTTTGTCGAAGCAGTTGAATTTGTGATAGTGTGATTCTTGGGTAAGCATCAGAGCTGTGCTAAGCACCGAAAAAAAGTACTTCGAGCACTAAGCCCTAAGCACTCGAAAAAAAAGGCTTCGAGTCTCGAGTTCTAAGCACCGCTTTCGACAGAAGGCCTCGGATTACCGAGCACTTTTGCAAAAGTAATTGAATATTTCAAGCACTAATCACTAAGCACTTTAGTGGGAACTATTTTATGTAATGTTGTTTGATTGAAATGAGAACTCTTTAGCTTCAGCGACATATCTAAAATTATTATTTTGAGACTGGGAAAAACTCAAAAGCCATTTTATTTGTTTTGTGAAACGCATGCATTCAATTTACATTCTGGTACTAGTTAATCTTATTCGTCGATCTGAATCTGAATGGCTGTTCCTGATCAATGCATAAAGTTGAATTAATAATCGAGGACCAATTATTTTATAAGCGAGAACACATTACTGAAAAAATGTGGAAAGCACTGACGTGAGATCAGGAGCTTTTACGCGCTTGTTCTAAAGTCTTTTCTCAGACTTAAAAAGAGTGCGATTCAAAATCAGCCAGCACAATGAGTGTGAAAGAATCAATAAACATATATCTTAAATGGAAGTTGAGTGAACTTACAGTTCAGCAAATTCTTCGATCTGGCATTCTTTCCACATTTCTATACCATATATAAGTTGTTGTAGTTGAGTGTCATCAATTATAACCGAATTTCAGATTCATAATTGCTGAGCTATCGGACAGGTCTGGCCCAATAACTAACTTGACTTATATTTGGATAATAAACTAATTCTATTAATATGGAATCTCTATCTCATCTCTTTCGGAAGATAGAGAATATTCAGCCAAACATTTTCAAATTGGACCACCGTTTCTTCATCACGAGTCAAATCCAACCGATAGCGATCATTTTCAGCTCGATATTCAGAAATTACAGACATTTGGGAAAAAATAGTCCTCTTGTCGCAAAATTCATAATGACATTTCCATTCAAAATATGACAACTGCACACACCAGTATTTTAGACATGTTTGTCATAAAAATGAACCCACAGAATTAGTTTCATTTTCGGCTCAATATTCACTCATTATGACAACTTGTCATAAAATTAAAACCACCCACATAGAGATTTATAGTTGATGTGATGTGAATTCATAGATAGAAATATAATCTGTGACTTCATTTTCAGAAAAACTCTTATATCTTCTGGAGATTGTACGCTATGATGATGAAATTTTTAAATAATTTAGGTACCAATACTCTGCATAAATGCCCTAAATTGTTGTGATCTGACGAATAACTTATGAGATATCGTGTATTGAAAAAAAACATTTTGGGAATTTTTAAAAAATTTTCTCTCTTGACGATTTTCTCGAAATTTGGCACACTCCTTCCTTTTACTTCTATCTAGACATTCTCTAAGTTACGAATTGATAGGATGAATATTCAAGAAATTAATGTTATTAACTGCTAAACTATTCGATGGATTTGGCCCAATAACGACCTTGACCGAGTTATTTGGACACTCGACCTATTCTGAAAAAATGAAAACTCTAGGTCCCTTCCTTCGGAAGATAGAGAGTATACGGCCGGAGGGCCGGCGGGCCGGACATACTCAAGTTTGACCTCGAATTCTTCATCAGGAAGTCAAACCCAATCGATTGAGGCCATTTTCGGCTCGATATTCGAAAATTACAGACCTTTGGGCAAAACGATAGCACGCTGTTCCACTAGGAATAAGCGCGCCAAAAGGTACTGAAAAAAATTAGGTGTATATATTTATATTTTCCTTATCAAGCATAGACAGGGCGATTCACGGGGATGGCCTATTTGGTAGTCGTTTTTGGAAAAGGGATCAGGTTAAAATTTGCATGTTTAGTATTGAGACAATGATTCTTTTTGCGCACTTATTCCAAGTGGACCAGCATGCTATGGTTTAGCCAAAACGCTTGTTATTTTTGAAAATGGTCTCAATTGAGGATTGGGTTCGAGTTCCTGTTAAAGAAGCCGTGCTCAAACTTGAGTACTCTGCCGGCCGGCCAGCCGTTTACTCTCTATCTTCCGAAGGAGATGACCTTGAGTTTTCATATTTACACAATATGTTGATTGTCAAAATATCTCAAATATCTCGATCAAGTTCGTGATTGGGCCAAATCCGTCGGATAGTTCAGCAGTTATGAGCATCTTGAATTTGGTTTTCGCAATAATTTCTAGAATATCCATTCGATCAATTTCGAACTCTTAAAATGTTTGGATAACGTTAAAATGGCCTTCATAACCATAAAGTCAGATCAATGGTGGCTGAAGAAATACTGAATATTAATTCAAAACGATCGTATTATCTTTGCGCACATAAAAAAATCAAATACCGTACCTGCTTATATTGACCCTACTTCAAGAATTCGGAAAGGCTTAGTGCTTAGCGGATTACTAAGCACTAAGATTTTCGCGAGAGTGCTCCGAAAAATAAGCACTAAGCACTAGCCTTTGAAAAGTGCTCGCGAGCACAGTGCTCGGAAGCACTGGAAATACCAGATAATTTTGAAGCTCGTGTGGTATTCGGGGATTATTTTTCTGTCCCAAATGTCGGCCAATAGAATTGCACCATGAGACGAAATGTACAGTTAACAAATAAGAATTCATAATGAATAAAACAACATTTAATTAAGAGTCAGGGTAGTGCAATTAAAAATACAATTGTTGTAAACATTGGTGCATGTTTTCTTCAAGTCAGAGTTATCGGTAATGGTCCCAGAAGAGGTAGATGGCATGAGGTTTATGCTGTTGATGGCATTTTCTGCAGTAGGCTCACTCCTTCGCAGTTTCTTGACAATTAATTGGTGGTGCTCCTGGTCGAGTTGGAGATACGGCCTGATGGAGTTACTGTTGGCATGTCCAGTTATTTTGATTATCTGCTGTTCTCCCAGGCCCGATTTCGCTAGATTGGAGACGGCTGTTGCATGACTGGAGTGATTGGTGATTTTTTTGTTACCAAGGTCAAGCCCAGCTTTTTGTGCTGACTCCTTAACCCACTTTGAAATCGTGTATTGGCCTACTGGGGAATCCTTGTACCACCTAGCGCCTGGAACTTTATTCCAGAATGGATTTTGGGTCAGGAATAGTCTGTCGCTCTTGATATTGACATCTCTCTTCTCTCTCAATTTCTGGAACAGTCTCACTAAGCACTTGTCAGGGATTTCCCGAGTCTCCACCAGCCACTTGCTGTCTGATAATGTTTTATCACCACCTTGTGTGGTCTTGCTGAAAATTGGATTGTATTCAATTCTCCCAGTTGTTTCCCCGTCATTTCACTGTTCTGCCTTGAAATGATGTATTGACGCCATGCTGCCTTCACCACCTCTCCAAGCCAATTCCACTGATATTATCATGAATAATTTTTTCTGGAGGCCATCAGGAGTTTCCTCGTCCCAAACAGTGGTCATTGCATCCCAATCTTTTTCCTCCAACGCTGCTGCACTTGCCCTCCGTTTTTCCGGAATAGATTGTAAAGCCTTACGCTTGGCATCACGAGCTCCTCGAGCGGTCTTGAATGCAGCATCCGAAAATGGGTTGATTTTGATGTCGAAATCGTTCAAATACTTTTCTTGAAGTAATTTGGCAGTCTGATTCCACATTGTTTTTATTGTACCTTCCTTATAGTCTTCTCCATCCATTTTCTCCATATTGTAAGCGTAATCTTTCATAATGTTTGCCAATTGCGCTTCACTCGTTTCAGCACTCAATGTGTATTCCCTCTCAGTACAAAAAGTAGTAAATTGGTTTCAAACTGTTTTTTTTTGCCTTCTCCGTATTAATGGGAACATTTCCTTTGACTTTTTTATCGATGGTGGACAGAGAACAAACTCCAAATCGACTCATTTTCATGCAAAATCTCCAATTTTCACAATTGAATTCAACCTGTCAGTTTGACGTGTGCTTAATTTGACTGGATCATGTTTTGTTTATATTTAGCAACTACCAGAGAAAATTTTCAAAAAATTATCAGTATAATACCATGTAGGTTGTACCGCGTGACGTCGAATGGTGCAATTCTATTGGTCGATATTTGGGTCGGAAAAATAATCAGTACTATCATGAAATAAAATTGGTATACAGTAAGAAAAAAATAATGTGGAACATTTGTTGGGAGCTTGTGCATATGCATGTCACTGTTGCCCAGCAAGAACCAACGTGGAGGTGTAGAGTACTCTTGCTAAAGGATTGGGAGATTGGGATGATCTGTTAGACGGATTGGACAACAGAAAGTAACAATTGAAGAGAAGATAATAAATTCTCATGAAAATTTCAAAAACTAACATTCATATAACTTGCTGAATAAAGTTGAGAAAAATGAACCTTGCATTAAAATGTCATTAATGCATAAGTAAAAAAATTAAAATTCTTTCAGAATCAACAAAAATAAAGATATTCTATCATAAGTTATTCTGTGAATAAAAACAAAATTGATACTGAATATAAATGGTTAATTTTCCCAGCGTGGAATTTGTGGTATACCGAACTGACATAAAAACGATTAATAAACAGATAGCGTACGTAGACATAGTTATTGTGACTGATCAGCATATTGACTAGACTTTTTAATAATGTAATG
This sequence comes from Micraspis discolor, assembly GCA_030674115.1. Classification (NCBI taxonomy): domain Eukaryota; kingdom Metazoa; phylum Arthropoda; class Insecta; order Coleoptera; family Coccinellidae; genus Micraspis; species Micraspis discolor. Next base: position 1,218,973 of record JARTUT010001749.1, on the reverse strand, counting down.
GTATCCTTCTTTTCTTTTGACTGGCAAAGACATCTATTACTTCATCATAAAAAGCAGGTTTTTGTGTGAGTTGTTTAATGAACCGTTTTTCTATTGAAATTACGGAAATATTTTTTAATCTTTCTTGGCTAATTGTATTTCTTGTAAAACTTTTTATTCTTTTAAGAGCAGAAAAACTTCTCTCAACTGACGCAGAGGTAACCGGTATCGTTACTATTAAATAAAGAAGTTTATAAGATTCTGGCAAGCAATTCACTAAATCATTGTTGAAAATAAATGAAATCATTTCCGCAGATGTTTCGCAATTTTTGAACAATTCACTATCAGTATAAACATTAATCAATTCATTACATAGTGCTATTGGCTCAAAGAAAGGATAATGATTCAAAAGAGAGTTAAATAAATAATAATAATAACTGATCTTTATTGCCTATGCAATTGGCCATCGACCAGCGGTCCTTCAGCCTGTATCTTTAAAATTTGGTACATTTAGTTATTATTCTAGAAAATGTAGAATGACATATTTTATATTTATACTAATTAAATTTTTGAGAGCTTAGTTAGAAGTGAAAATTCTGGGTATTTTCTTTTGGATGTCTTCCTTCCTTCCGGATGGAACTGAGTGATAACCTCGTCCAGCTGCATCAATCTATTGTAGTATTTCTTATTCAGTCTGTTCATTCTCACATCAATAGGCTCTATTTTAGTTTTCAGGTAGAGTAAATTATTAGGAGGATTATGTAGTACATTATTAGGATGTCTCATTCGAGTAATGGCTCTCAATGCTGATGTCTCTGCTACTGTGAGATTTTTAATTGCTGGAGGTTTGCAGTTTACAAATAATGGGTGGGCGTACTCTAATATGGGTCGACAGATTGACTTGTATATACGTGATCCGCTTTTATAGTTGATGCCTTGCTTCCTGTAAACCAGATTGGAAAAATGTTTGGCTCTTGCTCTTTGTGTGTAGGTTGAAATTCAATTTGTTGTCGATGTTCACACCAAGGTATTTGATGAAATGAGATGGTTTTATGATTTTATCATCGATCTTAACAATTGGTGAGGAAGTCGAGATTTTGTGGTCGAAGATTAAGAACTGCGACTTGTCTGGATTTATTCTCATTCTCCACTTCCGGAACCAGGTGAAAACTTTATCAAGAAGTTCCTGCAGCTTCCCCATACAGACCTCCAATGTTTTTGCATGGGAAATCAGGATTGTGTCGTCTGCAAATTGCATAATGTAGAGAGAGCTACTATGTTCAGAGATGATATCATGGCAAAAGAAATTGAAAAGCAGTGTCGATAGTGGAGAATCCTGCGGAGTGCCCTGCTCCATGCTAAAGTTAAGCGACTTACTTAAACCAACTTTAACAAATGATTTTCTGTTTTCTAGAAATTGCTTGCATAGTCCAATGAGATGTTGTGGTAGATTGATTTTATGCAGCTTGTACAGAAGGCCCCTATGCCACATACAGTCGAATGCTTTTTCTATATCAAGACTCAACACTGCAGACATAAATTTTTTTAATGTTGAGTTCTGGACATTGGATGTGAGAATGGTGAGTGGATGATATGTGGATCTTTTACTCCTGAATCCAAACTGATATTGAGGTATATGTTGTTCGATATAAGGTAACATAATGGATTTAATAACTTTTTCGAAGAGTTTTCCAAGTACAGGCAGTAATGTAATAGGTCTGTAGTTTTCAACTTTCTGTCTATCCAAGTTGGCTTTAGGAATGTTTGTTATGTGTCCTATTTTCCATATATCTGGGAATATGCATTCATTTAGACAGAATTCATAAATTTCAATTATATGTTTATGTATGCTGTCATCTATTTTCTTCAGTACAATCCAGGGAATATTGTCCTCACCAGGTGTGCTATTCTTTGAACTATGAATTAATTGGTAGTAGTCTGCATCTTCTATTGATACTGGTTCCATAGTGTCATTCCTTCGTTTAAAATAACCCTCATACCATTCATCTATTTGTGCTTTATTATTTCTTTCAAAGAAGTTATCGTTATTGAATTTATATCTTGTTTTGTAGTGTTGGGCGAATAGTTGAGCCTTTTCTTGGTCAGATTTGTATTCTCTGTTATTCTTGATTATTGTTGGTATTGACCAATATTGCTTATATTTTGATAATTTATTCACCTCATTATAAAATTTTTTGCCTTTAGACTCATTGATATTATTGCATGCAGCAATCCAGTTGTTCTCTCTGTATTGTTGAATCATTCTGTGTATGTCCTTAGTATATCTATTCAAGTCTTTTTTGAATACTGGGTTTTTGTTTTCACAGTATTCCCTATACATTCTTCTCTTGCTTTTAATTAATTTGATTATGTAAGGTGGTAGCTCATGTAAAAAAGGGTGTCTCTTCATTATTGGGGTATGCTTCCTGATTGTCTCTGACAATTTTGAGTTGAAGGCTTCAATGTATGCTTCGCTTAGTGGTGTGCTAACATTTTCCTCAATGTATTCCTTCATATCCTCATTAATCTCCATTGTCTTACTTCTTTTGTAATTGTATATAGTCTTGTGCTCAATAATATCTGGTTCTAGGTCCATGTCAATTTCGATTACAAACGCAAGGTGATTAGAACCCAAATCAGGTGTTAGCTCTATATTTGATATATTTTGCTTGATGTTATTTGAATATAAAATTAAGTCAGGTGTAGTGTCTTCATTTCCATCCATAAGGAATGTTGGGCCTGTTTCGGCGATTATGAAGTTGCCGCTGTTCATGAATTTTTTGATTGGTCTCATCTTCCTGCATGTACTGGCATTGAAGTCTCCTACAATAATGGCATACTGGTATAGAGAAGCTTTAGTAAAAAGTGTTTCTTCTATCTGGCTGTGTGGATGAAAGTAAACCACAAAAATGTGTAGCCTGTCGTTTTTAAATGGGATGCTGAAGTGAGTAATTTCATTCATAGGATTCCTTACTGCCGGTGGGTTTTCTTTACAGACTTTTAGGGATGGATGGCATTGGATTAGACTTCCACCTCTTATATTTTGCACTTTGTGTCCAATTTTTTTAATTATTGACCAATCTTTATAATTAACATTGTGAGAGTCTTCAATTTTGGCTTCCACCCACATAGCACACTGTATGTTTGTTTTTTTTCCATGAAGTGGTTAATCAGATGTTTCTTTGGAATGTAGCTGTTGATGTTGTTAAACAATATCTTAATTCTCGACATGAATGTTCAAGTCATTATATGGTTCTGTAGGAGAAGGTTCATCTGGATCATCCATGTCGAACATCAATATGTACACCTTATTGCCTGAGAACACGGCTGTAGTGTCAACACTATATTGACTGATGAAACGCTTTTTCAGTTTCAGTAAAAGATCATTTCTGTTAATATTTTTTGGCTTATTAATTTTACGAATGTATGTATTAATGATATCGTCATGCATTGAGATGGGGGCGTGAATCCTGTTCGTTTTTTTAGATATATCCTCAATATCCCTGGTTTTTTTATTCATTGGCTTGATACTGGTATTAGGTATGCCCTCAATTGGTCTCTTAGGGTGTTTTGGGCACTTTAGAGACCATGCTAAATGATCTTCTGCTCCGCAAGCTAAGCATTTCGGTGAGTTACTTGTTCTACATTGTGACATTTTATGAGAACCTTGACATTTGGAACATTTTGGAGAGCTTTTGCAGTTTTCTGTGAGGTGGTCAAATTGAAAGCATTTTCCACAAGGTATCGGCGTAGGGTCTGGTGGATGACTGGGAAAAACTAAGTAGTGTCGGTTCAAATAAAATAGGCCATTATTTAGAAGGGTTTCAAACGATTTGACTTCTCCAGTGATAATTCTGATGAATTTAGTTGGGACATTATTTTTTTTCGATATTATTCTTCTGCAATACCTGTGCTTGATATTGATGGAATTGAGATATTGGCTTATATCTTCCTCTTTTATACTTATTTCCACCGCCGAAATTACAACTGAGTAGGTTTGTTGTGGTTCCTTTGTTTCGTTTGTTTTTCTTTGATTGGTTGTTTCTGTGAATTTTATTATTTTCTTTTCGTTCTTGAGCTCTTCTAGACCTTGGACGAGTACCATTTTATCATTGTTTGATTTCAGGATAAAACCTAATTTTGTTTTTAAAATGACGTCTTTTGAATTTGGAAATTTGGAACTCCATATTTCTGCCATTTCCATTCTTTCCATTTCATTATTTGGTGTATTTATGTAATATAAATTGGAAAATTCCATATATTTGATTTCATTCATTCTGGCTGAATAATTTTTGATTATAGCGTTTGTCGACGAGTTTGTATTTTTTGGTTTTATTGTTTGTTGTGGATTATTTTTTGTGGGCATAGCAGATGTTTCTGTCTTGTTGTTGTTTTCAATTTCCATTTGGATCGCAACATTTTCAGAGTTGTTACCAATCAGTGGCGGTGGTTGTTGGAAAACGACGTCCGTAGATTCATTTTTCTTCTTAGTAGATTGGTGTGTGTTTTTTTTTTGCGTTTTCTATTCGATATATTTTTTTTGTTTCCCTTTTCTTCATCTTCTTCCGATGCTTTTGTTGAAGAAGTTCCGCTAATATTTGCCATTTCTTTCATGTAGAAGGATTCGAATTCTGCGGCGTTAAATTTTAATTGTTTTGAAATTCTGAAACGTTTTTCTAATTCGAATAATCGCTTGATAAATCGTAAATAACCTTATCGGAACGGCACAGATGTGATCGCGTCTGTTGTTCGCTCGGTACTGAGAGTTAAATAAAGATTCAGGAAATACCCTACAATAAGAATCAAATTTGTCTTTTCTCGCTAAATCAAAGAATTCTAATTTTCCTACATCTGAAAACCTGATTAGAATATGATTGCTGATTGTATTCAAAATTCCAATGAATATCTGAAGATAATTCTGTTTTAAATTTGAAATATTAAAGGAAGTTTTTCTTCTTTTTGATTGCGGCTCATCGTTGTGGAAGTCTTCAAAAATACTATTGTAAATTTGATTGAAATTATTTTCATTATTTCTCAAATCTTGCAAGGTGTTCAATAATGTGACTAAGTGCTTTTTGGCATATGAAATATCCGTCATTTTATTCTGTAAAATTGAAAATACTACGTACGTGTGTTCGAAAATGAATTTGAAGGTATTTAAAAGGAAAAGAAACTCTGGATCATTCAGATATTTCATCAAACCAATAGCTTCTTTGATTGTCTGCTGATCATTGTGGAAATCTTCGTGATTTATGAAATGATCGGAAACTTCTATCAACTTATCACTTTTTGAAAATATTGTAAAAACTATCCTAGATGTAAAATTCCACCTTGTTGCCGTATTTGATGGTAATCGATTGGACCCTACTGCAGTGAGAACCTATGTTCTTTTAGAAGATTTTGAAAAAAAAGCAGAAAAACCAGATAAATTTGCAAAAAATTTTACATTCTTTGATACTACCTGAGCAGGCTTTACTTACAACTAAATTCAGCGCGTAAGCAAAGCAATGCGTGAAAAGTGCCTGAGGGGCGATGCTTTTATTTTTGCCTGTTGTCCATTTAAGTGACCTGCCCTAACAGACGCGGCATCATATGTTTGAGTTATTAATTTTCTTTTTAAATTTAATTTGCCGAAAGTTTCCGTTAAAAACTTGAATAATGAATCTGCAGTTCAGCCTGTGTTCGCAAAAAATCCTGAAAATCTTTCGACTATTTGCCTCTCGTTATTAACATACCTAAAAATAATAGATATCTGCGAGCTATATGTGATGTCTATCGTTTCATCTACTTGCCAAGCAAAAAACAAGGCATTTTCTAATTCTGACTCAATTTTACTTGAAACAACACAACTTATAGCCTCGATTAGATCATGTTGAATAGTTTTTAACGTCCCAGAAAAAACAGAAGCATCATTTAAAGAATACTCTAGTTTTGAATCATAACGGCTAACAAATGACAATAACTTTTTAAAATTTCCTCTATTATCCGAATCAGAACTTTCATCATGACCTCTGAAAGCCAGTTCTTGAAAACAAAGAAACATTACTGCGTCAAGTAGTCTTTTCAGAATATCCCTATTTTCTTCGACCTTTTCGTTATGATCTATAATGGTTTGTTTATGACTCTGATCAAGAGAATTTACAATATTGAGTTTTCCGAATAATTTAAATTTAATTGATGCCCCTAAGTGAGCTTTAGACCTGCTATGTCTTTCAATAGACCTGGGTAATTTTTTAAATCTGAATAACCTAATTTTGACCAAACAATGTTATTCTGAATCATCAGAGAATAATAAGCAAAACCAACAAAATAATTTACTTCGAACTGTGCTTCCTATCAACCACTCGCATTTATTGTACCATTGTACACAGAACGAACGATTATGAATAGAATTAACAATTAAATTTGGCATAGCTGGCCGAGGTATCTTTTTCATTTTAGTTATAACAATTTTGACATCGTAAGGCATCTGGCTGAATTTTTATTCAAAACAAAATCTACAAGATCTTCCGTTACTTTGAGTTCACTACTTACATTATAAGTTTCGCTTCTCGTTTCCGTTTCCATTTTTCTTATATAAATATATATACAATATATATATAAATCTGAACAGCCTTACCTATAAACTTTTTCGAAAAATGTTACCACAAAACCACAAACCGCACGCTGAAAGGATTAATTAACTTGATTGATGATGACGGCCAAAAATGAACCCATAGAACTTAACTCAAACCGGAAGGCACATTGGAACCATATACACCATCATGTGCCATCTAGCGGTCAAGCGTCTGCGATTCTCTCCAAACCAGTTTCTCAAGACATCATTCAACGTTCTATTCTTTTCTCCTGAAAGTACACTAACATGCCTTGATCGAGGCATTCTTAATGTACTCCGGAGGTTGAATTTCACCCAATAAGCGAATAATCGCATTTTATTACAAAGTATATGAGAAAAGGTTAATGTCATAAGACCAAGATAATTGAACATTTCAAAACGGGCCAATTCTCTTGACATTATTCCAATCAGCCTGCATTGAAATGTTCAATTATCTTGGTCAACAACAAAACTAGAAATGATGCACATTAAAAAAGAAAAAGAAGCTATGAACGATAAAACAGACATCAAATACAAATTTTCAATCTTCTACTACCAACTCCATCTAGATTAAAAAGAACCAATTCAAACCCAGATTTGGGATTATCACTTGTTGGTTAATTCGTACAGGTGTCGCAGCATTAAATTGGAATAAGAAGTTGGAAAAACAAAATCGTGATAGCGCATCATCGTCACATTATTTCAGTCATGGCTGACGAAAATATTTAATATTTGAAGATTTTTTAAAGTTTGATTTATAGAAGAAAATAATATCTTGACGGACGATTTGGAAGAAGTACGTAAAAGCTTTGTGTTGTTTGTTGATATATTTGTGTATTTATTATCGTGTAATTTACAGGAAATTGTCAACTGTATTATATTCCTTGAAAAAGGCGTAGATACGGCGAAACTTATGTTTGAAAAATAAAATAAATAAAATAATAATTTAACAATTACCCTTTATTAGTAAAATAAGTGCTATACACCCAAGAAATTCTAAACAAAAACATTTATATCAAAGCACAAGAAATTCTAACAAAAACAAAATATATATATATAGTCTATACGATAATAGTCTTCGCTTGTATTTATTAAGTATTTGGGGTAAGGGTATAACGACTAATTTATGTAGGCGATGTTAAATAAAACTCTTAATTCTTTGCCGAGCTTTCGAGCATTTATTCAGCTCTTCTTCAGGGCTTCTGAAATACAAATAATCACATAATAAATTGAATCTAACATACGATTTTTCTTTGTTTTTATTTACTCACTGAATATGAGGTTATACATAAGAATTAATTGGCGCAGCTGCAGACATTTCGTCCAAGACTTAAAACTCTAATCTCGCAGAGACACGTCTTAATTACAACATAAACAACTAAAAAGACAATACTATAAATTAATTTCTTTAAATTTCCTCTTGAAGTCAACGTTTCTTTTTTGTTTTTATTGAAGTTTGGGATCTTTTTTGACAATCACCTAACTTTATTAACCATTGTTACATTATTACATTGTTACATTATTAACCATTGAATGGTTAATAAAGTTAGGTGATTGTCAAAAAAGATCCCAAACTTCAATAAAAACAAAAAAGAAACGTTGACTTCAAGAGGAAATTTAAAGAAATTAATTTATAGTATTGTCTTTTTAGTTGTTTATGTTGTAATTAAGACGTGTCTCTGCGAGATTAGAGTTTTAAGTCTTGGACGAAATGTCTGCAGCTGCGCCACTTAATTTTTATGTATAATCTCATATTCAGTGAGTAAATAAAAACAAAGAAAAAATCGTATGTTAGATTCAATTTATTATGTGATTATTTGTATTTCAGAAGCCCTGAAGAGGAGCTGAATAAATGCTCGAAAGCTCGGCAAAGAATTAAGAGTTTTTTTTAACATAGCCTACATAAATTAGTCGTTATACCCTTACCCCAAATACTTAGTATATATATATATATATCCTTATCTACAATGTTTAATTTTTTAAGATAGGCTTACTGCGTAATTTTTTTTTTCTACGTCCATTTTCACTAACGTCCTCTACACCAGTTCTTGGTTCTTCCGTATTTCTCTTCTCACGGTGTTCCGGAGCTCCAACACATCCAGCGACCATCATCAGCACTTCACCCATGTTGAACTGTGCAACTGAATTTGCGCTTGCATTGTTACTAGCTTGTGCAATGATCACTTCCTCTTTTGATTTACTGGATCCCATTTTTAACTTCACAGTACCATTTTAGCATGTAACTAGCAGGTTCGTCATGTGGTGTAATCATACAATACAATACCAAACGTTGAAGAAAATACGTATTTATATTATTCAGAAACACCTGTAGTAAGAGTAGGAGAAAAGATGCTACAAATCCCTTGTGGAGCATACCAAATTTCCGATATTGAAAATTGTCTTGGAAAAGACCTGATTGCATATCTTCAATCACAACTTACGCTCGAAACTGAGTTCTATCTGCTAATAGCATGCTATTGGTACGACTATGACCTGTTTTCAAACAATTAAGAACTGTCCAAACTTTTTCAGAAAGATCAAAACCAGAAGGATCAGAAATCTTCCATATTCTATTTTGTGGAATGTAAAAAATAACTGGGAATAAATTAGGAAAAGAATGATAAGTAGGATTCAGCATTTTTGGACGGAATTGTACCAGTGCGGACCTGTGTTGAAAATGTGAAATCCGATATTTTCTTAGCGCATCTTCGTATATCAATAATTCTTAAGATAACGATCTATTCCCTTTTATTTGTTAGGCGCCGTCTAGACAACCCAATTGAAGGGATATGTTGGACGTTTTTGAATATTTATGGTGTATCAAGTGTGACTCGGATATGTTCTGTTAAAAGGTTGACATGTGCATCTCAAGAGTTCAGAGAAATAAGAGTTATGACGAAGTGCAGTGGGAACTATGTTAAACCCCATTCGTTTGAAGTGGACCAATGAGAGTGTTTAGGGATGTACCTTAAAAAATTACGAAATTTCCTGGAGACTGAAGGTTTCCATCGAAAGTTTAGACGCTGATAAGAACGGTAACCTTGGAGAAAAGACGATAGACGAATAGACGTTTCGCGAGTTTAGAACTTTTAGCCGAAATGTTGAACTTAACGATCGTTGTAGAATTTAGACGAAGAACTCAGTATTGCCCTTTGTATTTATTTATTTGACGATAATTTTATTTATTTCTTAGAAGTGTAAATACGAGAGTCGTGTTTATTTCGACGTTAGACGTTATCTGTAGGCAAAAATCTATGATAACCCCTAGACAATTGATAAAAAAGCCTACAGATATTTGCTCCAAGAATTTAGAGCTGCAGTCTGTCTGCGAATATGGAGAGGGGCAATGTTAGAAGAAACTTGTAACCAATGAACTAGTGTAGATCTTATGGTGCCAGTAATTATTCTCATAAATGTATTCAATAATAATTGATGCATGACCATTAATAGTTCCTCTTTCACGAAGATTTTCTTCAGTATCAGTATGTGTCTCTAGAAGGAGAATCATACCTACACCAAATTCCTCTACTAATTTAGAAATAAAATCATTCTTGTCCTCAAAAATCACATTGATTTTCAAATTAATAACACAAAAATTGTCGCCAATCTTCAAGAAATATTCTTGTAATCGGATTTTGCGGTTCAAGTGACTATTCTTTAGATCTTCTGATGTTAGATGTCTGCTGTGGATCCATTTGATTGGGAAATCGTCATCTAAGAGGGTTGCCTTTCATATTCCGAGATTGTAACCTACGGTTGCACGTATGCCTATCGGCTGCACAGACTGTTACGGTGAGGGGTGAGTTTCAAAAATCAACTTCACAGAACTTAACTTTTGTTGGGCGCCAGGTTTAACAAGTAAACCGAGAGAAATCTTGCTTATACTCAATATAAAGGAAATTACTTTTAAAATTTAATCAAACTATAGATTTACAAAAAAATGTTGTTAACAATTATTGCTGAAGGCTGATTTATAATAAAAAATATTTACAGATACAAATTTGGCTTTATAAAAGGTAATGGACTCCAGACAGAATTTGGATATGTTCAAGTTAGAAACAAGAATTTTGAGACCTCACTTGTGTTTATTCCAGGTATTTTAATCCAAATTTCTGAATATTCAGAGTTGAGTGTCGTAGAAGCTTGCTGGGTAGATAATAACCAACTTATTTTTGGATGGCCCGATACTTAATTCAGTTTGGTGGAGGCCTTTCAGTTTGGTGGAGACTTGTTCGAATTGGTGGAGGCTCGTTGGTTGGATACTAGCCAAAAATATTCTGATCTTCGTAAGAGTCAGTTTCTAAGATGATGTTGATTTCCTCCAATGTCGACTGATACTCCAGCATGCAGTGCAGAATAAATCAAAATTAGTATAGGTCAAAATGGTTATCAACTTAAATTCTGTTCTAACTCTTCTGGCAATATGATGATAAAAACCAGTAAATGTTTCACAAATTCTCAGCCCAAATAATTTCAATAGAGATATGACAAATATAAGCAATATAATTAATATGAACAAATATTAAATATATTTTCAATCATATATTATAGTCTACTTTCCGGAAAGAGAAATAAAATTAAGTTCAATATATCTTCTGAATTAATAATGAATATTATAAAGTTTAGAATTGAAATTTAGATAAATGATCCGAAAGAACCATACAAAATGAATATAAAAATGAGGATAAAAAAAGGGAGCATGTACTCTCTGGCAACTGAAGAAATGAAAGAAAAAATAAATGTAAATAAAATCCCAATCTCTCTGAATGGGAGCTAGGATTAAATAAAGAAATTTGTTAAATGAAATTCCTGAACAAGGAAGAAGAAAAGATAAATTTAATTGAATCAATTAATTAAGAAAAAATCATTCACCAGAAATCACACTCACTTCTTATCACCTCTTCACAACGTCTTGTCTCAAATCTAAGTGACCTTCAAAATCTTTCATAAAATGAAAATTGAAAATGACCTCCTCCCTCTTCGCGACAAACGGGTTTCATTGTTCCGTGAAGTACGGAAGCATTGGCGGCACGGCGATAGGGAATACGGGATGTAACGTAAAATCGTTACAAGATTAGATAACAAAAACAAATATTAATAATCGAAAATCGATTTATTGGTTTTCAAAATATTCCTCATTGAGATCTATATATTGCAACGATTTGCACGCCACTGACGTTATCCCGTACGCGCACCCGAATTATGGTTGAAGTATATATATATATATATATATATTCTTTTGAACTTTTGGCTTACAATATTGAGTATGAATTGAATAGCGACGGGGTGTCATACAATTGGGCGTATCACATAAAAGCTTAGGGAAAAAACCCCCGTAAAAAAAAACCCTGGCTCCCCGCCTAAGTGTGAAAGTACAAAAATAAGCTGAAATATATTTGGGATTTCTTTCTTCAAGAGTGGTCTTCTATTGATCAATCAATCAATCAATCAATCAATCAAATGTTTATTTGCCCAAAAAAAACATGTTTCAAAAATCAATCATTATAACATATATAAATAACATATCTAAAATAAACATTTAGTTTCCCACAAAAGTTCAAGACTTGTATGTGGGCAGTACACATGAAAAAAAGAAGTTTTCAAAAAGAATTGCGTGATCACAAAAAATTAATGAAGAATGCTTAATTTAACTTATATTTCACACATTGGGAATGGTAAGTATTAAATGAAGTTATTTCTATTGGCGAACGTATACCAGAATGATGATGGTCTGCTTCGAATCCATTCTTTTATTTTCTTATTGTATGTTGGTTTGGCCTTAGTTTCCTTAATGTTCTCTGGAAGCATATTATAAAGTAAAGGTGCCAGGTAGGTGTGTGATCTCAAACCAATAGTTTTTTTTGCCATAGGTAATGGGATGTTTGGAGATCTCATGTCTTTTCCAGGCTTTGTAGGTACCCGCAGTTGATGTTGGTACGTTAGAAGGGCACGGGCGTATAGTTGACGTACAGTAAACGTCTTTGACAGCTCATATAAGTTTTCTGTAAAATTGATGAAAACAGAGACTTCTTCAAGGTGCCCACATCGAATCTGGAAATAAAAAGACAAAAGCAGAAAAAAGAACTGAATATCAAAAATACAAAATTTGAAAGAAATAAAGAAAACTTCCTCAAATTAGCCTTTTTGGATTAACTCGATATTGTGAATCAAGGATTTCTTAACATAACAAGCTAAACCGTAAATTTTACTAAGGAGATAATCAATGAATATATAACCTTTTATGGTTCCTCTTCAACGAAGATTTTTTTTTAGTATCCGTATGTGTCTCTTGAAGGAGAATAATCTCAGAACCATAGTCCTTTGTTAGTTTAGAAATATAGTCACTCTTGTCCTCAGAAATACCTTCTATATTTAAATCTAATACACAAAATTTGTCGCCAATCTGCAAGGAGGATTCTTCGAATCGGGTCTTGCGGTTCAAGTGATGATTTTTCAGATCTTCTTATGTTTGAAGTCTGCTATGGAACCCATTCAAAGGGAAATCATCATCCATTGTTGAGGAAGGCTGTGATATAACACTCATTTCATTGAAAAAATAGCAGAGGAAAAACTATCAACTGACATTCATTATGACTTATGTCATAATGAATGTTGAAGTGGTTCTCCTGCATGCTATCCTCGAACGGTCAGCATAGATTTATCTCTCGGTCGATATCAGATGCCGGTCATCTTCTGTAATAATTATTGAAATCAATATCTAAAAGTGACTTTTTTGGGTCAGAGATTTGCGAGAAATACATAACTATTCTCGGTAAGTGTTTATTTCCTTCCAGGAACTGAAATTTTAGTTCTTTTTGACACTTTAACATGAAAGCACGTTTTTGCATTGACTGCTTCCAATGATCCCCACAACATGACTTCTTCTCGGTTTAATTTGTTAGGATTATTTAATCTTACTATGATTTGTTTAAAAGAAATCGAGGAGCGTTGTTATACATGCACTTGCAGTTTCTAATGTTCTTTCGTTCATCCTGATATAGCTCCTCCCTGGGGGCCAAATTATATTCTATTACGAGGCCAAAGACATATGCTAGTGTGCGGGTACAAAATTAGAAATAATAATAATCACCCGCTTAATGAAGGGCAGCGGACTTCCTGAGTCGCTGGTTATACTATAACAGTAGATCCAAAAATTATCTTTGGTAGAAAAGATGTTTGCAAGGTGAATAAAACAAGTTTGTAGTTACAATAGAATTATGTATTCACAGATAAGAATAGGTACACAATGTTCGGCACTTGAGTTCACACTTACAGAAAGAGTTTTTAGGTGTCTATAATAACCAAGGATTTGAACCTCTTTGCTCAATCTAGGCACTTCTGGTAATATAAAATGATAATGAGATCTGACCTTATTTGTTGTTTGGAGTTCACCACAGCTCTGCTTCAATCGTCGAGGGTAGATTTCTCAGAATAAGGTGCAGGGACTTTGGATAAAGCTTCTCAAACTTCCACTGATGAATTGTGCCTTGGCGATATGTAATTGCTTCACAGATTCACAATTCACAACCTTTGTCTTTTACGTAGAGAATTTCAACTGATTAATTCACATACACATGAACTAGGGTAACTAACTGACCCGAAAACAGATTATTTTGAGAGATTTTAAGAGGAACTTGTAGTTGTGAGTGCCGTTATGGACTCGTGAAAAGTAAATTGATAAAGAGAGAATTTACTTGTAGAAGTACTGTGCACAAGAGCGTCTTGAGAGAGAGTAAATTTACTTGTAGGAGTACTTACCACCTTGAGAGGTGCCGACAGAATAATTTGAATTACTAAAATAGTTCGGACGTATACAAAGGTTCAGGTAGCTGAGTTTAGGGATTTCCAAAATTCCGTCCCACAGAAGGCGTTCTTGGAAGTAACGGCCGCTCCGCCAAATTCCGAGAACGGTCCTTTGTTGCGAGAATATCGCAACAGCTAGTTCATGATTGAGATACATTCCACGATGAGAGACTAAATCATATCCAGTCCCTGGTTCCAGCAGTACATTATTGGAGCTTGTGGCATAACCACCTTGCCATGGAGCACATTCTTCAACTGGGATGAAAATTGGAGTCATCGAGTCGCTGTCTGGAACATCTGTGTGGAAACTATACAACCCGTTTCTGGTCAACTGGCAGGCCATACCCTCTGGGACTTTATTTTGTATCTGGGAACTGGGAAGAAGCTATCGACTCAGATAGCTTTAAGATAAGTCCCTAGTGTTCTGTTTTACTTGGAAGATTGGACATTCCTTAAAATTGTTATTTGTGAATTGTGCTTATACACTTCAATATATTTGTCAAAAACCGAGGGGAGTTTTGTTGCCTGGATAATTGAGCCCACCCTGAGAGAATTGAGAGTGGAGTTTCATACTCGTCATTTGAACACTTTGTTATGTTACAATATTTTTGTTTGCGTTTGAACCAATTGTCGAAGCACTTTTGCCACTCTGATTGAGGTATCTCTAAAACATGCATTCTGAACGCATCAACTGCTTCTTCAGGGGTTGAAAAACCTTTCTTTTCAATTTTTACGTACGGAAATAAAAAAAATCATTCGGTGTCAAGTCAGGACTATACGGCAGATGACTCAAATCGATGTTTTGGGTGGTCAAAAATGCAGTTGTTTGAACCGATGTGTGAGAGCTCGCATTGTCCTGGTGAAGATTGATCCGTCTTCGGCGGTTGGTTTTCCTGATTCCTTGGAAGGCAACTGGCAAACAATTGGTTATGTACCACTCAGAATTGACTGTTCTACATCGTTCTAGTAATACGATTTCAACATGTCCAGTGTTTCCGAACAAACAGGCGACCATTTGCTTGGAAATGCTTCGTGCGCGAGCGTTTTTTGTTGGATTTGGCTCATCTTGAACACCCATACAGTGGACTGCTGTTTACTTTCGGGCTACGCGTAAATCCGTAATTTATTACCTGTCACGATATCATAGACGTGCTTCGAAGCACCACGATCATTTAGCATTTATTTCTACCAATCGACAATAGTCTTTTTTCGTGCCATTGACAAATTGTGTGAGATCCAACGCGAGCAATTTTTTTTCCGGTCAAATTTCCATGCTATATTGAATGTATGCTGATCCCACTAATGCCTATGGTTGTCTCAATGTGACGATAGGTCACATGATGACCTTGTATTATCAATTGGCGCACACCATTAATGGTTTTCGGGACAACAACTAATTTTGAACAACCTTCACTAGATTCGTCTTGGAGTGAACTACGACCTAGGTTGAATTCACCGTACCATCGATAAACACTGATCCTTAATGGATTTTCATCTCCAAAAATTAAAATAAGTTAATTGATGCACCGGGTGAGTTAATCCACATCGAAAGTTGCAACAAATTATCGCACGAAAGTGTTTTCGATTTAATTTCATTTTCTGGCGATATGAATCTTTTATGTTACTGTAAACTAGGTGCCGGGTTCAACTCCCGGCGACTCCCTCAAACTTCTAACATCCCCTGCGTCTATGGAATGGCGCACACAAGCCATACTGATGAGTCCAAATGTGTGCGCCAGGGACGAAACACTTTCAATCCTACAATTTCAACTTCATCGATTCGTGCTTGGTGAATTTTACAAAGGTAAAATGAAAATTATTCTATGAAGGTCTAAAGGTGTAACCATGAACAAAGTGCCTCGCCGATTACTTCGAATTTCGTTCCATTCGTTCACGCATAAACTAAGTGGATCCGATTTACGTCTAGAATATGACATAAGAATCTACATAATATTTAGAATGTCAACGACAGTTGTCATTTCAAAGTAGGAATCGACAGGGGTGAAATGAATTGGCTAGGAATGGCAATACTGGTTTTATGCTGGGTGAATTTTTGAATTTCATAAATACATATCGAGGACTGATAAACTATAAGAGAATACCTCACCAGGGCTCTTACGAAGCCTATGAATTGGATAAATTTCAAAATATTATACGAGATATGGGTTAATATTGTAATTGGAATGATGACAAAGTTCTGTGAACGTCGAACGTGACTGATGATGTGGAAATTTGTGTTTGAGCCGAAGTAAGCTATTTTCAACAATTAATTTAAAATATTTTTACTTGCGATTGGAAAATATGAATAGCCCTATCCAAACGTCCGATTCTCGGGGAAGACACATATGAAAACGCCTTTTCCTGATCGCGTCAGTGGAAAGAGCTTTTTCAGTTTTACCGGACCATCTTTAGCCATAAACCGGGAAATCGGTGTTTTAGGTGAACTTTTTTGCAAATGTTAGCGTGGCCGTAAAGGCATGTGAAATGCACCTAACGAAAGGCCGTCTTAAGAACTTTACGGTGCTCGCTTAGCTCGCAAGATTGCCTTCCCCTTTCTACCTCGAAATATCGCATTTCTGAACCCCTCTCCAGCCGAAAGTCTTTTGATCTCCTTCGGTGGCTACCTATCGAACTATTGACTACCACAGAAATATTCCTTATTGTTTTTTATATATTGGGACTAGTAAGCCAGTAGATTCATGAGCCCGTAGATCAATATAGACCAGTAGATCTATTAGCCAGTATTTCAATAAGCTCATAGATCAATATAGACCATAGATAAATGAGGCCCATAGATCAATAAAGCGCACATAAACACAAAACACAGCAATGAAACCCGTTGAAAGCAAAGAAACACGAAAGAACGCGAAGAAACACGAAAAAACGCGAGAAAACATGAAACGACCAGAAGAAACAAGAAAAAACACAAAAGAACGCGAAAAATACGAAAGATCCGAAGAAACACGAAAGAACGCAAAAAGCCCAAAGGAACCGAAAAAACCCGAAGGAACGCAAAACAAAAACCGTTGAAAGCGAAAATATACGAAATAACTGGAGGAATCACGAAAGAACGCGAAAAAACACGAATGAACCCGAAGAAACACGAAAGAACGCGAAGAAACATGAAAGAACGCGAAAAAACATGAATGAACGCGAAAAAACACGAAAGAACCCGAGAAAACACAAAAAGACCCGAAATCCGTTGAAAGAGAAAAAACAGGAAAGAACTGAAAGAAACACGAAAAACCCGAAAAAACACGAAAGAACCCGAAGAAACACGAAAGAACGCGAAAAAACATGAAAGGACCCGAAGAAACACGAAAGAACCCGAAGTAACACGTAAGAACGCGAAGAAACACCGAAATCGCAAAAAGCGCAATGGAACCCGAAGGAACGCAAAAAAACCCGTAGAAAGCGAAAATACATGAAAAAACTTGAAGAAACACGAAAGAACGCGAAAAACACGAATGAACCTGAAGTATATATATATTCTTTTGAACTTTTGGCTTACAATATTTCGTTAGCAAACAATAAAGCATACAGATCAGGGGTTAGTGACGGGGTGTCATACAATTCGGCGTATCACATAAAAGCCTAGGAAAAAACCCCCGTAAAAAAAAACCCTGGCTCCCGCCTAAGTGTGAAAGTACAAAAATAAGCTGAAATATATTAGGATTTCTTTCTTCAAGAATGGTCTTCTATTGATGGAAACAGAGACTTCTTCAAGGTACCCACATCGAATCTGGAAATAAAAAGACAAAAGCAGAAAAAAAGAACTGAATATCAAAAATACAAAATTTGAAAGAGATAAAGAAAACTTCCTCAAATTAGCCTTTTGGATTAACTCGATATTGTGAATCAAGAATTTTTAACATAACAAGCTAAACCATAAATTTTACTAATTAGATAATCAATTAATACATAACTCCTATTGTTCCTCTTCAACGAAGATTTTTTTTAGTATCCGTATGTGTCTCTTGAAGGAGAATAATCTCAGCACCATAATCCTTTGTTATTTTAGAAATGTAGTCGCTCTTGTCCTTAGAAATACCTTCTATATTCAAATCTATTGTAATACACAAAATTTGTCGCCAATCTGCAAGGAGGATTCTTCGAATCGGGTCTTGCGGTCCGAGTGATGATTTTTCAGATCTTCTTATGTTTGAAGTCTGCTACGGAACCCATTCAAAGGGAAATCATCATCCATAGTTGAGGAAGGTTGTGATATAACACTTATTTCATTGAAAAAATAGCAGAGGAAAAATTATCAACTGACATAACCCGAAGTAACAGGAAAGAACGCAAAAATCCAAAGGAACCCAGAAAACCCCGAAGGAGCGCGAGAAAACCTAAAGGGCGTAAAAAAACCCTGCATGACATTTTATTGAAATTAGCTCCCGTTCGCGGAAAAACACGAAAACTTGAGAAAAACTCTGGTAAAGTCAGCGCTAGGAATGCACAACTCAGATATGACACCCTGTATATGAATCGAAAATATTTTATCGAAGTAAGAACTCGTAAGCAGAAACAGCCGAAATAACTCGATGGAAAGTATTTGTTAATAATAGGCAACGCATATGGGACACCCTGTATATA